>CAOKZL010001287.1:0-721235 GCA_948472985.1 Iguana delicatissima
TTTATCCTGCTAGCCTAAACAAATCCTGCAAGCAGTTTTGCTTTCTCACACACTGGCAGTGGGAAAAGTGAAGCAAGGAGTCCACAATACTCCCCTACATTGTGACAGTCACAAACAGCACACATGCTGTGGTGAGGTTGTAGCTGGTATAACCCTTCTGACAATTCAGCTACAGCACACACAGCACCACCCTTTGAAACTCTACCCAGCTTTTTGGCGAACACCACCTCAAAACCATGCTCTGTCAGCTCTGACACAGAGAGCAAACAGAAATCAAGTGAGGGAATAAACAACACATTGTCTAGACACATATTCAGAGACGGAACAAAAGCTGCGCCCTCCCGAAGTACCTCAGATCTGGCCCCATCAGCCAAGGACACAGTCGAAACACTGGCTGGGTTGAGGCTCTCAAACAAACCCTCAGAGTTAACTAAATGTTGACTGCAGCCACTGTCCAGGAGCCAGCAGGTGTCAGCAGCACTGCAAGAATCTTCAGCTTCACCACCTGTTGCCAAGGCGATGTGTGGACGTCCTCCTCTGAAGCTGCCCCGCCAGCTGCCTCTGCCGCTGCCACCTTTCCCGCTGCCTCTCCTGCTGCCTCTGGCTGACCCTGGCCTCTCACCTTGCTTCAAGACTGGACAGTCTCTCTTGAGATGAGAAGTAGACCCACAGCAAAAACACTTTCTCACAACATGCGCTCGCACCAAGCCTTCCTGCTTGCTCTCACCGGCCGGAGCAGACTTCTTGCTGTAACTTGACTCCACAGGCATCTGTGGCACATTCCTGCGAGCTCTTTTTCCCTCCTCTTCAAGCAGACGAGCAGTTACAAGAGAAACAGTCAAATCTCTCTCTGGAACACTCTCTAAGCTGGCGACGATCATTTGTCAACTATCATTTAAGGAATTCAGAATGCAAAACACTTTATCAGACTCAGTCAAAACTTTACCCCTCTCATGCAGGGCAGCAAACAGGTCAGCCAACTCTGTCAGATGACGCCGAACAGAATCCCCTGGCATTAGCTTTGAATTATACAGTCTCGAAGTGAGTGCATATTTTGACCCGGCCGTGAGATTCACATAGACTTGCCGAAGGGCCTGCCAACACTCCCGAGGTGTGTCAAAATCATGAAAATGAACCAGCTGGTCATCTTCCACAGCTAGAAAAAGCAGCAACATGGCTCTCCTAGTCATTCTAGATCACTCTGGATCACCAGGGAGGGCTAAAGGGTCTGTGAACGCACCTCAAAGACCCTCAGCTTGTAAATACCACTGCATCTTCACTGACCAAGCCAAATAGTTGCTTCCAGTCAGCCTGGGCAAAGTCTGCCCCGCAGGAAAAGGAGCTTGAGCCATGGCTTCTCAAAACTTCAAACACCAGCAGCTCGAAAAAAACAACACCATAAATCAGCCTGAAGGCTTCCCAGCGGAAACTGCTGCAAGGCCCATAACCTGTCAGGAAAACGGGGGGTTACAGTCTAAACAGAGCTGACCCCACACCTCCAAGCCTGGAGGAAGGAAAACAAACACACAGTGCATCTTCAGGCTAAAGCAGGAAAACCTTTATTGCAGGCTGCATGCTTAAAGCACGCAAACCCTGAAAAAAGGGAAACACAGGACAGGAACCAAGCAGGAACAAAAGCAGAATCAGGATCAGAGCGAATACAGAGTGATCCCACCCTTTACATATTGTCTTTGGTAAACAGGTAAACGTCATGAGTGTCAGACAGGAAGACTCAGTACAATTCCCGTGTGAACTACTAGCCGCTAAGCATAGACTAAACAACTATATATCAGCTTGAGCTGTTTCTTCCCAGCACACATCTGCAGCTTGTGACCTTGTGCAGCGCAGTTAATCAGTACACACTGAAAAACTTCTCTGGCAGGCTTGGAAAATGACTGCCAGGCTCATCATTCTTTAACATCTACGGTTGTTCTTTCCCTGATAAAAACCCCCAGCTCTGACTGCTCTTTGGAACTCTCGCTGGATCGCTCTGGACTTCTACTCTGCCTTGCTGCCACTCAGTTCGGCAGATTCCCCTCGGCCGCCACACCGGGTTTCCTCTTCTACAATCGGCCTTCCCAGGACTGCAGGAAAGCTGGCGTATCACCCATTCCCCTTGAACTCTATTTTCCCTTTCTAGTTAGGAGAGTGTTCGTGTTTTCTTTAATAATTGTCTAATAAATCTTAATTGTTATTTGAACTGTTTGCCTACTCTCTGACCTGACACTGTATACATAGGGTAAAAGATCCCCGCTAAGTTACCCTGCCTCTTGCTAGCCAAGAGAGTGCTCCAGCTAATTCCCCCATCTTGGTTGTGTGTTTTGGTCATTTGGGCTCCCCTCCTGGGACCCCCAATTCACAGGGTAACATAGGTATGTAAATATTTAGGCTGCTGTATCTATGTTCCTAACTAGGAAATTTTGAGCATGTGTGCATGTGAAAGAGAATGGAAACCTTAAGGGTGAAAGAAACTTAGGAGAGCACGATGAGAAAATATGTGTATGAATCAAAAGTATTAACTAGAGGACAGAACTGCAGCAGATACCCTCAACAAAGCCTTCATCCAATAACCACTTCAAGTCTAGAGAGTGGCACAATGGATCCTAGAGTCGCTTTCCAGCCTTACGACTGTGTAGCAGGAGACAGGCCTCATATCCTAAGTGGATATGATGAATTAAACTCCATGTATAGGGCTAAAACTGAGAATGGGGACATGGAGGGTACATAAGCCCTACCCCCAACCCATGTCTGAGTACCTTGATGTACATTAGACTTTTGCACATTGAGTATGAAGGCTGGAAAAGGCTCTGCAACTGGGCTCATGGTACCAACCACATTTTCCTCTCACCCATCTCATTAACACCTCAACACCTGCAACAGAACACAAGATGCAGCATGACCCAACTATTGATCCATGTGATAATTTTCCTGTATCATTTAGCTGGGCAGACTAACCATTACAGTTGCAGCAGAAACACAATATTATCCCTCACCCCATTGCAGTCAGAATATAATTCAACTTAGCTTTGTTACTGGAAAGAAGAATTCATTACAATTTATTGTTTGTCACTAGTTACCTTCAAACAAAGGGCCTTTCCATCCTACACTGTTATAGTGCTATTATTCTACTTCCAACATCCTGAGGAATTCTGGGGTTTGTAGTTTACTGAGGCCAAAGAGCTCTCTGGCTGAGAATTTTAAATGCCCCTCCCTAAACTGCAAACCCCAGGATTCCATAGGATGTTGTAAGTAGAATAAGAGCACTGGAACAGTGTAGGGTGGAAACACCCAAAGTTTTTTCCCACTCCAGGACTTTTTCTGGAACAATCATATATGCAACCCCCCTTGTTTTTCATGGAAAACACTTTTTTTCTGCAGAGAACAATGTACAAAACATGCTATTTTATTGATTTTTTCCCCTCCAAAGACAAAGTGGTATTTTTTCTCCAGAAAATCATTTTTTGGATAAATTAATTATTCATAAAAAAAGTTTTGAAATGCAAAAAATCCTCATGAAAGTTGACCATTTTCCCTACAGTTTTTCTCACAGGTTTAAGACATCCTTTCTCATGTAGTGGGAAGGATATACGTGTGTTCCTTATACCCCTACTTCCATCATTGTTTCAAATGTTGCCAGTGCTGCATTAACTGTTTAGGCACAGCAAGTAAATTGCAATGTGTACTATGTACTTTCAAGTTGTTTCTATGATGACCCTAGGGCAAACCTATGACAGGGCTTTCATGGTAAGATTTGTTCAGAAGGGGTTTTCCTTTGCCTTCATTTGAAAGTGAGAAAGTGTGACTTGCCCAGGCTCACCCAATGGGTTTCCATGACTAAGCAGGGATCTGAACCTTCGTCTCCAGAGGCATAGTCCAATGCTCAAGCCACTACACCCCATCACTCTGGCATTATATTTTTTCCACTCAATGATAAGGAAGAAAAAACTTCTCTGTTTCTACCTACACTTCACTCCATGTTAGGAAAGGTGAATTTTCCAGTTACAGCTGTTAGCTCTCCCTTAACTCCTTTCATGCATCTGACCATTCTCCCTCCTGTAATTGCTTGGTGTTGGAATACTGCTCAGGGATATTGGTCTGCATACTTCAAAAGTCACTGGGGAAATTTAGTACAGGATAAAACAGAAAAATTCAGGAGAATGCTTCAATTACAAAGTAAAGCCCAAAGGGCTTAAAGCTCCCCTTAGCACTTATTCTTTTTTCTACCAGATAATTTTTCGTGTAGGGCTAAAATGAAAACAGACAGCTAGCAAAGGTTTCTTTGGAGTATCACACTCTTTGCACGAGGTGGTGAGGGCTAGCTAATATCTTTTCCTTGAGCGAAAATTAAAAAGGGAGGTGAATTAACAAGGCTCTGAAAGCAACAACACTGTTTGTGCAGTCTCCCAACAGAGTCTTGGAATTATACCACTGAGATAAACCTGTGTAAATTACAAATGGTTTATTTGCTCTAGAGATTGTTAATCTCTAAATGGGAGCAACTGAGGAAGTCAAACACATTAATGACCCACTCCTGTGCATGTTTTCTCAGAAACAAGTCTCACTTGGTTCAATAGAATTTACTCTTAAGTAGTTATGCACAGAAATGCAGTCTGTTTTAGGGCTAGCTGAAAGTGAAGCATTTACTTTGGCAGTGGTGAGATGTGACTCTACCTTTGGTGATTTTATGGGCTTTTCTCCAAAAGGCAAGAGTGCTTGTCATTCGGAAGTATGTCAAGGCTGATTCAGAAAACATTGCCCTCACTCAACTGAATTTGTTATTCTTCTGGGAGTAATTATGCCACGCCTCGCAGCACTATAGGCATGTTAAGCTATGAAATTGGCTAGCATTCACTACATACCTGTTTCTTTTCCTAATATGATAAGTGAACAAAAATGCAATTCCAAGAATTTCTCTGGAAGTAAATTTCTAAACTTTTCCAAAACTTTAGAATATGCAAATTTTCTGTGTATGCAAATACAAATGAAAATATTCTGTTTTTGATTATTAATCAATGACTGAATGTGAGACATTTTCATCCACAAAAGGCTAAGCAGGGATTTTCTAAACTGACCCAACCAGGTGGTATGACAAAGTCAATTCTGCATGTGACAAGTAGGACCATCATAATGAAGAAGGAAGGCACATTCAAAGCCTTAGGTGCAGGAGTTGCTTTTACTTCCCTCCTTCTCCAGCAGAGTATCAGATTCATTCACTCTGAGTGAATGAATACACTATCATTGTCACTCTGTACCACATTCAAAGAAATGGGTTTATATTCATGTAAGGTCATGTGAAAATAAAAAGCAGTTAGTCCTACAGGTACTGCCACATTTCTTTTTCTTTCTTCTTTTTCCTCCCCGTTCCTTCCTCCTTTTTATGCTAACATTAATCTATAATGGTTCTCTCAGGAAAGTAGTTGCTATAAAAATGGCACCAAGGTTGCAGCACAGTGCTAGAAAGAATGACTATTAATATTTAATTTACATAATTAGAATGGAATTTAATAATATGTACAATTATAATAATGCATAAAGTGAAAATTAAATGCTCAAATTTGAGCTAGAATATGGTATTCCTACTCTAATCTCATTGAAAATATGAGATTTATGGTACAACCTTCTATGTGTCTACTCAGAAGTAAATCCAATTGAACTCAATGGAATTTAGTCCCAGGTAGACAGGTACAGAATTTCTGCTTTAAGCAACCTAATTGTATGCAGTCTAAATCCTCTTGTGCAAAAGTCTATGAACTAAGCAATACAGTTATACCACAATATTTCCTGTTAAATGATATTTTAAAGGAAAATACTTACATAATGCAATGCTAACACTCCTAATAAATAACCATAAGAAGTCTTAATAACATTCTGGTTGTCATGACTTGATGAAATATATTTTTCCTACAAGTTGATCACAGAAATATATTTGTTTACTTTAAAGGGAGTGTAAGAGTAGTACATGATGAAAGTAATATATTTGTTTATTGTATAGCAGGTAGAAGATTTATGAAGTTACTAGCTTTTCATTTTCTCCCACTTAAGTGTTGCTGATGACTAATATGCCAATAACTATATTATTCACATTTTGCAACATTAAATAGATTTTGCAGTGAAGTTGGTTTCTTTTCTTTTTAAAAAAAAGATATATGGATAAATCTAGTATGTTTGTTGCAACAGTTCTGTATGCACAATTGCATTGAAAGAATCTCATACTGGAAAATGGAACTGCAATGTCAATGCTGAGAATTATTTCAAATTGTAGTGAAACGGCCTCAAATATTGAGAAGTCATCTCTGTGCAGAATTGAGAGCACATTTAAATTGTGTAAGTTCCAATTTTTGTGTTGCCCTATTACCCTACATAACATTTTAGTGGAGCCTGTAGTGTAAAGAGTTACTGTGTTCCCAAAGCCTGTCTGAACTAGAATAAAGGGAAAACTATTGGGTATTGGAATCCTGAAGAAGAAGGAGATGCTCACCTCCGTGATCAAGGCCAAAATCAACAGCTTGGACCTCTCAATCTCTCCATTGTGGACATTGCACTTTCCATAGTGGTCACATACTAAAACATTCAAACTGTTTTTACATTCCCAAGACCCACCTGAGGTTGCAAAAAGCACTTTCAAAGCTACTTAGAAACAAGAGAACAAGGCTGAGCCTGATCAGCTGTGGACCTAATTGAAAAAGAAGGCCTAAGGTAGAGTGAAAGTTATGTGCCTAATTATCTTAAATGCACCAATTCCCATCTAATCTTGGAAACTAAGCAGGGTCAGCTCTGGTTAATTCTTGGATGGGAGACCACCAATGAATACCAACTGCTATAGACTGTATTTCAGAGGAAGGAACTGGCAAAACCACCTGTAAATATTCCTTGCCTAAGAAAACCCTAAGTAATCCACGGAGTAACTTAAGTCAACAGCCAAGTTGAAGGCACTTACACAGACAAAGTAAAAGTCATAAAGCCTACTCTAGTCAATGCTCAAACCTATCATTCTCATCAGAGTAAAGTCTGTGTTTTTTCTGAATTGTTTTAGGTTCTGCAGATCCTGATGCCTTGGCACTTGTTGCATGCAATCTTGCTTGATTGTGTTGCGCAAGGTGTCATCCAGAATGCAGAGAAATGCATGAGGCACATGAGACTCCTAGCCATTGCACATTCCAGTTGATAAGTATTGTAGCATTCTAGTATTTCCTGAATGAATGCCTTGGGTAGGGTGTGTTAACTTGGGTAGATTTTTTAAAAAAATCCTGCAATTGTACAGTAATCATATTGTTACTATGTAATAACATTTTATCTCTACATGTTGTCTATTTATTTCTATGGCTCCTGGAAATCCTTAAGTACAAATTAGACAGATTACGCACTAATAATATTAAGTATATGCTTAAGCATTTTGTAGATTCAGTGCACCTGTGTTTTCCTGCAGCAAGACTATTTGCCCATTTGTCTACTACAGGCATATTTAGATCAATAATTTAAATATTCACATAGATCATGCCAGCTTGGCATTAAAAAATTACAGCATGGCCTTATGTGTTAATGTCAACTAACTGATACAGTTCAGATGGTTTACTATCAAGTACTCATATTAGTCGCCTGCTTAAAATCAGTAGCTATAGTCAACGATAAAATTTAAGACCATATGCTGCATAATTTTAATGAATTGAAATTTAAAAAAAAATTGTAAGGCACTAAGGTTCACTCTGCAAAAAAGAAAGGAGGCCAGATATATTGAGCAAATGGTGTATTGGCTAGTATCTTACTATTGCTACACTACATTCTTCCATTTAAATTTTGTAGCTTGTCACCACAATTCCTAGCCCAAGCTTGGGACATTAGATATCATTTTGATATCAATAATTTGGCTCTCTTCCACCACCTCTATCCAAGTGTCTGCGAGGCCACCGGACAAGCTCGCAAGACAGGCACAGCTGATAATTGCTGTAATATTCCGCACAATACAGGCTGGCCAAAAATAGCCATCCCAACGCTTCAGGAGACCTCAAAGGCAAGTGCACAATTATGTACGCACGCAACTCACAGAAGACCTCCCTGCCCCGAGCAGGCAGCTTGATTAGAAGGATCCTCACCTGTCAAGCACTCTGCGTTTGCATACTCAATTCGGAACTAACTCAATCATGCTAAATTCTGACCTTTTGGAGGCTTTTGTCTCCAGCCCGATACTCGTTGTTTTCCCCAAGTACGGAATAGCCTGTGGTCACATTTCTCCGTATAAAAACCCCTGACTTGGTGAGCTTCTTCGGATCACTCCCAATTTCCATCCCGCCTTGCTGCCGCTGTGCCTGCTGAGCCTTCCCCTCAGTTCCACGTACTGAGACTACACACCTTCAAACTTTTGCAGTGATCTACCTGGGCTTCAGGACAGGTGTACTATCACTCAAATCAACAATCCCTCTTAAAATTCCCTCTGTCCCACTCAAACCTTTATTTTCTCTAGTTCTCTGTGTGATTGTGTTGCATACACTGCTTGTCTGTATTTTAATAAAGATCACAATTATTCTTATAACCTGGTGTGCTTCTTGGCTTGGCTTGACCCCGTAGATATTGGGTAAAAGATTCCGCTGCATTGCCCTGCCTCTCATATTGCTGGCTTGTGCTCTTGGCTAATTTCCCCAACTCGTAAAATTTAGAGCACATTTAGGTGTCCCTCCCAGGACCCCCAGAAAACAGGGTAACAAGCTGTGTTGTCAAAGATTCATTGAAACTTTACAGGACTTGCAGATATAGTGAAAGAAAGTAATGTCAAAATGGCTGCCCAAAAACATCCTGGGATTCCTTCAAAATATCAAAAACAAAGTAGGGATTGTGTCTGGTGCAATAAGATGTTAAGGGAAGGTTCTGTCCAACTCTTAACATATCTGAACTATGGCTGGTGAGTATACATGATAGGGCTTTCTCATTTGTGTACCAAAATTCTGAACCTCACTCCCTGATGAGGTCCATCCAGTCTTCTCCCTGTTTTTTCACTACTAAAATATTTCCAGAAAGTGACAATGAGAAATGCATCATGACATAAAACAGAACAAACTGTAGCTATAGTCTTTTAAACATTTTGAGAAATGAAGAAATGAAGAAGTTTTAAGAAATGAAGAAAGTGACCATGTAATTCAAAGAGTAATGGTTTCGTAATTCCACCCCACCAAATAAGTTTGTTGCAACGTTGCTTCTCTAAATCAAGTTTTGATGATTCATATGCCTATTGACAGTATGTTCTGTTTTGGTGCATGGATTTTATTTTGTTTTATTTTGAAATCAAGCATGTGAAAAATTGAAACTGGCAGATTCCCCCCCCCCCAATCCAGGCCAGTGGCTTTATATGCTTGTGTTTTAGAAGTATGGTTTTGAAGCTGATTATTCAACCATGTTAGCTCTGACTTAGGATTGCTATCTTTTTCTTCCTGATAAGCTCCCCATCTTGAACAGTTATATGGCAGGCAGATGCACCAGAGTACTCTTCATGCGAGGAACAGTAGTATCTATTTAATATGGCCAATGCAGAAGGGTGAGAATTCTGCTTTGGTACAGTCCTAGTAAAAACATTTCCAGATTTCTTCATTTTGAGACAGAGAGAACTTGAGATTTTTAAAAACTTGAAGGAAGGAGAAAGTGTAAGTGAGAGATTCTCCTTTTCCTGCCGTGTAAGCCATTGCTGAATTCAAAGTCCATGCGTGCACCTAACCTACAGCATCTTTCTTCATATCTATTTGTGTCTGACTGGATCATCTACCCTTACAGGTAGATGGCAAATTGGTACACCAAAAGAAACTGTGCAAGTTTCTATGCCACAGTTTGAGGTGAAAAAGCATATCGTTCACTATTGTTTCATTTACATACACATTAAGCTGAAATGCACCATCTCGAATTTTTCTCATATGAAACACCCACAAGTAATATATCACTCAATAGTATCAACAATCACAAAGCATGTATAAAATATGCAAAGTTTGCAACATGTAAAGCCTAAAGTGTGAGACTAACTGAGTATGTGTTGCTTAAACACCCTGCCATGAAAAAGGGCTGGGGTTAACTCACATCATATTCCACAAAGTGCTCTAATAAATACAGTCTCATGAATACTACCAAATAAAGCCAATCAATCTCATGCTATCCCTGAATACTACAGCTACATGAATTAATTCCCCAAAATATATTTGCAGGCCCAAATTGCTTGGTGATGTGATACTATCAGTTTTCCTATGTAGATTGTGCAGCCTAAATCTTGAGCCCAGGCTCTAAACTTTTAGCTTGTGGCATATTTTTGTTTACATTCTTCATATACTCACAAACCATAATAAACTTATTGGAAAGCCACCTTGCTTTCTCTGCATGAGGAATTCAAATGTTTATCACAGGAAAATATTTCAGTGAATCAAATAGACTTACTTCAGTGAACCATTGTGGCAAGATTTCTTCCCTATCCCCTGCAGTCCCCTAAACTGTTTAGAAACTAGCTTTAAGCATTTTTTCCAGCCCCTTGGATCTGATTTTGGAGTCAGAGAGGGGTCTACAAGAAGGAGGAATCAACATTCTCCCATTTCCACTAGATTTTGCTATTCCATCAGCAGATGACTTCTGCTCAAAGCGATAAGCATATGATGCACTCATATCTTCAGACTTTGGTTTGTTAGCCACAGGGGATCTGTTCTTATCACAGGGGATCCAACTATATTTCCCTGCTCCCAAATGAGGACTCCACCCTGCAGTATTTGGGAGAAGGGTGGTATGGCCATGAAGGATGTTTATAAGATGAATAAACCCTGAGTGTGCAAGCTAACCTGTGGTGTGGCAGTATCCCCTTAAAAGGTACCTGGGGTTCAAGGTTCTGCTGCCTAAGGAGCCAGTGGATGGGACAAAAGGGATTAGCCACAGAAAACCATTTGTCCTGAATACACAATGCAGCTCAACTTGAAGGTGAGATTTAGGGCCCCATGTCCCAAAGAGAAAGTGTTAGTATTCTCCTTTTCAATCTAGTCTTGTTTTTAAAATCCCTTTCCACTTCATAGCATCACTACTTCACCTCTGAAATATATATCAGGCATTATTTTTAATGTATTTGCCAGACATAACCTTTCGGGCATAATATGAGAGAAGTGGAAAAATAATGAGACCACCTGGGACTGTGGTTCCCCTACCACTCCTCCTACACCTTCTTTCAAGCATGCAAGACCTCTCAAGAGAGGGATGCTGGATATATTACAAATAAAGCCAGTAACCCACCTTTAGTGTGAAGCAGTTCAAGAAACTGGGGCCTAGTGTTGCTGTAGCATTTGCAAATTGCACCTTGGGTACCTGGAAAATGATGGTGGCTACTGCTGCCACTGTTGCTGCTGAATGCCAGTTTGATGACCTCAGTTTTCTTAGCAGAGAAAAGAGCAGGTCAAGCAGAAAGCATTTAAGGAGAAAATTTCTTTCCCTGCAGATGGGAAGTCAGTGGTAGTAGCTGGCAACATATATCCTGAAATCCATCAAATTAATTTTTATATTGCACTGTGAATGCAGGAACTGGAGGTGAGAGACCTAATGATAATAGGCTTTGATGTTTTACCAGAACTCAACAAAACAGCCTCATAAGAAGACGTAGCAGAGCGCAGCTCCATCTACAGGCTGCTATAGCTGTGGCAATAATGGCATTGCTTTGTAATTGCTGTACAATCCAAGGTATTAACTGGAATAGTTTACATTCCCAGTGCAATAAATGATGCATTGTGGAAAGAAGATGAAAGTACTAAGCTCTAATAACTTCTCAGATTCCATTTCAAGACATTTCAAGACATCTCACCTCCAACTGTTGTGATTCTGTAACTCCACATGTTCCTTAAAGGTTATATTTTGAGTTGTATACATCTTGGCCACTAAGGTCACAAAAAAGATGCTGTGACATGGAGAAACAACAGGAATGTACAATATTCGCTGAGCTTCTTTAATGGTCCAAACATGTGTGATGGGCAAATAAATAAAACCTTTTATTCTAGCAGTATGAAAGCTGAAACAGTCTTTTAGGACACAAGGATCTTAGGCTGGACTATATTGTGGCCACTGATTATCTCACTGTTCCCTAGGGCAATTTTTTACCGTAGTCTACACTCACAGAATTAGTCATAGAATCATAGAATCATAGAAATGTAGAGTTGGAAGAGACCACAAGGGCCATCCAGTCCAACCCCCTGCCATGCAGGAAAACCCTCAAAGCACTCCCGACAAGTGGCCATCCAGCCTCCGCTTAAAAACCTCCAATGAAGAAGACTCCACCACACTCCGTGGCAGCACATTCCACTGCCGGACAGCCCTGACCATCAGGAAATTCTTCCTAAGGTTCAGGTGGAATCTCCCCTCCTGTAGCTTGTATCCATTGCTCCTTGTCCTGGTCTCAAGAGCAGGAGAAAACAAGCCCAAGTCATAGAGGAAGATTAAATTTGTAAAAAAACTATCTCAATTTTCCTGTCTTTTTCCAAATCCCACCTACCTTCCCATAGCCTTCTTTATTTGTATCCACCTGCAATTTGTATTTTTCCCCTTCCTTCATATATACGTTTTTGTAATGCACATGTTTATTTATCCACTTTTCTTAATGTAATATTTTATTGCATTTTCTCCATTGACTAAAATGTGTTTGTACAAATAGTTCAATAGCCATTTACTTTACTTTTTTTTTTTTAAAGGTATGCCTGATTGTGTATGCCTGATATCTCTCAAAAGTTCCATCAGCATCACAAATCTGAATTTCTGAGGCAACATGCACTATGGCCAAGACCCAACAGGACTCCTGGTGGAGTGTAAATTTCTGCTAACATAGTTACACTGGTAGACCAGGAAGTAGTCTGCTCCTTCTCCCATACTGTACAAGGGCAAGTGCAGACATCCTTACAGTCACACAGTGTTCAGCTGTGAAGGCTGTACCTGAGAGCCATCCAGTTGGTCTTGTGTATCTGGGAGAGAGGTGGTGCATATGGAGGCACTGAATCCTCATGAAATGTCCCCAAAGCCACCATAAATCACTGTCAGGATTCCAGTCTCTGTTACCAATGAATCTCAACAGATGACCTAAGGCTGATTGTCATTTGTGGACAATAAGTGCATCAGCACTACAATTATTCCTGCGGAACACCAATAGTCTGGCCAGGTCAATGGATGTCAGTCAATGTGCATGCAATTCCTTGTGGTAGAGCACATACTCAGTGATAAAACATTTGCAAGTTTGATGTTTAGTGTCTGGCAATGCTAGGCAGGGCTTAAACTAGGAATGAGAGTTATGTGGCTTATGAATGGTGGTTCAATTAGACTTTTACTTTGGTTCCTAGGGTGCCTCTGAACTCCCCTGAATCTTGTATAATGGGGAAAAAAATAGCAAAAAAATGAACAATCTTATTCCAAGAAGCCGCTGAGGGGCACACTTGACTGTTTTAAGGTTATTCTCCCTACCAGATTTGTTCTGGGACCCCATCACCAGTTGGCAGGTTTTGAGGGCTAGTAACTTGACCTAAAAGCTGTTTTCTAGTCATTGCTTTAATACTCTGCACCTGTTTTTTCTACACTACAACCAGTGCATACTATTAAATGTTTTCCTTAATGCCTTTAGTAACTGTATTTAAGCATGGGTCAGTATACAGCAGAGATTCCGTTAGTTTATTCAAAATAATGATTTATTTATTTACAAATTATCCCTAAATAACTTTGAAACATATTGGTGTGATTAAATATGCTTTGAAACAGTCACTAAATATGTTACTGGTGTTAGAACTGATTATATTTAAGAGCTGATTCTTGTCTCTAAATATCCTTTATCAGATAATCCTGTAACCTCCACTTAACTGAATAACTACTGCCTAACAGGACTTGGCTGAATGTTTCCTATCTAGTGGGGATGTTGTATGCCTGTGCACATCTCTCCAGACTGCTTCTTTAGTGTTCCCTTTAGTCCAACATATACTATTGCCTCAGGTTCACTGTCTTCTGCTGACCTTCTGTATGGTTCTTGCTCAAACGCTGCCTTTGGAGTTTTTCTCTCCTCACATGAAGACTGTCTGCAGCTGTCTTACTGAATGATTTTAGCCTTCCATCTTGGTCTTTCTCCAGCCTTCAGCTTCTGTTGTTGGTCTGAAGTCCTCAGGCTCTTCCTAGCCTTTTTTGACTTCTCTCTTCAATGGCTGCTCCCCATTGACTTCTTTCTTCACCAGCTATTCCCTGCTGGCTGTCCCTGAGAGACTCAACTGAAAAAGACTGATGTCTTACATATATTTTACAGCTAGAAGAAACTACCAACCAATCAGATTCTAAGTTGATAGAATTTCTATCACCTATTTTTTAAAAAAATAAAAGATCAATAGAGGATCATGGAATGTTCACCTTATAACAAATATTACTGGTTTGAATTCTCTTCGTAGGAGATAACGCAAAAACCTCTTTTGTATAATCAAATTTGTTATAAAGGTGTTCCCTTGTTAGGCTGCCAAAAACACTGTAATCTTGGCTGGAATCCTGTTTGTGAGTCACAGTTAATTCATTTTTCTGGTCCTTGTAAAGGTTAGTGTCCTCTGCTGACGGGGCAAGGGCTAGCCCCCTTCCCCAAACCCTACCTTAAACTTCTGTAGCCTCCTCTCAACACAGCCATTTACTGATGGAGAGCTACAGGGTGGCAGAGGAAGACTTAGCAATGTTCCTACAGCTAGAGGCACAACAACATCACCCTCTGGGACTTGTGGAAAATCCTCAGGAGGCCCCTGAGGAAGCTGGTTGCTGTGAATCCAACTAGAGGAACATAGATGGATGTTTCTCCACAAACACCAACATGCTTTCCTCTGGCCAGTAAATATCCAATTGGAGGGGGGATGTAGAAGCTAGAAGTTGGGTTGGGTGTCGATGGGAGACATGTCTTAGTTCTGCCAATGCAGAAATTTACAATATGTCCCCTGTTTCATGATTTCAGCCCTACTGTAGTCTAATTCTTTTAACTGTATATTACTTTTATACTCTTATAACCCATGTTCAAAACAAAACCTAACAACATAAACATATATCCTCACTTTTGAAAAAAAAACCCACAACATAACATACATATATCAGTTTATTTTCAATGTTACATCATCGTTGTTTTGCAAATTAATCTTGATTTGTTTAAAAATTGATCTCAAAACTGTTGTGAATGTCTTGGTTCTTTAGGAGGTAAATAATCCTCACCCCAAAATCTTATATGCTATTCTTGGGAAAATGAACATCTACACTTCCCACTCATGGTGTTTTGATGGGGAAAGAGAAAAAGTCCCAGGCTTCCCTTGACCCCAAATTCAGGAATATTCAGATTGGAAATAGTACCTGAATACAAACTTCAAGAAGGCAAAACACTTCAGAAACTGAGCAATACTGAATCAGAGAAGAGAAGCCTTTGTCTGGCACTCTGGACGCGAGGTGTATGCAGGTACCGTCAGTGACTGATGATAGTAATATATTTTAAGAGGTTGAAACTTTGAATACCTTTGCAGGCAGGAAAGCTGTTGTGGGGAATACAGACGTGCCTTTGCAGGCAAGAGAGCTGTTGCATACAGCTGGCTTTCTTGGGCCCTCCCCTCTGTTTGGAATGGCCTTTCTCTAATTGCAATTCATCTCATAGTCAGAAAAGAGTTCACCAGTGCCGTGTACTCTCTTTGGCTTGGAAATTATTGTAATAGCCAAGGAGTGTTGCAATGTATCAATCAAAACATAAATTCTCATTTGAACGGTGAATCTATCAGTCACTCCTTGTCCAAATCAAGCTGTTCAAAATTCTGTGGCAGAGGAAGAGGACACAAGGTACTCTTGGGTTAACCAGTTGGCAGGTTTACTCAAAAATATTTTGACAGATCCAGAAGTGTTTTCTAAAGTCTGCCCAAAACCTCAACTGGCAGAGAGAACAGCTATGTTTGACACTGCTGTGAGGCATGCTTTCCTGGCCTGAAATTGCCTGAGGTAAAATAGGGGGACAGACCATGGCAGTTTTAGTTTTTTGGATACACTTTAGAGTTTCAGGGCTTGTAGCCTTGGGCTATTTATCTCTCAAGATGTATCTATCAGAACTCATAGTTTTTGAATAAAATTACATATCATTTTGTTCTTGAGAATAAAAGACAGAGGGGTTGTTAAACACTTTATACATCAAAAACAGTATAGAGATAAGTAATAGTAGAACCTCTTATGAGTATATGCAGAACTGTAATTTTTCCTGTCATCTGCTTTGGCTGTTCTGTATTGTGAATCATAGCTGCCTTTTCTGTCTCAGAGATGCTGATCAACATGCTGATTATAAACATCCAAATTTTGATGGATAAAAGATGTATTCAGGAAAAGGAACTGAGGTGGCAATGTGGAATGGAGATGAGTAGAGAACTCTACATATCTCATCAGCTCACTTCTAAAGAGATGAGCAATGAGTAGTTCTCCAGATGTTGGAGGACTGCAGTTTCCGTCATCCTTCACCATTGGCTATGATGAGCATAATCTGATAGAGCTGATAGGAGTAGAAGTCTAACAACATCTTGATACAGATACAGACATGTGTAGAAAAGACCCATTAATATCGGTGGCACACATTAGTTATGACTAATGTAAGTTCTATTTATTTAAGTGACTCTACACTAACTCTGGGATCCATCGCAATGTTATCATGATAGGTTGTTTAGTTGAGCAGGCTTTGATAAATTGTTGATAAACTATCAATTGATAGACTGATCAATAAAATAAACAGCTTTGTGTAAGCAAGCTATAATTAATGATAAGCTGATTATTCAAGTCTATTTCCCTGAGCTTCCTCCTGTTTCCACCTACTGCTTTTGGTTCTCAAATTCTGTTTTAAAAAATGGGTGTGGAAAACAATTTACAAATATTTTTGTGGAACTCTCATAATTTTGTGGAGAACTCAAACCCATAACTATATTTGCAGATATCTTCGTATATGCAAGTCTTGTTTGTTTTCTACATTTTAGATAAAAACATAGTGTTTGTTGCATGTTTTTCTAATGCATTTTTAAAAACTTTCATAGTATAAACTGCAAACCTAGAAATGCATAGAATTCTTACTTGAAGCTGTACCAGCTTCCATTTCATTCTGGGAGGGGCAGCATCAGATATGAAATGTATTGTGAAATTGTGCAAATTATCTGCCTTCATCTTCATGGACCATTATCAGTTCCAATGTACCACGTTTGATGGTGTCTCTTGTGCATTTTTTCATATTCCATCTATATTAATAATTTCTGGTTTGGGATGTGTGTGGAAGTAGTTTTGCTTGAATTCTCAAATGTTCTCCTTTATCTCTTAAGTTTCTGCATTTCAAACATCACTCTTTTCTGGACTGCACAGGTCAGTGTGCTTGAAAATATTTTATGCTGATTGATTGAGATACTACAACAGAATAGCAACTTCCACAGACCTATGTGCATAACTAGAGCTTAGTTGAGACACTATGTTCCTTCGAGAAGCATATTTCATTCCTTTTCTAGCTCTCTCAGTGTTGGGTAGCCCTCTGTATTTTAGTTATGGGACATGTAGTAGGAGTTAAGTAGCAGCTTGCTTGTAACAAGGTATGAGAACCAGAGACCATTAGATAAACAAAGCTAGGAATGTAGTGATAAGCACTGCCAGGCTAAACCAGAACTTCAAGGTCTCTTGCAGGTAGGATGAGAAACTCTTTGCCTTTTATGTTTTGAATTTTGCTAATTGCCTCCAGTTCACTCACTGAAGTCCTGTACTATGTATCACACTCCTAATAAATAGTGTTTATGCACTGTTACATTTATGTGTGTGAATTCAGTTCCTGATAGAGTGAGTGAACGCCTGTAAAAAATTATAAGAATATGTATCAAAAAACTGAAGAAGAGCCTCAAGAAAAGGGAGCATCCTGCAGAGTCGTTGAAGCTCCAGGTGAGAGAATCGCCAAAAGAGATGAGACAGTCCTCAGCCGGCCAAACCTGGGCCTGGGGAGAGAGACCAGAAACTGCTCAGCACCGACGTCGCCAGGCTACAAGATGAGACACATCGATTGGCGAGACCAGCTTGATGGACCAGCTTTTAGCCAGGGAAGAAGAAGTGGAAAAGCAGTGAGCAGAAATTTCTAAACTGAGAGCTCAGCTGCATGACTGGAGACTTCTGGTGCCTCAGGTTGGGCGCACACCACCCCAGGCTCCAGCAGCAGCAGCTGCTCCGGCGCATGCAGCATATACACCTCCCAGGATACTGGTATTGCAAGTGGGGCTCCGGCCTTTTCAAGAGTTGAAAACCACTTACAATGGCAATGGAGCCATCCTGACATACTTTCTCAACATGGCCTCTAATTATATGATCGACTACGGGAACAGTTTCCCAGATGATTCTGCCAGAGTCAGATACCTGAGCCAGCATCTCAAAGGAGAAGCAGTGGACTGGGTCGCCAGCCTGCTAACTCATGAGCTGAAGAAACAGCCAACCTGCAGCTGTTCATGCACCAACTTAGAGAAAGGTTTGAGGATCCTTTCTTTCAAGAACAAGCCAGATACCAACTGAGAAAATTGCACCCAGGAAAAGGAACCATCGGCGAACACACCCGAGGATTCAGAAAGTTAGCCACTAAGGTCCCAGAATGGAAAGATGACATCCTCAAGCAATTTTTCTGAGACGGATTAAACCCCACCACCTTAGATCACTGCCTGACCTGAGGGGATCCTGCCAGTCTCCTGGGATGGACGAAACTAGCTGGAGAAGTGGAAAGTATCATGGAAAGTATCCAGCTTGCCTGGCAAAGACAAGCGCAAGAAAGCAGTTGCCGAACCCTGGCACCCAAAAAAACCACTTTCCTGAGCAGTGAGGAAAAGAAAAAATGACTAAAAGAAGATACGTGTTTCCAATGTGGGGGAAAAGGCCACATCACCAGCGAATGCCAGGGATCAAAGAAACCCACTGAAGAAAAGTCGGGTCCCCGACATGCGGCCTGTATTCTGCAAAGCTGACACCCCAAAACTGCTAACCAAACATCCCACTGGTGGAACCACTGCTGGAACTCTGCATGGTGAGGACAGTCCACTGACCACGTCCGACTCGGACAGCGATGATTTGGGATTCTGACCAGTTGTGAATGTAAGTACAACCAAAACTCTCCATGTATATGTTACAGTAACCTTACAAGGAAATGATGGGAAATTACGAATGTACAGGGCCTTAGTTGACTCAGGCTGCACAACTACTTTATTGAATCCCACTGTGGCCAAAGAATTTGCAGTAATGTTTGAACCCATAAAAAAGGCTGTCAAGTTATCTCAAATGGATGGCTCAGCCATAGCAGGGGGCCCTGTACGGGAAAGACCCATCCCTGTTCAAATGAGAAACTTACAGGGGCAATTTCATTTCCTAGTGCCCACTAAAATCAGGTTTCAAGTAGTTCTTGGGTATACTGCTGAAAAAACACAATCCCCAAATTGACTGGACCCAAGGCTCACTCAACATAACCATGATGTAAATCTAGTGCCTGTACCAAATTCCCCTGACTCGGCACTTACTTTGAGTCCTGAGAAACTGCAGAAAATCCCGTTAGAATACTGAGACTTGCAGAAAGCTTTTGAAAACCATGAAGCAGACAAACTGCCCCCACACAGAGACTTTGATTGCAAACTCAGATTGATAGATGGAGCTAAAATTCCCAAACCCAAGATATAGCCTATGAACAACCAAGAACTAGAGGCTCTAAAAAGATTCCTGAACAAAAACTTACAATGTGGATTTATTAAACCCTCATCTGCTCCCACAGCCAGTCCAATATTTTTCCGCAATAAAAAGGATAGAGGAGAACCGAGGCTCATTGTGAACTATAACTTAATTAATCAGGCAGTATTGCCTAATGCATACCCGATTCCTTTAACTAAGGATATCCTAAATTAATTGGGTAAAGACAAATTCTTCACCAAATTAGACCTCAAGGAGGTTTTCCATAGAATACGCATGGATCCTGAAAGTGAGTGGTTGACTACTTTCTCAACCCCACTAAGGAAACTACCAATGGACTGTTCTCCCATTTGGATTACAAGCTGGTCCTGCAGCCTTCCAAATGGTTCTCATTTCTGTGTTACAAGACCTCCTCTACGAAGCTGTTGTTGTTTACCTAGATGACATTTTGATCTACACAGAAACCCTTGAACAACACACCGGACTTGTATGTACTATGTTACAAAGATTCATACACAATGAGCTTGTTGTTAAACTCTCAAAATGAGAATTTCACCCTCAGATGTTTGACTACTTAGGGTACCGTGTTTGTCATAATACCCTAAACATAGACCCTGCCAAAATTAACACTATTTTGAACTAGCCTACCCCAAAACTAGAAAGCAACTCCAACAATTCCTTGGCTTTGCAAACGTCTATCGTACCTTCATAGAGGGGTTAGCCACAATTGCTCTCCCTCTTGCCAACCTCTTGAAAAAAGCAACCGATAACAAAATTAACCAATGCATCTGCATCTTCTGGACTGAAAAATGCCAGACAGCATTCGAGACCCTCAAACAAAAATTTACATCCGAACCGCTTCTCTTGCTCCCTGATACTAGCAAAGAATTCATAATTCAAACCGATGCCTCTGACTTCGCCATGGGAGCTGTTCTTCTTCAACATGACACAGACGGCCTCCTTAAACCATGTGCCTTCATCTCCAAAAAATTCACCACACAACGCAACTGGCCAATTTGGGGAAAAGAAGCCATGGTCATTCATTTTGCACTCACCTCATGGCGACTCTTCCTTGAAAGTGCTAAACTTCCTTTTCAAGTCTGGACCGATGACCACAATCTTGAAACTCTAAAAACCTCCAAAAAACTAACCCCTAAACAAGCATGCTGGGCTGAATTTTTCCAGTGATTTAGATTCAAAATTATTTTCAAACCAAGGAAAAACCTCCCTTTTCCGCAAACAATTTTGGATTACAAGTCACTAGCAGAGCACAACAGCAAGCCTGATAATCAGCTTCAACACTGCTTGATTCTACCTTCCAACACTCTCTGAAATCTGCCTACCTGATGGACACCTGGCTACAAACACACAAAGACTCAATCACCTGAGTTAAAGATTTAGCTTTCCTCAGAACTAAAATCTATGTACCACCAGCTTGCCAAATTGAAGTTTTGAAGAGATACCACAATTCCAAACCTGCTGGACCCTTTGGCTTCCTTAAAACTCTACATTCCATGAGAAATCTTTTCTACTGGCCAGGTCTCACAAAACAAGTCCAAGAATATATAAAAAACTGCCCCATTTGCAACATCTGCAAATCCTCTTCTTTTAAGCCACATGGACTTCTTCTTCCTGCTCCTCCCACCTTGGGACACTATTTCATGAGACTTCGTTGTTGGTCTACCCAGCTCCTGTGGATTCCATACCATTTGGGTTGTCACTGATCATTTCTCCAAACAATGTCATTTTATTCCACTAAAAAAGTGCCTACCACTGAAAAACTAGCCGAGCTCTTCCTCAATAACAATAACAATCATTTCTGACAGAGAACCTATATTCATTTCCAAGTTCTGGACTTCACTCCTTAAATTTCTTGGCATTTCCCAAAAACTCAGCAGCTCCTATCATCCCCAAACTGATGGACAAACCGAACACACAAATCAAACCCTAGAACAATACTTACGCTGCTTCGTCAATTCCAACCAAAACAACCGGGCATTCCTCCTCCCTTTTGCTGAATTTGCTTACAACTCTGCTGCTCCACTGGCAAAACTCCATTTGAAGTTGTCCTCAGCATCAACCTGAAACCCTTTCTTGTGCTCCCCACCACCCTCTGTACAACACAACTTACCTCACTCACCTCTTGGATTACAAAAATTTCTTCTACTTGGGAGTCTGTGCGTTCTGCTCTTGAAGCTTCAAAAGCTTCTCACAAATGCTTTGCTGACTGAAAATGGCAGCCCAATCCTATGTACCAGCCTGGAGATCTTGTCTACCTCTCCTCCAAGAACATTTCCTCCAATGGCCCCTTCAAAAAACTCTCCCCCAAATACCTTGGTCCTTTCACAGTCAAATGGGCCATTAATGATGTCACCTTTGAACTTTCTTTGTCTGACACTTACAAATTTATTCACCCTGTTTTTTGTTCCAGCTTACTGAAACCAGCTCCTTCAAATTCTTCTTCTTCGAGATCTAACCCAACTACTCAACCAACTGTTCCTGCATTCTGAATTGGCAGTTTCAACATGCCATGTTTAACTAGTGCATTTCATGTTTGCATTTCAACTGTTGTCTTCCCAATTCTCCTTTCTTTTCCAATCCCCATGACCTTCCCCTTTTCCCTCTTCATCACTGCTGTACTATGTGTTGATTCATTTTTTTTTTTTTTGGATGGGCAGAATGTCGGGCAGCCCTCTATATTTTAGTTATGAGACGTGTAGTAGGAATTAAGTAGCAGCTTGCTTGTAACAAGGTATGAGAACCAGAGACCATTAGATAAACAAAGCTAGGAATGTAGTGATAAGCACTGCCAGGTTAAACCAGAACCTCAAGGTCACTTGAGGGCGGGATGAGAAACTCTTTGCCTTTTATGTTTTGAATTTTGCTAATTTCCTCCAGTTCATTCACTGAAGTCCCGTACTATGTATCGCACCTAATAAATAGTGTTTATGCGCTGTTATATTTGTGTGTGTAAATTCAGTTCCTGACACTCAGGGTTTGTTTCTTTCGCTATTGAAGCACTTCTGATAGTTACTGGGAGCAAACAAAGAACAAGACAAAGCAATAAAGTCCCCATGACTGGTCCTGCATACTTACCTTTCCCATTCTATCTTTAACATTTCATCAAGCATTGCCCAAATATTTTCAAACACATCTTTGCATTCTTAAGGACTAGAAAGCTGAGTGTTTTAATGAACGAGGATGAGACTCTTCAGGTGCTGAATTCTATACTCTTTCTACTATTCTATACTCTTCTGACAAACAATGGCAAAAAATTAAGAAGGAATATAACCTGTTACGGGGGTTTAAATAAACATACACAGCACTGTATCCACTGATTTCCCTGCCAGAATAATCTCCTTTTGTCTTGCTATTGTGCCATTCAATAATCACAGAGGCATATATATTACCCCAGGTGACACCAGAAGAACAGTTTATATCACCTATCCCAAGCCATACAATGTGAGATTACAGATGTATTCAGGTTTTGCGTTATTTCATTCTTATATACAAGAACAATTTTTTAAAAAATCCCCTCTTGATGAAATGGTGGTGGGTTTTCTGCACATTTCTTAATGATTTTTTCACAAAACCTTTCCCCTGAATTTCACTGCACACTAACTATTTTTGCAAAATTTCACTACACAGACTATTTCTTATACAAAATATTATTCTGTGTTATAAAAAAGAAAGAAAAATAAAAGAAAGCAGGTCTAAATGTGTTTTGTATTTAAAAAAATTGTTGCCACTGGTGATGCTGAAGAAAAGCCATGCTGGTCTTTTCATTCTTGCAGAAGGGTGAAACATCTTGTGGCAGTTGATAATATTTTTCAGCAAGATATTTCAATGTATCATAACATCCTTTCTCATCAAGGACAAGAAAATGTGTGAATATTCTCTGCATTCCTATCTTTGCTACTGTCATTCCCCTCTGTTCTTCAAGTCTTTTTGCCAGCATACTGATTTACTAGAGAAGCTTATTAAAACTAAGCCTGATATATTTATCAAATCAAATAAAAATAAATCTATTACATAAAGCAATACAAAAGTATTTTTTTTCCAAGAAGGATCAATTTTCTTCTCTGTGGTATGACAATAAGATTACGTCATATTCAGATTTTTAGTATGGCTTTCAGAGGTATCAACTTTTGTTTACACACAAAGCAAATCAACCAAATACGTTATTAAAATAAAGGTTCTTTCTTAACCCTAACCTTTTATTTTCCTGAAGTCAAAAAGTATTGGCTTCCTCCTTGATGCAGGCATATTGATTCTGAGTCAAAAAAAAATGGAAGGACAAGCTTATTACCTGCAGCACTTGTCACAATCTAGTGTTCCAGCACACGTCAATAAAGGGCTGAGCACCTCCATACAAAGAGAATTACATGCCTTGAATGTGCTGTTTATTAATGGACACACATGCATATCACCTGAAGAACTTTCACACAAACAGTAGAACAAGAACAAAAGTACAGACTTGCTCAGACCTTTATTAAAGGTTGAATAAAAACAACTAATTTTAAGCAGGCATCCTGACTAGGTACATTGCTCAACCTTGTACTTTCAGTATTTAACAGAGCTTTAAACTATGATGTTTAGGCTTGCAGTTCTCAGAATTCACAAAGCTATAATCCTGAAAACATTCTTTTTCCAAGCTCTGCATTTGATTGTATGATATTTGGCTGTCATTTTTTAAATAAATAAATAAATAAAATGCAGTTATTTTTTCTTGCAATAGCCTGTCGTATTAGGCGTAATTTCTACCTTTCTTCAGTTCTAAGGTTAGTTTGTTTTTGATACATTTAAAGCTGGTATAGATTTTTTGAAAAGCATATCAAACTGAAATATACAACCTATACATGAAGTACATATACATGGCATTCCACTACCAGAGCTTTATGTATTTCTGATCCTGCCATTATGTGTGAAAATTTAGGATAATAGAACAGAGTGCAAAATTTGGCACCCTATGACCTTATCAGTGTAAGGATCTAACAATACCTAGATGATGAATACACACCTTAGAGGAATAGGACTGGCCATGCCATTCAGAATGTGCATATATGTCATCAGACCATCTGAGATGTTACTGATCTAATTTGCGTCCTTGTGACTTATTTAGCCATGCAACTGGAATGTGAACTCCTTGTATTTAGGGACAGAAAAGCTGTCAATACCATTTTGCTTATGTTACAGATTTTAATTTTAAATGAAATATTGTATGCATCTCTTCTCCCTCTCCCTCCACTTCCCTGTGTGTGTATAAAGTAAAGATACACCACCAGATGGAGAAAAATTAATTTCCATGTAGCTCGGAAATGCAAAGCCCTCTTTTCATTTTCAGATGGAACATGGTGAAAATGACTTGGTAAAATCTTAGCGTTGTATTTTAAGGGCCATAGTAGATGACACATTTATTTTGTCTTGCTTGCTTGCTTCCCTGCCCCCTCCAGGAGTGTTCTCCCAAGTAGTAAAAGATGTCTGCTTATTATACTGTATGACATTCCCATGTTTTGCATGCTTTGTTTAGCTTGGTCATTGGAAGGTAAACATGGCTTAATTTCTGTCTCTGATAGCTGAGGGATGTGTCTCTGGAAAAATCCCACTGTGGGTAGAAAAACTGGGTTATCATAGGAAATACATATTTCCCCTAAAGTCTAGTCTGACTTAAGTTACTGCCTTTAGGGTCTTTCCTTTGGCCTTTCCCTTCCTTTGCCACAGATAGCCTGTGTATGTCCATTATGCCTCCATATTTTTTTTTTTTTTGTCTCCAGTGGAATTTATTCACCTATTTCCTCTGTGAGCAGAAAAAAAAACCCAAACAAACAAAAGGGAAAGCTGCTGATTGATTTCACTCTTGGAAAGTCCCTGTCATCATGTTTGATGACTTCATTGCAGAAATGAAATAGGCATGGGAGATGCAATGTTTTCAAAACAATTTGGAGCAGGAGGAGGAGAATGCAGGTAGTGGGAGGCCATGGGCTGGCAGAGCCTGGAGACGTTGATGGCCTTTATTCGTCAATTCCCAGGTTGTGCTGGGCTTGCTGCAGGCTGCAGACAGAAAACAATATTGTTATGATTCTTATTAGTTTTTATTTTATAAAACCTGAACTACACTCTACAGGGGCTTCAGACAGAGCTGCAAATCACAGCCATGGCTGACTGCCTGCCTGGGCACCTCATCTTCTCCCTAATGGGCTACCTATCTTCTGGAAAAAAAAGAAAAGAAAAAAAAGAAACAGCAACAACAGAAAAAGAACAATAACAGACAGTGTTTTTCTCATCAGAGGCACTAAAGGTAGTAATTTTGGGAGACTGCAGGCTGTCTCAGAACTCACTAAACCAGGAATCTTTCCTACGTCTGCTAAGCTCATATAATGTTAACATGGGAAATGAGCAGTATGAAGATAAACAGAGATATGCATACACTCAGTTGGAGCTTACGTTTACCCTAGAAGGGCGAGATTGCCTGAGCTAGATGTATACAAGTATTGTTGTACTTATATGCCATCTGCCACCATGCTATGTATGCCATGGGAAAACGTCCTTGTTTGTGAACTCCTTGACTTTATATAACAAGATTCTCCCATTTGGGGAGTGTGTGAGTGAGCTCGGGATGCATTTGTTTGCATTTGTGTTATGACTGAAGAATGTATGATCTACTGAGACAGGTGCTTGTATAGCAGTTCTCTGGGCACTCAGCAAATGGCCTGGTTTTGCTGGGACTGACAAATGATAAGGATTGTCAAGAACTTGCCATGCTGCAATTCATGCTTTGAATTATATGCAGTTTGGTGTTTAGCAAAAGAAGTGGATTTAGATGCCTGAAAACTGTTATGTGTTCACATGTGCAAGCTCACACTTGGCTAGCAACATGGAGATCTATAAAGCCTGAGCTTGTTGAGATTATTCAGATTATCCAGTTTCTACCTTGAACTTCATTCCATTCCAATTCTATATGAATTCTTCCCTCTCAAGCTTCATTGCATGAAAATGGGTGTATATTTTTGTGTACTTTTTCATGTGTACATATTTCTATGTGTTTTCCAAATATATACAATTTTGGAACTCATTAACCCATTAATGTGGTGTGTGTGTGTGCATGTGTGTGTGTGTGTGCATGGTGTACACTAATTATTTTTATTTTTTTATTTTTGAAGGTTAGTCTTGCCTTGTTGCCAGCACTGTTAAAATATCAGAAACCTTCTTTGAAATTCCATGAAGCTTAGCTTCCTTCATTGGTTAGTATGAAGCCCAGATTTTGCTCTGGGCTGAAACATTCTTCAGAATACCTAGTCAATCAATTGCCCAGATTGTTTAAAAGTCTTTTAATTGATATAAAAGTGCCACTGATTAATCAAGTAACTGTTTTTTTAAAAAAAAATACTTATTTTTAATATAAGAAATAATGAAGATACCGTCTTGAAAGAGACACATGTGAAAAGGCTTCTTCCCAAGTGTAGACTCAGTCCTTCCTCTTTAAACAGATGTATTGGACATTTGGATGGAGCAATATCGACCTCTTTGGATGGATGGCTGAGGGTGGTTAGGAAAGAGTAGAAGTGCTGTTTTTGGTGAAGAAGAGGTTGTAGAGCAGCATTTTCACACAGAGACAAAGAAATACAGAAATCCCACACACAGCATGCCTTTGCATAGTTGCACGGGAAACCATTTGTTGTTGTTAATTGCCATCAAGTTGTCTTCAGCTTATAGGAATTCTATGAGTGAGAGACAATTGAGACGCCCTGTTATTAACAATCCTACTAAGGTCTTATAAAGTCAGGGCTACAACTTCCTTGACTGAGTCAATCCATCTGTAATGTAGTCTTCTTCTTTTCCTCCAGCTTCTACTTTGTTAAGCATTATGATCTTTTCTAATGAGTCATGTAATCCCATGATACATCCAAAATACAATAGCTAAGTGGAAGCTACACTCAGAGAACTTGGGAGAAATAAATCACCAGAAGCAGATGGCATACCAATAGAGCTGCTTTAAGTTACAGAGACAGAATCTACTCTAGTTCTAACTAAAATCTGTCAATAAATATGGAAAATAAAACAAAGGATCAGAGATTGAAAATGTTCAATGTACATTCCAGTCCCCGAGAAAAGAGACACCAGGGATTGTTGTAATCACAGGTCTATTGCATTAATCTCCCATGTAAGTAAAGTGATGCTCAAAATTATACAATGAAGCCTTTTACTATATATGGAGTGAGAAATGCCATATGTTCAAGCTGGGTTCAGGAAAGGAAGAGGCACAAGGGATCATTTGTAAACATACATTAGATAATGGAGCGCACCAAACAATTTCAGAAGAAAATTGGTGTGTGCTTTATAGATTATAGCAAAGCCTTTGACTGTGTAGCTTGTGAAAATTATGGCTCACTCTTAAAGAAATGGGTATGCTACAACGTTTGATTGTCCTGATGTACTCAGGATGTATTCAGGACAAGAGGCTACTGTCAGGACAGAACACAGAGAAACAGAATGGATTCCAGTTGGCAAGGGGGTCAGACAAGGCTAAATTTTGTCACTCTATCTTTTTAATTGATACACTGAACACATCACACATAAAACAGGATTAGATCTAGAAGAAGGAGGCATGAGAATTGGAGAAAGGAACATCAGCTATTGAAGATATACAGATGACGTTATACTACTAGCAGAGAATAGCAAAAACTTGGAACAATGATTGAAGAAAGAAAAAGAAGAAAATGCAAAGGCTGGTTTACAGATGAACATTAAGAAAACAACAAAAAAATAATGGCCACTGATGATTTACATAACTTTAAAGCAGATGATGAAGGCACTGAAATAGTTCAAGATTCTCCATACCTTGTTTCAGTCATTAATCAGACTGCAGTCAAGAAATCAGAAGGGGACTAGGACTTGGAAAGGCAGCTGTGAAGAACTGAGACATAATTTTGAAGTGTAAAGATATGTCATTGGATAGGAAAGTTAGGATTGTCCATGCCATTATATGTCCGGTTTCTATATGTGATTGCAAAAGCTGAATGGTGAAGAAAGCTGATAGGAGGGAAATTAATTCATTTGAAATATGGTACTAGAGAAATGTTCTACCACTGCTGTGGACTGCTAGAATGAGAAATAAATGTGTCCTAGAGCCAGTGTGATGTAGTAGTTTGAGCTTTGGACTACAATACCAGAGTCCAGGGTTCAATGCTTTGTTCAACCATGCAAACCCATTGGGTGATTTTGGGTGCATCACAAACTCTCAGCCCCAGAAAGACCCTGTGAGAAGCATGCATTAGGGTTGCCATAATTTGGAAATAACCTGAAGGCATACAACAACAACAAAGAGCAAATAAAGCTTGAACTGACTAAACTGAGATTGTTGTACTTAGGACATCTTATGAGAAGACTTGACTCTCTAGAAAAGGCAACAATGCATAGCAAGTTTGAAGGCAGTAAGAAAACAGAAAGACTGCATTACAAATGGGTAGACTCAATCAAGGAAGCCACAGCACTGTGTCTGCAAGATCTGAGCATTGCTGTTGATGACAAAGTGACTTAGAGGTCTCTTTTTCATAGGGTCACCATGAGTCAAAGTTGACTTGATGGCATTTAAAAACAACAACAACAATAACCTTAAATTTAATCATTTTGCATACTCCTGGTGATATTTTTTGCTGGAAGAAAACCAGAAGAATGTCAGGGGCATCCCTGTTCTTGCTGTATTCCACCCTATATCAGGATGAGACCTTTTGCTTATTCTAGTCTAGAACTGAGTTATTTTCATTTCTTAAAAAGCAGAAGTTTCAATTAGAACAAAGGGGAAAATGCCTCCTCACATCTTAATCTGGCCACTGAGTGCCAGCAAGTTCAGCAGATATGATCTCAGTTCTGTAGGTTTTGTCTTGCTATTATATTGTAAAAATAACAGTATTATATATTTAAATATCTATTATCGTTTAAAAGGTTGTGGCAATCTCTTTTCCAAAATTTTCCATTTCTTATTATCCATAAGTCTCCCTTGGTGACTGCTGTAAATTTTGTCAAAATTTAAAAATGTTCCTCATGGGGATATATAAATAAACCATAAAAGAGACCCACATGCTTTGTAAAGTATGGAAGAATTGCAGGGGAATTTACTCATTCCCCTGTACTTCCTCAGGGAATACACTGTAACACAATTTCGGGTGCCACTTTGTATTCTGGTGAAATACATTCACATTGAATCTCCTCTATTGAGAATGACTCATAACAGAACTCTGAAGGAAAGGCATTAGATAAACTTGTTCCCAAAGCAGAAGCTTTTGAATGATGCCCCCGGGGAGGACAGTATCTGGATCCTGTCAGGATGGAGTCAAATTGCAAAGATCATTGTGAGACAGATTTTGACACCACAGCATGAAGCCGCCCCAAAGATGTGCTGGCTGAAGTGAGAAGGGGTTAGGTGGCAAGTTTCATTCACATCTGTTACACAGTGCAGCAGAAGTTGCTAGGTGAGTTCATAAAATAAGATTTACTGTGTGCTGGCATAATGTTTCCTAAAAAAAAGGGGGGGGGGAATTGCTTGGACCAATTCACATACAAAGACCCAAGAATACAGCTCTAGTTTCGTAGTGGGGTTGTGTGGCAATTCAGTCTTTGAACAATCTGGTTACCTCACACAGTGAGCCAACCTTGGCAATCCTGTGTGAACCCCATAACCAAGTATGGCTGAAGTACAGTTCCACACTGAAGAGAAGTTCTCATTACTGTTCTCATTTGACTCTCTCCTAGATAGATCCCATAGGTATTATTTACACAAAGGAGTACTCAAATCTTTAAGCCAAGATTCTGTTTGCTGAAAATCTGCCCAGTTTTTGGCTAACATTTTGCTCATCATCAGTATGAATCCCACTTTAAAGCCCTAACTCATGGTGGAGTTGCAACACCAATGTTCTATGGAAGTTCTCCAAGCTACCATCAAATTTCTGCCCTTATCAAATGAAATCTATGGCTTACCACTCCTAGTATGTTACTCCAGAAGCTACTTTCCTGTCTCATGCAGATTTTTGTGGTATATTTGTATGAAAACTGCATGTTTTTACACATTCATACATAAATGATAGTGAATAAGAGTAATTATCTATTATTGCTACAGGAAAATGAGAGGGTGATTTTTCTGATTCTTGAGAGATTAGAAAAATAAAACTTTTTTGGTGCATGTGATTAGGGATTCACTGGCTGTATAGTGCCTCTCCCAGCTGTCATTAATTGGCAGTCATGAATTATTTTTTTTTAAAAAAACAACAACAACTGAATTTTGTATAAACACAATGATTGTGGACAGTTCCTCAAATGTGCCTAGGCAATCAACTGTTTAGCAAGCCCCTGACATAAGAAAACGGACAAAACTCTGATAAGTAAAATCTGGACAATGCAATGTGTGGATACAGAAGACTTTATTAGATCATCACATAATCTAAATTGTAAGGATTCAGCTGCCTGGATCCTCAGGAGTGAAACATCACTTTCATAATAACAGCTGAGAAGCCCTTATGGGGGTGGGTCTCAAAAATGGCCATGGAGGAATAAATGTAATATAGAGGATTGGATCAGAGGGCTTCCAAGTTTATTTTAAATTTTGAGTTTTAGGATTATTATGAATAGACTTGTTGAGCTCTGTGTATTAATATGGAAATATAGATAAGTGCCTGTATCCAGTCATGATTTACTAGTTTGGTAACCACATCTGAAAACACAAGTTTATCTTAGCCACCTAGATGCAATTATGTTTTTCTTTTTTAAAGATGTGTTTTGATACATAGATTGACTTACTCATACACACACACACACACACAGACATACACATACGCATGTGCAAGCTAAAGTGAGACCCAGAGTGTTCAACTATATAAAAAGACAATTTTATCATGTGCCCAAGGGCTTTTTTTCTCTATAAACTAACTTGCACTGTAAAATTTATTTTGTACACTCAATTGGAAAAGGACATTTAACATGACAAGGGAGCCCAAGGGGGTTTCCACAGGATCTAGATTGGAGATACTTCTAAATGACTAATCTACATCCGCTTTTGGCAGAGGTAATTAGAGATCTTGGCATAGGGTGATGATTTGTTTGAAAGGGGATACCTATCTATCTGTCTGTCTGTCTGTCTTCATCTCCCTCTTTTTCTCTCTGTCTCAGAACATCTATGCATGAGTAGACAGGAAGGCAGCATAAAACAGTCTGACATTCAGCAACAACAAACAGCAACCATGTAAAAGCAGGACTCTGTGTCTCCTTAGCAGGGATCAGATTTGGGACAAAAAACGAGAGAGTCCTTCATGGATTTCATTAAGATCCACCCTGGCTCATTCTAGTTTCAGCAAAACCTTGCCTTTAAAGCTTCCACTAACAATAGCTGACGGAGGGCGGGGGGGGGGAATGCTGCAAAAACAAAGGGATTCAGACCCTTCCTCATTCCATAATCTGAGCAATAATCCTTAATAGTAGATAGATGGTTCCAGCACACAACTCAACTGCTTAGCAATTTGGATTCTTAAGTTGTGATTCAGAGTTCACCCATTGACTTTCAGCACAATGATGTGCTATACTTCACTGGTTCTAGGATGGAATAGATCAATTAGCCCTATATAGTATTCAATTTGATTTTTTTTAAAAGATAACAATTTACTAAAAATTTGCAAGTTTATTCATAATCAGGATGAAAAAGAGCTTGGGGGGGGGAAGGCTGAATGCCCCATCTCGCTAAGCCAGGGTCTTTAAGCTATGGATGACTATGTAGGCAATATGCCTCTGCATCTCAATTCCTGGTGAACACAAGTAAGGTGGCACTATTATTGTCATGCCCTGGATGAGGATTTCTCATAGGCATCTGTCTGACTACTGTGAGAACAGAATGCTACATTAGTTCTTTAGTCTGATCTGCCAGAAGTCTTCTTATGTTATTCTTATGACAGAAAGCATAGGAAAGGTTGCAGTATTCATTTCAGTAACAAAGCAACGAACTTTGCCATCTCTACATAGAGGGACAAACCTCATGGGCAATCCATATATATTTGGTGATGAATATAAGAACAAAAGATTCTACACTTTCTCACTCACAGCCATGAGAAAGGAAAGGGGAAATACTCTGCCTGTATCTAGTAATTCCTGAATCAAATTCTAGGAATCAAAACAGACATTAGGTTAGTTGCATGGGCTGGAATTCATTAAGGCAGTTAAGAATGCATAATCTAAAGTCATACATTTACGATGGGTTCACATTCACAATCCCCAGGTTTTCACTACTTTAGGAAATACGTAGGGAACATGAAAGTCCCTCAAACCTCATTTGCCAAGCAGCTGCTGTGAGTGACAGGAGTCTATTCTCCTGTTCATCCAAACATAGTAGACTGACGTTCCCACCCTCACTCTTGCATGCAATCTCTGGTGTGAGGGGCAATTGCAACATTGATCCTGCTTCTAACTGTTTCTCTGAAAATTTCTCATTGGAATATAGGGAAGCATCAGTCAGCTGCTTCCTGATTGACAGTGGAACAGACATCTGTTGTTTACAGGTGAGCGGAGACTGGGGAGTCACGCTAGAAGGCACTACCTAGCTATGTAACTAAGGTGGTTATGTAGCTAAGTGAGTGAGTCGTGGATAGCAAACATACAGTTTATCATCTAGTTTGGCCCTGAAAGGAAGAAAGTATGCTAGAGGAGGATAGTGGAAGCTAGATCTTAATGTGGAAAGAAGAGGAAATACCAGTAATTTCATGAACGGTATGACCATTGCCTAAATTTAGCCCAGATAAAGGGCTGGGGATCTATGTTGCAAAATATAAATATTGAACTGCTAGTGAACTCCCTGAGAAGCAAAGTGGTGATAGTGCAACTCTTCTTCAAAGATCAAATACATATGGGTCACTCTCTCCTTGATTGTTAGTCAAGGCACGTGACCACAAATACATGCAAAATATGTGAGGGAAAATATGGCCTTGATAATACAATCATCTCTGTAAAGTGTACTTCTGATGGGAAATTGTGGTTTTCTTTCACCAGTTATATTTAAGGTCCTAACAATTAAAGCCAGATTTATCCCATGATAGTTTATCAAGACCACTTCCAGCACCATCTGTGCAATATCCTGTCCCTGTGTAATAAAGGGGAAGAAAACCTTGGAAGAAGGAACAGCCACACTCCTATTCACTGCTTTATTTCTGCAGATTCAGGACAGATGTGTGCTATAAGATGAAACAAAGATTATAATTCAGAGAATTAATTAAAACAAGAAGAAACACATTGTTTCTATTTTTTTAAAAAAAATCTGATAATTTTAAAATGTATACAGAATGGCAAACATAGTAGTTACCTGATGTTCTCATAACCTGTGATGTCACAAGCATTATTTGATAGGAGTCCATGAAAACATGGGGCAGGAGGTTACTTTAGGGGATGGAGGGCAGGCACCATAGAACACATAGCTCTGTACTTCAGTATCTCACCACCATTTCCTGCTTCTTTATTTCTGTTGGCTGAGGAAGCTGCCTCACTGTGCCTAATGGTAGGGATGGCCCTGTTTGTTAATAATATGACATAGCCTCTTTTCTTCCTCAGTTACAAACTCCTAATGTGAGACGTCCATCCCATGGAGTCAAGGTGCTACAAATAACAGATGGGGCAGATGGTATGGAGATAGTGAATTCAGAGACAGTGTCAAAAGTTAGCATTACTGAGCACCTGCTGAGCGGTAATTATCCAAAATACTAAGATCCAAATTTGGTTTCTATAGAAAAACCCCTGCTGCTGATTCCTTTAAAAGAGGGAAGACCAATCTGTCCTCAAGGATGCATTAACTATCTCCATGGTTTAAATATTCATCACAGTCTCAGTTTCACAAGCTCGGATGGGTAACTGGTCCAGAGAATACATGGTAGAACTTGGTTCTCTGAGCAGCCCATCTGTACTCTTGGGTTGCATACGCAGAAGTTTATGGATAATAACATGATTGGAAGGCTCTCTAAAATTTCTGGTCACAGCAAATTTCTAAATGTTCCAGCTGTTGTATTCCAGAGTCTATAAAGAATTCCTTTCACCACTTGACAGAATTCCAAAGGACAATATTGAACAGATGTGGTGGCTTCAGAGAAATAAGTTTTCTTTGTCAACATCATCATGAATTCTTCAACATGTAGTTAATTTGAGACTTCTGTTCTGATATACATCATTTGTAATGCATTCATTGATCTTGGCATTTCGTTACCCCCAGCTTCTCACAACTCCAAGAACAAAACATAGCTGTATAACTTAGTCAAGAACATTTGGCATGATTATATCAATACAACTGATCATCTCCAGTAGAAGGTGTTGGCTTCAGTGTCAGTGAGATGGTGAATCCACTCTGGGTTGAGTCTAAACTTGAAGGAGCTATCTGACATTCTGAATCCATTTGACAAGTGGGGTGAGGACCTTGGATAGCTCCTTTGAACGATGAACTTTACAGAGTAAAATCCAAGGCAGATTTGCCACCTTAGTGACTTGAGACCTGCCAGCTTCTGCTGGTCACTGCCCCATTCGAAGCAGCATGACTGTTGGGTAAGACTGCAAGAAAAAAAAGTCCCCAGGGGTCTCAGTCAGCCACCTGGAATCATTAGCCTCAAACTGAGTTTTCCATTTCTACAGTGGTTACAGTATGATCAACTAAGAATTGGTCTGCGCCAACACAGTCAGTGGGCTCCCACAACCACAGATCATCTGATTCAAAAGAGAAAAACAGAACTAAATTATATCCCACAAGATGTGCTAGATTAGCTATTATCACATCCCAACCCTAAAAAGGCAACCTCAACATGAATTTTAAGGTCAGTGAAGATCTCAGAGTCACACTTAAGACCATCTCCATCAACTCAGGCACAGAGATTGCTAGGTCCACAGGTGGCTGGTATATCAATACGATGCCAGTTCTCGAGTTCCTAAAACAAGATACAACTGCTTAAAACCAGATGACTTTTGGTAAGGATACCTGATCAGGGTGATGAAATCCGTATAGACTTCCCTGCCCTCTATTCAAAACTAGTGCTGAACATGTACAATACTGAGGGTTCAATTTGATAAGTTACCGGAATTGTATTTACTAAATATGACATATATGTTTGATGGAATTGTTGCAAAGAAATATTGGAGAATAATTGTATATGATTATGACAGCTCGTAATGAATATGCAAGGTTATGGAAAACTCAGCAAATACCTACAATAGAACAATGGTGGGCAACATTTATTTAAAATCAAAATGCAGATATAGTCTCTCAGAGATTAAAAGGCAAATCAGATGATGAGATTAATAAAGAATGGCAAATTGTGTTGGGTACTTGCTAGGTTCTGACAGAAGACAATGCGTTAATTCATGGTAGAGAGTTTTATTTAGGAGGAGGGAATTAGTGAAATATCATGGAACATGTAAAGGTGTGTGGAAAAGCAGGAACTATCTTGTTACATTAACAAATTAATGTGATACATAATATTGATATGTCAAAGAAATGACAGAGAACGAAATCCAGAGAGGAGTGGAAGACAGTGTAAACAATTCAATGAAATGTACAACAAGAAATGTTTATTTGTTGGAATTATAATAAAATTATTAAAAAAAACACTAGTGCTGAACAAGTCATCCTGGTGGACATATATGAGAGAGGTTAAGCATTCTCACTTCATCCAACAATATTTTGAGGCATAAGCTGAGGCTAGCATGCTTTTCCTGGACTGAATCAGAGATAACACATTCTTCCCATTAGACAATCTTTCCCTTAGATCACCTGACAGTTATCAACAACATATTTAGATTATAGGGGACTGTAGGCAAACTACCAGTGTTAATGAGGTGGGAAGGTGAATTGGAAAGAGATAACAGTGCACAAATGTCCCAATCCCCTCCTGTTCAGCTGGCGCCAATGCACCATAACTCCCTCTGTGCCTTGCAGTCAAGTAACACCTTGCTCCCCTCTCTTGAACACCTAACAGATTGTGTACATTTCTGTACCTCCCTCCACAGGTCCAGACTATGATGATAGAGGCTCAGCTTTTTGGTACGGAGTGCAACAATGCGTTGCAAAAATAAAGCTACCAAAGTGTCAGCTAATAAATCTTATTCAGATCTCCCTCTCTGCCTTGATCAGGAGATGGCTCAGTTATTGTTGCATCCAAATATGCCAGTCTTTGTTTTGCACAAGGAGAAGAAAATGTCTTGACTGGCATTTGCAAACTGCTTGAGGGATTCAAGCACCCAATTCCCATTTAATTTAGTGACAATTGAGTATCCCTTAAATGACTATGTACTCTCAATCAGAAACAGCACTAAAACTCACAAGCCTAATGGAGTTTCGGCCTTTGTATGGGAAGACAAAGTATGTCGGTCTTTCAGATGGCTGTTGCTGCTGCTGCTGCTGATGGTAATGATGATTTGTTATTTCTGTCAAGGCATTCAGTGTGAGTGCGGTGTGGCCAGGAAAGGTTTTTCTAAATGGACAGCAAGAATGAGGAGATGTGACCTTGAGTGCAGGTGCAAAGAATGTTTTGGCTAGCCAGCCTCGGAAGGTCTTTCCTTGTCACTGAGCACCAACATGAGGAGGTTGCATGCTGTAAATGTAATTGGGTCACCCTATAGGGTCTGGGGTGTGGTTAAGCCTTTAAAAAGGCTTAGGTACGGCACTATACTTTACCATTAGGTCAATTTCTTGTGGTCATGCTGCTGTAAGGGCTAATTTATGGAATATATCCAGACATGCTGGTGGTCTGTTTTTCCATGCTGATTTAGTGTTCCTCTCTTGTTTATGCTTCTTGGAATGCTGCCAGAAGCCCTAACTTTTATCTCAGTGTTCTGCTGAATAAATAGCACTGAGTCTTATCTCTTTGAGTCTACGGAGCTTTTTTAGCCTGCTTGGAGCTGCTCAGTTGCAGTTGGATCTCACTGCCCTGTCAGCACTCTGCACATGCTCTGAGGAGCTACCTTGTGCTACCCTGACAATTTCTAAACATGTTGTCCATGCTGTTGTCATGAAATAAAGCTTATCCATTAACTGCAAAGATGGGCAAGTGTTTTGCTTTCCCACACTTTTGAATTTTGTAAACTTTGCTGAATGTTGATCAAAAACTAAGGGAAATGAAATTATCTCTCCTTCTAGTTGGAAGATTCACTTGCCATTTTGAGAAAGGTCTTTTGCAGCTAAGCTAGACTTAGCTCAATTCCTGCAACATGCATACTTGGGTAGCAGAGAGAGGCAGTATAGGACGATAATGTGTCTACTCAGTCAGACCTTCTAACAAGTGATCCCTGGAACAAGAGCATCTATAATATAATGGTTGGTATTTTTTTTCCTGTTTATTTCTTTCAGTAACTCTGTGCTACTGAAGATAACATAGCATTTCACATTTTCCTGAAAGTGATGGAAGTAAGTAGATAGTTTTCTTGTATCTTGACTTACAGCAGCTATAAGAAAAAGTCAGTATATAGCAATTTCCTACCACAGCAATACATAACAAGGCAATGGTGAGTATGTAGCAGTTAAGCAGTGGGCTTGCTTGTGAGAAATCCAAGTTCAAATCCCTGCTCAGTTACGAATCCTTCCAAATAAACTCATGAAAGCCACAGACTCTCAGACAAACAAGTCTTACTGGATTGCTGAGAATTAAATCACTGCTGAGCTCCACAGAGGAAAAAAGAGCAGATTTTTTTTTTTTTAAAAAAAACAAAACTCTTTAAAAAGAAGTGGCAAAGAAATTGTAGTAGTCAGTATTATATGGTTACAACTGCAAAGTTTGTCATAATTTTTATCTACTACATGGGCTAACACACAGCCCAGACTCAAAATACTCAAGATCAGCCTAGAACATTTCAAGTGAATTATTGTCCCCTTCTTTTAATTGTATCAGTTAGTAGTGGGAAACTTTTTTGTCAAGGGGCTGAATTCCAATTCTGTAAGGACATCAGGAGTCTCATTCTAGCTGTGGATGGGCATAAGGGCGCAGGACTGGAGCCAAAACACAGCAGATGGGGCCAAAGCAAAGAGGAATGTGAGAAGATATAATCCTCACAAATTGGGTATTACAGGTCATTTCTATATACACCCAGTGGTAAGCTCCCAGTTCTATGCATGTTAACCTAGAAGTTTAAACACTGTACTTCTAAAACAATTATAAGGTACAGTGTGCATGTTGTATATGCAGGTGATCTGTTCTAGAAACCCCAATGTAAAACATAAACTGCAAGCATTGCATTCCATTGCAATCAATGGACATGGCACTTTTTGTTACCTCACATTTGTTCATGTGGAGGTCACACCATAAGAGGGTGCTCTATATTTAAAGAATGAGATGTTTAAACATTTAAATGACTTTAAATAAGCTCTTATTATCACTCACTGCTTCATGATAATAGCTGTCTTCCTTCAGCCCTAAGTAGGGAAATCACAGCTCATATCTCCAATAAGTAATCAGAGGTAAGTACAATGCTAGAGAAATAAGCGGGCATCAGCTGAAGGAGCTTCTAGGTCAGTGGTGAACCTCTGCAGGCCAAGTCCAGCCTTGTGGGCCAGAGGTGACTGATTTTTAGTATAAATCATAACAGTTAAGGGGAGGCCCTTGGAAACTATGAAAGAGCCTTCTTGCTCATGGGTTTTGTTTCCCAAGAAGGCTCACCCACAAAGTATTTCACTTTCTTCTTGTTGAAAGTGGAATAATAGCACTATAACAGTGTAGTGCAGAAAAGCCCTCAGGACGACAGCTAGCAGGTGAATTGTTCATTTTTCTCAGGCACATCATTTCCTATTGCACTTTCTACCTTAAATGGTCATTTAAAATGAGAAAAATATAAGTGGAGACCTCTGGTGCGAGCCTGCAAATCTGCACCAGAGTGCAGCCACAGAGTGGTACGCTCCGTGCTGTTGAAAGACCTGTTTTAAGCGGTCTTTCAATAGCATGGAGAATAACCACTTTTGATCATTCTGGAGTGGGCTGAAGTCCGGAACTACACAAAATAGTCCGGACCCAGTCCGCTCCCAAATGCAAACGTCCTCGCTGGAGGACGCTCTCCACCATTCTAAAAACAAAGTGCAGAAAAGGTCAAAGTCTTAATATTAATGGTTATCATGCTGCTGTTGTACACTTATGCTGCTGTGTTTCCTATTCCAGTAGTTGTCTTTAGGATCACAATAGTTCATAATAGTGTCTCCTTTTTTACTATCCAGGATGTGTTAAATTGAGTCAAATCTCGGTATTGCCAAATAAAGCTAATGCATTGGCAGTTGATGGTTCAAATGTCATGGAGACAGTGAATCCAGAATGGATTTCGCTATGAACTTTAAAGGAGCCTTCCAAGTTACTGAACTTTGTCTCCAAATTGGTTCAGTGGCTCTCACAGTCTCTTTTACAGTTCAAATTAAATTTTGAGTGGATTTACTGTCCTACTGACATGCAGTCTATCAGCTGCCACACAACAGATATTGTCAAATTAGAAAGATCACCAAACTGTGACATAGATGGGATTTGGCAATGATGAATTGTTGCTTCAAATATGGAGGAAGGAGGAACCATGTAGGAGCAGTTACAGTTCTACATCAGGAATGGGTAACATACAGCCCTCTGAGTGTTTTGCGGAGTTCTGAACTCCCATCATCTCTCACTATTGGTTACCCTAACTAAGGATGATGGGAGTTCCCAACCACTGGAGTATCACATTTGTGTTTTAATGCTTTAGTAGTATGTATACTAATAACATAATACCAAATACAATGACAACAATGTATTAAGTTGGTGCAGGAACATTCTGTTGACACTACTATAACTGGTATTGGCAGTAGAACTCAGACCTCAAGATTGAGAGATTAATTTCAGAAAAGGAGGCAAGCATTTAGTATACATTTGGAAGAAAAAAGGTGAAAAGGTGAGCCCTTTCAACTCACTTCTGCATCCCATTGTCTGCTTGATCTTATTGCTCCACTGGACTTCCTTGAGTCATCTCTTCTCTAGGGCTGTAATTCTTCATGACATTTCTTCTCAAAGGAAGCAAAGAGTAATTTGAGTATTTTTTTTTCTTTCTGTGAAAAAAGTCTTTGAAAAAAACAAGTTTTGACGCTTATTTGTAGTTCAGGACTTCTTCTATCCAAAATCCGCATATGGTTCTTCACACAGAAAATAAAAATTTCTGTGCAGGAAGCAGTGTTTTCTGCATAGAAATATTTTTTTTCTATAGAAAATGCTGTTCTCTCTGCTAATCACCCATGTGTGAATTTTTCACAGAATAAATCCCCAATTACAGACCTTTATGCACAGGAGACAGCTTTTCTATGCAAGAAGTAACAGCTTTTCCTGGACAGAAAATGCTGCTTTCTCTGCAAGCCATAAAGGTGTGAATTTTATGTAGAATAACTTCTGAGCTGCAAAGGTTCTCATCAGTCCAGGATTCTTCTTATCAAGGTTTCTTGACACTCAACAAATGTGCTTTTGACAATTTTTTCCCCCAGATATTTTTCAACATTCTTTCCATCCTTGCTCTTGCTCCCATATTTAGACCTTAGCATGACAGGGGAAAGTGAAGAAAGGGAGAAAGGCACACATCAGTTCTAGCAAATCCCTATTGAACTTCTGGAGTGACTGCTGCTCACAATGGCAAAGACCAGTACAAAGGATCAGGAGAATAGTTAGGAAACGGCATGAAATGAATCTGCCTCAGCATTGTGGAATATGTCCAAGGAAATGTTAGCATGCGTGGGGTTCCTATATCTCCTCCTCTCTTCAGTTTTCTGAATTGTTGCAGGGTTTTTTTTTCTGCTGTGCACATCAAGAATAGATGCTGCTGCAGCCTATTGAAGCTCAGATGATGTCTGACCTTGGAACGTAAGTGCATTAATCCACTGCACTACACACTCCTTCCTTCTCCTAATCCTCTTGCTGATGAAGGACAATATTATCATGTTGGCAAAGTCAATGGTAATACCTTGCGACAGGCTGCCTCCCTCCGGCAGCCCCTGCATTATATTAACTTTATCTAGAGATTGCTGAACTGCTGGCAAAAGAAAGGAAATTGGGGGGGGGGGTTGTGCCTGACTTGTTAGGCAATGACCTTCTTTTAAAATATCCCTGGAGAATATTAAAAAGCTATGTGAGAAAAAGAGATCCATTTTGCAAGAGCCAGTACCCCACTGCCCTCATTTTAAAACTCAGTGTGTGTCTGCCTCAAATACCTTGTCTGCTCTTTGACTGGGGTATCCCACCATCTTGGCACACCGTCACCATGCCAACCAATAAGCCAGTCATGCAGCTGCCACATTTTTATATATATATATTTTTTGGTCTCGTTTAATGTCACATTTTCTTCCACTTTAAGAGGTATGTTTTCCTAATTTTTAAATGGCTTCAGATCTAACAATCCTGGATGGTGAGACCTTTTCTTTAACCATTCTGCAAGTCAGTTCTGCTTATCTAAACAGCTGAAGCTGCTGAATAGTAGAAGCATATAGTCAGAAAATAGGAATGGTTAGAGAAACAAAATTAAATAAATAAATCATAATAAAAAAATAATATTCCACATCTGTCTTAACCCAGAATAATTTGGTCCAGCTTTGGGGTAGAGATTGTTATTTATCTATCTAAGCTTTAACAGTAAGAAGTTTCACATTCAGACTTTAATATCTAATTTAATGACTCTAAAGTCAACTCTGACTACAATACAAATGCACAAAAATTAACCCTAACTAATCCTCAAACTGGTACCCTGTTCTTTTACATGGTTCTACATTTAAATATTCATCACTTGTTATCACTGTGAACTGGCCTGGCTTCAGTAGACATTAGATATCATTTTGATATCACAATTCGGTCTTATTTTGCCACCCTCAGCCAAGTGTTTGTGTGGCCCCTGAACAAGCACGGAGCTAGGCATGGCTATTAAATGCTGAAACATTCCTTTCTGCACCTAGGCAAGCCAGACTCAGCCAGATCTTGCTTTAGGAGACCTCCCTAGACAAACACTTCATTACAGATGCATACTGACACAAAGAACCCCCTGCCCCGAGCAGGCACTCTGACGAGCTAGAAGCTCAACTGCCCCAGCGAGCTGCATCTGCATACTGGCCAGTCTATTGTCAATTCAAACTTAACTCAATCATGTTAAATTCTGACCTTTCGGAGACATTGTCTCACGCCCAAACCTCATTGTTCTCTCCCAAGTACAGACTAGCCCACGGTCATATTTCCCCCCATAAAAAACCCCAGTTCCGAGAGCTTCCTCAGGTCGCTCCGGACTTCCATCCAGCCTTGCTGCCGCTTTGTCGGGCGAGCTCCCCTCGGCTACCACGCTGAGTTTCTTCACTACCATCTTCAGCTTCTTCAGGACTACGAGAAAGGTGTCGTATCACCCACTTCCCCTGAAAATCTTTATTTCTAATTCTTCCATTAGCTGCGTGAATGTGGTGTCTTTTCTGTTTGTATGTCAGTTAATAAAACATCATTTTTGCTATTTTGAAACTGTTGGACTGCTTGACTGACCTGACCCCGTATACATAGGGTTACAAGATCCTCGCAAAGTTACCCTGCCTCTCGTTAGCTTAAGTGAGTGCTCCAGTTAATTTCCCCATCTTTGCTTGTTGCTGTTTGGTTATTTGGGAGCCCCTCCCAGGACCCCAGCACACAGGGTAACAACTTAAATTTCCCCTTTGAAAAAGTGTGTTGAGACGTGTTTATGTCATTCCATGTACAAGCGCAGCTTAAGGGTTCAACTGGTTGCATATTTTGGAAGCCTGAATCCCTTGGGAAACAAATAACCCACTCATATTAGAGCATAGGAAGAACCATACTGGATCAGACTAAAGGCCTAGATGGTACAGCATTCTATTCCCACAGTGGTCCACAAGATGTAGGGCGTGTGTCATTTTTCCTTGCATTCACCAGCACCTGCTCTTATGAGGCATGTTGTTTTTGATGCTAGAGGAAATATATAGGTACTATGGCTAATATCCAGTGATAGCTTTTTCCTTTCCCTACTGCTATGTGGACAAAAGCAATTGCCTTATGCAACAGGTGCTGAGGAGCAGCAAGAGCAGTCCCTTGACCCAAGGCTTCTAGCCTTTCTCCTCTGTAGATGAACATTATTCAGCTGCTAGCATTCAACTGGCAATCCAAACAGTTTCCCTGTGTGGAATGTGGAACTGTTCATGTGGAATTGACCTTCACCTCTGGAAACAAAATGACTTGGAACAGTCCTGGATGCTGTTTTGGTGAACCATTGTCTTCTGTTTCACCCCTCCTGTCCCCCCCGCCTTTCTGGTGTTCTTTTAAAGAGTTCTCTGTATAGAAGCTCCAGACAATATGTTTTTTTTCCTTATCTCACCCCCATTTCCACTTCTGACAACAATATTGTGGCAGCTCCAAGCTGTTCATCCACATCACAGTTGCTGTCACTTGCCTCTAGAGAAGTAGGGTTCCCCCGCAGTCCATCCATTAGGAGACACTTAACAGTTTCAAAGTGAGTATGTCCTTTACCTGGGCTGATTGATTTGAAAGAGATGACTTTAAAAAAAAAAAAAAAAAAACTTGGCTTGGCTTGGCTTTGTTTTTTTTAGTGACTGAGCACAAATAGAGCCTTTTCTTTAAGATAATGTTGGTTGTGCATAGCCAACAAAATGCCAACTTCAGCAGGGGGTTCAGATGAATATACTGCTTAGGGCCAGCATGGATTTATAATGTACATACGTATAAATAACAACAAAAGCCAAGAGTCATTCACACATGCAACCACCATATAAATTATCCCACATCTGCTAACACTGGAAACTGAGGAAATTCTACATGGATTCATGGGGGCAGGGGGAGGAAGAAAAGAAAGGTCAGCTTCCTGGATTTTTTTTATTTAAGAAAGGTTGGGAATGGGGTGGGATAGAGAGACAGCAGAAATCACCATCTAATAAGACTTCTTGTAAAATTCATGAGAAGTAGGCCTAGGACCACAGAAGATCTCTCAGACTCAGCACTTTTTGGAACCTTACCCTATCAGAACAATCACAAAATGTGATGAGAGGAAAAAGGGAGCTAAAGCATTTCTCATCTTTTAATGCAACTGTGATTAGTCTTTCCCTCTCACACTGCACACACACATACAATCTGAACCTACCATTCACCTTCCAAAGCATATTTATAGTATTTCTCTGAGTGCGATTTTTATGGTCTTTGGGGCAGCCTTTCCCCAAGCTGCCCCCCTCAAGTTGCATGATACTGTAATACCCATCATCCTGCCTCTTCGTGTGGTGGCATGTGATGATAGGAACTGTAGTCTAACATGTTTTGAGGGCAGGACACTAGGTTGGGAGAAGCTACTCAGGACATTAAGTGCTCTTAGGTAACATTCTTGGGGTGAATAAGAATTTGGGAAGAAATTCCACCAGTCTCTCATGTATGGTCAAGACAGACTATTCCAACAGGACAAGGCAGACTGTTGATGATTCTCAAGCTCTTGTAGGACATCCAGCCTTGATCACAAGAGTAAACATTTTGCTTTGGGCAGTTTTCACACACACAAAAACCCAACTCTATGTTTTTAATTTTGTAAAGCTAAGCAATAAAAAAAAAGGAACAAGCTGATTGTTGACAAAGTTACAGGCAACCTGTACAAATGTTTCTGTGTTTAATAGTCAATGCAACAAGACAGGAGTTGCAATTTTGTATTTTGTGCATTCAAAAATTTATTTCAGAAATGTGCAATTTCTCTCTGAAAGCAACAGATGCTAACAATCTCACTATGTTGCAGTGAGGAAGAAAAAAGTTGCTTTTCCTGTTTAGCACAGAGAATGAACGACATCACAATTTACACCCCCAATAAAGCTAAATGTGATATAGGAGGCACAGTGAAATATTAGTGGAGAAAGAATTTGGAAGGTAATAGGAAGGTTTCTGATATTTATGTTTTTATGAGTGACAGTGAAGTTATGGCAAATATAAGCCTAGCTCCCAAGTGTTGTGTTTCCACCAAAAGTAAATTCATCTTCTCCTGCCTGAAAATGTTTACCACTGGACAATATCACTGCAATGTAAATATGAAAGAACTGTTCATCAACTTGTCCCACACAGAGAACAGTATCTGGATTATCTGACTAGGGATTGACCACTCAGCCTGTCCCTGATCCATGCCTGTTTTGTATTTATTCTCTCATGATAGTATTCCATCCAACCTCCACAGCAGTCTGGTTTTTTTTTCTAAATGAAAATGTCAGCTTTCTTTGCTAAGCAATTTTCCTTACTGGTGTATTCTGTAGACAGTCTCCTTGCCCTGTATACACATTTTTACTCAGAGTTTTTGACCTGAGAACTGAACTGCAAAGTTCAAAGATATGAACAGTCCAAAAATAGCTGTCTTCCAATCTATAGATTAATCTGGCAAATACAAACTAGGTCATTTCAGTTAAAAACAAAGACTTAATGACATTCTATTCCATCTCTAATCTTGCCATTGTTTCTCCCATATGTTTCATATCTTGGCATGACTGGGTACCATCTGCCTAGTAACTGTGTTGTTGTAAGAAAAGGTAAACAACACTTTCCATGGACTGGATACCTGCATAGTGGCACAAATACTCTGTAACTCTGTTTTGTGCATTAATTTGCCAATGGAGGTTTATGCATGGATATTTACAGTGCACACTGAAATTAGTTAATTGTTTCACAGGCACACAAACACATACATACACGCACACTATAAAACCAGAAGACTGAAGGCTGAGTGCAAACAAAGAAAAGAAAAACCACCTTTCTGATACGGAATGAGAGAACTTCAATGGAGTGCTCTTGGCATTGGCCTGTCAATTTGCAGGCATCTATTTGCTAACCAAAACCATAACAAAGCTAACAACCCAACCTTTCTGATTTTCTGAAAAGTAAATACTGTTTCCTACACACCCTCATGGCAGTGGCGAGACACAGCTGGAGTTGCCTGGGAAGTGGCATGCCATTAATCATTTTCAAAATGGATTGTTCAACTTCACTGTTTTCTGCTGAGGAATAAGCTCAGCAGGGGAAGCACACACTCACCCATTTCTATCTGGGGAAGATTCCAGTAACTGGATCTTGATGAGTAGATTTAATATCTCATTAGTCTGGGCTTAAACATCCTGAGACCACGGAGAGGGATTGCTGAACTCTGATGCTGTCATTTTTTTCTCTTTTAAAAAGGACTTTGTATAGGAATTCTTCCAACCAGCGCTGAAACATTACTTCTTCCTACTGTCTAGCTGATTGAACAGGGACCAAGAGGGTCACAAGAAGAGTGTCCTGGGGTCATATGTAGCTCATGGCCCACAAGTAGTCCTGATGTTTCATAAAATCCTAATGAATTCCAGAGAAAGTCTTTTGGCCCTACAGTTAACTACAGTGGGAGGGGTCCAGAAGCAGCCAACTTAACTGCCAGAAGTATGCAAGACTTTCTTTTTCCTGTACCACCTCTGAATCCATAATGCACTATTCCTTGCTAGTTCACTTGCATTAGACTGACAGTGACAGGGCTATAGATCACAATCTGCAAGTATGTAGGGATATAGGAAGTGTTTGTGTGTGTGGTAGGAGTGGGATTGTACAACCTCTGGGCCTTGTGTAGCCCAGGAAGGCTTCAGTGGATCTTTAGGCTCCACAGGCCCTTATCTTCACCATCCTCAATCAACAATAAAGCAAAACAAAACAAAGAGTTTTAAAATGGAGAAATTTTTGTTCTAGGTCCTTTGGGAGGCAAAATTCTCTGATTAAACCCTGTTCTGCTCCCCACTCCACTATAGCTGGCAGAGCAATGTATCTGTCTCTTTTCCAACCTTCTCCATTGTTTTATGGGCATTTGTCTTTGACAATTCCATAGTGTGGTGTGATATGGTATTGCAATACTGGAGGCAGTACAGCCTGTGGGTATGGCATGATTCCCAACTCCACTTTCTGTGGCCCTGAAATCCTCTTCCAGTCCCATGAAGTCCCCTCAATCTATCCCAAAATTATTTTTGGATGATTTTTCACGCAAAATCCACACCAAAATATCCAAAACTGCACACACATGTGGTAGTTTGTTCTCCCTCCACCCCAAGAACACCCAACCTTCCAAGGCTATTTCTTATGCCATGTAATACTTTACCTTCATTTAACTAAATGTCACTAGTTCAGTTGAAAAAAAAAGATGTCCCATCTCCACATTACAATGGCTCCATGCAACTCTAACAGGCCACACTAAGAACGACTTCAGTGATTGGTCACATTTTCTTTCTCTACTAGTTTGGCAGAGACCTTATGTGCAAAATGTCAAAAACATTGCTTGATGTTTCAGCATTGTGCTAGAGTTGAGACCCTGCAAGCACTTGACAAATTCTTGGAAGGATGTCTTGCTATGTCAAGTTGACCTATCTCACACAACCAAAATCTTGGCTATGATAAGAGCAGTTGCATAGGAACAGGGGGGTGATGGGGGCAGTTCCCCCCCACATGCTGTGGCTATGCCCCCACACACTGTGGCCACGCCCCCACATGCCGTAGCCCCACCCCATGCCATAATCCCCCCCCACATCCCCTGTCCATGCATTCCAAGCTCTGCCACTGGATAAGAGCACCCACTCTTTTTTCACATCTCTCATCCCAAGGACGCCAAACATTAGTGCCATGATTCTCTATGAACCATGTATCTCTGGGGTTGTGAGAGCGCTTGTCTCCTGATAAGCTGATGAACTCTTTCCCTCTCTGTCTCAGGGCTGAAAGGAATTCTGTTTCTTAATGCTGGGCCTGGAAAAGTGTTTACATCCAATCTGCAACAGATTGAGAAAAAAATAACAGTGTTTCTTGTCTAGTGGTTAGAAAAGGAAACTCTTTCAGCACTGGGTAGGAAGAGTGAAGAGAGCGAGTGTAGCGTAGTGGTTTGAGCATTGGACTATGATCCTGAAGACCAAGACTTAATTCCCGTCTCAGCCATGCAAACCCACTGTATGACCTTGGTCATGGTACATACTCTCAGCCCCAGAAAATCTCATGATAGGTTCACCTTAGGATCGCCAGAAATCAGAAATGACTTGAAAGTACACACACAAAAGAACCACAAACAGTAAAAGTGACTTCTCCCTCAGAGAAGCCAAGAGGATGGAGAAGAAGGGCGGGGGGGGGGACAAAAAAAAGAAAACAAAACAAAGCAAAGATATTTAAAATGGAGCCCCCCAGGAAGAAAAAAAATGCTTTGATTAACCATGTTTGGCTCTCTCCACACATGGAAAACATTCCCAAACAGCAAAATTTATATACCAGAATGGCTGCAATCTCATTTCTTATTCTCAGGAAATGTCAGGGTGGAACCTACAAAGGTGAGGGAAGGGCTGAAAACTTCTGTCCCTCTGCAGATGCCCATTAATGGTGCATGGAGTTTAAATAGCCTGCTTGTGTGGAAATCTAGGAGAGGAGACTTCAGATAGAAAACATACCCATTACTGATATGCTGCCTTTGGCATCTTGGGTCTCAGGCCAAAAATGATTCCACAACTGCAGGAGATGTGCTAAGAAAAATGGTGGCAACACTTATTTTAATGTACTTCAGAAAAGCTTTGTTACCATCCTTTTTCTTCTATAGCACTGGCACTTGCACCTTGAACTGTGGTGCAGCAGGAAGAAGTTAACCTGGCAACAGCTTCCCCCTCCATACTATGGATTGCCCGTTTGTAAATTTCAGTCTACTGTGTTAAGTCTAAAAACACAGGAGACCCCTGCTAAAAAAAAAAGCAACCTAGCCATGGCTTGTGGTGTTTATTAGTTAATATGGAAAGAGTAGCGTGCTATGAAAGTTTAAAACCTAAAAACAACACTTTGATTATTTATATTGTGTGTGTGCATCTGTATTAAAAACCAGCGTCTTAATATTTTGAACTGTCTTTTGTCTGTCTTTTGAAGGTTCAAGGCTGTTGCCACTGCATTTCTTCAACAGAAGGACTGGCTACTGAGGCAGCTAACAGCAAAGAGAGAAACAATTTTAGCCGTTGACAACCTCTGAATCAGTAAGCTGTGCATCTCCTGAGCCTGCTGTGCCCTGCCAGGATGTCATTCTGTCTCATTAGCTGGAATGTTCCATTTTCACTAACCCCAAAGGTCACTTCTCTTGTATGTTCCTTATTGCTCCATGGAAGAAGAAGTTTTCTTCCCTTAAGTAAAAATCTGTAGTTAGTGAGAGCATTCTCTTTACCCACTTGCCCACAATTTCATCTCTTCATGTGCTTGTGAAAATGGCAGGTGGAAGCAGCCAGTTTTCCAAGGCTGTTAATGAGTGAGGCTGCTCCTTTCCAACCCTTTTATCCACTATAGGCTGGGAAGTCTCCCCTAAAACACTGTTAATCTTTCTAAGGTGTTTGTAATTGGCATAGCTCACCCATTGGGTTCAGCAGAGGAAGGGAGGAAGGTATAAAGGTCTCTTTTTTCCCCAAAGTTTCAGGTTTAAATTAATACCTTTTTCTTTTTTCATCTTTGGAAGGTCAAATCTACTGATCATTCTTCCCTAAGAAGTAATTGGCTGATACCAGGGGAGCCTTGCAATGCCTTATTGTTTTTGGGACCCTGAAGGTATGTTGCAGAAGCAAAGCAGAGTTATTTCATATATGGCAGTTCAGTCTTGCAGAAATCCCATTCTGTCCACCTTGTCCAACTAACTCCATTTATCCTATTTTACTATGCACTACCCTTCACAGAATGACAAATCGCACAACAAATCAGCAGCTAATGAAGGAAATACAGCGGCTTCACTATGCACAGAAAACACACAGATCATTCGTTCTTGCTGCTGCCCCTGTCCACTATCCTGGTGCTGAAAAACTCTCCTAATTGTTGTCACTTCTCAATAAACATCAAAAGTTTTGTGTTTGATATTCAGTATTTGATCACTGATGTTCAGTATTTGGGAGTCATGTCTGCAAATTCTTTGATGATTTATTAGCACCGTGTGGTAGGCTGCATTGACTGACATTGTTCATCAGCAATCAACCAATTAATAGCTTGATTACTGATGAGGAATATCGGCCACAGCAGCCAACTGCACAGCGCTACTTTGCGAAGCCGAAACAGCCCTTGACCTCTTGCTTCCTCTTCCTTTTAATTACTTTCTCTGTGTGAGTGGCTTTTGCTCAGGAGGACATGCTAACCATTAATTTTTGCTGACATGACATGTGTGGAAGCTTAATGTGATGCAGAAATGTAAGATTGTGCTTTGCCTACATGCCTTCTCTGCTTGGTGGAGATCGGCATGCAGAGTCCAAATTCGGAATAGTCTGCTGCATAGTAAGTGCACTCTCAAAGTAGACACCGTGTTCTCAGCAAGGTATCTGATGTTCACTAAGAGGGCAAAGTAGTCTGTCACTCAAGCCAAAACAGTCTGTCAACACAGGTTATTTTTGCATTGTATTGAGAGTACATCTATACTTCAAAGTTATAGAAGTTTGACACCACTTGGTCATGGCTCCATCCTATGGAATCCTGAGACCTGTAATTTAAGGACATATTTAAATTGTTCTAGGACACTCCCTGAATTATGGTTCATTAAAAGAGAATTCTAAGCACCTCACCAAACTAAAAATCACAGGATGTTGTAGGTTGGAGCCATGCCAATTGAAGCAACATCAAACTGCTATAAATGTTCAGTTTAGTTAGATCCCAAGCAATGCATCCAGCCTACAGAAATCAACAGGGCTTGAGATAGGATTAATACATCAAATATATTTATTTTAATGGGCCCACTCTGACAATGTCTGGATATATGCAACTCACTGCATTTCCCACTAGCTACAACTTTTTGTCAGATGGAGATGTGGTGTTAATCCCAGTGCTACAGGTCTGAAACCAAATAGTTATGGTTTTCACTTTAAATGGGGCTGATATACAAAGCTTTGTGCTGCTCTGCAAAAGATCAAAAATATGATCTCCCAGCTGTAATAGTGCTGTAGGCAACAGAGCCTGTATCATACAAGCTGCAGTTATCTGAAGCTCCTTGTTATCTAAATTCATTATATGTTTGTTGCCCCCTGTTACTTTAGTCCTATATACTTCTGTGTAAAGAGCATTCTATTTTCTGTGAATTTAATTATCCCAATGCTTTGAATTTTCCCCAGGCCATTTAGATAAGTGAAGTTATACTCTGTTACACAATTATCAATTTCTTTTTAAACACAAAGCGCCAAATTGCTTTCACCAGCTTCAGTACAGGGAAGCCAGGATTAAATGGAAAGAAAATGTTAATCCCGATTTTATAGGCCAAAGCACAATAGCACCAAGGAAATAAATGTTATTGACCAAGAGAGGCTGACAGTGTTTGTATCATTTCAGGAACAGATTGTCATGGACCCATGGATGTTAGAACAACTTTCTAAATTCTACAAGGAAGACAGATACAGAGATAAAGACGTGAGCTCTGTTCAGGCATCATTGATTGTGGATTAAGTAAACATTCAAGGAGGGGAAACACATGAATCCTACCCTTTTCCATTCCTTGTTCTCTCACACTACATATAGAGAGTCACAGTCTGAAGAAAAGAGCATCGACAACCACGGAGGCTCCCCTGGGAAATCAAGGTCTTGAAATACAGGAAGAGGCTTGACAGATAGCAGAAGGTCTTCTCTTCAAACTCTTGCCCTTCTCCTGAGGCGGTGACAGGATGAGGGCTAGCAGACTCTCTTTCCTTGAGAATTTACTTAAACAACGTTTGATAAGGCTATAGCTATAAGCCCTATTTGGACATTCTGTTATGTAGCTAAGATAAACACAGAAGGAAGGGGAGTGTGCTAGTCCTGTTACCATGCTGCACATCCACACTCAATAATATGGTAAAATTGCCAAATTGGCATGACATATAAATTATATGATCTTATGGCTGAAAAGCTATGTGGCAAAGAGGACTGGCTGAACATGCATGGAAATACCTCAAGGCATGGCTAGGTTATAGTCAAGGAAGATCTTGTGTAAATGAGCTTACAGATGCCCCTTCAATGACTCAGCCTTTAGAAACAATAGCACCTGAAACTGCTGCAACAGAACAACTGATTGTCTTCAACCCACTTCCTCTTCCCACCAAAACTTTCTCTTGTTTCCTCATCTGCCCAGTCATCAAGGAGCTATCACAATTCCCATCAGTGCTTTGTCACCTAATGCTAAGCCCATTAGCTCATTCCAGACCCCATTGTTTGCTGTACCAGAGAGCTATTAACACCTTCCCCCTCAGGACTGAAACAGAATATTTAAACTCTGGCTCTGATCCAGATAACTCGTAGTACTCTGGACATAGGCCATCACTCTGCTGCTCTGATTCCTGTTCTGGTACTATCCTGAGACCCTTAATCTGAGCCACATTACCTTGTCTCCTCTCTGCAGGATAGGTAAATATCACTCACTTTGCCCTAACTTTTTGCTATGCAATTTTTCCTTCCTTTCTTTGTTTAGCTTTGTGTGGTTGTGAGACTGCTTGGATCATGTGTGTAAAGCCAAACTTACTTTTAATCTCTGACTGGTGTCCCTTCATTAGTACCAGTATACATAGGTGTAAAAGATCCCCTCTCACAGGTTTCCTGTTTGAGCTAATAATTCCCCCATGCTTCACGGAGGCATTGGCATTGTGGGTGGACCTCTGAGTCATCCATCTTTTGAGGTACCAATCCCAAGTCCTTCTATCTTCATCCTCCATGTGTAGAGACTGGAGACCACGAAGGAGGGAGCTTCCAGGGGCGGATGATCTGTCTTCTTTCTACTGTCCCTTTTCATGTGATAAAACTGATGACAGAAGGAGTTGAGGTTAGTACATTCCATTTTTGTATTTTTGCTTAAACTTCACAGCACAATACTTGAACAGAGTGACCACTACAAATATTGAAATTAGAGAAATGGAAAGCACCACTTGGCACATTGGGCCATTCTTCCTATTGTTACTTTTCCATGTGGAATATGTGAATGATTCACAATCTATGTCTAGCATCCTGCTTATGTCACTTTTTTTGTTCATCGTAGAAGAAGGAATTCAACACCTCCCTAGCACAATGACCCTACTCCCTTTTACAATACAGCTGTCTCATGCTGTGGATCTCTGGAATGTCCACTTAGTGGCCAGCAGAGAGCGGGTGTGGTGGAAAAGCACTTGTCTATGATTTGACAGGTGGACATACAATGAAGATGACACTCTGGGAACTTCCTAGAGTCCAGAGGATGATGTCACTGTTGTGTATCTGACTATAGGGACATAGATGGACACTCTTATGTCATACCTGACCCTCCAATGGTCACTAAATAGCTGTCTTGTGGGGGGGGGGTAGCATGAGACAAGTGGGCTTTGAGGAAGGTGAGAGTAGTGAAAGTGTGTTGTTCTACCTAGCTGGAACTTTATGTCTTTTCTCCCAGTGCAGGATATCAGCTAATGCTTTGTGCTTCTGGGATAATGAGCAAAACAGCAGAGGAGAGATAAAATTATTTAGAAAATCTTTTGTTGTCATTTACAGTTTCTGAGATTTTTGGTATTTCTGAACCTAACCAGGAAAAAAAATCTGCTGGATCTTCTCCAAATTTCCTTCATATTTTTGTGGCAGTCTTGATCCTTTCACCCACGGATATGCACTGAAGGAATACTAGGTTGAAAGCATTCTGGAGCACATAAAATGGTGGTAAGAATGCCCACACTGGCACTACTGTGGTCATTTGCTGTGGTAGCAAACTAGAATAAGAAATAATTGTACTACTGATTCTGGTAATACTGAGCTCCACAGTCAAGAAACTGTGGAGAAATCTACCTACCTTCTGGAGAATATAGTTAAATGCTCCCCTTATTCTGTTTCTTTGCCCACAGAAACAGACAAAGCCATTTATGCACCCTTGTAGAAATGAATTTTGTATATTGACCCCATGAGGGAATAAATAAGGTTCACATTCACATATTATACTGCAGTTGTGGCAACTTTGCACATTATAGAGAACACTGGAAAAAAGAATAAACACGTAATACACACTGCCCCTTCCTACCTTTGCACTGATGCACTGAAGGACAACACAGCTGGCACTTATATATAGCCTGCAGATGCTCATGGGAGCAAGGTGCAGGATTGCACCAAATAGTCCCTCCCCTATTTTGTGGTCAATATGACCTGGAACTGAATTAACCTTTTCCTGTAGGCTCCATAGAAGAATGATGCTCACTGATTTTAGGGTAAGGAGTGGAGCCAGCAGGAACTTGTGTCTGCATCTTAGGCCAAATCACGCATGACATTAAATGCATGATGTTATTATTTACTATGTTGTTGAAGAGATTTCATTATTTTCCCTCATTAATGATTGAAACGGAAAAGTGGAGAAGGATGAGCAAGTTCAGCTCTGGCACATGGCAACAGGGCTTAATCCATTCATCCTATAACATTCCCATGACATATACCCCCGGACTACTTTCTAATTCCATCAGGAAATGTCTTCTGGTGCTAACAATGCCCTCACTTCAAGGGGCAATTGCAACTTTTGAAGGGCGGTATTTTGGCAAAATAGTAGTTTCCTCATTTCCCTCCTCCCAACCACTGCAGTCTCAGTCCAACTCAGAATTCTCCATAGCTATTGTTAAAGTGGGGAAAAGGAGGCTGAATGCATTAATGCATATAATATCAGGTCTGTATTGACCTGAGTATGCACAAAAGAAACGTCTGTACAGTCCTATGCTTTCCCAGGAAAGAGATAGAAAGAACAACCCAGATGCCCCATCCTTCAGTAAGCAGCTTCTGGGTCATATAAGGTCTACAAAGCTTCTCATATGGACCCTGTAAGACTCTGCTTTTTCCTTTCCTCTTGTCATTTTCCTTATGAACAGTTTGGCTACCCAGAGTGCTTGCTGATGCTCCATTCCCAGGATCCAGGTTGCTGCTTCTATTGATAGGTTTCATATGCTATGGATGTGCGTTCATAAGGTAACATTCCTTATGAGCAATACTGTAGAGGAATAGCATCACTGGCAGACAATGCAAGCAGCTGATGCACAAGGAAAGTTACAATCTTCAGAGCTGTAAGATGGAAGATATGGTACATTCAGAAAGAAAAAAAAAGATGATCCAGAGGCTCTAAGAAAATACCGAAGTGAAAGGATGGAAACACAATGCACAAAGAGCTTGGGGCCAAGTGGGAGCTGAGAATGATAAATATAAGCAGGAACTCACAGGTTGTATTGTGACCCTAAAGGCCCAGACCTCAAGACAAAACAAAGGCATAATGAGAACCCCCAAAACCATGGCACTCAGCTGGATGGATCAGGAGCAGAGGTTGGAAAAGTTACATTTTTTGATTCCCAGTCCAAGAAACTTTTTGCCAGTTTCTGCCTCTCCCAGACCTATTCTCTATTCAATGCATCTTATGCAGTGTTCAAAGCCCTGGGATAAATACAGAAAACTTGCTTTGACAGACCCATTTTGCCTTATTTTTTACACTTGGCTGCCCTTTCTCACCTCCAAACAGAAGCCTTTGCCAAACCTTCATTTCCTAGAAATCTGCTTCTTCTAACTCTTGTCAGCTGCAAATGCAATTACTCTTCACTTCCCATCAGCTTCATTAATGCCAGAGAGAAAAGGAAATGCATCTGAGCATGTGGGGTTCTGTGGCAATGATGTGAACAGGAAATAGATATCTGGCATGCCAGACTGCATCATTATCCGCAGATAGTGTGTTGTGTGTGTATATGCCTTCAAGTTGCCTGTCAGCTTATGGTGATCCCATGAATTTCATAGGTTTTTCTCAGGCAAGGAATACTCAGAGATGGTTTTGCCAGTTCCTTACCTTAGAATATAACGTAGAGTACTTGGTATTTGTTGGTGGTCTCCCATTCAATTATCAGCAAGGGCTGATCCTGCTTAGCTGGAACACATCCAAAGGAAGATGACCAACATTGTAAAATCCCTGGAAAACATGCTCTATGAGGAGCAACTTAGGGAGCTGGGATTGATTGAGGGGAGAAGGTTAAGAGGCAATATGATAGCATGTTTAAACATTTTTTTAGGGGTGTCATATGGCAGATGGAGCAAGCTTGTTATCTGCTGCCCCAGAGACTAGGACATGGAGCAGTGGCTTCAAACGAGAAGAAAAGAGCTTCCATCTAAACATCAGGAAGAACTTCCTGACAGTTAGTGCTGTTCCACAGTGGAATATGCTGCCTTGGAGTGTGGGAGTGTGCTACAGAGGCTGAATGACCATATGTCAGGAGTCTGCCAATCCATGGCAGAGGATTGGACTGAATAGCTCTTGTGGTCTCTTCAACTCTGTGATTCCACAAAATTCCTTTTAGGTGACATGGACAAGTTCACTATGGTTCCCCTCTTCCATTTAGGCATGGGGACCCATTTTTCTAATAGGACATGAACTGACAGTTGATTTCTATGTCACTTGCAGTTGTAACAAAGGCCTCTTTTTTGTTGAGTGTTTCTTCGTGGATGACCACTCACAGTCTGAATATGAAAAAAACAGAAATCTTGGGGTTTCAGCTTGACCATCCCATAACCCCTCTTTCATGCTCTCCACTGTGTTTGCAGGATTACACTGTGGCTCCTGTTTCAGTTTCCAGAAACCTTTGAGTCCTGCTGGATGGTCATTTGTCCCTGCATGCCTTTATTGGGGTGACAGCAAAGACACATAATTTTCATCTTTTGAAAATCCATAGAATCCATGGGTTCTTGACTGTTGACACTGCTTATCTGCATGCCCCGGCTTTGATTACGTCATTCCTGGATTAGTGCAATAGCCTACTGATGGGTTTGCCCTCTTGCTCTCTTCTCCCTCTGGTCTTACTTCAGAATAGTTGTTTTAAATGACCCTAAATATTCAGACACACCCCTCCCCCAATCCCTTTACTAACTATCATTTTGGGCCAGCTCCATTTTAGACTTCTGGTTCTTGTATTTAGAACTCTGCACTCTAATCTACCCCAGTACCTGGCAGCTCAGCTAGCATGATATGTACCATCTAGGAATTTAAGGTCCACAGGTAAAAGATTATTGTCTGGTCCACTGACACGCACAGACCTGTGAAGGCTGTGAGCCTTTCAAAATCTGGCTCCGCAACTGTGGGATGCTCTTCCTTTGGACTCTGGCTGGAAGAGGATCTCACACATTTTCATAAGAAATGGAAGACCATCCTCTTTGATTCACTGGATTAAACAGCTGAGTTGAGCCTGAGGTTGCTGGGGTGGATAGTGGCTGTTGGGAATTTTATGCATATTTATAGTGTTGTGTTTTATTGTCTTTGTCTCTGACTGGTTGCTTGGGAGGGAACTCCACTTCACCAGTAGACTGATATAAGTGGTCTGGATCCTAATCTGAATCTGAATCCTTAATACAGATCATATTGCTAACTTAAAGATTTTCACGGAGTCAATAAGGCCACAGTTTTCTAGCAGCAGAAAGGAATTCTCTCTCACACACAAATGGATACAATCGGGGGGGTTAGGCCATGACTGTAACAAAAACAGAAAATGTGCTCCAATTTTTATTCCCCCTCCGTTTTGTCTATTACTGATGTGATAACACCACTGAGCAATCTACCTGTGTGTATGAGTGTAACAAAAATATAGGGATGGGGGACAGAAGAAATTCAGTTGACTCTCAGCAGACTGGTCTTAGCAGGGGTTGGAAATTCTATAAATGTGGTTTCTCATTCTGAAACAGCTATTTGCATCTAGAACTGTTAACTCACAAAATGGATGTCAAGGCATTTCTAGCCTCATATTCTTGTTGCCTCTCCAGGTCACTCATAGTTAATGTGCATCTCTATGGAGTATTTTTGCCCTCGTTCTAGATATAAAAATGCTCCTTCTTTTATTTAACATGATCTCTTGAAAGAGAAGTGTACATGAAGGGTTTCTGATTTAAGGGCTGCCTAGTCTCTTTAGCCTCCAGCTCACCTCTTCTGCATGTAAACAAATCAGAGACTAACTACACATTAAATGTGAATGTGTGTGACTGAGCTGTTGATGGCATTTACAAACAAAACAAAACAGGAAGCAGTTCAGTCTTAAGACATTGTGGATTTTTTCATTATGTACTGCAATAGGTTCAGACCTTGAAGGAAATGCTAGAGAAGAAGTATTTACAATGGTAAAATTATAACCCTCTGAGGTGACTCTCTCTGATGGCATTCACATTTCATTATATAGTAGTATTTTATTATACTTTTTTCCAAAGCAGTTTACCCTTTAAAAATAAGAAAAGCAGCTTTGAGGGAGAATTAGAATGGAGAAGCAGTGGTGTGCATGTATGGACGTACATGTGCCTGCTTAACTCTTTCTCCTCCTCCATTCTTTTCTCCATATCACCCTTTCCTGCACATCTTTTTTTTACTTGGGAAAATATGTTGCCCTATGAAAAGGATGTGAAAGCAAAAAAATACTTGCAAACAACCATTTGGAAGTTTACATGGAGGGCATAATTTAGTAACTAGTGGGGAAAGGGTTGAGCATACGCTCTCTATTCTAAGTTCCTACCTTCAAAAATTGTTGGACTGCAACTCCAACAATCATTCGATATGATGGCAAAGGGCAATTGTAATGAGAATTCACCATCTGGAAGGGTGAATGTTCTCTACCCCAGATGTAACACAGGGGTCCATTTCAGGACTCAGATACATACATCTGTATAACGTGTTACCAACTCCTCACCAGAACTTTATATGACTCTCCCAACCACTGGAAACTGTTATCCTAAGAGATGGGGACATTGGAGTCCACCTGCAATGCCAGTGTATCCTTAGAATTTTGGGGAACTATAGCTCAAAGGAGGCCTGTGAGAGGATCATAATGGCAGGATCTTTTCACCTACATACACCAGTACTATGTGTAGAGAGGACTCCAGTTAGAGGTTAAATAGAGTATTTTATTTGAATTGACAAACACAAACACAAAAGAAAGCACACACTTTCAAGAATCATACAATGCTATTGGAGAGTGAGGCATGAAAGGTTGGATAGAGAAAGATTTGAGGTGAAAAGGGTGATTGTTACCAGTCTTGAAGCAGGAGGTTGAAGCAGAGAGGCTCAGATAGCATCTGAAGGTAGCACTGAAAAACTGCAGTCTGGCACTATGTCCAATGTACTACAGTTTTCTGGGGCTGAAGCTAGGGTTCATATACCCTATTTTCTGACTTGAAGGGGGTGCATATACAAAGTAGTAATGGCTTTGTCACGGGATTGATAAAGGAGTCCAGAATGGGCTGATTGCCTTAAGTCTAGGTGTCAAAACATTGATGGGAGTCATGACAATCTCTTAATATCTTGGTTGGGCAAAGGATATGTTACTCCACTGGAAAAACCCTATCCCGGAGTCTACAATTTTGATATTAAAATATGATTCAATGTGCCTGAGAGGTCACCTGGATGGGCACGTAGGCAGCAATGGTCAAATGATCAAAAACCAGGTCAGGCCAGTAAAATCCCCAGTCACGTAGCCTCAGGAGACCTCAAGATGTGCAAACCCAAAATAAACAAAGGGTCCTCAGCCCCTGAGAAGCCGACTTTAGGGGATTAGCGTCTCTGCCCCAAGTTGAGCAAATATCTCATCAGGCGAGGACCAGAAGTCACATCACAAAACACAGCTGAAGATCCTGAGACTTTGGCAACACCTTGTAATCCCATCATGCAAAGGAAATTACCAGTGTGGAGCTTCGTGCCCACTGCAACACCTGTTGTTCTCCCTGGGAAAGGATTAGCCCTCCAGGTATCTTTTCCCCTACAAATAGTCCCAGTTTTTAAGCAGTTCTTTGGATCACTCCTGGTCATCTCAGCAGACCATTTCTCCATCCGTTGAGTGATCCCCTCAGCCCTCTCCATGCTGAGCCCTACTTCTCCACTGTTTTTCCTGGACCAAGGACTTCAGGACAAAGATGCAATATCACCCCAGCTACACCCCTTCAGTATTCCCCTATCCAGTTTCCTCTCTTTTGCTTCTTGATAGGTCTTGAGTGAGTGCATGAGTGATTGCTTTGCTGCGTGAGATTTTCATTCAATAAAATCATTTATTGGACATTTTTGTTTGGTTTTTGTCTTGGTCTGACCCCGTAAAAACTGGGTAAAAAGACCCCTCTAGGTTACCCTGACTCTCGCATTGCTATTGCTCATGATCTGGCTAGTTTCCATTCCCCATCACGTGGAGCACATTGAGGTGTCCCTCAAGGGACCCCAGAAATCAAAGTAAAAGATATAGGGAAGACTTCTGTAGGGTGAGATCAAGGGATGGTCCTTGATTGCTTCATTTGGGCAGTTTCAACTTCCATTGTTTTCAAGTGTGCATGGAGCCTGAAGTGCTGAAAGGATTAGCATAGACCCATTAGTGTCTGGATTTCCTGCTGAATCCTCTCAGAATTTATGACTTGACCATGTCTCAGGTTAGCTTGACCTGTCACTATGCTTTCCTGTCAGTGTGATTTGACCATATTTTTCAACCATAAATATGTTCAATTATGAAAATAGCACATCTTGCAGGATGGCAGGTGTAGGCCATGGTAAAACAAGCCTTATCACAAAATTTCTAAGCATGGGTAGAACTTGCTGATACAAGGCATACAATTTAGGAGGAATGAATGTAGGAAATACCCACAAACCTTCCTGCCTATGGACAAGTTATTTGTCACTGAGAGGACAAGAACATTGCTCAGGAAAATTTTTGCCTCTCAGGACTTCTTTCCTGAACTGTAAGAATGAACAGGCCCTCATTTATTTTGAACATATGATATAGGAAACTTCCTATATTCATTTTAGGCAAATCTGTATAGTTTTTGTTGAGATTTGCTTTTTCCACAAACTGTAAAAATACCTCAGCGTCACACAAATATAGTATTTTTTGTAGATAAATTGGGGCAGATGGCAAGCTTTTTGAAGGAGAGTGGATGCAAATAGAGGGGGCTTGGAGGATGCCAACTGCTCATTCTCACATTAGTATCATATAGTGCCATTCACTGACCATTGCTGCTTGCTAGTAGCATTCCAGGCTTAAAATAAACCTCACCAAGTAAGCCACACAGATATCCAGCTCTTAAACAATAGGTCCACTGAGCTTTTAGCTCAGTTAATGGTGACTGTTGCTCTAGTTTAGGCTTTCCCCTCAACTGTGAACTGAACGTTTAAGAACTATATTATTCTTTAGTACTGGTGATCCCTTTCATTTTTATATGTTTGTTTGTTTGTTTTTACTTTCTTGGGACATCCTTTCTCATGGCTGAGGCTACTGTATTTTTGCATTATTTTATTCCAATTAGCTTTTGCTAATTGAAGAGATAGAAAGTTTTGAAAGACTTAATTATGAGCAGATAAATGGACAGAGTGTGGTCCTTGGCTCTTCTTGAGAAGCTGACATTCAGATTCAAGTACATGAAAGCACAAAATGGAGGGATTTGAGACAATCTGGTGGGCATTCATTTTATTTTCTCATAAAGAAACAACTCTCACTGCCCACCATCCTCCAAATCCATTTTGATAATTTCAGAATTACTCTATATGTTAAATATACATTCCAGCTATTATGCTTTGTGTTCTTTGACCTATTCTTCCTACCTCATGAGTATGTTAGGCCTCATCGGGGGTACTGTGTTCAGTTCTGGGTGCCTCATTTCAAGAAGGACATGGACAAGTTGGAGGAGGTTCAGAGAAGAACAAGGATGATATGGAGAATGAAGCATATGAGAAAAGGTTGAAAAAGGTGTGCATGTTTAGCCCATGAGGCCCCTTCCAATTCTATGATTCCCTGGTTGCCCTCTTTTGTCACAACATGAGGAGGGAGAGGGACTTACTGTTGATATAGAACAATGCTACCTGGGTGGTGAGAATATGTCCACAGGGAATATTTCTTGACAGAGATATGAGACAATAGAAAGAGGGCACTTGCAAGAATGAAAAGCTCAATGAAGAGCTGCTATCCAGAGCTGTAAAAAAATGTTATACAACTAGCAGGTGCCAGCTCATACAGGGAGTCTTCTTTTAATGCTGTGTTGAAAATATATTCTGTAATTTTTTTCAGTATCCTCATTCAGTTTTATGAAGAAGAAATAATTTGTAAAATTCAAATGAGTTTTTTTTTAATGAAATTATCCTAAGTGGAGTGCACTAAGGTGGTGGTTTGGGCTTAATTATTTATGTGGTGGTTGAGGTTTGCGTATATATCCTGCCTTTTCACAAGACATTCAAGTATGTTCTGCAGTCTTCCCACTCTTCTGTTAAAGCTCAGAAGCAGACATAAAGTGACCATTCCATGGTGTTACAGCAATGAAAAGTGGAAGAATGGAAAGAAGGAAGACAGCATCCCCAGAAACAATTCAGCAATAACAGCTTAGCTAAAGTGAAGAAGCACACATACAGGTAGATAGATAGATAGATAGATAGATAGATAGATAGATAGATAGATAGATAGATAGATAGATAGACAGACAGACAGACAGATAGATCTGAAGCACTCTGAGAATGGCAGAGAAATAAAAGAATCTTGTTTCACAAAGAAGTGCATTTTTTGGGAATCTGTTGAACAGATTTCAGGAACTACCTTCACACAGCTTACAGACCACCAGGTTCAGGGTTGATCTCAGTGATCCCAGAGAAGTTGTTTCTGAGTATACATGCCATTTAAGGAGAAAAGAACTCCAGCCACAACAAGTCTAATTTAACGCAAGTACCTCATTTTTTTCTCTCGTCATGTTTGGACAAATATCTTGCAACAAGTAAATCCAAATTACTCGTGACCATCTGTTTATTTTTCCTCTGCATTTGTAACTGTGATGCCTAGGACTGCCACAGTGAAATCAAACTGTTAGTCCAGTTGTTAGTTCCTACTAAAGTAGATCCGTTAACTCAATGGGAGCTATGTAAGCTACTACTTATGAAAATTCTATGGATTCAATGGGTTTACTTTAGTACGGACTAACAATCAGATTTAAACCTAGATAGACAGAATAGTTTTTAAAATGGTCTATTTTAGAGAATTCTGAAAATCCACTGAAAAGATCTGGCCAAGAATTTGTATGCTGTCTTTCAGCCAGAATATCAAACAATTCTTCTTGGAGCACTACATAGCAAAGATTGCTGCGAATGATGCACATGAATCCATGTGATTTTATAATACCATCAATGAACCCAACTAAGAAATATTCTGCCTTTCTTATTTCTCAGATCCATTTCTGTCATTTCAGCTGAGGCATGCCACAGATAGTTGTGAAAGCAGCAATGAATACAAGTCCTTCTAATAGCTCTTAGAATTTTATTCTGATATTTCACGAGGATATACAATTCAGAGGTAACTGCCAAATGGTGATAAAAGAATATATAAAGATGGATCAGTGTCTAGGATCAAAAGTAAAGCATTTCTGAAAACAACGTTTTTTGCTTCTCAAAAGTATCTTGGGAATTGTAGTTATAATTGCACAGGGCCTGCAAAATGTTTGATACAGAGACCTAGGGCTTTATCACACACAAGGCTCTTCTCCCGTTACAATAGGTGTTGTTGTAAAAATGCTATTGAATTGGGACTGATCTGTTTGGTGTCACATCTTCAGAACCACTCTGGGACTGCTCTTGTTTGTGCTAAGAGCTTATCATGCACAGCATTCACAGCTGTCCCCACTATCTCCTTCAAGACTTTTGCCCCTTTTCCTGGCTTGTGGCAAATGCACACCCACACACACTCACACAAACAGAGAGAGATCCCCGCCCAATATAAATAAAAACATTCCTACATTTAAGAAGTCTTTTATTCAGAGGGGGGCGCGGAGTCCTGATTGGGAGACTGTTCTAGTTTCAGACTTAACTAATCACTGGCAGATGAAAGCCAGAAGCTGCTGATCTATCTGTCTCATTGATGCTGGCTTTCATCTGCCAGTGATTAGTTAAGTCTGAAGCTAGAAGAAAACAAGAATTAATAGATTAATAAAATAAATGCTTTTTAAACTGCATGACTCTTCCCAGTTATATTTCCAGGTAAGCTAGTGTGGGCAGATGGGTGGGTGGGGAAGAGAAAGACAGAGAGAGAGATAGAATGTGGAAGAGAGAGAGAAAGATTCTGGGAGGGGGCTGGAAAAGGAGGTGGGGCAGAGAACACATTTTTGTTTTGGTTAAATTGGTGGAGAAATCTCCTGTAGAGAAAAAAAAGTTTTAAAGTTTCTCAGTTACTTTGTTAACTGAAAGAAAATTAATTGAAATTTCTACCATTTTTCCTTATCTCCTGTTCACTGGAGGTGGACTGATGTTTCCCCATCCATAGCACACCTACTGAATATCCCTGACCACTCAAAATTGGTATAAAAGAGCAATTGAACTTTTGCACAGAAACTTTCGCAAAACAAAAGTGGGAAAGGAGGTCATTAATGGATTTTTGGTATTAATAAGAAGAAAATCCAAATCATCTCCCACAGGAGAACAACAGGACGACAACAACATTATGTGATATGTCCCTGCCAAAGATGCTATTATCCAGCTATAATTGCAATTCACTGCCTTGTGTGATAAAGGCCCTAGTCTCCCTGCAGAAGAACAGTTCTCAAGACAGCATGCCTGTGCAACAAGTCTTGGAAGCAAATGTTGAAGGTGCTGAAGAGCTAACAACCCTTCTACTAAGCTTAGTGAATTCCAGTAATCACACTGACAAGTGGCTAATAAGTTCACATTGATCAGATGGTGGGTCAACTTGTGGGTGGCCAGTTGAAATATTGGTAATGGCAACTCTACAGGGCCAGCAAGGACATTTTTCTGCCTGAGGCAAAGAACAGCATAAAACCTTCCCTCATTTCTTAATGCACCAAATACAATGGGAATGGCAGCTGAATCACACTTCAGAACTTACAAAGGGAGAACAGGTTAGCTTAGGAGAAATGGGGCAACATAGCTTGGAGATCTCTTGAAAATAGTGGGAAGGATGTCTGGCATTTATTTCTTGAGAGGGCTGTTGAAGGGAATTTGCCCTTTCCATACTTAGTCCAACAAGGAGGCCATGTTAATAAATCAAGGCTCTCACTTCATTAAAAGAAGTGCATTTCTGTCACACATTCTGACAGCCATGTTGCTGCATAGAATGAGAGCCCTGAACCAATGGTTCTTACATTCTAATATAGTTTCTGGGAAGTTTGCAAATTCCCTCATATATTGTACATGAACTGAGGTAATTTTCCACCAAGCTATGTATTTCAGACTGATGCTTTTTTGTTATTGATCAGACCAGGCATCAGATGGACCAGTTATAGTTTTCTTCTCAGTAAATAACTTATTTTATCAGGGAGCCTCTGTATTCTTCTTTTCTAGAGAGATCAATATATGCAGGACGTAACCTTCCATTGCTAGGTTAACCTATTAGCCATGACAAATATTGTTACGTTGAAGCCTATAGCACCTTAAGCACAAGCTGCCTTGCTTTGCCTAATGTTAATGGTACCCTAGACTTGGATACTGTAGGTTGAGATACGGGGAGACTAGGATTGCGACATAGTCTTTCAGGTTTTTTGTTTTTGTTTTTATTTTTGGTTTTTGGTGGCTTTTTTTTTTTTTTTTTGCATTGGGAGGTCAGATCATGTTTTGCAACATCCCAGATTTCTAAAGCTGACATTTGTTTCACATCTTTTCTGTAGTGCCCTAGTGCTTCACCAAGCAGCAAGAGGAGCTGATCTCCAAGTGCATGCGTGCAGGCCATGCCATTGGCACTTATACAATCTCTGTTCACCTCATAATCTATTCCCAGCACACTGCACACCTTTGCTTGCACTTAGTGCATCCGTCTCTTGCATACTGTCTAACCTGCCTTCCTCCCTTTAAAACAGCCCTTGGTTGGATCAAGTAAATACACGAACAGCGATGCATTAAATACCACCCTTCTTCCAAATGCTCAGCCTTCAGAAGATGGCTCCCAGAAGGGGGTCAGTCAAAACAGCCAAATTGGCAGCACTTCCCTTTAAGCATTTATGCCTCAGTTGGTTTCAATTCTCTTAGGGTCTGATTAAACTGACAAGGAAAGGGATGATTCAGAAGTGCTTATTATGGGGGGAGATGGGGCAGAATGAAACAAAAGGGGTCACAAGGAGCAGTAATTTTTAAAAGCTTCTGAAAAAAATTCTTCCATTAAAGCATGAGTGTCTAGTTAGAGACAAATGGGCAGAACCTACAGTAAAACTATCTCCTGACATCTCATTAATTTTCATTCTAGAACATCAGCAAGCTTGGGATAAGACGGATAAGCTCCCAAGGAGAGAGGTGACTGAATGAGCTCTGACTCCCAAGTAGCTCATGTGCACAGGCCAGTGGGCATGAATATAAAGAAATCAATATTTTCTTATGAACCAACTCAGATTGTTCTTTAGCTTAAGTTTCACAAAATGCCTCATTATGATGTATGAGAAGTGGAACATTCACGTTATACTGTATATGTGTTCTACGTCTATATGTTCAGATCTTTGTAAGAATGCACCGTCAGAAACGTGTACATTCCATCACATGTGAATGGTTGAGATCCTACATTGTTTAAACACAGCTTGAATATCTTCCAGTGGGATTACGTTATACAGCTCCTATACTGAATAACAATATAGCACAACATATGTGGATGAATGTTCAATGTGCATGGCTGACAGCATGTTGTACAATTACAATGTACAACTCGTAAAGGGAATGCATAGAAGCAGTGCATTTTCACATGTTTTACATGCCAAAATGCAATTAAAGAAGGAAATTGTGCTTTCTTGGGGGGGTGTGTGTGTGTGTGTGTGTGTTATAATTGCAATTATCATCAACTAATACAGTTGCACATGTAGTTCTCTTTTCAGTATATACTCTATGATCACTACCACTACAATGAAAGCTAAGTGGAAGTCTTAGGGCCTGCAATATATTGGCCATCGCTTATTCTCAGTGTGTGAATTGGTGTAACAATAATAAAACACTAAGAAATTCTTTATCTACCTTGTTGTTGCTGCTGCTGTTGTTGTTGTTGTTGTTGTTGTTGTGTGCCTTCAAGTCATTTCTGACTCATAGTAACCCTAAGGTGAACCTAGGGCTGAGAGTGTGTGATGCACCCAAGGTCATCCAGTGGGTTTCCATGGCTGAGTGGGAAATCAAACCCTGGTCTCCAAGGTCATAGTCCAGCGCTTAAATCACTACACCATGCTGGCTCTCCTTATTTGCCTTAAGTATAGCAAAGTGTTCTGCCCAGCAAGCAAATCAATCTAGGAATTATTTTAAGCTGGCAGTTCTAAACATCCGTATTAGTAGCTGCCTGAAATCTGTTGCTAATCCTAGCTCAACTAGAACCATTGAAGCAATGGGATTTACATATGTGTTGACTTACCATTCAACAATTTTTTTTATTTTATTATTATAATTTTTATAATGGAATGTGTCCAGAGGAGGGCAACCAGAATGGTGAAGGGTCTGGAAGCCATGCCCTATGAAGAATGGTTTAGAAAGTTGGGTATGTTTAGTCTGCAGAAGAGAAGGTTAAGAGGGGACATGATAGCCATGTTTAAATATTTGAAGAGATGTCACGTTGAGGAGAGAATGGGCTTGTTCTCTGCTGCTCCAGAGACTAGGACAAGGAACAATGGATTCAAACTATAGGAAAGGAGATTCCACCTGAACCTCAGGAAGAACTTCCTGATGGTCAGAGCTGTCTGGCAGTGGAATATGCTGCCTTGGAGTGTGGTAGAGTCTCCTTCTTTGGAGGTTTTTAAGCAGAGGCACGATGTCCATCTGTTGGGAATGTTTTGATGGGTGTTCCTGCATAGCAGGGGGTTGGACTCAATGGCCCCAGGGGTCTCTTCCAACTCTATGATTCTATGATTCCAAACATACATTGAACTTTCAAAAATCAAGATACAATACAATTAATTGATTTGTTGACATTCCAGATTCCCAAAACACCTTCTGTATCCTATGTATCCTGTATAAAACTTCTTCTTTACAAAACACTATTTAAAACAAACTATAACATATCTTGTAAACTGGATGCCTGCGTGTTAATCTTTCAACACGATAACAGACAAGGCCCTCCATCTCCTTTCCAGATAGCTACAAACACCTTCCCATTCCTCCTGGTATCTGTTCAAGGATTTGTCTTTTGGCAATGTAGAAAGTTTGTCAATTTGCATTAAGTCTCATACAACCAATCATCTATTTCTTGCATCTTCTTTTTTTTCCAGTCCCTGACGATTCAACAATTTGTTGAATGGGTCTACTCTAGTTGGGACTGAACAACAAGATTCCAACCATCATTTATGATGGAACAAGCACAGTTAGTGGTGAGCTATCTAAAAATGCACTGGAAAATATCAGAATATATATATTTAAAATTATCTTTCCATTCTCTCTCTCTCTCTCTCTTTGTATGTGTGTATGTGTGTGTTGTGTTGCTGCTGAGTGTATGCTGAGAGTGCTGAAATTCTTACCTGTTCTTGCTGCTATGATCCATATGCAGAAATATTGTGGTCAAAGGCCTCCAAAAATGGATGGCGATGGTTGGAACAAAATCAGTGCAAAAGAAGCAGAACTGCAATTCATGTAGCTTTATAGGGCTGATATTATTTTCAGAGCAATCTAGCCTGGAGGCAGAGATTGCAGCAGAGCTACTACCACTGACTTCAACATAGTAATATTTGTAGCAGGGACAACAACAACTTCTACTAGTAGCAGTAGTAGTCTTGTGGTGCCTTAAAGAATGAATGGAATACTGAATGGGAATATGCTTTCATGGACTACAGTCCAGATGCATGATGTGTTACCAGGAGTTGTAGGTAAACATAAAGACCCTTTCAGCACTACGCTGTTATAGTGCTATTATTCTACTTTCTTTTTTCTTTTTTAATAAGTAAAGTTATTTATTTAAGCTACTCTTTAAGCACAGATTTTCTAGCTAAATAGCTGGCTCTTCTGAACAGCGCTGATCTACAATTATTAACCAATTAAAATCCATTCAAGGAAAAAAAAACATTTTCAATAGGTGACAGAGCTGGTGTATCCATCTTTACATACTGAAATATTCAATACGTGGAGATTTCACAATCCAGGACCCATAACCATGCACAATCCAGGACCCATAATCATGCTGCTCCATGCTGAAAACCGATAGGTTCTCAGCAAATGTTTTGCTCCTTGGTAAGATTCAGCAATAATCTTTGCTTTGTAGTATGTTCCTGCTTTAAGTAAGTCATCTCTCTTTGATTCTTTCACCACTAAGTTAAAACGACTTAACATTGCAGCTTTGCAAAGATGACTTGCTATTGAAATTGTTTTGAATTTGAATTGAATTGAATTGAAATTCAATTGAAATTGAAATTATTATTCTACTTTCAACATCCTGTGGAATTCTAGGGTTTGTAGTTTTACTGAAGCCAAAGAGCTCTCTGGCTGAGAATTCTGAATGTCCCTCCCTAAACTGGAAACCCCAGGATTCCATAGGATTTTGAAAGTGGAATAACAGCACTATAGCAGTGTAGTGCAGAAAGGCCAAAAGTACTCATTGGGAGCATGCGTATATACTGATGGAGGAGAGTGACTAACTAACGTCATTGTTCTTCTGAAAATGGTTACAGTGTTGGCACCAGGTTTGGTATGGAGTGGAATCTGTAATCTCTCATTGTCAATTCTCTAACACCAAACTCTGGAGGCACAAGGGATGTGCATCTCATAAAGTGGCCTTTGGTTCACAAATACTTTGCCATAATAAGTGTGGAATGATATCTTGTATCTCTGGTATTTAATAAAGATACATCTTCTAGGGCAAGTCCCTCAAGCCACCTTTTCAGTACGGCAACACCCCAAAGACAGGTATTTACTTGTTGGTGAAGAGTGAGGGAACTGTTGAGCTATTTTTCCATTATCATAAGGCATTATGAGAGATCTTCTGGGAGGCCTTGGGAAGTCCCTCAGGATGATGCTATTGTGGTATGTCTAGACAAAGAAAAATAAACTGGACACATCTCTGCTGCTGAGCCTTCTGTTCTCCACTAACATGGAAATGGCTGTTAAGGGGAATGAAGGGCAACCACACTGAAAAGCTGGCCTTTGGGAGAGAAATTTGGTTGCTGAGTAATCAGAACAAAATTCTGACTGCTGCAGTGGCTAAAAACATGGGTTCTAAAGGTATAAACTGGCCTTACACCACTGTAACTGATTAATAGCATGCCAACCATGTTGATCTTTAACATGCCACAAGACTCTGGCCCTTTTCGCACAGCATTTTCCATGCGAAAGGGCCCCTCGAGCATCGCACAAATGTGAGGAGCGGTCCACACGACGCATTCACATTTGTGCGATGCTCCAGGGCCTGGCAGGCACTGCTCATGCACCTTTTCATTTTCAGCTTTAAGCTGAAAATGGTGCGTGGTTGCACATTGCTCCAGGGCCCCACGCACACTTACCTTGCATGTGGAGCCTTGAAAGTCGGGCTGGTCGCTCTTCTTGTCTCAGTGCAGCCTGGGAAGATCCCAGGCTGCACTGTGAAAGGAAGAGGCGGGGCTCTCACGCAAGCAGGAAGCTCGTGTGGAGCTGAAGAAACCCGGACACAGAAGAAGCTGCTCGCACGAGCACCACATCGCAGCGCCAAGAAAAGGTGAGTTGTGGAAAGGGTCTCTGTTGTTTTTGTCGCAGCAGTCTCACATGGCTACTTTCATTAACTTTTAAAAATTGTTCCATCTTTTTTTTTACAAATATACAAAATGCAAACTATATCCAATGGGAGGGACTCTATTATATCAGCTCTTATGTTGTTATATTTTCAGCTCGGTTGCAGTAGGTGTGGTGCTAGTGGTTGGGATACCAAGTAAATTTCACCGCCAAGCTATATTATTTGAGCCCCCTATGATCAGTAAAGCACTGTAGAGTAGTATCAATGGTTTGGCAATACCAATGGAAAGTGCCACCATCATTCAGAGACAACCTTACACAATGGATCTTTTCTCTTTTAGCATAGTGAGATATCACAATATGTAAGATCCTTCTGACAGATCCTAGGAAACACAGAATTTCTCCTTTTACCATATTAAATACTAAATAAAAATAAAAATAACTTCATAACATTTTGAATGGCATTTAGCAATTGTCAGTTATCTCTGTGGCCCAATCATTCAAATGGCTGCTCTTTTAGATGTATTCAAAAAGAGATTCAACCTATTCGGGGAGGCAAAGTCCATTAATATTTAACAGTATGAAGAATACATGCAACCTCCCAGTTTTTGAGGCAGCCAGTTACCTGGGGGTTGCATGTGGCCTTCACACTGGTAGTTGCTGGGGAACTGCAGAGGGAGGGGATTGTTCACTTGTATGCTTCCTTTCAGAGTTTTCTGGAAGCCTCTGGTAGATCACTGTGAGAAACAGGATGCTGAATTATGTAGGACTTTAGTCTCGCCCAGAAGAGATTCTAATGCCTTTTATTTGCTCTCACTGGACATAGCAATTCACAGTGGGAGCCAGTTTAATTCTTCCTAATCACTTGGGTGGAACACTGGCTATATGCATTTCCATTTATCAATAAAAGGCCCACACTTTCTAAAAAATTGAAAATCCAGGGAGAATCACTCACATCTTGGCAAGCTTCTCTAAGCCTCCTGGGCCTATAGTGCTGAGGGGAAAAACAGTTACCAGAAGTTTCCTTTTGAGAGTGCACTCTCAATATAGAGGAAATTGGAAGAAGGTTTGAAAGCTAGGGATCAGGAACCTTTGGCCATCCAGCTCTTTTGCAACAGAACTCTCATACCGTTGGCAGAGTCCTCAGAAGCATGTGAATACTGGAAGAAAGAACCCAGTTTCAAAAGCAATTAATAAAATAGCATTCAATTTGCATCTTTTCTTTTGTCCAATTGATACCAGGGTTATAAAAGTGTTATGGAAAGTAAGGAACAGAAATGAGGTTCAATGGTAGGCACAACTCCAATGGTCAATCCCCAAAGTCACTGGCCCTTTCCGCAGGATGTCGTCATCCCACACTGGGGACAGGAAAAGGATGAGACCTGGATGATAGTTCTGCATGATGTCATCTGGGTCTCATCCTTCTCCTGTCCCTAGGTGGTGTGAGTGCTCCACAAATAATTGATGGGTTTTTCCTGTCAATGACCAGTGGTCATGCAGACCTCCCCCTGCCCACCTGCACTTATCTTTTGCACAGAGGTCCTGGAAGCGTAATGGCTGCACTTCCTGTTCCAGCACAGCCTGGGATAGTACCTGGCTGCTCCTTGGAAGGAAGAGGTGGTACCATCACGCTTCCTTCTTTCTCAGAGGCAGCTGGTGTGGAGGGGAGTGCTCCTGTGGTGCTAGCCTCCTGCCAGAGACAACACTGGGACCTGCACCGGATGTCTCCGGAATAAGGTAAGCTGTGGAAAGGACCTTTGTGTTCTAGGGAGTGTTTTGTGTGTTTTCTTTTCTCTGTCAGCTGCTCAGTAATCCAATTACTTTTCCAAGCAATGTCCAATGGAGGCCAAAGAAAACCAGCTTTCTTTAAAAGTAAACATGGTTTCCTAGAACAGGCTTTGCAATCATGGGTTATCCAAAGTGGCCACTATGTTATCATATAGTGAGCTAGAACCTTTAATACACAAGGCACTCCTTGGAAGTGGAAAGGTTTTAATCAACTCTGGCATGTGAGATGAGGGGAAAGATATGTGTTATGTTTGCTAATTTATGAGGTGATGCAAACGTCTTTTCAAATACTCACAAAAACTGGCTGTCTGGACCCAATGAAAGATGTTGTGTGACAACAATTGTACCTTCCTACCACATCATGTGCAAATCACAGGCACTCAACCAAAGCAATGAATACCTAAGGACCAAATTATTCTTGTCTGCATGATAACTGGTATGTTCACATAGAAGGGTGGGAGTGTGTATTTTATTTTATATTACATCAGCTTTCAGCAGGGCTGGTCCAAAAACTTATAGCCTAAGGTAAAGAACAACATAGCATCCTCTTTCCATTCTGCATATCATGGGCTGACTGAATCTTTCTTCAACAGTGATGATGAGACAGTGGCCTCCACTAAACCTGACAGCACCGCACTAGTTTAGATGGGAAAGGGCCCACAGTTATCTACTCCAATATTACCTCCCAACATCTGCCATCTGAAGCAGCCACCTCATTTTTCTAACAATAGGGCTGGCTTTGGCTTTCAGTAAAGCCCATCTGGTGGGCAAAATAAAAGATAATTTTTTAAAAAATCAGGGGCTGACAAACATCAAAATGTTCAGATTTGACAGAGAAGAGTGTGCCTTACTTACTAATACCGAACAATAACAATGATTCAGTATAGCAGTGTTCCTTTGACTATTACCTGGGTACGGGACAGTATCCAAAGCTAGTAGGATTGTACTCTTAGTAGTCACTCAAACTGTAAATAAGGAGGTAAATCTGCACTTGCTTTGTTCTCACATTCAAGAAAGAATAAGTTCAGCAAGTGTGAGTTTCATGATAATACAATAGTTTGCAGATTTTGAGTGCTATTTGTACTTCGAAATTTCATTGAGGAAAAAATCATTTACGCAAAAATGCATGTGGTTTCTTATATAGGAAAGAGGGTTTGGGGCCAAAATGTCCCCCAAATGGGACAGGGTTTGTTGAGAAGATTTGGCACTGCCTTCCTGTAGGGATGAGAGAATGTGAGTTGCCCAAGATCACACAGTGGCTATGGTTGAGCAGAGACTGGAAATCTGGTTTCCCAGAGTCCTAGACCCTTTGTGCACTACACTGTTATAGTGCTATTATTTCACTTTCAGCCTCCTATGGAATCTTGAGGTTTCTAGTTTAGGGAGGGGCATTTAGAATTCTCGGTCAGAGAGCTCTTTGGCCTCAGAATTCCAAAGGAAACCCCAGAATTCTACAGGATGTTGAAGGTGGAATAATAGCACCATAACAGTATAGTGTGGAAATGGCCCTGGTCCTATACTCATACTGCTACAACATGCTATCTCTATAATGTAGATGTGGGAACAAAGTAGGAGAACTTACAGGTAAATTTATGTGTGCAGTAGATCCACAAGACATCCAGTTCTTATAAAATACAAATAACAAAATTACCATATAGAGTGAGTAGATGGGACCAGGTCTAATGTTTTGAAGTTACAGGACAGTAGATTTCAACTGAACATTAGCAGGAACTTCTTGACAGTAAGAGCAGTTCAGCTGCAGAATCAGGTGCCCAGAGAAATGGTGGTATCTCCTTCTATGGATGTCTTCAAAAAAAAGGTCTGCTCAGCTACCTTCTGGGGTTGCTTTTGCTGGATATCTTGCATTAAGCAGAGGGCTGGACTAGATCACCCATCTATCTTTATGATACTATGACTTGTGAATGAACAATTTCCAGGTAAAATCTCTTTGGAACAATTGAAGACTCCATTGTACATGCCATCTCTAGTTGCAATGGATGGTGATATTCCAATGGGTGGGCATGGATAGGACTCCCAGACATGAAGGGGGGTGGAAACACTGTCCTGGCCCCAGGCCAGAACAAAGTTGTTAGAAAACTCACTGCCCGGTCCTTTACGCTGTCAACATGGAAAAAAGTTGCACTGATTTTGATGAGATTTATTTCTTACCAAGTGCACTCCAGGTTGTACTCTTACATTCATAAAAAAAGGAAGTCAGGCACTTCATTTGTTTCAGCTGCATGTCAAGCCTGACAATGAATTTTGTCTTAAATGAAATTCATGGTCAGAATAGAAGTTCTTGTGCAGCCAAAGTCCAAAGAATTTTGAAGGAAGTCGTAAGATTTTAGGTAAAGTTAGAACCAAAAAAAAAATCAAAATATTTCATAGCAGTAAATGGTAGTCCTAACACAGTAACAATTAGAATTGTTGTCTGTCTTGCTTTATAAATGACAATCCACTGTTTGAAAGGCTTTTTGTTTCAAGTCTGGTTTAAAAATAAAGACTCATGAGAAGAGACAGCAAAGGTCTTGAAGTTACCCATCAGCAAACATTAGAAACTGGACAGCAGACTGAGCAGCAGGAATACTGGTCTCTGGGTCAGTTTGTCTCAGTATGGTGCCCAGTATATTTCTCATTAAATTGTAGCACTTATTTTGAAATTTTTATTTGTGCTTATTCCTTAGCATATGCAAATCTGTATTTTCTCCCCACTCCTGGTGATGTACTTTCTCTTTTTGGTCAAACATAAGAGGTTATGCTCTTTGCCAGGTATACATAAACCTACTTTATAGTTTGATCCTTGGCCCTGGCTGAAACTTTTGACCTTTCTTCTACTGTCCAACAGCTCTTAGAACCTTGTTCTCCAGTTCAGTTGCAGGACCTAGCCATTAACAATATATTGAAATTCTATAATCTTCATAAGAAGTCAGTGAGTATGCTTTCCTCCCTCCCCTAATAAGGAGCATATAACATCTGTAGTTATTCTCACTTTGTTCTCTGACTTTCCCCAGTGTAGGGTATCCAGATGTGAGACTACAACTCCCATCATCCATTGCTACATCCACGCTAGATATCCATAATAAATATGGTTGTTCCTCATCAAGGAACCCTACATGAAGAAACTGATACATTTTGTCATTTCTTTTTCTTTCACTATGCACACAAGCATACAACCCATCTGCTTACATTTATGATAGCACAACAGCCCCATTTCATAAACCTAAGGGCCCACGGAACTGTTGTTACCCTGTGACTTGGGGGTCCTGTGAGGGGCGCCCAAATAACCAAAACAAATATAACAACATGGGGAAATTAGCTGGAGGGTAACTCAGTGGGAATCTTTTACCCAATGTATACAGCATCGGGTCAGCGAACAGTCAGACAGTTCAAACTAACAACAATATTTAGTAAACAATTATTAAGAAAAATACAGCCTTACTACTAAATAAGAAATGGAAAAGAGAGTTTTGGGGAATGGGTGATACGCCACCTTTCTCGTGGTCCTGAAGAAAGCCAATTGGAGAGAAGGAAACCCAGTGTGGCGGCCAAGGGGAGCTCGCAGAAGCGGCAGCAAGGTGGGATCAAAGTCCGAGAGTTCCAGCGAGAGGTCCGAAGAACTCTCAGAACTGGGGATTTTTATAGGAGAAGGAATGACCGTGGGCTAGCCTGGTCTTGGGCGAAAACAATGAGTTTTAGACTGGAGACAGTGTCTCCGAAAGGTCAGAATTTACATGATTGAGTTATGGACCAAATTGACAATAGTATGGCCAGTATGCAGATGCGGCTAGCTTGGCAATTTAAACACTTAGCTCGCCAGAGTGCCCTCTTGGGGCAGAGGTCTTTTTGTTTTAATGCGCATCTATAATGAAGGTGTTTGTTTCAGGAGGTTCCCTAAAGCAGATCTGGCAGGTCCTGGCTTGCCTTGGTATAAACAAATGTGACTCAGCAAATGATAGCCATGCCTAGCTTAGCACTTGTTCGGTGGCCTCACAAACACTTGGCTGGTGGCAGAACAGGGCTGAATTATGATATCAAAACGATATCTAAAGATTACCAAAGGCCAGGCCAGTTCACGGTGGTAACACTGTCTTGGACAAGTGAGCAGTCTATCAGCCTTATTGTTAGGGATAGGCCAATCGAATCCGCAAATCCTTGAATCCGAATCCTTGTGCCAAAATAGGCAAACCAAATATTTTGAATCTGCCAACCAAATAGTTTGTTGGAGACCAGGACTCCTGAAAACCTAGGTGACAGGGATGCTTGAAAACCTGAGAGACCAGAACACCTGAAAAACTGAGAGACCAGACACACAAGAAGAAATGGCAGATAGGTGAGTTTTTCCCTTGGAGTAATAATGGCCTTTGCTAACAATTTCAGAAATTACATCTGGGGTTGTATCCTAAGATATTTAAATTGAACGTTTAATATTTAAGTTCAGCACTTGACTGGAAGGTACAGGCTTTAGATTTCAAGGACAGCTGAAAGATTTCTTTGCATAACTCCCTTGCAAAGCTCTTTCAGACACAATTCTGGGGTTTGTAGTTTTACGAGGTGTCACAACCTTCTCTGCCAAAGTGTACTGGAGCATCATCAAACTACAAACCCAAGACATCAATAATGAGCTATGCAAAGAAAATCTAGTTTTGATCTGGATTATCTCTCTACTGTAGTATGTGACCCTGTCTAGACAAGCAGGAACATGTGGGATTAATCCACATTTTCCTGCCTGTGTAGAAAGGGCCTTCATATCATTTTCAATCTGGTGAGATCCTGAAGCAAAACTATGACAATTGTCCTGCCCAGATTTCTTCAGAGACAAGTTGCCTTTGCCTAGGCTTTTGCTAAGGCTGAGAGAGTGTGTCTTGCCCAAGATTATCCTTCTTTCCTCTGCTTTTTAAGCCCTTTTTTTAAAAAAAGGATTTGAAAGATTTGAAATTTGTGAGATTTGTGGATTCCCAGAACCTTCCAGGGATTCAGATCTGGATTCAGAAAAATCTGGATTCATCTCATCCTTACCTATTGTTATTTATACTGAGTGGCAGCAGCAATCCTGCAGTTCAGACAGGTATCTTTCTAAGTTGTTGTTGTGTGTGCATTCAAGTAATTTCCAACTTATGGTGACCCTAAGGTGAACCTATCACAGTTTTTTCTGAGACTGAGAGTGTGTGACACACCCAAGGTCACCCAGTGGGTTTCTACAGCTGAGTGAGGAATCAAACCGTGGTCTGCAGGGTCATAGTGCAATGCTCAAACCACTACACCATGCTGGTTCTCTCTTTCTTAGTTTCTTAGTTTCCAGGATCTGAATCTAAAACCTTCTGGATGTAGCATACATTATGCTACCAAGCCAAAGACCCATCACTAAAGAAGAGACAAAACCCCACTGGATGGAGGATTTATTTTTGTGAGGGGCAGAAACCCTGCATAGGATTACAATGTAAGAAATATATTTTGCTGAGCTATGAGAACTAACTATAATCCTTTGTTAAGTTTTTATCTTCATGGATCAAGCTGCCTCCATGTTGGATAGGAGAGGCTACAGGTAGTTATTACTTCTTGTTATTCCCTGAGCACCATCATATAGTCCCAAATGTGTTTTATCTTGCTATAACAAGCCTGGTCTATTGTTCTACCTTCTTGGATCATGCCACATTAGTCCCAAATCAAGTTGACTAGCAGAATCTAGCTAAGGCTGTTGTTAGGTTATAGTTAGCCAAAGCTAACATTCACTGAATTTTCCACTGCACCCTCAGGCAAAGATTAAACCAGATGCATAATCCCAGGAACCTCTTCTTCCTATATGTTGTTTTCATGTCAGCAACCCATAAACACTGGACCAATTATATCATCTAAGACACAAATTAGAATGTGTTTGTTTTTTCATTGACAGTCTGCAATACTCTGTTTTCTGCATATGTTAAAATCTCTTTGCTACATATACCTGTTTTGAGTTGAAAAGATTCTACAAAACTTTTCCCTTTCTAATGTCATTCTCTGCTTCTTCTAGGTGATGAGAAAAATACTTAGGGGTTTGTACTGCTTATTTATCTGATAGTAATACTAGTTTATGGTGAGTTTTAGATTGGATTTACCGGTAGCAGAATGGATTTAGAGTAGATTTTCCACATGTACAGCTTTTAGATATAAAAATTAAGGACTAGCTAACCTTTATTATTAGCACTATATTGATTAGCTTGGGTAAGAAAAGGGTGTAAATATCCTTTTCAGCAGGGGTGGTCAACTGTAAGGAAACCAGTGGTCAATTTTCTCACAAAGCTGATCAGGACAGTTTTAAACAGAGATATATGGGAGAAGGAGATAATATTTTTGAGGGTAGGAATTCACCAAGTGCTGGAGATTATAGCTTGAATATTTTAGGGAGAACTGAGCAAATAGTGCAAGAATGTAACAGTGTGAGATTAAAAACAAAATCAGTTAGGGAGAATGACCCATGGTCTTAGATGTGTCTACTCTGAAGCACAGATAATGGGAAATAAACAAGATGAGCCTGAACTCTTAACACAGCAAAGCAAATATGATACAAGAGACATCACTGAAACCTAATTGGATGAGTCTCATATTGCAATGCAGTAATAGAGGGATATAACCTATTTCAGAAAAATAGACCAAATAGGAAAGGAAGAGGAATAGCACTATATGTCAAGAATGTCTAGACCTCTGAAAAGATCCATGACTTAAATCCTGGAAATCAAGTTAAGAACAACTGGGTAAAATTTAGGGGGGAGGGAAACAACAGTGATGTCATTGTGCGGAATCAACTACAGAAACCCCAAGCCAGTCTGGGGAATTGAATGGTGTCTTCCTAGAACAGATGATCAAACATTCAGAAAAGAGAGATGTAGTAGTAATAAAAGATTTCAGTTATCCTGATATTTGATGGAAGTCATATTCTGCTAAGCATATAAGACCCAACAAATTCCTTAAAAAGCCTTGCAGAAAATTTTATTGTCTAGAAGGGGGAAGAAGAAAAGGAGATCAGCTGTTTTACATTTGATCCTAACCAACAATGCTGACCTGTTTAATGGGGTGGAAGTGGCAGGTTCCTTAGGTGGGAGAGACCATATTCTCCTGGAGTTTGTTATATAGTGGAAAGGGGAAGCCAAGCATAGTCAGACATGCATTCTAGGCTTTAAGAAATCTGATTTCAGTAAACTTAAGGAAATGTTGGGTTTGATTCTGTGGTCAGGAATACTAAAACAGAAGGGAGTTCATCATGGATGGGGATTTCTTGAAAGTGAGATGTTGAAGGCACAATTTCAAACAGTTTCAGTGAGGAGGAAAATAGGTGTCTATAAAAACCAGGAGTTCTTGTCTCAAGAACTTTAAACTGAGCTAAGATTGCTTCAACTTTAAAGTTAAAGATAATTTTAAACTGAGCTAAGATTAAAGTTCTTGTCTCAAGAACTTTAATCTGAGCTAAGATTTAAAAGTTACATGTATAAGAAATGAGAAATGGGGAAATCACCAAAGAGGAATTCAAATGAATATCCAGCACATGCAGGAAAAAAGTCAGAAAAGCTAAAGTACAGAATGAGCTCAGACTTGCGAGAGAGATTAAAAACTTTAAAAAGGCTTTTTTAGTTATGTCCACAGAAAAAGGAAGAACAATTAAATAGTAGGGCCACTATGTGGACAAGATGGGAAAATGCTAACAGGAGACAGGGAAAAGGCAGAACTACTCAACATCTTCTTTGACTTGGTCTTCTTCCAGAAAGGGAGAAAATGGAGCAGATGACACAGTAGAGGAAATGTAGCATAGAAGATGGAAAGAGGTAGTACAGGCCTACCTGGCTGCTCTAAGTGAATCCAAGGTCTTTTCCGCACAGGGCGAGGGAATCGCCCCGTGCTTGTACTCACTGGACCTGTGTGCTCCGTGCGCAGGTCCAGGCTGGTCCGGAGCAGTGCGTGGCTGCCACTCCGCACTGCTCCGGGGACAGAAATGGCTGCTTCCAGTTGGTGGAGGCTCTCTACCAACCAGTGAAGCTCGCCAGCCTAAAGCCCGCCCCAGGCAGATCTGCAGGCTCGCACTGGTGCAAGCCTACAAATCTGCACCAGAGCGCGGCTATGGAGTGGCGTGCTCTGTGCTTTTGAAAGACCTGTTTTAAGTGGCCTTTCAAAAGCACACTGAATGACCACTTCGGAGCAGGCTGAGATCCAGATTTACACAAAGTAGTCCGAACCCAGTCTGCTCCCAGGTGTAGACGTCCTCTCTGGAGGACACTCTGCACTGTTTTAAAAACCCCATGCGGAAAAGGCCCAAGTCTCCAGGGTCAGAGGTATACTACTGAAAGAAATTAAAAGAACTAACAGAAGTAATCTCAGAACCACTGACAAGAATCTTTGAGAATTCCAGGAGAACAGGAGAGCAGGAAAACTCCCAGTAGATTGGGGAGGGCAAATGTTTCCCATCTTCAGAAATAGAAAAAAAAGAAAAAAAAAAGGATGACCCAAATAATTGTTGCCCAGTCAGCCTGTCGTCAATATCAGGAAAGATTCTAGAACAGATCATTAAGCAGTCTGTAAGTAGTTAGAAAGGAATGCCATGAACACTAAAAGTCAACACAGGTTTTTCAAAAAACAGGTCATGTCAAACTAATTTTACCTCTCCCTCCCTTTTTCTTTTTCACAAGCTCACAGACAAGTTGGTAAAATGTAGGGGTAGACAATGCCACTGTTAAATAGATTAGGGGGGATAGCTAATACCCCAGAGGACAGGCTCAGAATTCAAAACGACCTTAATGGATTTGTTACTCTAAAATGTGAGTGACTCAGGAGTTCATCTGCAATGCCACGTGACTATGGGGAATTAATTAGCTGAAAATTAGAAGTCCTGCAAGAGGGGGGTAACTTAATGAGATTGTCCACCTATGTTTATGGGGCCCTTACAGGAAAGAACCAGAAATATAAACTAAACTATGTTTTTATTGAAAAAGATTCACACAAGCACTCCAAGAGATCCAAACACTCACACACATGCACAAGGACTAACTGAAGGTAAAGGGAGGAAAGTGTGGATAGAGGACTTTCAGAGTTCAGATAATATTTACTGGTCCACAGAGTGGTGAGGAAAACAGTGATGTGGCTTAGGTAGGCATCTAAGGACAGTTCTTGTTTGGGAATCAAATGGACAGTGCGGCATTCAGCATGGCAAGAGACTGCACTGAACCATTCAAAACTGAGGGTTCTTATACCTGAAAAAGATCTTATGGGTATGAATGTGAATCTCATTCCCAGCCAAGTGGACAATGAGAGTTCAACACAAACATAGGTCTGGACAAAGTTCATAGCTTTAGTGTTTAGGTGACAAAGGGGTATTGGCTGTTGTAAGAGTTAAGATATTACACTTAGGCAGAAAATATGCACAGATATAGGATGAGTGACATCTGGCTTGACCATAATACATCTGAAAGGTATCTAGGAGTCTTCGTAGACCACAAGCTGAACGTGAATCAGTGTGATGTGGAAACTAAAAAAAGCCAAAATAATTCTAGGCTGCATAAATAGGAGTATAATATCTAGGTCAAGGGAAGTAATAGTATCACTCTATTTGGCTTTGGTTAGACCTTGCCTGGAATACTGAGTCCAGTTCTGGGCACCACAATTCCAGAAAGATATTGACAAGCTGGACTGTGTCCAGAGGATGATGACCAAAATGGTAAGAGTCCTGGAAATTATGTTCACTGGGGATTGGCTTAGAAAGCTGAATATGCTTAGCTTGGAGAAAAGAAGGTTAAGGGGTGACATGATAGCCATGTTTAAATATTTTGAAATGATGTCATATGGGAGATAGAATAAGTTTGTATTCTGCTGCTCCAGAGAGTAGTGCACAGAGCAATGGCATCAAACTCCAGGAAAAGAGCTTCCACTTAAATATTAGGAAGAACTTCCTAATAGTAAAAAATATTCAACCATGGAATACATTGCCTCAAAGTGTAGTGGAGTCTCTTCCTTTGGCTGGATGGCCATCTTTCAGTACTGTTTTGATTGCATGACAGGAGGTGGGATTGGATGGACCTTGTGATCTCTTCCAACTTTATGACTCTATGAATGCTGCCAAACAAAATTTTGTTTTGTACTGTGAGAGCACTATCTCAGTTTCTGGACTTAGTAAGAAACAAGAATAAAGCAAATGACATATTTACCAGTTACAGGAGGAATTATTTGTCCAATAATAATCAAGAGAAGCAGCCTATTCCTTCATGGCAGGGGGTTGGGCTAGATGTCCCTTGTTGTCCCTTTCAGCTCTGTGATTCTTTGAGTCTGTTGTGGAGCCTACCTTTGCTTCGTTATCCCCTGTGATTTCATGAATGTGCCACAATTGATAATTCCTGCTTCTCTAACTCAAATCTTACTGCATGTCCAAAGACGCTACGAATAGGATGGCAGGTGCAATCAAAGCAAAATGTATGGGGGGCTGTGCTCACAGGTAGTATTTAATTTGAATAGGCTCACTGATCCCATAGATTGCCCATGAAGAAATGGAGGGATACTCCTATGCTTTCCTTTCTATTTTAAAAAGTCCATAGAAAAATAAGAATAGTCCTGATCAACACCTCTAGGCAGGAGGGGGTGAATACAACCTGCATAACATTTATAAGTAACTCTTGGTTCCCTTGATGATCCTGCCAGTAAATATACCCAGTTGTGAAAGCGCTTTTCTGACACAAAAGCTCAAGGACTGGACTTGATGGGATCAATGCGGTTCACTGAGGCCACTGAGCAGCCATTGGGTGATAATAACTTTCTGCAAGCTGGATTTGAACTAGTGATCTAAACAGAGAATGACTTCTGAGCACTTTAATAATCCCTTAAGATGTCTGCTATCTGCCTTACAGCCAGCAAATAAGACCTTGCTGTCTGCCTGCCAGTTTCTGCCCAAAGATCAGGGGGGAAAGGAGGGCTCAGAAACTGACCTTGCCGCAATAATTTTGATGCTGATTTTCTTTGTACATGGAATTGCCTATAGTAAATTAACACACATTATTGCACCAGGGGACCTATTGTGAGTCCAACCTCACATTCCAGTTGTCCTGCCATTGTTAAACACAGCATGCAGCTCTCCCTGTTTTTCCAAAGAATCAATTGAAAGAGGAGGACTAAGTGCTTGCATTTTGAATCTACAGCTGGGAAAAGGGGGGAAGCATGGATAAGACTGCAAAGCACAATAATGATGGTAGGGGAAAAACATCACCTATTTTGTAGCATTTTAATAAACTGAACAGATTCAGATTGTCCTCTTATCAGTCTCCAGTTCCCATTTTGCTTGCATGTGACCTCAAAAGTAGTGTCTTGTGACACTGGGCTGTGTTGCTATGGAAACCCCTAGGATATCAATAAATGCATGGTAAGGTTACATGGAAATAAACATCGGAACTTAGGGGGTATAAAAGAAAGAAGACTGATATGACAAATTTCCAGCTCAGAAAATTGATTATGAAATAGCTATGTTTGTCAAAGAGCAGCAATCTTTTTCAGCAGATTTATTCTACCACAGACCAACTTCCAGGCTTTGAGCTTAGATGCCTTAAACAGGATACAATATATTAACTGTATTTTTTAAAGCCGCTTTGAGCAACCGGTGGAACGGTGTGGCTCAAGGAAGGTAGTGATTTTCAATGAATCTGCTGTCAACTGCCAGACATGCTCACATAGAGACTCTGTGCTGTCTCTCCAACTTCTTTCCTACTCAATGAGTCAGTAAGACTGCTGCATCTTTTCTACCATAGCACCTGTGCTTGGAAAAGTTGGATACCATGAAAATAATTCAGCTGGTGCAGTTTTTTTTTTTTAAATGGAAATCAAGTTGATTGAACAAGAATCTCTTTTCAATGTTCTTTGACATCAGCTTGACCATTGTTTGAATCAAAACACTGAACTAGAGAGAGTTTTGGCTGATCCAGCAAAGGACTTGTTCATTCCTTTTATATCCAATTGTTTACTTGTACATTTCACATGTTAAAGTACTTATCTCTAACCTAATCTCACAGCAAAGATCAATACCTGAGTGTCTTGCTCACCACAGCTGAATATTTCTGAATGTTAGTTCTTCACTGTGATTTTATTCACCTGTACTGCAGCCAGCCATCTTAAACTGGTTTCTGCACTCTATTCATTTATTCTGCTCTCATTTCTGAAGAAGAATGTGCTAGTATTATATACTATAACAACTTGCTTTTAGAAACTGAAACCAGAAATGAAACTAAGCAACTTAATGTTCAACAGCATGCTCTTTCTTATAATACAAGTGGCTCTACTTGTGCTACCAAATAGTTCTCCCTCCCTCCCTCCCTCCTTCCCTCCTTCCTTCCAGCAAAAAATTCTTCCAGATATGCTGAAGAACAACTGAACAACTCTCATCATTCCCACTCAACATAGCTATTGACTGGGATGATAAGAGTTGTTAGCTAACACATTTGGAGGGCCTTAATGTTCTGAGCTGAAATGGTTGCAATTCCAGCTTCTTGGGACTTTGTTTGATACGGAAGGTTGATAGACATCACAGTTATAAGACAAGCTTTATTGATGGGAATTGGTACAGCAGGTGGTCTTACCACAACAGTCCTTTAGCTGTTGGGTCTCAGTGTCCTCTTGCACCAAGGGATAGAATCAGACCCCTAAACAATGAATTCTACTCAGATTGTTTCACAGCCAGCACTCCCAATTCATTGTATTATAGTTCCACTGGGTTGGGGAACCCCAGAGAATACCGTCAAAGGAAGATGGATTCCCCAGATTATATAGAACATAGCCCTCCCACCCTCCAAAAAAAAGAAATTTTAATTGTGCTGGTGTGACTCATCTCTCATCCTAACAATTATAAGACTGTGTGAGCATGTTGCTAACAGGAACATTTACTCCTTTGTCTGTTCCCAGCTGCCCCTCTGCTCCTAGCCCTTGCACTGCCAGACTAGGCAGTCTTTCCAAAATGCAACAAATGGACAACTTCATGCTATACCAGGTTCAGGTACCAGAAAATATGGGATATAATTAGGGTAGCACAACAATGTTTTTAAGGATTCAAGTTTAAGTTCATATTAAGTTAATTAACATTAAGTTAAGATAATTAATATGAAGTCAATATTAACTTAAAGATCAAAAATTCTAAGCTGTACCGACAAGACAGTTAATAAAAATTAGAGAATGGTAGATTAAAACCCACAGGAGCATATCTATCTGCCTTATAGTGAACCAGAACACTGATCCTTCTAGCTTTGTGCTGTTGACATTGATTGGCAGGGGCTCTCTGAGGTTTCAGACGAGATTTTCTTTTCTAGTTCTACCCGGACATGTTGGAAATTAAACCCCAGCTGTAATGCATGCTCTATCACTCTTAACCTCAGTGGTGTCTCCCTTTCATTCTCTTCACATGTTAGCTTTGAGCTCAGTTCTTACCATCATAGCAAAGCTATGTTGCCATGGCATAACGAAAAAGATAGCAAAGTTGTGCACTTCTCCCCTCAAGGTGTATCTTTGGGGGGAAATTAAGGCATTTTCCCCAAATAACAATTTACCTTCAATGAAATTTTCCTTCAGGACCCAAATTTCTGGTATTGCAGTAACTGAAAACTCCAGCTGAGCATTTAGACATACAGGTAAAGCATCAAAAGAGAAGGACGCCAGCCAAGTTACCAAGGGAATGCAAACAGGTGCAAATGGAAGAAGGCCAGGTGTGAATGATTCTCGATCCCACACTATCTATATTGTTAGAAAATTGGAGAGTGAAGGAAAATTTTGCGTTGGGGGGTTATAATTCTTATTTGGGAGGCAATGCTCTTATCCTTCCTTCATACCTACACCTCTACCTCTACCTCTTTTTTTGAAACAACAAGGTATACTTTATCTGCCTTGAGAGCCACATGAGGTTTTTTTTAATTATTATTTCTGTCTGTTGGGGGAGACAATCAACTATACAATCCATTAAGAAAGGCTCAAGTCCCCTTCATCCTCCACTTCCAGAGTCTCTGATCCTTCCTGATAAGCAGAGACCACAGCACAGATTACAGTTGAGTCAGACAATGCAGCTGAATGGCACTGATTCTTCATCTCCAATAAACATACTAAAGGATTTCACTAGAATTCCTTTGCACATTGGAGTCACAGCTTAAGGGGACATGGGCCCATGCCTGCTTCTCTTGCCACTGTCGATATGCATACTAGCCATACTGACTCACACATTTAACAGTCATTTAGGCACCCTATGCAACTGCCGTCTTATAAGTGTTGAGCTGTTTCACATGGGGGATCTGGGCCGTGCAAAGATATTCTGCTTATGTAGAGCTTTTTGCACATAAATTGGTAGCTTTGTGGTACCCCTTCACTTTGCCATTGACCATGGGCTGGCAAGGATCATGACTTATTGGCATGTGAAGAATGGTTGTGGGAGGATAGTATCCATAGCTCTGTGACTCTTTTATCCTGTACATTAGGGCAACGCACAAGAGGGGCTTTGTGTGGTATCACCTATAAATCGTGACCGGTAGATACAAATGGGGCAGTCATGGAATTATCATAATTAAGTAGATAGAGGAGTACTGTGAGATGCAGGATGAGGAAGACAAGATCCTCACCCTGCCTGTGGCTTCTCTGTAGCACTTTTCTCCTCAACTTTTATAAGTGCGGGAAAGCATTTAGAAGGACTGGTTGTGGAGAGGTATACAGTGGGCAGGAAAAGGTTCAGTAACCCTGCCCATTCTATTTTTGTCACAAAAATAGACCATTTATACACATTTTAAATGACCAGGTCAGTTCTGTATTTAAAGATACTGCACCAGTGCTGTCACATATAGTTTGGCCCTTGGTGATGAGGACTGCTGAAGAGATGCCTGGTAGTCAATGGGTAGAATAAACCAGAACCAAACTAGGGGTTGCCAAAGGTCTTTCATTTTTACACTAGATGCTGAATGGTTACTGGGCAGGGAATGTTTGGTTTATTTCCTAGAGGATTTTCTGCCCCCAATCTCTTGATGTTTGCTTTGAAATACAGCCTGCTGTTTTGACACCTTTGTATTACTTTTCTCTGTTCATTGGAGCCTTTGTTGTTTTAACATCAAAGTGATGCTGTCCTGTTCTTTCAATGAAATGCCAGTCTCCTGTTCTATAGAATATTTCTAGTCTGGCTTAATGGGTCCTAAAATGGCTTCCATCAGTGCTCCACATACACATGATGATTAAATGTTTAACCAAGGCCTGAACTTGTGTTTCTAATGGAGTCACCAGCATAGTCTCTGAGATATAAATCATATAGGAAGATCATTGGGTGTTTTAAGTAAATGTGTTTCATTTCAGCATAGCATCTGGGGGTGGTTAAGAATTTCATTTAGATAATATTGTTTAATAAGAACAAAGTGAAATTCTCAAATTTCTTCATAAGCAGAACAAAAAGAACTTGGGAGTTTGAAAAATTTGATTGTAGGAGAATATAAAACTGGCAGATCTGCACATCCAGGCAGGAGTGGGTGGGTTGACTGACGAACTAATAAAAAAATTCCCAGTTGGAATCCTCATGTGTTCAGTCGTTTTTGTGATGCTGGATCAAGGTTGCTGCCACTCTTTTTAAACCACAAACCATTCCTCATTTTTAATGCAGCGTGGAAGATAAGTGTAGCATGGAGGTCTCCATCTGTACCTATTAATTTGACTATTGAAAATCAATGAGAATATTTATTTTTTAAAAAATGAGAACTTATCAAACTTTGCAAAACCTTCATAAATAGGACAAAATAAAACTGGGAATTTAAATTTTAAAAATGCCATTGAAACTGGCAAATCCATGAATAACGGCATCCTGATTTGCTCTTTGCATAATTACATCACTTTAACGGATTGTGGGGTGATTTGTCTGTGATTCTGAGACATGCATTTACCATGTTCCTGTTCCCTTTCCCTCTTCACCATGTTCCTGTTCCCTTTCCCTCTTCATTAACTTGGATGAATAGTGTCAGTTTTCATTCCTCATCATTTATCTCTGCTGATCCTAAACTATCTTGCTGGAAGCTGGTTTCTTTCATCACGGCTAGATCCCTCCTTGTCCACAAAATCTTGGGATGATCAATCTCGCTACTGCTAGGTGTTGATTATGGAATTTAAGTTCCACACATCAGTTGGTAAGTTAATTGGATTTTAAAAACAGAGTTCTATAAAGCTCCCTGCAGGACTCTTAATATATGCATGCAGCATCTCCTAGATCAAGAGTGCCAGATTGCACGTGCCCCTCAAGAGCAAGTATATGCCTCTCACTGAGTCTCTGCTATCCTTCTGCATTAACTGCTCTGAGACTGCTATAGGTGGCGAGGCCAGGAATCCCAGCCTGCTCACAGGGAGGAGGACAAGACTTAACTTTCTTTCCCCTCCAGCATCCAGCAAGACTCGTGCTTCCACATTGTAGCTTACAGTGCTAAAGCAGAGTCACTGAGGTTTAGTATGGCTACTATGCATCCCATCCCACTGAATGTACCGGTGTAGAAGATACATGTGATTCTTCTCTCATTCTGATGCATTGGCAAATGACCCCTCCTCCACACACTCACACACAGTTGTGACTCTCTGTGCCTGGCCAAGAGAAGTAAGTACAAAGGTGCATGAACAATGATGTCCAACTTACAATTAATTCATTTTCTACTCCTGATACAAGACCGTTAACAGTTTAAAGCAGTCCTGCCTTATTTCCAGGGCCATCAACACAGGTTAGCGTGACCAAGCCCTTTCAGGCAGGTCAAGCTTTCACAAAGTCCCCCTCCTAAGCACATCCATCCTTCCATGAGAACATTGCCAGAACTATTGAAACCTTGGGGCTCTGCACAGTACTGTAGCTTTCTGCCACTATCTACCTTTTCCACCCTAGATGTGCCCCAGTGGGCAGCAGCAGCACTCCTTGAAGGATAGGCACAGAGCCACTGCTTAGCTGGGTTCTTCAGTAAGCAGCGACATCTTTGATCTCCCTAAATCCACTGTCTGTCCTATTTATTCCACATCATTACGTAAAATTCTTTAATTGTCTATACCTAATTTGTATTTTTTGCATGTCATTTTCAAAGGGATGCATGAATGGAAAGAGTTTTGCAACACTTTAGAAATATACTCCATTTTTTTTATTTGTTTTGCATAATTTTCAAATGTTCGCATGTTGTCAAATGCATTCCCCCCTTTTAAAAATTTTTCATAGAGTGTATTGTAAGACCAGAAATGCATGAATTTCCAATAGTATGTGTCCAACATTCAGCCGAGAAGGTGTACAATTAGATAAATTTGTTTTATTTATTTTTATTTATTTTTATTAAAAATTTTCATTCTTACAAGCATAAGTTCATAAGACTTGTTAATGTTTACAATATAAAATATACTATAACATACCATAATATACAACATAAAATATACAGATAAATTTGTTTTAAAACTGAAGCTAGTTTCACATATATCCCTAACTATATTTAGAAGGATCTAAGATAGTGGTCATTTATCGTCAGCTAGAAATCAACAGTGAATTAGCTCCCTCTGTTTGAAAACTGCCATGGATACTGTCCCTCATCTGTAACTTCCCTAAGCCATATTTATAAGGAAAGCAGCCATATGATTTGCCTTTTCCAGTGCTAAAAGTAGACAAGGGCCATTTCCGCACAGGGCAAAGGAATCGCCCAGGGCCTCTACTTACTGGATCTTCTGACGGTCCGGTCTGGTCCGGGGTGAGGAGGAGCAGTGCGTGGTCGTCACTCCGCACTGCTTCAGTGTCCAAAATGGTGGCTTCCGGTTGGTCATGGATCTCGACCAACTGGTGAAGCTCGCCAGCCTAAAGCCCACCCTTGGTAGATCGCAGGCTCGCATTGGTGCGAGCCTGCGAATCTGCACAAGGGAGCAGGCTCGCAGTGGCGCGCTCCTTGCTTTTGAAAGACCGGAAAAATCAGGTCTTTCAAAAGCACACCAGAGGACCACTTGGGGTTGTTCCGGAGTGGACCTACGGTAAGTAGTCCGAACCCAGTCCGCTCCAAGGTGCAGACGTCCTCCGTGGAGGATGCACTGCACTGTTTTAAATACCCCGTGTGGAATTCTACCCCCTTTCTCTAAAACTGTCACATGGACAATCATGAAGGGAAAACTATCCTACAAGGATCAGGGTTTTTCCAGTATTTTGAAAGATGACTCAAATCAGAGCAATTTACAGAGATGGAAGAGAGACCAGAAAGATATTTGGATAGACATCTTCTTTTTCCTCCCAGGTCTAAAATCAGAAGACACTTTGTTTGGTTTTGAGCTTCAGCTATTGTAGAAGCTGTTATTACTGCAAATGTGTTTTCTCCAGTTCCTTAGGTGTGAAAGAAGATGCTTAATATACTGCACTGATGTCCAATGTATCCTGTTTGGTCATAAAGGGGATGGTGCTTGGAGACAAAAAAGCTGGTCATGATGGGGGAGGAGAAGCTGCAAAGTTTGTATCCGTCTTAAAACAGAATGCAGGATGTCGAATGGAGACTTAACTGAATTAGACCATGCTAGGTTTAATCTTGCCACATACTTTTTATTATCTTACTAAGCTTCCTTTTTCCCTACTCCCTCTTTGTGCTTTTGCTTAATAGCCAACCCAAGAAGAGTTCTAAGGAACTCAAAATCTTGCTCATTCCTTTGTGACATTTCAGTTGGCCCTAATAAAGGCATTAGCCTAACTGCGGTGTTAACTAATGGGTCAACAATGACCACACATGTTAAGTCTTTATGTATTTTAGAAAATAGTAAACTATCCTGTTTTTAAGGAACCATATTTTCCCTCCCTCTTCACTTGCTACTACAATAAATCAGAGGTTTATTCACATAACTTCAATGTTTTACCCACAGTTTTAGATTTAGAACTCTTCATTTGAAAATCCAGGGGTTTATACTGAAAAAGATCCCATTGTGGGAAAAATATTCTTTGAAATATCTCCTTGTCAAGGATTTTGGCAGGGCTCACTCTGAAGTTAGCTTGTACACAATTTCACCGAAGGTCTCAAATACTGGATAGCAATCTGTCTTCAATGTTATGTTCTTTTCCTTGTTTAACCTTACTGGGATAGCTTCTCCTGTGCTGTAAGAGGCCCAACTGCACAGGTTATCAGTTTGAATCAAGTCAGCCTGCCAGTTCTGAAAGCACAGTCTTTTGTAGTAGCTGTGGTCAGAAAGTGCCTTCAAGTTTTTACAAAAGACAACTAAGGCAACAGCAGAGAGAAAATACAGGAAGGAAGCCCTAATGCTTGAGATTCTAGAAGTTTAACCCCCCCTCCAAAGAAATCTTGCTTTTCTTACCATTTGGTGCTGCCTAACTGTGTGGTTTTAGGACAGGGTGGAGAACATGTGGCCCACAGGCCACATATAACCACTCCAGGCTATTTTACAGGCCACACAGTCCTCCAGAGACCTCCTTCAGGTTGGAAGACCTTTGGTGTATTTTTTTTTTTTTTAATGAAGACAGTATTAGGTTCTCCAATGTCCATTGACAATTACCCACTCCTGTTTTGGAAACATAAAGGCATGTCAGCAAGAGCTGAGGACAAATATCTTTCACAAACTCTTCATGATACAAAATGTGGATGGAAAGACCTTCCCCAAAATCATTATTCTCTGCTTTCTCTGGTTTGAAGTGCAAGAACTGTGGACAGATAAGAGGGCTGCTAGATGAAAGTGCAATTGCATTGAACAGCTGATCTACAACTGCTATCATTCTTTTTCTTTCCATTCCCCTACAATAGAAACCCTTCATAGAAATGTCCTCTGTGTCCCCATGTAGTTGACTATGATAAACCTGCTGGGATGGTCCTAAGGAACCAGGGTCACTTCTGTTTTTGTACAATCTTTGTACTTTATCACTTAGTCAAAAAGTTCATGATGCAGTTTTTCATCTCAGGGTCCTATATCATTTCTCCCTCTTTCCTTCTCTCCCTCTTTTTTTTTTTAAGGAATTTTCTTCCTGAATTTTCATTTCAGGATTAGGAAGACCTCCTTCTTACTTTTCATCCTAAGGAGTCTTAACACTTCCTCTTTTTGGGAAAAGGGGTGTCACAAAGTCACCTCAGAAGAACTTCCGGATGGTTAGGACTGTCCTGCAGTGGAATATGCTGCCTCGGAGTGTGGTGGAATCTCCTTCTTTGGAGGTTTTTAAGCAGAGACTGGATGGCCATCTGTTGGGAGTGCTTTGAGAGTGTTCCTGCATGGCAGGGGGTTGGACTGGATGGCCCGTGTGGTCTCTTCCAACTCTACATTTCTATGATTCTATGACACAAAGAAGATCCCAAATGGCAAGATAAGAGATAGTGGTTGAACCAAATAAAAATGACAATCTAAACCTTCCCAAGAGTTAAGGGACATCTGGTGACAAGAATTACTATCACTTTGGCCCTTTTTGCACGTTACCCATTTGCGCGGCGGGGGGGGGGCATCTCACGTGAAAAGCCTCAGCAGGAATGCTGCTGCTTCCCTCCTGCTTTGTCCCGCAGCTCGCTTCCTGGTTGCGTGACTGTCATGTGAGCGCCCTGCCCCTTCCTGCTGTAACGCAACCTGGGAATTGCAGGCTAGCACTGAGGCAGGAAGCGTGATTGGCCCGCTCATCCGGCATACTGCAGCGCAGGTAAGTGCGCGTGGGCCCTGTGAGCATTGTGCGAGTGAGCAGTATTTTTGGCTTAGAGACAAAAATTAAAAAAATGCGCGCGCGCCCCGCTTTAGGTTCATGAGCATCGCGTGAATGGGAGTGCGTTGTATGGACCGATGCTCCCATTTACACGACGCTCAAGAGGCCCTCGCACAAAGGAAACTGTATGCGAAAAGGGCCTTTGTTCTGAGAGATATCTAATCATTTCAAACTGCTGTTACTAGTAGCAGCTGCAGGGTCCCATGTCAGTGGGGTGGTGAATATTCTCCAAGCTTTGCCTGGACTTCAAAGAAGCTATCCAAAATTCTGAACCTGTTTGTGGGGATAGGCACTTTATATAGTTTCTTGAAAGTTTGGACTAAATCCCAGAGAAGATTCTTCACTGCTATGAAAGCAATTTGATGACACTCATTGTACCCGGAATTAAGAATGCTAGATCCAGTTCTGAACATTAGATCCTTGCCATCTTTCATCTTCTAATGGGAAGCCACATGCCATCATCTCCAAAGGAAGGGGCAGTGGTGGCTGCATTTGTAAATGATCTCCACAACTTCATACCACATTGAAAACACTTTGATTTTCATCCTTCTTCAGCAGTTGTAACAGTTTTATATTTTGCTTTCTGCAGGGAAAACTGAGTTCCCCTTTTCTCTTGTACCCATCTGCACTCCCAGCCCAGAAGATTTTTGCCTTGGAATTCAGAGTCCCAGCAGGGGAAGGATTGAAGATATTTAAGAGGCCAAGGGCAGCCCAGGGCTATTGACTGGTCTGTAAAAGCTGGTGGAAGGGCTGTCTTGTTGGTCCCCAGGCAGCCAATCAATGCTAATTCCCTGCTGATCCTTGTAGCTGCTGGCCCATTGCTCAAGCAAGAGTGCTGCCCTGCTGAGCAATGATTTGTGGGATATAATTGGCTTAATGCTTGGCTTGGTCGTTTAGTGTTACTAAATGACATAACATCAGCTGCCTTCCAGCTTCACCAGGAATAAATCTCTGCAGGCAAGTGAAACTTAGGGCAAATTGTCCAGTTCTCTCATAGAGGACAAACAAAGGCATTTTAAGCCATTGAGGTCTACATTTCACAAATTCCATCAAGATGAGGAACAGCCAAGATGGTATTTATGTTTACTTAACAGCCCATCAAAACTCCATCAGTTCATACTTTGTTCATTCAGCATATCCCTTGCGATATTGAGGCTCCATCTAAGGTTATTCCACTTATGTCATAACAAAAAAGTTTGGTTGAACCTTGGAGGTAGGTGTATTGTGATAGGAGTTTCATAATCATCATTACTTAATGGTATGGACAACACTCTATTCCTTTGGCCAAAGAGAAAGTCAGTGCATAGAGAAGGGCATGTGGTCACTCCAATTCTTTGTAGATTGATTTGGCTGTTATGCATTGTATGTAAACTCCCTTGTACTTTGCAGAGCTTTAAAAGTGTCCAGATCAGGCATAAATGTGTGTCCAGGCATCCAGTGCATGTCAAATAAGTTTATAAGAGCATTGGTGGGATCATATAATTTAGAACAACATATATGTGTTTCATCAGGAATGGCATGTTCTACTGTTTTTATGTATCTATCAAGTATTTATTACATATGAGCCAAAATACAAGGGTACTGTCACAGGTCTCTCACCTCCATGGAGTGTCCTGTGTTTCATAAGAAATGAAAGAAGAGAGAAGTATTTCAGTAGAAAGGCATGGACCTTGCGTGACTCTTAATGGTGTATGTTATTGGCAGCTAATCCAAATGCAGCTAAACCTCTTTTCAACCTCTGTTGGCTGCAGGTCTGAAGACATTTTTAATTTGAGATAGGTTTTCTTCAGATCATGAAACTGTAAGGGCAAACAAAGGTAGTACAGTGCAAGGACATTTGCCCTCTGTGGCATTATCATTTAACCAAATCTGAGTGGCTACACGATAGCATAACACTATTATTTGGTAGGAGAAACAATGATTCTGAACATATATATATATATGTGTGTGATGCTGCAACTGATTGGAGCAGCAGACTGGTATGAAAATAGTAAGCTACTTGAGGTTATCCAGGAAAGGTTCAGATCCCAGAAAACCTCCTTCTCTGCACAGAAACTATTCATCCACAAACATTCAGTAGCAACAAAACATGCCATCAAGGCACCTGTCAACCCCCTGAATTTCATAGGATTTTTTTAGGCAAGGAAACCTGAGAGGTACTTTTGCCAGTTCTTTCCTTTGAAATACACAGTATTGCATCTGGTATTAATTGGCAGTCTCCTATCCAAGTACTAATCAGCATTCCCCTCTCCCCATTACTGTATATATTCTCCTGTATATAGTCTCCTGTAGGTTCAGAAGCCAGTTATAGTGAGATAGTAAGAGGAACATTTAGCAATTATTTTTTCCTTAGTTGGTTTCTGAACCTTCCTAGCCCTCCCCTAATGGCTCAGTATTTCTTTGGTTGGAGGTGTGGCAGAGCAACACATCAGGAAATTCTTTCTATTTGGAAGAGAACCCACTACATGGGAAGGGGGTTACTCTATTTCACTTGAGACTTTTCTGCACACTCAGTTTGCATGAAGCAGGAGAGCACAAGGAATAGATATGACCATTAAAAAAAAAATTTGAAATTAAAATGCAAATACATAGAGACTTCCACTTCTCTAAGGACAATAAGGTGTGTGTCTTGATTCTAAACATTTTTTAACAGACAAGAAACAGAATAACACTACTGATAAATTCCTTAGGAAAATTCCATCCTAGCATTTTGGGTCTCACCATGTCAGTTGAATCTGCCAATATTTATAATGTGCCAGGTGAGCTGGGTTTGTCAATCTGAGAAGTACATTCTGTCCTGGAAGATGAGGCAAGATATTTGACAGATTCAGCAAAGGTGAGCAAAGAGTAAAGAATCTGACAAATTGACTATTGGCATTAGAACTAGAAATCCACAGATGGAATTGGGGTATTCCAAAAGTTAAGATGACCGGACAATGATGGGGCCAAAGGAGCAATATCTACAGAACTGCTCATTTATGGCCTATTGACCTAAGCGCTCTGTGTATCACTGATCACTTTGCCTTCATCCTGAATTGCACGATGTAAACAATAAGTTCATATTATTATTACTTTTTGTATGCTTCACATTCTTGTAGTCCACAGCAGTAGTTAAAATGATCAAAGGAACCATCTACAACATAGAGAATAAATTGCTTGAATTGTTTTGAGCACCACTAAACTTCCTGAATTTCCCTATTTCTCTTTCAAGATGGAAACACAAAAAAGACAGTTCACATTTTTAGAAGGAAAGACAAAGGGAAGACCTAGCTAAATAGATTTTCTTGGCATCCCCTTCACTCTGGATTTAGTGTCCATTCTGCAGTGTTCAAAAAACTGATTTGCACCAGCAAAATGTCAGATAGCTCAAGCAACATTACAAGAAGAATCAGGAATCCACTGCTATTGTGATTACCCACAATGCCCTAAGAGTGCATTAGTCTGGGGCACTGTGGGCTTTTAAACTGTGGTTGCCCATCATCCATTGTTGCTGTTTGCTGAGACCCCAAACTTAGAAGTAAGTTATGACAAACAATAAGATACTTAAATTCCTTTTTGCCCTAAGGCATAACTAAGTTACATTACCATTGTAACTTAATAAGAATGTAACTTCACTCCATTTTCTGTGTAATCTCTCCAATTGCCTTTATAGCTTGATTCAGGGATAAGTATATACCCAGTATGCAGGGGGCATTTTCAACAGTTCTCAATCCTCAGTGGGCTGCACCAATAAGGCTGACCGCAACTGGAACTAGTGCTTCCATTTTCAATTACTTCTAGTTACTTTTAAATGTTTTTTCCCCCTGTTGTTCATTATAGGTGGGTCAAAGGATTCTGAAACAGTTTTTGGTGGTCAAACCAAACCCCCTGTATCCAAAGACTATTTTTGGCTACAGAAGAAGCATTTTGGCCAAGATCTTCTTTTAGAAAAATTGTTCAAAGGAGCCAGAAGTTACATAGTCTATGGGAAGACCCCTCCTCACACAAAAGGCAGTGCAAGGGTCACGTGATTTCCACCCCTAGTTTAATGGGATGTGTGATCTCAATACTAAAGTGTGTTCTCTGCCATTAGTAGATAGCATAAGGAGCAATATTTTTTTTTTAAAAATGAAGTAACTGAAGTATTTGTTTTAGTTACTACTGAATAATGACAAAATAAAGAAAAATTCATAGAAAAAAAAGGAATTTTGATGCAGTTAACTAGTAGAGAGGGCTTGGAACTGAAACTGGAACTACTTACTTTTCCAAAATAATGTTCTAAGTATTCTTAAACCAGGCTGTAGGAAAGGGGGCAGCAACAGGTTGGATGGTCTCAGAACAAATGATCAGCGCTAGTGGGCCACCTGCTGAATCACTTTTTTTGAGGGTGCAGCATGGTCTAGTGGTTTGAGCATTGGACTATGACTGGAGACCAGGGTTGTAGTCCACACTCAGCCCTGGAAACCCATAAACTGAACTTGGACAAGTCATTCTCTCTCAGCTTCAGAGGAACACAATGGCAAACCCCTTTTGAACAAATCTTGCTAAGAAAACTCCATGATACGATTGCCTTAGGGTCATCACAAGTTGAAATAACTTGAAGGCATACAACAACAACCCAGAAAAAGGCCTCAGAAGGTACCAATGCAGGTGCAATGTGTTTGTGTGTATGTGTTTGTCTTCAAGTCACCTGTCGACTTATGGTTATCTCATGAAGTTCAAAGGATTTTCTTGTTGTTGTTGTTTGTTGTTGTTGTTGTTGTTGTTGTTGTTGTTGTGTGCCTTGAAATCACTTCTGACTTATGGCGAGCCTAAGTGAACTTGTCAGAGGGCTTTCTGGGGCTGAGAGTGTGTGATGTGGGTTTCCATGGCTGAGCAGAGAATTGAATTGCGGTCTCCAGGGTCATAATCCAACACTAAAATCTTAGGCAAGGAATACACTCAGAGGTGGTTTTGCCAGCCTCTTCCTCTGAAATGTAACCTGTTATTTATTGGCAGTCTCCTATTCAAGTTTTGAGTATTTAGGTGACTTAGTTGCAGAACACTTGTACAATATGTTTGTATTGGCCATATTAGAATGAAAATACAGCTCAAACAGTTAACATTGTCAATTAATCCTGTGAATTAAGCTCCCACACTGTTTCTCTGTGAACCTTTTATTCAAAAACACCCCGGTACTCTCTCATGCCTACATTCCTCTTCCCCATGCATTAAGTCAAAGTACCCCTTAATGTTATAAAAGTATTAAAATTACATAGGAATTGTCAGTGGGAAATGTAAGTTCTGTGGCTGATAAATTTGCTTCTGCCACTCCAGAAGACTTATCAGAGACTTGGACCACATAAATCCAAGGGATTGCAAATATGTAAGAAGACAAGCTAACACTGCTTTCTAACTACAGGTTTAATATGCCAGATTTACTCTTGCCTTTGTAAAGGAGTTCCCTTCTTACACTGTTGATGCTTGCTTTTCCGTGCTTACATGAATGTGCTGTGCTTTGCTTTATACCTTCAGAAGGATAGCTTAGGGCAAAAGTTCTTCTGGGAGTTTCTGGGAGACAGCTTCAGGCAAAACAGTTGGTCCTCTCTTTCTTCCCCATTTATGGGACCGTCTGAAGCAAAAGTGGACAATATGTGGCCTTCCAGATAGTGTTAAACTACAGTTCCCACATCTTTCACAACTGGCTAGCCTTGCTAGTGTGATGGGAGCTGTAGAAATGACAAAGATGAGAATAATGAGGATGATAAGGCAGAGCCACCTTATCCATTAGGCACTTTAGGCACAGAACCTAGAGCCCATGAAAATTTTAGGGCCTATGAAACAGAATTTTGGAGCCTATGAAAACATCCCTAGTGGTATATCAAGATGAGGCAGGAAGTCGAATACAAAAATGGCTAAGGACTATGAAAACTTTAATGTGGCCATGTGGTAAGGATGACAAACTAGCAGGGCAACAGAGACAAATAGGGAAGTCTAATCAGAAGCAAGCGTGATAGATTTTAATGGGGATTACAGTAAAAAAACAACAACATTGAGTCAGTGCCGTCTTTGGGGCTAGGGCAAAGCTGGAGATGGAGAATGAGGAGGAAGATAATGAGTATGGATAGAAGAAGTAACACAGAAACAGGTAGAATGAGATAGATGTAGAGAAGGATGAGAAAGGAAGAAGAAGATAAATGTAGCCAGGAATTGGGAAGGAGGAAAAGATGAAAGAAGACAAGGGCAAGGGATGAAACTACAGAAGTAGGCAGAAGATGAGTACCAGGAGAAGTGGGATTAGGTAGAAGAAGAAGAAAGGGAAGGGAAGGAGAAGATATTTAGCCAGGACTTAGGGATGGGGGAAGAGAAAGGGGACCAACAAAGAGAAAGTTATAGTGTAGGGAATCACAGAGTAGTCAAGTGTAGCAGCAGTCACAGAAAGGGCAGAAGAAGGGGAAAAAAAGAGAGAGAAGTGAACTGAACAACTAAAAGGGAAATAAAGTGGATAAGCAGAACTGAAAAAAGACATGGACAAAACACATTTTAATAGAAGTGGCACAACCCACAAAAGCCTCAGACCAAAAAAGGTAATTATAGGGTGGCTCTAACAATTTAGGATAATATGAGGAAGGGGGAAACAGAACTGAGAAAGTTAACAGTAAGTTAGGAAAAACACAAAGCAGCAATCCTGCAGTACTGTATTCAGTGACTCTTGATATTTTTCCTTACTGGCCACTTGCATTTCTTTTCAATGCCCTCTTGCTTGCATTGAGACTTGATGCTAGCTACAGTTTGAGCTAATTTTGAGAGTGAGAAGAGAAGGTGACCTGGCAACAATGAAGCAGGATTTCAAAGCAGCCTTCAACAGAAGGCTCCAATAGCAGACCACCAAGACAATGTTCTTGCCTTAAGATTCACATTCAGATCCAGAGAAGAAGACAATGTCCTAAGGCTCAGGACCAGCTCCTGACATGAGATGACTGTCTTCAGTACCTCAGATAGCATCTTTAAAGTTCAGATTATAACTCAGATTCACCATCCCACAAACCCAGAAGCCCTCAACCACCTCTCGTATGATATAGTTTGCTAGTAAAGTGCTCTTTCCAAAAACTTCATCCATCAATGCCAGGATACCTCTTCAGGAATTTGAGAAATTCCTGCATGAAATGAACTTTCATATGCTTCTTAGCCTAATGTGTGGTAATGCTTAATGTGTGATATGGAACTTGTCCAGTCACTGGATTTCACACTTGCCTTGATTTGTAACTCAGGTCTCATAAGTTTAAACACATCAAAATATGCATTTTGTGATCTGGAATTCCAGTTTAATGTGCAAGTAGAATGGAATTATTGATAAATCTGTGAAAATACAAGTAGACTGAAAAAAGAAAGATTCACCATAATGAACCAGAAAAGATTCTTTTACAAGAATAAAAAGATTATTTTACATATTTGCTTACTAAATTTGTCTGCAATGAATGGCATGATTTCAAATTTAATTTATTTCTGAGATGAGTAACTTATTCAATATTGCGCTGAATGGGACTCCCTGAAGCGCTGAGTCTAATAGCTACTGAAATTTGACCACAAGTGGATCCAAGTTAGGAAAGTCATTGATAAAGTGAGAAGTCCATGTCCTATATACCTTGCAATGGATCAGAAGACCAACCTTTAAAGTACTCAATTGGTCCATGTAATCTTGATTCATCCTTTTTCATTTGGCCAGCTTGTCACTAAATCAGTAAACAGAGAGGCCCTTTCAAGCAGAGATCCTGAACCCATGTCTTATTTATTGGAATCCATTTTTATAAGTTCCAAATCCATTAAATCTATATTTCTGCATTTCTACTGTACCTAGCAAAGATAAAATAAATGCATACCAGTCAATCCCACTGCAGTTTCACATCTGATATTTTACTAGGTAGGAAACTATAGAGTGAATCCCTGTACAATTGAGGAAGAGGTATGCATGAAATTTTTCTATCTCTACCTTATAATATAGAAAATGTAAAATATTCTCTTGAGTCAATGCAATACCATTCAGGGAATTTGACTCTCAGGTCTAGTATTTTTATATATTTCACTCCCTTCTCCCACTATTCTGTGCTGCAAGTGATTTGATACAATTACATAGTGTGGGGGGAGTAAAGGCAGGTTGGTTAATTCAGATTTCTTGATTTCTGTCTTCCAGTCCCTCATTCTGCATATTAACTCTCAGGATATTTATTCAAGTGATGCTTCTGTTTATAAATAGGTAGGCAAAATGCAATCAAGAAGATGAGAAAGTATGCAAGTGACTATTTGTCCAGTAGAGATTCTGAACTGGACACGGGATATATATGCAGTGAATAATCAATACACCAGTATTGTTCTTCACAAAGAATCCCTAGAATGGCAATGAACAGCAGAAGCATTTTAGAAAATACATCCTGCCTGAAGATAATCCACAAAACAACTGAAGGGATAAATGCTCAGAAGAGATACCATTGTTTGGCCAGTGCTCACAATGACAAGGACTGGCAAGTTGATGATGGGCCATGAAGTCACGTGTTTATTTCTCTTTATTTTTCTTAACAATAGAACAAAGACATGAACAGCATGTCCATTTAATGTAAAGAGTCTAATCAGGGTAGGGGTTGCAAGGGAGGGGGAGTGGCTGATCAATAGGACAATCATGGCAAAGATTTCCTTTTTCAAGGCAGTCTACATGTTATGAAAAAAGAGAAGTTTGGCTGTTAGGTCTGTGCCAGTTGAGAATGCAGGTGTGCATATTGTTGTAAAACTACAGCTTAGGTCAAGACTATCTGAAAGACCTTATTTTCCTCTATGAGCCGGCTCACAGCTTATGGTTTTCTAGGAAGAGCTTTCCCTTGGTTTGACCACCCTCCCATACTCTCCAACATGCTGCAGATGAAAACTGGGACACATGTGGCCAAATAACAACAGAGAGTGGTCAAGATGGCAAAATGTGGAAGAATATAGAAGCCAGGAGAAGACACAGAAGTTTGCTTTTGCCTGAATCTACAGGGAAGAGTAAGATTCTGCCCTCTCTTCCTCTCTCTCCCCACTGAGTTAAGACTTTTTCACTTTGAGCTCAACTTTTTCACTTTAAGCTCAGTTTGCAGCAATGAAAGCAAGCACAAGAGAAAGCAGGGGAAATGGAAAAGAAGAGACAAACTGGGACTTTGAAACTTTGAAAGCAGTTTAAAAAGTGGGATGACAGGGATTAATTAGCAATGCCCCTGCAAAGTCAGGACAGTTGGAGAATATACACTTTCACACCTATCTGGGGAGAGTACAGGAGGGACAGCCTTCTTGGTGGCTGCTCCCAAGTTGTGGAATTCTTTCTGGCTCTCTCTCTGCTTTCATTTTAATGATGGGCCATGTACTTTTTCCTTTAAACAGGCTTTCCACTTTCAATGCACGGTGGCAGAACAATCATTCAATATTATGTGCTGTATATTTATCTGTATTATGCAATGAATATGTTTTTAACTTTTTAAAATATTTTAATTGGATTGTCTGTTTGTCTTTTAACTTTTGTATGATTTATTGTTTTCAGTATATTTTGTTTTAATTTATATTCTAAGCTGCTCCCATATTGAGAGAAAGAGGGGGGTATAAATTTAAAAATACCTAGATAAATGAATATTTAGCTATATAGAGGAAAAAACAACTTTCCCTTTCTGCATTTAGACATGTGCAGCAATTTTTTTTAAAAAAAGTTTAAACCTTCACCGCAAACATTTAGAATATTGTAGTGAGTTGTATGAATCTACTTCTGTTTTGACGTTTACACAGATATTTTTTGCAAAAAGATCACAAGGGCGCTGAATATCTTGTCTAAAATACTTCTTCATTCTTTTTCCATGTGCAAAATACTGAACTTTGATTGCAAAATCTGATCTTTCCACAAAAGAAGCATAGCCCTGAGAAAGGCATGGATCTAAAGTTATGATTCTTCAGCTGTAATACTCATTTACTGATAAGGTAACCAAAATATTCATTTGTAGGTTCAGGTGATCTGAACCAACTCTCCAGTCACAGAACTCGTTTCTATAGCTCAGATCACAAGCTGGGATTTGATTGAATCTGTACATCTTAGTTTGATAACATTAAGAAAACCACCAGTAGTTTTAACCTATTTAATAACTAGCTGTTAGGAAGTCCCAGTGGCAGATGTGACGTCTGAAGGCAGTCCAGAATCCAAAAATGTTGGTAAATATGAGAGATCATACTGGATCCCTACAGCAGGATAATCAATTGTCAGGGCAGAAGTGGAACAATAATCAGGCCAACAACCACCCATAAATACACAGAACAGAGAAAGAAACAAGCTTAGTGCTTTGTAAATAGCTTTATTTGTCTCACTGGGAAACTTCATTATTCTTCAAAAAAATGAATAGTAATAAATATTCTTTCTATCTCTAACCTGTAGCACAGTCAAAAGGAAGTTCAATTGAGACATTTGGTAGTGATGGGATATCCACTGAAGTAGTAAGTAGTTAAGAGACTTATGGGACTTGAACCAAGTAGTTAATTGTTTCAGCACTGTGCCTAAAACTAAAGCTTTTAAGCATGACCCTTCAAAACCCCATCCAAAACATGGCTGCAGTCTATCACTGTCAATGATGAAATGTTTACTCATGATTAATGCATTGTTCATAAGTATCCCAGTATCCACAAGGAGTCCTCATTCCTCTGGTGGTCATTTCTGCATCTAACAGCTAATGCACCTTTGGGCATTTGTGCTCCTTAGGACTAGTTGGCTGGTTAATTTCCATCTCCAATTTAGATTTACATCTTGATGTCATCCCCAATCTGTCTCAAGGTTCCTAAATACTACCTCTGATCTCCTTCTAGCCCTCTAGAAATGGACTCCTCTTTCATGGCATCTGCCTCATGGAACTCCAGGTTTTCCTCGAAAGAGGATCTCTTCAAACAGATTTCCATGATAGCAGCTGGCTGAAAGCTATTAATCTGATGTTAAACATGATTTTTTTTTCACCTCAACAAATATTATGATTAGATATGGCTAGAGCCAAAGAAATATTGAAACAACAACTGCTGGATATTGAATACCAAAATAACTTGTCTGTAGCATGAAAACTGAGCTCTTGGTTTAACCAGAGTTCATCAAGATTTTTGGGATTCCACATACCTTTATCAACAGCGTTTAACATACTCCAAATATAGGAAAATCTTTTCCTGAGTTCATTTCAAATATATTCCCTTTAGGCTGATCCAAGATAATTCCATTTGAATGTACATGGAGATGAAAACACTGAAACTGTTGTCCGCATCACTAAGTAAATTCTTGTGGTTGTGTGCCCTCAAGTCATTTCTGACTTAAAGTGACCAAAGATGACTCTATCACAGGGCTTTCTTGGCAGAATTTGTTCAGAGGGGGTTTGCGTTTGCCTTCCTCTGATGCTGAGAGAATGCGACTTGTCCAAGGTCATTCAATAGGTTTCCATGGCTGAACAAAGATTTGAACCTTGATCTCCAGAGTCATAGTGCAACACTCAGACCACTACACCCTGCTGGCTCCTAAGTGAATTCATGCTATGTTTTTGTTCAAATTTAAAGGAGCTCTGAAAGATATCACATGTAAGGGAGATAGTTCATTATCTTAGAAAAACCTTTTAAAGTTCAGATTTAAAACCCACAGAGGATTTACCACACTCCACTATCATGGAAACCACCATCCTCCACTCACAGAAGTGTTCTCCTAACTTACTAGTAATGATGGACATGCTTCCTGCTGCTCTTCAGCATATTGCCCTTCACTTTTTCCATGACACAGCACTACACCAATGTGTAAGGAAGAAGAACTGTCCTCATTCTGATGTGGCTTTATGATGACACCATATACCTAATCAGATTTGAATTTATGATGATATCTAGTCAACTCAAACAGAGGGCAAGGTTTCCTCCCCTTACTTTATTGTCACAGTGTGCAAAACAAGAAGGGAAATTTACTCTAAGCGGCCCAAAGTAGCGCTGCAATTTCCACTGCTACCAGGACTGTGAATGGAAGTAGGAACTGGAGTCTAAAAAATGAGTGAGGCAAGGGGCTTTGTAAAACCTTTCCATTTCCCTCAATCCTTTGTCTAAGCTCTACAAATTTACCATATGCAGCTCAGCCCTACTATGGCAACAAAGTTATAGCCATACGTGCACAAACTCACCGCAGAACTGATGTCTTACAGTCCCAAAAGAAACGATTAACTTTGACAATGAAATTGAGCAAGCAGAACTAAAACTGCTATTACATCTCATATCCCAAACAATGAAAGATGCAATAAAGCCCAATGCTTTGTTCAGGTTGGGGAAATAAATGTAGAAGAGCACAATGATGATATCACTAAAATCAACACATTGTGTGACAATATGAAAACCTGAAAAGCCTGGAAGCAATAGAAAAACAGCGGGATAGTTAAATAAGGAAGGTATCTTGGAGACTGCAATGGGTTTGTCTTCTGTCAGTGGCAGGAAAACGCAGCAGACAACACTGGCTAGGAAAAAGAACAAAAAGAAATAGTTGATAACGAAGTTGAGAGAAAAGCAAGCTCTTGTTTCTGACAGTGCTTCTACCAGGTGCTTACATGGGGAATAATAATTGGAGAGCACATTGAATGGTGAAACCCACTCATTATTAACTTCATGGATTTTCAGAAACCATTTGTCAGCACCTTGGGTTATAATTCATTATGGATTGTCTTGAAAAGTTGCAGTATGCTAGAAAAACTAATTAACATCCTCAAGGAAGAGTCTGAAGACTTGAGTGAAGGTTCAGCCTAGACATGACATGAAAACAAAAATGTGTTTTTCACCTTTGGCATTATTGCCAACTCTATACTGAAGCATGTACCTACATTGGCCAAGAACAGTTGAGGTTCCATTGTTGATAGAGTGGTGAATATGCTCTGTGTTTCAGTCTGAACCTTAAATGAGCTATCGAAGGTACTAAAAGCTATTTTGGAAATATGATTCAGCATGCTGACTAAGTCCTTTAATGTTCAGACTAAAATGTGTTATGGATTCACCACCCCACTGACGTCAAAGCCATTAGTCCCATTACCTATTGCAGGGATAGGGAAAGTGTGGCCTGTGGCTACATGTGGCCCCTCCATCTCTTTTTTTGCTTAGTTCTCCCCAGAACACCTCTGTAAGCTTTTGAGCTCCCCATTTTATTTCCCCCTCAATTGGTTTTTGGCCCCAAAATGCTTTAAAGAGGTTTCACACTACAGCTTTTTTTGTTCCCCCCGTCTCTCCAAACTGATGTGATAACTCTTCTATTTTCAGCACAGTTCACAATGCAGCTTCCTGGGAGTGTGGGTGATAGTGGAGGCAAAAACAGCCTCTGACCTTAGCATATTATGTATCCAATATAGCAGTGGTTCTCAAACTGTGGGGCCTGACCCGGGGGGGGGGCGGGTTTCAACAGTTGCTGAAGGGGAGGGGTGCAAGAAAAGTCAGCCTGCAAGCACAGCAACTGTGAAAAAGAAGGACAATCCTCTGTGTGTATGTGTGTGGGGGTACCATTGAGGATGAACTGATCCCTACAAAAGAGCAACACAAAGCATTTCCTCCATTACGTCTTCCTCCAGTCTAGGATATAACAAAAACTGGCTTCCCTTTTCTATGCTTTCCTCACTCCACTTCTCTGAACATTTCATTGTTGGCACAACAACTGCATGCTCCTTAGTGACCATGAGGCAATTTCTTGTGAAGGGGAGGAAGTAAAGAGAAGAGAAAAGTTGGAGAGCATGAGAGCTCAGTGTTAAAATGGGCATCACGGTGGCATGAGAGGCCGGGGTTGGGGGGAGGGAGAGAGAGAGAGAAGGAAAGGCATGGGAGATGACACAGAGACACAACATCAAGCAGGGGTTACAATATCTGCATGTAGGTGTAAAGGTGGTCACAGGGATAAAATGTTTGAGAACCACTACAATACAGCAATATTGTATGGAGACGCATTAATGGATGTGCAGCACTATACAGTCCACATTTGCATGTGTACCCTCTTTCCCACCTCAACATCTGTTCCATCTTTGGTTCTGTCAGGTTGAGTGTTCTTTGGAGGGAGTCAAAGGGATAAGATTTGTTCCTTTTCTTGCTGATTCTTCTCCAGATGGGCATGTATCTATGCACATATTCTAACTTTTATGTATTACTTGAACTAGACTTTGAAAAAGTTATCTTTTGGACTACAGCTCCTAGAATCCTTCAGGCTGTATCACCACTGTCTATACTGGCTGGACAGTTCTAGCCTGAACACTTCCTCCCACCCTTTTGACTAAAGCATGTTTGAGCAATTTTTTTATTTGTGTACTTTTCAAACATCCACTTTTTTTTTGGATATGCCAACAGATGTTGGTCAATGGGAAAGTTCTAGAGAAGTACTGGCTGGGCTGAAATAAGCTGATCAAGTCTTATATTGTACTTGGATTCTTCAGTCATACCTACCCGTGTTAAGCTTTTCTGGATTAAGAGTGAGTCAGCAAACATTTTCTGAGATCTTGCCTGCAGGGTCCACAAAGAGAACTGTATCCTCCTTTTTCAAAAGAAATTAATGGAAAAAGGCAATTTTTAGTGATAGGCTTCCATTTTTCTTAGTGCATAAGCACCAAGAAAATGCAAGTGTAAAGAAACAAAACAAAATACTGATTCAGTCTTTATGTACAGTTAGGCCTGCTGTGCACTCATCATTTCCACCCCTCGTTCTGCCCCATTTATTACGTTTTGTATGCTCCGAGTGCCCTAAGTTCAAAATACCATTATCTGAGCATGCTTAGGCTCTTCCGGAAATCACAGTCTCTGCTCAGAAATTAACGATTAGTAAAGTGCTTTGCCATGATGTTATGTTTCCGGTATAATACCAGCAGCATCCTATTTGAAACTAAGTGCATTTGATTGAACTAATGCATTTTATCCTGCTGTCAAAACCAGCAGGACAGTTTTAAAGGCAACATTGTTTTTTCTACTCATCTACCAATTGAGCAGAAAGTGCTATCCGTTCATGTTACGTCATATCTTCTGTCCTACAAGACCACCCTCAATTCAGAAAAAAGGAAAGAAGCCAAACTGCAATGGTTTTTCACCAATATAGGCTCTGCAACATTTACTGCTCATCCACACTGATGAGCAGGATCCATGCCAACCAATATCAATCCACTTGATCAATCCCAGATTGAATTCTCCAAGCAGTTCCCAGCACTTTTAAGTAATAAAAAGCCCAGACATCTTGCCCTCAATGGCTGTTCTTCAGATCTAACTCTTGAGAGCCTCATTTAGAAAAGAAGAAACCTAGATTCTGAGGAATTCAGAATGCCACACCAAATGCCAGTTCTGTGTTCTAGGCAGTACACTTAACACATAGCTGGGGGAAGTTACATATTTGGACTCCACTTCTCAGAATTCCCCAAGTGAGCGTGACAAGCAGCCATCTTCACTGAAGAATTCTAGGAGTAACTTTTCTAAACACTGCTTTTAAAGAGAGAGTTTAGTTCCAGTAACCTTTAAAAAAAACAACTACCTGATTGGTGGGTATCCTGGATAGAGGATTCTGGGAGTTGCATTCCAGAAGGAAAATTTTCTAATCTCTACTCTTTGCAAGAGAGTCAGTTCTAGTAACATGGAAAAAAAAACCTTACCTGAACTCCCTCTCCCTGCTATTTTTCAAAATGTGAATTCACTGCAAGTCAACAGCTTGGATGTTTTATGGCAGACAGACATTGAATATTTGTTGTCTTTTAGTTTTGTGTATTCATTTGAAATGCTTCTGCGTCCTACTTTGGGGTCCAAAAGCATCCAGAAAGTGGCTTAGAAGGATATAAAAACATCATAACATTAAAAAGAACCAAATAATATAAAACATTTGTACTACTGAGCTGGGATTTAAGAATCCATCCTGATATAACAAAGTGTATGGTGTAAAAGTTTGCAATGCATAAATATCCTATCTTTTCATTTCTTTGTAATTTGAAGTCTTGTTGCCACTGCTGTGTAGTTTATTGTGAAACAGCTGGAAATGGATTCAGTATCACAACATTCTCTGTGAAGAAGCCTTTGTGGCATAGTAGAATGGGTCTCATTCTCAAAGAGCTAAAATTAAAAAGAGAATCTTTCACCATGAAGTTAAGAAAAAAGAATAACATCCAGTTTAAAGCAACAGTGGAATGAAGAGAGATGAGCTTTAGAATGTGAGGTTGGGATCAGTCGAGTAGGGACATGGGGGCCAGGGGGAATTCGCCTCAAGCAGCAATATTTTGGGACATCCTCACCTATAGCCGTGCCCCCACGTGCCCTGGCCATGCCCCCAAGTACCACAGCCACGCCCCCATGCACAGTGGCCACACCCCTCATGCTATAGCCCCTCCATCTCCCACCCGCCCTCCACACAATCCAAGCTCCGCCACTGGTTGGGATTGGCTTGGTTCTAAGATTGCAGAAGTGCTTGGTGCTGCTTTTGTTCCTACTGACTGAATGAAAGGAAGGTAGCTGGTCTGAAATAGAAATTTTTTAAAGAAAAAAAGTCTCTGCAACACGCAAGATGAAAACATGTTTGCAAATTATCTAATGTGTGTGCTCTAAGCAACCCATGTAAACCAGCCAGTTTAACAGTCAGGCCTCTCAATTAACAAACCTTGAGACTGACATTTATGGGATCCCAGATTTGTTCATATTTGGAGAAGCTAACTTGAAATCAGTGGAAATTAAGATATGAATAACTTAACCACCATTTAGTTCACTAGGTCTGCTCCGAATTTGACTATCTCTGGATCCAGGTGACAACAAAGGAGGAGAAGGGGAAGGATGATGTATTTGTTGTCTCAAAATATGAAACTCAAATCATGCCATACATAGGATCCTCAGTTTGCCATTCAGGGATCTGCTAGAGGTGACTGAGGAAAGTAACACTAAAATAAAATAATGCTAATATATATAATTAAATATATATGTAAATACATATTAGGCCAGAAAATGTGATGGAGAAGACTTAAAGGTGAACTCATGTAGAAGTAACTTGAATCATAAACAGATTCTTCATCATCTCTAGTAAAGTGTGCATATCCTATAGATGGAAATTTTTTTTTCAAAAATCAGGAAAATAGTTGAAAAACATGTTTTCCATTTTTTAAAATTAGCACTATAATGAAAATTTACAGTATTATATAACATAATATAAACCAAACATTGTACATGTTAACAAATTTCTTAATAAATTCATGGATGTTCTCCTATTGTTGAGAAACTTGGACAAGAAGAATCTTGGACTGGTGAATATCTTTGCAGTTCAGGACTTATTCTGTGCAAAATTCATACATGGTTGTTTTGCACAGAAAGCAGCATTTTCTGCACTGAAAACAGAATTCTCTGCACAAAAAATATGATTTCCTGCAGAGAAATATTATTGCCTGTGCAATAATACAAAATTCGGTGAAATATCCATGTGTGGTTGATTTGCATAGGAAACATTTTCTGAAGAAAATAATATTTGTGCACAGGGAATACTGTTGTCTGTTCATAGCAACCATGCATATTTTTCAGACAATGTCACAAATTACGAATAGGCTTTGAAAACTTCATGGATTTTGTAGACTTTTGTGCAGTGAGAAAAAGATTGTTAAAATTACTCTTCGCTTCCTTTGAGAAGATATTTAGTGAAGAATTAGGTTGTATATGTGTGTGTGTACCTACAAGTCTATTACTCCTAGAATCCTAGAATCCATTGTAATATAATTCAATTCCCTGAATGTTTAAAACATGGCCTTTTATTTGCTAAAAGTCCCAATTAATTGTGGCCTATGAATACTCTTTAGGCTTTATTCGGGGGGGGGGCATATTTTAATAATAACTAAAGCACAACACATAAATGCATGTCATCCATTTACATGATAGCATTTAGGGTCTGAAGAAGGCCTACAGATGATTCACAAGATGAAATGTTTAGTGCCTTGAAATGTGTCTCCTTTTGCTTTGTGGATAGCATTGACCAGATGTAGCCCTGGGTAGCTTCATAAAGGTTGTTGTATCATCTGAACATCCCCTAGAAATGGGAAGTCACAATAGCACCATGTAGGCAGTTGGGCATATTTTTCCACCTGTTTTTTTAAAAATGTGGAGTTGCTATGAAATAATGGTATTTATCTTTATGGTAGTTTTGGCTTCTTAGATTGCTAAGAGTCATAGAATCATAGAATCACAGAGTTGACAGACCACAAGGGCTATCCAGTCCAACCCCCTGCTATGCAGGAACACCCATCAAAGCATTCCCAACAGATGGCCATCCAGCCTCTGCTTAAAAATCTCCACAGAAGGAGACTCCACCACACTCCAAGGCAGCATATTCCACTGCTGGACAGCTCTGACCATCAGAAAGTTCTTCTCCTTTCCTGCAGCTTGAATCCATTGTCCCAGTCTCTGGAGCAGCAGAAAACAAGCCCGCTCCCTCCTCGACATGACATCCCTTCAAATATTTAAACCTGGCTATCATGTCCCTCTTAACCTTCTCTTCTGCAGACTAAACATACCCAGCTCCCTAAGCTGTTCCTCATAAGCATGGCTTCCAGACCCTTCACCATTTTGGTCACCTCCATCTGGACATGTTCCAGCTTGTCAATATCCTTCTTGAATTGGGGTGCCCAGAACTGGACACAGTATTCCAGATGAGGTCTAACCAAAACAGAATAGAGTGGTACCATTACCTCACTTGATCTAGACACCATACTCCTATGGATACAACCAAGAATTGTGTTGGCTTTCTTGGCTGCTGCATCACACTACTGACTCATGTTCAGCTTGTGATCTACCAAGACTCCTAGATCCCTTTCACATGTACTGCTATCCAGCCACGTGTCCCCCATTCTATATTTGTGCATTCCATTTTTTCTGCCTAAGTGTAGGACCTTACATTTCTCTCTGCTGAAATTCATTTTGTTAGCTTTGTTAGATTTTAATGAAAAGGATTTCATTAAAATCTTTTTTAAAAAATTAAAAATGCCCAATTAGCACACATTTGCAGGATGATTTTAGCAGCACTAAAGAACTCCCACTGATAGCATGAGTTGTCGTCTCTGTATAATTTTGCACATACCATAAAGATGGGTATGGATGGGGACAATAGAGTAGATTGGGATCACAATCAGAAAATTATATTGTACAAGCAGATCTCTGAGGTTGTAGGCAAAACAGCAGCATTCCACCTTAATAATAGCAGGGGCTCACAAGTGTTCCTTTCCTTCTCTCTGATAGTAATCTATTCTGGTTCTCTCCCCCGACAAACCAACTGTCTCTGCCTCTTTGACATTCTTGGAAATAAACCACTGGAATGTTTGAGAGCTGCATCTCACTGCCCTGGGCAAGAGTATTGATCAGTCAGTAACCTGGAAAAGAGGGCACTTGCTGACTTGGTTGAAAGAAGAGGCAAGCATAGATAGTGATAAATTGGTTTATAATTATCTGTGGGTCCCTTTGTTTGCAAGGTTGGTACAGCAAAAGCTGTGTTAAGGAATTAGAGGAATGTAAGATGACTTTAGTAAGAACTTGTCATTACAGAGTAAGTATTTTTAATCTTTATAGTGACATGTCAAACCTACATATACTCTTCCTTTGGGAAACTCCTGTCTACTCATGGCAGAGATTATACAAAACTATAGCTGTTGTGTTAAGTGCATAAAGTTGGAATGGAGAGACTTTTGATGGGTCCTCATTTTTAAATTAATCATCCTAATTCCAGCTTTCAGGTTAAAATACAGATCAGAATAGGGACAGATGTATCTACAGATTTCCTTCTGTTCTGTCTCTACTGCCTTCTATCCTTCCATTCAATTTCTTTTTATTTTCACTCTTCTTTAAAAGGCCAAAATCCTCTCCTATTTGCATTTTTGTGCAATCTGTACATTATCCAGATCACATGTAGGGGCTGCCTACAATCTGTTGATTTACAGCCTGTTTTTGAAATGGGTGCATTTTTCTACCTAGACTTTCCTAACACTTATATTTCAGAAAACCCACCCCTGTCCAGAGGATAGTGTGTGAATTCCAAAAGACAATGTACATTTATTCTAGCCTCAGTCTGGGAAGTACAGACCAGAAATAATCTGGATGAATTTGACCACTGAAGTAGATTCCTCACTGAAATAGATGACAACAGAGTCATTCTTCAGACTGCCTGCTTCTCTGAACTCTGTGATGTGGTTCTTACTGGTATACAAAGAATGCATCTATCAGGGAAGATTTGTGTAAAAATGTATAAATTACAGAAATCTGCATACAAAAACACATCTTAGAGAAACAGCGTAGTGAAATGTATAAACTAGAAGGAAAGTGTATAAATAAGTAAATATTTAAATAAGTAAATATTTAAATATTTGAAAGGATGCCATGTTGAGGAGGGAGCGGGCTTGTTTTCTGCTGCTCCAAGAGACTAGGGCCCTTTTCGCATGTTACCTGTTTGCACGGCTGGGGGGGCGTCTTCCCCGAAAAGCTTCAGCAGGAACACTGCCGCTTCCCTGTTGCTTTGTCCCACAGCTCGCTTCCTGGTCGCACAACCGTTGCACGACCTCCCCGCCCCTTCCTATCGCAACGTAACCTGGGAATTGCAGGCTAGCGCTGAGGCAGGAAGCGTGACCGGCCCACTTGTCCGACGTACAGCAACACAGGTAAGTGCACGAGGGCCCCGGGAGCATTGCGCGACCACACAGTATTTTCGGCTTAGAGCCGAAAATAAAAAAATGTGCACGCGCCCCGCTTTAGGCTCTTGAGTGGCGTGTGAATGGGAGTGCGTCATACAGACCGACGCTCCCATTTACACGACGCTAGGGCCCTCACGCTACAGAAACTGCATGCGAAAAGGGCCTAGGACAAGGAGCAATGGATTCAATCTGCAGGAAAGGAGATTCCACCTAAACCTCAGGAAGAACTTTCTGATGGTCACAACTGTCTGGCAGTGGAATATGCTGCCTTGGGGTATGGCGGAGTCTCCTTCTGTGGAGGTTTTTAAGCAGAGGCTGGATGGTCATCTGTTGGGAATGCTTTGATGGGTGTTCCTGCATAGCAGGGGGTTGGACTCAATGGCCCCTGTGGTCTCTTCCAACAGTATGATTCTATTATTCTAAGTATATTAGATAAAATAAAAATGCAGTTTTTAATCTTTTTTAAATGCAGATTGATGAGTATATTTCATGAAAGGATGGCTTTGTGGATCAAAACTTTGAAAAGTTGTTGTTGCTGCTGTTGCTGTTGTTTTTTTAAAAAAGCAACTTGCAGAAACTTCCAGCTGGTAAGGCCAACCCCAATCTTCAAACTGTGAATTGAACATATGAGAATCTGACAAAAGCTGAAGTAGGAGTAAGCTGATTTTTCCATTTATGCCAGGATCCAACAGTGTCCCAGTGATAAGGATCAGACACTGCAGCCATGGCCCCCGCAAAATCTATGAGGCCACTTCTTGACACCAATGCCATGAATCCCTTAGAGGCATGGTTGTCATAAGAAGAAATAATTAAAAATGAAAGAGTTATGACTTGACCAAACTTAAGTGTAGATTTGGGAGTGTTTGAGTGATTTGTAAAGGGTGTTAACACCGAGAAGGAAGAGGACTTAGTCTGGTATATGAGGGGTTATCTTGTGCAATACGGTGCAATGCCAAGAAGGTTGCACAGAACTTAATAGCAAAGAAGCTCAGTGTCACTTACTAATATGGGACCTATGTTGGTCTTTTTCCAACAGAAAGAGGTAACGATTCATATTCTAGTAATTTTAAAGGAGAAGTAATCAAAATACTGAGGTCTTACTTGATGGAAAAATTCTAAAGAGTTTCACTTTCCATTCATTCAGTCCCAAATTAGGCTATTCATAAGGAAGAATGAAAGGCATTTTCTTCAGAACAATGCTTCTGAAACCAGCTTACTTGAGAATCAATGTGAAATGAATCAGTTTCCATTCTTTCCTCTAACAGTGAACAGCTTGATTCTCTCATCCCTCCAGCCTGTTCCCTGGTGAACTGATTGTATAAAACAGATACCTATGGCTTCATATGAGCAGCCCACAAGTGCAAGAGACTGCCATAAAGATGCTTGTGATGGGAGACAGTTTGTCAGAGACTAAAGATTATGGTAGACACAGAAAAAGTCCATCTTCTATCACTGCTGTCTCAAAACCAATAGATTTTCCCTTTTTTTATCAGAAAAAAAGTTGAAATACTATTACAATAATGATGATGTCTTTGATGTAACCCTTGCTTCTGTGATCATTTATAATCCATCAACAAACTTCTTCACAAATCATGAGATCACCACTTGTGCTCCTTCAATAAACTTCCCTTTCAATTTCCTTTTCTACCCTTATTGCTTGTTCAGACCCTTTCAGGTGGTGTTTCTTTATTCTTTTCCTCTTCCAGAACATAACTCTGGATAGAAAATGGCTGTGCCCTGTAGCAGCCCCACCAGCAGGTTAAATGCCATAGGTGCAACTTCTGGGAAAGAAGGCAATGAAAATGTGAAACTAATCTAACTGACATGAGTATAAGGAAGGCCCTACTGCAAGAGCAAAAATAGTAGATAAACTCTTAAATCTACCATAATCTGAGTGTACTCTTTTTTTCTCTTTCTGCTGCAGTCTAGTTGTCTAATCACAGCTGCTCTGTAGTTTCACTTGTAAAGCACTAATAGCATCAACCTCCACTGCCAAGTGTTTTGTCAACCCTTAAGAATATTTAAATTCTGTAGTAAACAGAGTCCATAGCCCTGCTATAGCTCATTAGCAAACAAAGTACAATGAAGAGGCAATGGCAGTGTCCTTGAAGACAACTAATTTGTTCTGTTATCTGTTCTGTGCTCTACTGTCAAAGCTTGGAAAAGAAATATTTTGGATTTTAGCTGCCAGAATTCCCCGGCCAGTATGGCAACTAGTCATGAAGGCTGGAAGACATTGGAAGAAGTTTTCCACAATACCAGTTTTCCCAAGCTCCATCTCCTATTTTTTAAAAATAATCTTTGGGTTTCAACTCTAATTTCAGTGAGGTGCTAGACTCCATCATATACTCAAGCAAGTCCACAGGGCATTTCTTTAGACAGCATTAAGGAACTCATGATGAAAGGCAAAGACTTTTCTTCTCAACTAACCTGACTTTTCTCATGGCTCACTCAAATAGCACACACTATCCAATCACTGACTTGTTTCTCAAAACAGACATATGGTAAGACATTTATCTGCCATTCTGTCCATTTCTCGAAAAGTCAGTCAGTTTCTATCCTTTCTATCCTTCCGTTCTTTCCTTTCTTGAGAAGACTCCTACTCTAATGAAACCTAAGTAGCAAGATCAGCTGAGCTTGTGCAATAATGAAACAGATATTTGTACTGGTAGTATAACCCAGAGAAGTAAGAAGCACAGGAAGATACTATTGAGAAGGCAGGGAAGTATAAAATACAAGGAGATGTGCAGCTGAGGAAGGCTGAATTCCATATCCTGACTGCAAATCACACATCATTGTTACTCCGATGGAGAAACTCTATCCCGGGATCTATAATTTGATGTTAAATATGACTCTGTGTGCCAGAGAAGTCACCCAGATGAGCACGTAGGCAGGCACTGTTGAATGACCAAAAACCAGGTCAAGCCAGTAAAATCCCCAATCATGTAGCCCCAGGAGACCTCAAGATGTGTAAACCCACAATAAACAAAGGGTCCTCAGGCCCAGGATGCCGACTTGAAAGGATTAGCGTATGTGCCTCAAGTTGAGCAAATATCCTATCAAGCGAGGACCATTTACATGAAGTCACACCACAAACAAACACAGCCAAAGATCCTGAGATTTTGGCAACACCTTGCAATCCCATCACACAAAGGAAATTACCATGGTGGAGCTTCGTTCTCACTGCAACACCCATTGTTCTCCCCGGGAAAGGATTAGTCCTCCAGGTACTTTTTCCCCTACAAATAGTCTCAGCTTTTGAGTGTTTCTTTGGATTGCTCCTGGTCTTCCCAGCAGACCGTTGCTCCATCTGTTGAGTAATCCCCTCAGCCCTACTCGTGCTGAGTCTCATCTCTCTGCTGTCTTCCCAGACCACGGACTTAAGGACAAGGTGCAGTATCACCCCAACTACACCCCTTCAATACTCCCCTGTCCAATTTCCTCTCTGTTGTTTCTTAATAGCTCTTGGGTGTGTGTGTGCATGATTGTGTTGGTGCATGAGACTTGCATTCAATAAAATCATTTATTGGACATTCTTGTTTGGTTTTTGGCTTGGCCTGACCCCATAAAAACTGGATAAAAAGACCCTGCTAGGTTACCCTGCCTCTCGCATTGCTGTTGTTTGTGCTCTGGCTAGTTTCCATTCCCCATCATGTGGAGCACATTGAGGTGTCCCCTGAGGGACCCCAGAAATCAGGGGAACAGATCATTTCTTGGCCTAAATGCTTCTAGTCCAATATACAATTCCAAATAGGAATGCAAATATTCACTTATTTAATTCACACATTCAGAATTGAAGATTTACAAATGTTTTCTCCCCACTGAAGACTACCAGAGTTTTTGTGATTTTTTTAAAAAATTATGGAGGCAATTTAGGACTTTTTAAAATAAATAAATCATTTATATGAAAACATTTTGTGCAAAAAAACAAAAAAGTGAGGAAAAGCAGTGTCTTCTGCACACTGTTTCCTGCAAAAACAAATCAGAGAAAAAATGGTTACTTTTGTTTTTCTACACAAATTTTTCATAGTAAGCCAAAATTCCCTCATATCCAAAATCCTTTTGACGATTAATAATTTGTTTCCAATGAGGTGTCTCCATGTATCAAGATTTATCCGTTCTGTTCCAGGATGAGAAAATTTATGAGCATTCTTTGCCTCCCTATTTGTATAGAATGCATTATATTAATTTTCAGAAGCAGCAGTATTGTTGCTGATAGTATCTGAAAATCATAAGGATAAACTTTCACAACTGACATTTAATTCTAGGTTTCAGTTCATAATGGGACTTCATGGGCCATCACAGTGAAATGACCTGCAAGTACACGTTTGAATTCAATCAACAAAGCTTCCGATAAGAAAGGCAACTCAAAGTTGCACATCATATCAAAATTGCACATGGACTTTTATCTATAGGATTCCAGGAACTGTGACATCTAGAACTGGGGAGGGTCAAAATGTCTATGAGAGTCAGCATGAAGTAGTGGTCTGAGCACTGGACTATGACCCTGGAGACCAGCGTTTGATTCCCTGGTTGGCCATGGAAACCCACTGGAAGACCTTGGGCACATCACACACACACATATCACAGAAAACCCTGTGATAGATTTGTCTGAGACTCACCTGAGACTCACCTGAAGTCAGAAACAACTTGAAGGTACACAACAACAACAGCAACAACAACGTTTATAGAGTTAGAATGCTTGATGTTTTTAGTTCATCACACTGAAGTAAGGATGCCTTCCTTTAAATTAGGGAAGGAAAAACAAGGAATAATTACCTGTTTACGAGATCCATTTTCCATTTAAGAGTAAAAAGACCTTTAAATATATCTTTCTTGCACCCTTGGTGTACTGTACTATTCATACAAGTTTTTCTTCATGTCAGAGTTGCTAAGATCCTTTTTATGAAATTTTCCCATTTGCACTTATCAGATCCTTTAAAAATCACATGTTATAATCCCAACCTTTCCTCAAGGAGCACAAGGTAGCATAGCACAGTGTTGCCACATATTGTCTTCACATCAACCCTATGAAGGAGGTCAGCCTAAAAGATGGATAGACTGTCTTAATTCATCCATAAATCTTTCTGACTACATGAGTATTTGACCCTACCTCCCAAGGCTTCATCTCACACTCCAGGCAATAAACCATACAACCATAATGGGCTAATCAGAATTCTCCTCTCTCACACAATTACTCCGTTTAGGAGGCAGAACAATTCAAACTTGATTTTCAGTTAGAATTTCTTCAGTAACACCAACAAAACCAGTTCTTCCTGAGGTCAGGCCCTGTATGCTAAAGATTAGAAATATCTACCAAGGAGTTAACTTTGGTGTCACTGTCTTCTGGACTAATGATGTCCCCAGATGGCACAGAGGGAGAGCATTATTTACCGAGGACACCAAGCAAGCAATTGTTCTCTGGGAGAAAGTAATAAATCTTGTCACATTTCAGTGAGTCCATCACTGTTACTCACAGCCTCAATGATGCAAAGCTCTGTTTATTCCTTCCTCTTGAATATTGATGCTGTAATGGAAGGCTCTGTTCTCTCCACCTAGCCAATCCAGAAGGGCGCTTGTGAGTTTTAAATTTAATGTTATTGCGGTAGTAAGTAGCACACTGAACTACAACTAGTGCTGGATTTCAAGGCAGGATCATACATTGTAAGGGTCCCACTCATAACTTCTTCAAGTCCACTCTGCCTTCTTTTGGGTTAAGACAGCCAATTAGCTATAGAATGAACAAATCTGGGGGTTGAAATTGCAGCAATTTAAGCAGCAGATCTGGTCAAGCAAGACTGCAAGCAAGGCACTTTCTTACCCTAACCTGTTTCCTGTGCCTACATCCCTTTCCCATCATAGAGAAGGGCCCTAGGATTGTGGATGTACCTTAACATTCTGGTTCATAGAATTAAACACTCAACTTGCCCCAGGCATTACAAAAAGGTTGGGGTTTACCATGATTAGTTCAGAAGGGTTCAATTTTTATACCTGCTAATTTACCAGAGATCCACCAGAAGTGCCATTTGTCCTTCACAAAATGTATTTATAGAGAGAAGAGTTTGGAATATGATAGACCTCAAGGAACACTGGGCAAAATGGAGTGCACATCAGTAGAAAAGAGAATGAAGATGATACGATGGAAAAGTCTTTTTTCCATATTAAAAAATAGAGAAGTGTTCTGTCAAACTATCTCCGTTAAAACTGACTGATCAAATCACATGTGTCCATACAGTATTGCTCCTAAGAAATGTGTGTTCCAAATTAATTATCCACTGTCCTTTGGTATGGAAATCATTCAAGCAAGGTGCTAATCAGCTGCAAAAAGGACCATCCCTAGCCAAGACATTTAGCCTTCCCTGATCTTAATGGCCCATTCATACCTTTGAAGTGGGAAACTCTTCAAGTCTCAGTTCTTTATCTTATAAGGAATCACCACTTGGAAAATCTTTTTAAGCATATTAAGTGAAGCCCTGCTTCAAAAGAAATAGTCTCAGTTCACCTGACCATGGGAGCCTGGTTAACATTGGCTGAGGCAAAATATTAGCATTGTAAATTAACTTAGCATCTTGAAGGTGATTGGGCCACTGCCCCAGTGGATACCATCTTTCCCTCCCCCTATTCCTTTGAAAAGCAGCTTGGATACTTGCAGAAAAGAATTTGAGATTGCCTCCTGGGGAATTTCTATCCATCTGAACACAAATTGCTAAAGAACAGAGCTTGGAAATGTCTTCTCTCTCTTTCTTTGTTTCTTTCTTTCTGTGACTTTCAGCATTTTCCAGCTAGCATGACCAGTGGCTATTCCAAAAAGCAGTGGTGAAGTTCTGCTACAGTCCAGCATCTGGTGGTGGGAGATATAGGCCTTTTCCACATGACATCACCATCCCAACACAGCAACGGGTTGTTCCCGGTCAAGGAGCCATGCCACCACATGCTGCCCTGGTGGCGCAGTGGTTAAATGCCAGTACTGCAACCACAAGGTTGTGAGTTCGATCCTGCCAGGCTCCAAGGTTGACTCAGCCTTCCATCCTTTCGCAGGTCGGTAAAATGAGTACCCAGCTTGTTGGGGGCAATTAGCTAAAATACATTGTAAACTGCTTAGATAACACTAGTTGATAGGCGGTATAGAAATAAATGCTATTGCTATATTGCTATTGTCATTGCTATCCAGCGGCGATCCTTTTCCCAGGCATTGTAAACCAGCCTTATATCATTTCTAGAAAAAAATATTAAGAGCCTCCTTTAGAGCTACAATCCCGTCAGCTGGGTCAGTGTGTCAGTACTGTAATAGCACTTTCTGTCACCGTGGATCCAGGAGTGGGCAGGGTGTGGGTGTGCCCAGCTTGTCCCTCCCTCAGTGACTCTGGCAAGTTTGGAGTCTACTACCTCTCCGTGTTTGCTTTAAGTTTCCCCCTTGAGTTAATTTTTTAAATACTTTTTTAACATTATAGCAAAGCTGCCATAGTGTACTGGTGTGTCATGCTGTTACAATGTGGCTGAGCTAGTATGGTTTACCAAAAAAAAAAAAAAAAAGCAACCCTCCAACCACTCAGGAGCTGTGGGGAAAGGTGAAAGCGGGGAAAGGGACTGGTCAAAGATGCTGTAGTGTGGAAGGAGCACCTATGGCAATAATTCTACTCATCCGCTTAAGGCAAAAGGGTGCAGAAGAGAACATTCCTAACTCAACAGCATCATGGAAATGGCAATGCTGGGATTGTAATGGAACAACCTGCTAATGAGGTATGGTGCGGAAAGGACCACAGTTGCCCATTCTAGTCTCAATCCTTGCAAACCTGTCAGTTCAATTGCATGAGTAGCTATTATACCATCTGGTTTGTCATGTACCGAGATTACAGGCACTCTTTTGATCCAGAGAGAAATCCAGCTGCCACCCCAGACTATAGGATCCCCAATAGAGACACATGGGAAACCAGATCTGGATTTAAACACCTTGCATGTAACATTTATTAAAACATAGAATACAAAATCACATAAGTATCAAGAGAGCTCTCTGTCACACACTCATTCACACAAGACATACTCACAAACGGTCCTTCTGGTTGAGCGTTGATCAGGCACTGTCAAAAGGAGTGGATGACCTCCGTAGCCGCGGTGGAAGGCCAACAACAAGGGGTCCAAAATTCTCCCTCTATATACCCATCTTGTTCACTTCTCGATGAGCATATTTTGCTGGTTGCCATAGTTTCATAACATGCCAACGTCTTCTCTGTTTTAGGTCAAAACAACCTGTATCATGTCCAGTTCTTATCTTGTCTTTGACGTTCCGTGCAACCCAGGTCTCAGAACACACCTTGTTTACGCAAATTCCTCCTTGTTTTGGCAATCTCTTTTCCAGCCAAGTCAGCATTCCTTATTTTTCTCACTTCACAGTCCAAATCCTTCCCACAGTAATGCTTTGTGAGGCAGCATTTTATTTGCTCATCTTTGGTTCAGGACCTACATTCAACAGGAACCCATTCAATTCTTCACAGATGACAAAAGTGGACAAAAATAACAGTGATGGCCAGGGAGGTGAGACAAAGACCCAGATATCTCACCCAATAATCTTCAGAAACTCTCTCTGTATATGCACTTTCTTATTAAAGATAGATGACTGTATTATAAAGAACCTGGTGGTATCCAGCAGACATGATGCAGGGAACTTTGGTCAGAACATAGAAGACTGCCTGGAAAAGATAAAGTTTCAGATCTCTCCCTCAAATAAACGACTTTCAGTGATAGATGAACAAAACAAAGAGGATAGATATCCAAATAATTTTCTCCCTAAGAAGAATGTGATACCTTGTTAAACTGAAAAGGGTTTTTAGTCTCTTTTGGCAAATACAGAACCTGATGTTTTAGGTACTGATCCTGCCACCCAGCTTTTGAAAGCTGCTCCATTTCAGATCGTTTCATTTGGTCATCATTCTTCACTTCTCAACTGTACTTCCAAAGCTATCATTCCTGGCATGGCTGCCATTAAAATCAAACCAAACCAAAATCAACCCATTGACCCCTTATTACAGCTGAAAACTCACCTGACTCTGCATTTTATGTTGGATCTACGTGCAAGTACTTTTAGCCTCTTGGCTGCCTTATCCACTAGGCACTTTAGTCATCGTGCCTACAGCCTATGAAAATTGTAGGGTCTACAAAAGCATACCTAGTGGTAAGTCAAGGTGAAGTGGAGAGTTGAAAAAAGTGTTCCAAGGACCTATGAAAACCTTAATGCAGTCCTGTGTAGCTCTGAATGTTCTGTAGCACTTTCTGAAACCAGATCTCAGCTTGTTTTCTGTATCAAGCGAAAGCATGAGTGGATTCTGGGAACTGTTTTTAAATATTATTTTCTTAATGAAATACTATTCTTTTTGTTTAGATTTTTTTCCCTTTAAAATGACACCATTACAGATAGGTTGCCTGAACTAGTGCTTTTTTTTTAAGACAAGAAGGGGGTTCTCCTGAAATTCTAGAACTTCTATTGGTCCATCAACGCTAGTTCTAGAACTAGCTCCAAACTGCCAATAACCCATAATTAATATTGGAAACCTGGCCATCACTGCGTGGAGTTTCTCTGACCTACTTTTAGGAAACTTTATTAAATGCTGTTTGAGAGAAAGTGAACGAGACAGGAAAAGTTGCTAAAGAGAAACACAGTGATGCCAGATCTTATGCCAAGAGATGTATACAACAATCTAGACTAGTGAAAGAGGAAAGGTAATACAATCACACTGAATGCCCATGGGGGCAGTTATTAATTGCACTGAGAAAGATAAATGACCATTGAATCTCCCTCCAAAGCACAGTAACTCTGCTAATAATGAGGCCTTACTCACTAACAGTGATCTTTGATAACTACAAAGTTGCATAATGAATAATATTTCATTAAGAAAGTGCAGAATGTAAAATGTAGATAGAATGTATAATGTAAATAATAAATATTGAGGCCATTAGGACTATTAACAAAAGACTGACATCCCATAAAAGAGTTCCAAAGGAGCCCTGCCAAGAAGTTTTAGAAAGTTCTGCCATTTTGTTTTGCTTTATTTTTAGAATCATAGGATCTTGGAGTGAGAAGGAACTGCAAGGGCCACCTAATCCAACCCTCTGCCATGTAGGAGTTCAGAGCTAAAGTGGTCCTGAAAGATGACAATTCAACCTCTGTTTAAAGACCTCAAAAAATGGAGACTCTTCCCCCCGGAAATCTGTCCTACTGTCAAAAAGCTCTTACAGTAAAGAAGTTCTTCCCAATGTTTAGGTGGAATCTTTTTTCTCATAATTTCAGTCCCTTGGTTTGTGTTCTAGTCCTTGGGGTAGCAGAAAACAAGATCACTTTATCTTTCACATGACAACCCTTCAGATATTTAAAGATGGCCATCATGTCACCTCTCAGTCTTCTTTTCTCCAAGATAAACACAACCAGTTCCCTAAGCCATTCCTAATAAGGCTTGGTTTCCAGACCTTTGATCATCTTGGTTGCCTTTCCCTGATCATGTTCCAGCTTAATAATATCCTTCTTGAACTGTGGTACCCTAAACTGGACAAAGTAGTCCAGGTGAGGTCTGACCAAAGTAGAACACTACTATTTCCCTTACCTGGACATTATATTCCTGCTGCTGCAGCTTAGAATTATATTGGCATTTCTTTTCTGCTGCATCATACTGTTGATCCAAGTTTAGCTTGTGATCTACCAAAGCTCTACTTCCCTTTTTTGCATGTACCAGGTTACCTCCTATATTTGTACATTTCATTTTTAGTGCCTAGATGTAGTACTTTACATTTATCCCTGCTGAGATTCATTTTGATTCACATGGCTTCTATTCTATCATTTAAGTCATTTATAAAGATATTGAGCAACATCAGGCCAGAACTCTGAGACACCTTGCTCATCATTTCTCTCCAAAATGAAGAGCAACTATTGGTGAGCACTCTCTGGGCTCAATCTGTCAACCAACTACAGATCCACCTAACTGTAACACTGTCTAGCCCAATGACTTGCCTGCAAGAATATTATAGGGGAACCTTGTCAAAAGCTTTACTGAAATCAAGATAGACTATACTTATAGCAGTCTCCTGATTGCTGATATACTTATTGTGAAACTATATATAGTTAAGAAATAGATAGATATAGATATAGATACATAAAGTTGAGATTCTTTTCAGATGACTTGTTTTTTAGAAATCCATACTGGCTCTCAGTAATAACAGCATGCCTTTCTAAGTATGCACAGACTGAGTGTGTTCAAGAATCTTTCCTCATGTCTGTGTCAAGCTGACTGATCAGTAGTTGTTGAGGTGTCTTTTTTTTTCCATTTTGAAGATAGGGACAACATTTGCCCTCCTCCAATCTGCTCTGTTCTCATCTTTTTCCTGGTCTAGAACATTTTTGTGTTTGGTACTGATGGTGAAAATGAAATATGATCAAGTGAGAAATGAGGATCATACAAACTAAAAAAGAGATGAAGACACAGTTGTGTATAAATTAACCTTTATTTCTGCATCAAATGAATCCAGATTTCACTGATTTTTTTTTCAAGGACAAATCATATTTCTTTAAAGAAAGTCTCCTCCTGTTGTTCAAATCGTTAAGTGAACATTTACTACTTCAAGTGTCAATATTTGAAATTATTTGAAAAGCTACAAGAAGTTTTGACTAGGAAAGACAAGTGACTTCTAGACCTTTGGAAAAGAAAACACCAACAGCTTTCTAATCCTAAATGTATATTCTTCATGTGAGTGGTATGGATGGTTGGGTGGGTGCCCTAGAGTGGGCAACTCCATGAGAGCCAGAGGACAATTCCTCCCCCTAGCCCCTCTGTGGACCACATCCCCAAAAACAAATCAAAATACCTCCATTTTCTGTAGTCCCTCCCAAAATGTCAGTAAGAAGCATATCCTCCAACTGCCTCAATTTGGCAGAGACACTCCTAATTAATCCTCTGTTGTCCCACTTTTTCAGCTACTTTTAAAATGTTCCACTTTCTCTCTGCTCCTTCTACTTTCCCCTTTTGTCTCCAGCTCATTTCAGCTGATGCAAACTGAAGCCCTTTCTGCAGCTTTTTGTGGTGGCATCCAGTGGAAATCTCGGCAGTGGCTTTGCTGGGAAGGGGGTATAACAGCAGCACTCCTCCTTCCTTCTGCAGTCCAGCTGGGTACTTTCCCAGGCTATGCTGGGGCAGGAAGCACTGCCATTGTACTTTCCGCCTTTTCACATGAAAGGTAAGTGCAGGATGGTGATGTGATCACATGTCATTGATGAGGAAAACCCATCAATGATTTAACCCATGATCACGCCAGCTGGAGACAGGAGAGGAGCGGGACCTCAACATCATACAGAAGCATTGTTGTGATCCTGTTCTTCTCCTGTCCCCGTGGCAGGATGGGAGGGTGCTGTGGAAAGGGTCTCAGTTCATAGTGCAAAAGTAGTTTGTACTCAGTTAACTCAACAAAGAGGAGACAAAAGGAGGAGGCAGAGCACTGACCTTCTCAGTAGGCTTAGGTTTAGGCAAAAGCAAACTGCTGCAGCCTCTCCTAGCTTGTGTGTTCTTTCTTGCTAATAATTTTAACCATCTTGATCACACTCTGATGTTACATGGTCACATGGCCCAATTTTCATTGGTGAAATGTTGGAGGGTATGAGGAATTGTCATTTTGAGAGGGACAGCAGGGTAAAACAGATATTGGGGGCTAGTGCAGATTGCTATGGTGCTTTTGGGATGAGGGGATTTTTGCATGTTTTCATGTGGTTGGACCTTCTGACCAGTCTAGTGGCAAAAATTACCCAATAATCATGTTTTTAAAAAAGAAATGGGATTTGGGGCTCTTTGGGGGACTAACGGAAGGGCTTCAGGGACCACAAATGTTGGGGGTCCCAAGAACCATCAGTCTGGGAGAAAGGAAGAGCCATTGTCCTTCTGGATTTCCAGCATTAGTAAGCTATATTGTGTTCTCAGCAGTAGACTCACAGAACTCAGAAGCCAGGCAGAGGTATGCTAGTAAATGGTTACACTCTGCCAGCATCCAACAGAATCTCAGTCATGATATGAATGTAATTAATGTGCACTTTTTTGTTATATAAGTAAAGGAAAGAGCTTTAGATCATGCAGAGGGGGAAGGGGGATGTCACCCTTTTCCCTTGATAGTTTCCAACAAAACTCTCCTCTCTGAAGTTACTACTTTCATTTTGATGGAAAGCTCAACTGGTGCCATTGGGAGCTTACCTTGAAATGCAAATATCAACTTCAAAGAGCAGATTTTTGTTGGAACCATGGCACAGAAAGAAAGGGTTAAACTCTCCTTAGCCAGCCTGCATGGCCCCAAGGTGGTTCAGCTTCCATTAGTAGCTATTTTTTAAAAATCATACTGGTTATTTGCATTTACATCTAGTTGGGCTATAATTTACCAATTTGATATGTTACACAGCTTCATTCTGAGGTGGTAAGTCCTTAACTCAATGGGTCAACACACACACACACACACGTATAAGATCCTTGCCATCTTTAGCTGAAAGAAGAAATATGAAAGAATTCTGCCTTAAACTCTGCCAGTCAGAGCTGACAATATTATTCTAGATCTACCAAAAATGTTCTGACTTGGAACTACCCAACTTATATGTACCAATTTTATAGTGTTTTTTTTCCCCCAGAGGTGGAAAGCTCCAGTCTTTATTCATCCTGTAATTTTCCAATGTCCAATTTAGTCTAACAGGCATTGGCATAGTCCTCCTATGGTTTTCTGATGTCACAAATAATGACTTACTTGTTTAATGTGTATTCAAGGATGAATTCATACAGTCTGTTAATAACCCAATCAAGTAAAAATCATCACATTATTGGATAGATTTTTTCCTTTGTGGCATCCACTCTCTTCCTTGCTGCCATTGACACAGGACAGTGGGAAATTGGAATGCCTCACTGGTCTTCTGTATCAATTTTTTTTTCTATTGCAGTCTGTCCCCCTCCCAGCCAGCCAGCCAATGGCAACAGTCAGTAGGTGGAAGGCAATGCTGACTTTAATTGCCCAGGATGTTTGCATAATGTTGAGTATTTTCCCCAGATGTATATGCACTTCAGAGAGAAGGAGTTGCTTGAAAGACCTTTTAAGATAAATTCAACAAATCTCTGCTTATGCCTATAACTATTCATGGCTGAGTTAACTCTCCAGATATTTTATGGATCTCTAGTAATACAGAGCAAGTCAAGGGCAAGCCATTTTAAAGCCCCTTGTTTTCCCATTAATTCATTTTATTCCTGAGTAACAGTCTATATAATGCAAAGCTAAATGTGTGTTTATGTACAAATGGCACTTGCAAAATCTAGAGAACAATGGGTGTAAAGTCAGAGGCCAATTGCAGCCAGGTAAATGCATGAGTGAGGTCAATACTCAACAGTCAAGATCCTCATTATGGAGAAGTAGCATAGACATTTGACATTAAGAACTATATTGTGCCTTCCTTCTCACTCTCTCCACAGCCCCCACCCCAAAGATTTCCTCTGGCACCATTTATCATTGCAATTGACTAGATATTTACTAGGAATATAAAGAACGCTCACATTCTTTCTTATCCTCAATAAAAGAGGCTGGCTTGATACATGAAGACATCTTGTTAAAAACATGGACAGATTTTTTTTCCTCCAATTTTTGGCACTTTTTGTGAAAATTCTATTTGTGCAAGAAACTTTTGTTCAAAACTACTGGTTCTGTGAATATAATGTTTTACACAATAAAATAAAATAAAATGTTTTTCTACAAACCTCCAATTTTTTTTGCACAAAGAAACCTTTCAACAAAAATTCCAAGAATTAAAAAAAACACACACCTAAAATGTGCATCTAAAACACGCACGTGCACACACACATCTCTTATAGACTTGCCTAGCAGGGGGAAAACCTGAAATTTCTTCTGGCATTGGAAAATGAAATAAGGAAAGAGTCATACCTCTAGTATCTGCACACTGATGTTGGATCCTCATTCCACATCCAGACACCATTTAAAAACAAAACAAAACCAGAGCTAATTTTACTACTAGGCAACCTACACAGTCAGATATCTATGGCAAGATAGGAGGAGATTGTTTTATTCTATAGCAACATAATCGTGTCATTCATGTCTCTCCAGTGCAAGAAGATCATAAGATTGAAGTTCTGCTGCTGTTGGAGAGACCTGGACATGTCAGGCAACAAACAAGGTAAGAGAACATATAAAAAATATAACAATCTTAGCACTGTGTAAAGAAAGATGGGAGGTGGAGAAGAGAGAATTAATGAACAGAGGTAGACCTCTGTGTTCTGAAGGACCAGAGCTTACTAAGAGGTACAACGAACTCCCATTTATGCAAAGCTCACGAGCCTAACGTGAACTGCGCACACATTTTTTTTATTTTCGGCTTCAAGCCGAAAATTCTGTGCGGTCGCACAAGGCTCCCAGGGCCCTCGCGCACTTACCTGCCCTGCAGTGCATTGGATGAGCGGGCCGGTCGCGCTTCCTGCCTCAGTGCTAGCCTGCAATTCCCAGGTTGCGCTGTGGTAGGAAGGGGCGGGGCGCTCACGCGACCAGCAAGCCAGCTGCGGGAGGAAAGAACAGTGAAGTGAGCACCTCGTGCAAGAGGCTGCTCGCTCGAATGCCACCCCCCACCTCCGCGAAAAAGTAAGATGTGGAAAGGGCCAATGACAGGATAGAGCTTGTGCCACTGGGGATCCAAAGAGAGGAAAAGGGAACATTCATTTCATACAGTCTGTCCAGGTTACTCCTTTCCTATCATGCTATGCTTCCAATGCATGGACTCTGACTCAGAGCTTGAAACAGGGGGCATGCCAGAGGCTGAGACAGGGCACATGTCAGGACCTGCTGTACAGAGAGAGGTTACAGTGTCACAAACAGAATAGGGGGTAGTGCCAGCTCCAGCAGAGAGTCCTACCTCTTCAGGTATAGAAGAACACTTACCTATACCCAGCTTTACAGAGTGCAGGCAACAAAGAGAGAGCCAGCATCACTCTCTCAGGATTTATAACTGGCAACAATCAATCAAGTCACAGGTGCGCTAGCTTCAGACTTATATAGCTGATGTCCTTCCCCTCCAGGAGTTGTCAGAGCTTATCTGATCTTCTACCCTGCTGGATACCTTGCTGAATACTCCGACTGACCTTGGACACTCTCTTGCCTTGGAACACTCCTAGGCTTTGTTAATTTTGGACTTTATTTATGACTCTGTGCTATGTGCCTGGAAATAAGTAATGGACTGGGAGTTATTCAGTTTATTTTGTTTGTTTTATCAGCTGTGCCAAGACTGAGATAGAACATGTTCTGACTTAGCTATCTGCATTTATTATCCAGATGGAGGGTTGTCATGACACACTCTTTACTTTGTATGTTAAAGGTCTGAGGTTCAATCCCTGGTATTTCTGGGTAGAACTTAAAAGCCTTTCTATCTGAAACTCTGGAAAGTTGCTGCTGGTTGATGTAGACAATGAGCTCACTGGACCAATGGTCTATTTTGGCTAAGCCTCTGTTCCTCAAAACTTGGGAAAGTTATTTTTGCATTACAGCCCCCCAAGTGGCTCAGACAGCATGATAATTGGCTATGCTAGCTGAGGGAATCTGCGAGTTTAAATCTAAAGGAACTTTTCCAAGCATTGGTTCCTATTTTACATGAAGCTATTGACAATCCTTCAATTTTGAAATGCTCTCAGCCTCTTTTACCACCAAAGATGCCACAAATAGGTCTTCAATCCTTTCCCAATTTGAATATTCAAAGTAAGAAGAGAAGGAAACAGTGTAATGCTGGCTTCAGCGTGTTCAAGGACAGGAGCTTTGAGCTCAAACACATTCTGGAGAACCTTTGTATGTAAAAACAGCTGTGATAGTGTTTGATAAACGCTTCCGAATTAAGAATGGGCTCCCTGATCTTTCTGACCAGCTTGTTTCAAAACAGGTCCAGCTGAAAAGCAGTGATAATGGCAAGGTCCTTTCTGTCATGTTTGTAAGGACATTTCCATTTAAATGCATATTCTGACCTTCGTCTCAGGCAGAATAAATAACCAATAAATTATTCAAGCAAGTGTTTAACATGAAAATTAACACTCTTTCAACACTGCCCACATTGACAACCACCTACAAGGTGTGAGGAGGAATGAAACAACCAGTTGCTGGGTGAAGCGGATGCATCAGCATGTTTCAGAACCAATATTCACCTCAACATGTCTGTTCTATTCATGACCTAGCCCCAGAAAGGTTTATTATAGCCCTCTTTCACAGTCTGAAAAGCACAGGTTATTTGATGAAGTTTAATGATGGCAGACTGGTAGCAAAAATTAGGTATTTCTTCCCACAATACACAACTATCTAAGGAATTTACTAACACAATATGAGGTAGAGAACATCAACTTAGAATCTTACACTGAGGCCATTTCCACACTACACTCTTATAGTGCTATTACTCCACTTTCAACATCCTATGGAATTCTAGGGTTTGCAGTTTAGGGAGGGGAATTTAGAATTTTCAGCAAGAGAGCTCTTTGGCCTCAGTAAAGTACGAACCCTAGAATTCCACAGGATGTTGAAAGTGGAATAATAACACTATAACAATAAAGTGTGGAAATGGCCACAGTCTTACAGTTTCAAGCCAATTTATACTGAAGACATAACATAGTATACAACTCTTCACCTGTTCGTACTTTACACTTAAGTATACCTGAAGGACTCAAGTATGGCTCAAGCTACATGTGGAAGGCAGTAGTTTAATCTGTCCTGTCTGGTGGCTTCTCCTCCAAAATTCAGTGCCTAGTATTGGCAGCTAAGAAAGAAAAAAGAAGTGCCCACTGGCAAGTTTTGAAAGGAAGTGCAGCTAGTGAGGGCAGGGCTGTATCTCCTCCTATATAGTGTTAACTTGGAATTTGGGAGCAAGGGCTCTCATGATTCCTTTAATATAAAATAAAAATTAAAAAAGCAGACGAAGCGTTACACACTACATCTGTAATGTAACATGTAATTCCAACCTTTAATAGTTTTAAGAGTGGATTAAACAAATACTATCTCCAGCATGTGTGAAAGCACAGCAATAAAGTATGCAGTGTTTAGCCAATGTACAGCAAAAGATGCATGTACCTTCATTTACCTGTGGCAAGAAAGAGAGAGTACGTTTTAATTGAAAATTACATACATCTAAGAGAGAAAAACATTTGTTTCTAGGAATCCTAATCCGATATGGGTTGGCTTGACACTTTCCAATGAAGTGCTACATTGTGAAGCTCAGGAATTGTCAGTTTGTAAAGCCATAAGCAGATTCCAGTTGTTGCTGTTTGGGGAACCAACATGTCCAGCAATTAACAAGAGGTGGGTAGCAGCAATTTATCCCTTTAAGTATTTCTATACATCTGCTTTATTCATAATAAGTTTTTTTCTGTATGTTTTCAGCACAAGAATGCTTTCTTGTGCAGAATACAGCCTAGACAGGATGCATGTAGGTGCGCAGGTATACACAGGTGAACACACACAGAGGATTCTGAAGAGGAATCTTTGTTTATATTTTGTGTGTGTGTGTGTTTGTGCATCTGTTTGAGTTCAATGAAGCTTATTCCAGAGAGTAAATGCAGAAGAAATACAAGGAGAATGAAGATTAATTGCTAGAGAGAACTAGAATGTATGGAGAGATGTGTTGGTTTCTGGCACCTTTTGGACTGTACTACATAAAGGTACAGTTTACATTGTTGTAGGTTACTGCTGGTGGACTGGCTTAGAAACTGGATCTCTTAGGCCATTCCTGCACTAGATTGTTATAGCACTGTTATTCCACTTTCAACATCCTAAACTGCAAACCTCAGGATTCCATAGGATGTTGAAAGTGGAATAATAGTACTATAACAGTCTAGTGCAGAAATGGCCTTATTAGAAATTGAATCTCAGGGAGGGATGGAGGGGAAAGACAAGGTAAGGCTTGACAATGCTGAATGAGAAGCTCTGAAGCAGGGTGCAGTAAATTTTGAAAGCATTGTAATGTTTTGCAGAAGCATCTACATAAGTTGTTGTGTAAGTTTAGCTGATTGATGGCTTTTTCCCTCTGCCCAAGATTCCATGGGTTCTTCTTACATCCAGCCTTATGTAATAACTGAGGAGTCAGAATATCAGTATTCCAATGTCAAAAATATTCTCTTGGAATTTTTCTGGCAAAGATAGTGTTCAAGTTGTGAACTTCCTTTATTCATTTGATTCATCACTGAGGAAAACAGGATGCTTTGGATAGATAGGCCTCTGACCAGCAGGTTTTTTTCTTACATTCTTAATATGAAAAGTTCCCTTTGCCCTGGTCTCTTTTTGATTCAAGGGCTTTCTTTTCTTTTGTTTGCTTATCACCAACTAATCTTTGGCCCTTTCCGCATATGGGAAAGGAACCGTGCAAAAACAGGACTCACTGGACTTCTTCAGCGTCCAGGCGAGTCTGTCGGGACGAGGAACAGTGCGAGCTTGTCGCTCTGCACTGCTCCAGTGTCCAAAATGACGGCTTCTGATTGGTGGAGGCTCTCCACCAACTGGAGAAGCTCACCAGCTTAAAGCCCGCCCCTGGCAGATCTGCAGGCACGCACTAGTGTGCGCCTGCAAATCTGCACTGGAGCGCAGCAATGGAGTGACACAGAGTTGCACACTCCGTGCTTTTTAAAAACCTCTAAAAAGAGGTTTTTAAAAAACATGCCGCATGACCAGTTCCGGTTGCTCTGGAGCGGACTGAGGTGTGGAACTGCAAAAAGTAGTCCACCCCAGTCCACTCTATGGTGCAGAAGACCTCTGTCGGAGGTCACTCTGCACCGTTTTAATAGCCAGTGTGGAAAGGGCCTTTAACTACTGTGCCCATCTATCTGGTATGTACGGGGAAGCTTGAACTACACAGAATACAAAAAAATTATATATTTATTTTACTGCAGATGTCCAAATAAACAAAAATAATAGCCAGGTATAGCTGAAAGTTGCACCTAGATAGCCATCTGCCATGAGCAAAAACACCAACTTCAGTAGCCAGGGGAAGATTGAGAGAGAAGTAGGGACAGCCAGGAAGCCATCTAGCTCTGTTTCTGCAGCTGCCCACAGGAACTAAAAGGCATCCTTTCTGACCACCCAGGGGACATCCATGTGTCCAGGAGGAGAAGATCTTCTCCCTGCAGCTTGCTGTAGGTATGGGGCTGATTTGCAGCTGATGCTTGTCCTTACCTATCCTCCCTTGGCCACTGAATGATTGTGGGGAGAAGTGCCTAGCCAGAAAACAGGTAAGTGAAGTGCATGAGGAGTGTAGAAAAGATGTGGCTACACCTGATGGGACTATGATCAGCCAGTGTGATGTAGGATCTGGCCATTTCCACACTAAGTCACTATAACACTATAACAGCCGGTTCCTGCTGATCCACAAGCCATGCTTCTGCATGTTGCTATCCAACTGCTATCCTGTCCCCAAACATCGCCAAATCACCATATTCTACTTCCAGAAAAAATCCATTAAGAGCGTTCTATAGCGCTTCAATCCCATCAACTGTCATAGTGCTGTACCATTATAGCTTTTGATAGGGCTTCCTGTTATGATGGATCCAGCAGTGGGCAGGCTACAGGCATACCCAGCTCCTCTCTCTCTCCGTGGCTTCCCCCTCCCTCCATGGCTCCTATGGCATGGTAACTTCCTATTGTTTATTTTAAATGTCTCCTTTGAATCAAATCTTTTTATTTTTTTAAAATACATTTTTAACAGTATAGGGCAAAAGTGCAATAGTGTACTGCTATGTCATGCTGTTACAACATTGCTGGTTAATACAGCTTCCAAAGGAAAAAAAAAAAATCACCTCCCAATCAGGGGCAGTGGGGCAGGGTGAAGGTGGAATGTGAGATTACTCAAGGATGTTGTAATGTGGAAGGAACACTGGTGGCAATATTGCTACTCATCCACTAGAGGGGAAAGGTGTGGAAAAGAGCATCCCTAACCTGATGGCATGGTGGGAATGGCGATGCCACCATTATAATGATATAACGTGCTAATGGCCTTTAGTGCAGAAATGGCCTCTGTCAATGTCATGTATCTTAAGGTACACATGTATGTCCTGAAGTTTTTCAAATTCTAGGCTTTCACTTTTGAAAAGGGAACAGAAACTTAAGAAACAGAAAATGAGCCAGATAAAAGCAATTTGAATCAAATTAATTTATTGAGACTCATGAGACTTCCCACTCCCTCCACACACACACACACACACACAAGCAATAGTTCTGGGCCTGAAATGTGGATGAAGTCAACATAAGTCACTTTCTGCTCCCTGCCAGCAGTGATGTTTTTTTTTTTTAAGGCAATGCCTCTTAAAACACTAGTGTGATTGGCAGCTGGCCCAAATGCCCCCTTTTTCTTCTCCACCAGGTTTTTGTTCCTTCCTTCTTCAGCTGTGGTTCTGCTGCAAAATGCGGGGTGAGGAAAGAAAACCTGCCATGAATTTAGAGCCTTTGGACTATTTCTGCTGAGTTTGATATTACACATTGATTTCCTTTTCACATGGCCTCATACCTCCCCTTGGAACACCCCACCCCACCTGAGAGCAGGGAATACTAGTTTGGCAAACAATGTTCTATACATAGTTATAGTTAACACATTTCTAGCAGAGAGAGGGAATATGTGGCCACACTGTACTGCAACTCCACTTGGCCTTAACTAGCATAGCCAATTGTGAATGATGATAGGTATAGCTGAGGGGCATCTGGAGGGCCACACATTCCCCACTCTACTTTATTGCCATTTGCCCTAACCAAGGGGCTTATAGACGGCAGTCTGGTTAGATTCTGCAGCTTAAAAAATACTAGAAAGCAGTCCTGTGACTTCATGTCTGTTGAGTCTGTTGTGCTTGTGATTCAACTTATTTTCCCCCTCATCTATTTTGTTGTATCATCCCATTTTTCCCTCTCTTTTTCCACAGCAAATAACCTGACTGAGAAATGTTGCTAGCTGTTTCTGTTTCTGCTTCTTCTTAGCTCAAAGTTTCACCTCAGGTGCCTGTGGGTTAATTAAAACTCATAGAAGCTGATGCTCAAGTGTGGGTATGAGCATCTCTCCATACAGCAAAAGCACAGTGCTGTCGGAAGGTTTTAATACAGTGCACTTATCTCAGCAAGGATAGTATTTATGCACTTGAGAGCAGGCAAACTTATAACTGAACACTATCTGAGTGATTCCCCTTCCTTCTAAGTCTCCATCCTTTGCAATAAGCTCTTTTAATAACAACTCTGCTCTTTCACTGTTTTTCAACCTTTATCACCTTGCCATTTCAGCTTCAGTTATTCATCTGTTAACAATGAGTAGAAGCCATCACCATCTTCAACCCAAGAAAGTGGCTATGAAAGATTGTGCATATCAGACATGTGGAAAAAGTCAGGTAAACACAAAATGAAAACCCAATTTGAGCTAATTCAACAGCAGGTTATAGTTTGGTGATATTTGTGTCTGGTGCTTGTTTCTCCTTCAGTGTACTAACTTTGGGCCAGTCCACGGTAAAGTTTACCTTACTTCACTGCAATGTGATTCACTACTAACTTTATATGAGCCGAAGCTGAGCAGGTTTGGCTCTGGAAGGTATCTAGATGGAAAATCTCAAGGGAACTCTACGTATATTGTGATGGAAGGAAGCTAGTGGTATATAAATAATTTTCCTTGAATTGCCTATAGCTTCTCTGCTCTCATACCTAATTTACCTCACAGGGCCACTACCCTAGTGGTCTACACATGAAGAAATGTAACAGAAGCTTGCTGTTGTACTCTTTCATCTTTCTAGTCCATCCTTTCAAACTAATGCTAAGGAAAATACATAATAGAAGTAAGGCAAGATTCTTAACACACTGAGGCAATGTCTGCCAAACACACACAGCTGTGAAATAAGGAATCTCTAACAATAACCAAATACTAGGCAAGAGGACAATAATCTTTCTTGCATATGTGTGTATCATATTTTGTACCGGAAGAAGGAAGGAAGGAAGGGAAGGAAGGAAGGAAGAAAGAAAAGAGGAAAGAAAGGAAGGAAGGAAGGAAGGAAGGAAGGAAGGGAGGGAGGGAGGGAGGGAGGGAGGGAGGGAAAAAGAGAGAAATACAAGGAGAGCTAATCATAGTCCATGCTTAACAAAGTGGGTATGTCTCAAGACCCAATTCAAAATGGCAGCTACTACATTTTAAGGCTGAAATCTTCTTAGTGACATATGAAACCATTCAGCTGAATCTCTCTCTCTCTCTCTCCATTTGTTTGGACATTGTAAAAGAAGTTGTAGTGTAAGGTTACACTTTCCTCCTTGAGTGGGTGAAGGCAGCTGGAACACTGCTGCGTACACCCCTGCAGTTGCTCTGTAGCCAGAAGGACTGAGTTGTATTTCTGAGCATGCACAGCTCGGCTGCTATTGCACACCCAGAGAAAGATGTATTTCTCAAAGAGGTACAAGATACCTCCCCCTGCAATGTTTTCCTAAAGAGGTATGCAGATGTAACTGGGCATAATACCTGCATATACCACTAAGTGGATCCTAGCTGTAATATATGGTAACAAGCATTTTCAATTGGGCCTTGGAAACCAACTGGCAGTCAGTGCAAATTAAACAAAATTGGAGCAGCATGTTCCAGTGTCACTACATGGACAGAACTACTCCTCCATCTGTGCCTTTTTGAGGATCGTGTTCTCTACTCAGCCTGCACTCAAAGTTCCCTTCAAGCTTCTTAATTTTCAGAAATACATTGGAAGACTCCTACTCTGGCAAATACTAGGAAATATTTCTGAGTTTCTGTATCCTGGTCACAGAGGTCTCTGCTTTATCTGCACAAAGCAACCTGTTATCATGATTTGGAGTTGTGAAGTTAGCATTGTCTGCATGTGCTGCCACAAGATAAGCATGTTTAATTGTGCAGAGAGAAAGTACACACTTTTGCAAGGCATCGGATTAATGAGGACTGCTCAATATGTGATTTTTCATTTGCCTGGATCGAAGCCTATTTATTTGTGCCTATCTCTGTGCAGAGCGTTACACACAGCCCTTTCCATCCACATCAACCTTTTTCAATGTATCCAACAGCTTCTTTGGGTTGCAGCCAATACTGAGGTTTCATGAAATTTGATGCACCATTGTTCCTTTTCTTTTCACAGCCTCCTCCTACCTCTGTCTGATGGGATGGTGAGTAATAATCTAAATGCTGGACATACAGAAGCTATTAGGAGCTTACTGCTGCCATTTTCCTTGTCCTCAACATGGTTCCTGGTAGTGATGACTATGATAATTTAATCCAGAATAGATAGTGTCTTTGCTTCATTTATCAATACATCTTACTGCAGTATGTGTGATGTAAAATGATTTCCATGTCTTCTTGGGAAAGCACGTGTCACCAGGTGGAGATACATATTTTAGAGAACTAATAAAAACCAAATGAACCTAATAGAAAGTTGTCAATGAAAGGCAGAAAATTTATACAGATATTCAAGATTTTTTTTCAGTTCCTTCCAAACCCCATACCCTGCTGTATTCATTCCATCTTTAAAAACAAAAATATTCTCACTCTCCGTTCTCCCTTTGGTTTCCTCCTCCTTTCTTTTCAGTGTTTTAATTCATTCAGTTGAGCCCCATTGATTGTCACTTTGATTCCCTTGATCTCTGCTAGAATAATGAGTATGTCAACTGCACAGGGACATACAAATAGGTAGAAGGGTAACAGCATGGCAGGTGGGTGCAATGAGGCACAACTTGTCATTCCCTGAAGATAGAAACTTCTGAATCTTTGGTGATGTCATTGTTTAACACTTGGCTAGCATATAGAAACTGAAACTGCTACAGGGTATGTTGGAAGAGTATGGAGAAGAGGGAAAGATGTTGATCAGACTGTTCTTATGATGAGGAGATGTTCAGGAGTAAGAAGGGTTAGGAAATCTTTTATTGCCATGCTGGCTGAAAGTTTCTGCATTCCAAAATTGTAACTTTCCCATACTCTGGAAGTGAGACTATGATTGAGTTAAAGCAATGTGATTTCCTCAACAATGATTTTCTTTGCATCACTTCTTCTCCCTCAATGTATCATAGAACTTTGAAGCCCTTTGTTTATATCAATAGACTCCAGGGAATCAATCTGGATTTGAGCTCACATATCCAAGCTATTTTTCTGGAAAATCAAGCTGAGTTCACAATTCAGAAGTCCTGTGCTTTGCCAGAAGTCCTGTTATGCTTTGGATTATATCACTGGAAACATACTGGTCTCTCATGAAGCTCAGCACTTCCATGAGCCCGCTTCCTTTTCCTCCATCCATTTAATCTCTCCCTTCCATTGCCACACTCTGCTTTCATGTAACTATGAATGCTTTGAGGATTTTATTTGGTCCTCATATTGAAGCAAACCAATCTAGTCTGTACCTCCTGGTCTAATAAGTATACTGGCATGCAATTATCTTCTGAGTTCTGCTCTTCTCCAGATGCTGTGATGCAGTTCTCACCCTCCTGTTCATACCAAAATGCATTTTTAAGAATAAAGAATACACACACATATACATTGGAAAAATTGCATGAAGGAAATTGTGTTATTTGAGGAAATACATTCTAAATAGCAGAAAACTTACTTTTCCCAAGAATGAATATAACAAAATGCTAAAGCCATCCCTACCTGAACTATAGGAGGATATGCTCTGCATGCCAGGCATCTTCCCACAACTGCTCAGCTATTGTTAGTGCAGTGTGTTATTATATCCATTATTCTGAAAAGTAGGTTCCCAAGTTCTGCACAGTACCCATTTAAACTTGTATTCAAATAAGAATTTTCATTACTATTGTTGTTTTAATACAGATTATTGCAGGTACAGGAGGCTGAAAAATTTATGAGTGAACTTAGGTAAAATTGATCCAGACCAGAGCTATATGCTGACATGTCCATCCCTAAATGTGGCAGTAGTAGTAACAAAAACATGGAAAAAGATCTGACACCTTCAATGGCCTCATTTCCCCCTCTTACTTCTAGAAAAGCATCTGTTGGGAGGTACAGATATGTTCAATAACGCAAGTTAAGATATATGTCTTAACTTAAAATGATCTTGATTTTTGTAGCCTGAGTGGATTTGTCAGAACTTAAACTCTTCTTTTAACCCAAAGATTTTTTGATTACAGAAGGAATATTTAATATTGTAGAGATAGCTAATACAATTTCACTATGGTTTGCAGAAATTGGCTAAATGCTGCAGAACACAGACCTGTATCTTCAACGCTGATTCATTCTACAGTTGGATAGGGGTTCAAAGTGTTGTCAGATCCAACCTTCTGCCCTAAGAACATAAAATGAATGGAACTGCACACATACAAAATGCACAGTGGCTAAAACAGATAGCTTTTCATACCTCCACTGTTGCTCTCTCATGCAGGAATCTGGCATGTTAAAAATGCCTATAGGCATTCACAGAAGTCTATTAGTAACTTAGGAAACATAAGAGAGTCTCAGAAGTGAGATGCTCTGCTACAAAGCAACAGGCACACTTTTTTATCCTTTCCCTTACATTTCATGACAGCTGTCTAAGACCAATACTAATCTACAGGCTTGGAAAACTCTCTAGCACCCCTTCATCATACTGCAGACCAGTTAACTGTAAAAAGAGCATCAGAGAAATCAGCCTTGAGTGTGTAAGAAGTGTGAAGGGGGAAGACATCTCAGTGTGATGGTGGATAACATAGATTGTGGTTTCAATATCCTTGCTTGAGCAGTCTTGCTTACTACTCACAGTTTTCTGTAGAGGGCTGTGTCCTCAGGTCTTCAGAATGGGGAGAAAAGTGTGAAGCTATTGCTAAAAGCAGGTTGAGGAGAGCATCATGTCCTAAAAGAGTTGTGGGAAACTGCAGTGGGTCTGAGAGCCAATTTCCTGCCCTTGAGACCTTCCATGGGCTGTGTGGACTGAAAAAAAATGTCAAGACACAAAGCAAAAACTGAGGATTATTTTTTGATGCTAAATACTGTATAGATGCCCTGCAATCTGTTTAAAAAACAGATTGTCCCTGCTTGAGGTTTTTGCCTTAAAAAGAGGAGGAGGAAAAGGAAGAGGAGGAGGAGGAGGATGGGGGAGTGGAGAACAGAAACAGGTTTCTCTGAGGACTATGAATGGTTCAAGGGCCACAAAGATAGGCTTGAGGGGGCATGTGACCATAGTTTGTGACTGTAGTTTGCCCATCACTGTATTAAATGAAAAGGATTAGTTTGCCATGAAACAAAGAAAAAGTGAAAAGATGGTCTTTGTTAGCTAAAAAGCTCAGAACACCCAAACTTCAGTGGGAAAAAAGAGGAGAGAGAGACTGACTGACTGACTGACTCCATTTTAAAGGTTGGCTTTCTCTATGCAACCATTGAAACCACAGTGGTCTGGATTGTAAGGTAAGTTAGGGAACTTCATCAGGTGAATGTTTTTATGCCCTCCCCGGTCTTCCATTTCCACAGGTAATTGTGTTCCCCTCAAAGCCCCCTTGGCCAATATGGTGTGGGATTCTGTGGACTGCTGGGGGCAGGAACAAAGAGATGAGAAACTTCCCTCTCAGTGCTGGAAAAGAAGAAGATGGGAAATTTTATTTCAAACAAGCTCCCTAACTGGGGATTTGGAGGCTGTGGTCCCAAACTCTTCTAAGCTCTAGTCTTAGGCCCTTTCTGCAACTTACCTTTTCTCAGCGCTGGGGTGTGGGGATTGCGCAAGCAGCCTCCAGCAAGAGGCTCTCATGTCCCCGCTGCTTCAGCTCTGCATGAGCTGCCTGCTCCTGAACAGGCAGCACGGAAAACCCCGCCTCTTCCTTCCGCAGCGCAGCCTGGGAGTTTCCCAGGCTACGCTGGGGCAGCAAGCGCGACTGCCACAGCCCGGAGGCTCCACACACACGGCAAGTGCACGCGGGGCCCTGGAGCAATGTGCGATCATGCACCATTTTCGTCTGAAAGCTGAAAATGAAAAAGTGCGTGAGCGGCACCTGCCCTACCCTGGAATGTCGTGCGATTGTGAGTGCATCATGCAGATCACTCCTCACAATCGTGCAATACTCCAGGCACCCTTTCACATGGCAAATGCTGTGCAAAAAGGGCCTGAAAGTCAAAATCTCATTTGAGGTGTGCTTTCCCTTTCTCAACATCCTCTCATTTCCCATCCCAGGTTGGTCAGGAATGACCTCAAATTAAGTGCCCTTTTGCACTTCACATTTGTAACACTTAGGATTGTTTTGACTTCTATTGCAGCGTCCTATGGAATCATATGATTGATGGATGGATGGATGGATGTTTGGTGAAGCACTAGAGCTCTCTGACTAAGAATTCTAAGTATCCCTCTCATCACTGCAAATCCAAGGATTCTAAAGGATGTTGCCATGGCAATTGGTGAATTATAGAGCTGTAATTGTGTAGCATGAAAGAGTTTTTTGGGGGCGCCAGTGGCTATTTGCGAGAGAGGAAGCAGACTTTCCTTCTGTGAACTGTGCTCAGTTAACCTGTATTAGGATTCCAACCAATATAAAACAATGTATAACAAGAGCAGGCTTAACAACGAGCATAGGCATTCATTAGACTGTAGCATGTCATTGCTCTATATTTCTAAAATTGGTCGCCTGCTTCTAAATGGACAGTTCAAATTTACAGTGTGTGTGTGTGCACGTGTGCATGTGTCTTCAAGTCACCTCTTGACTTATGATGACTTTCATATTGTTTCCTAAGGCAAGGGATACTCGGAGATGGTTTCATCAGTTCCTTCTTCTGAAATGTCACCTGCTGCACCTAGTATTCATTGGTGGTCTCCCATCTAAGTACTAATCAGGACTGACCTGGCTTAGCTTCCTAGACCAGACAAGATCTGGTGTCTTTAGGATATTTCGGCCACCAAATCTTCCTTAGGGCAGAACATTTTTTTAATGATTTTCTTTCCCCTTCTTCCTGCAAATGTGCATCTTTATGGAAAGTTTCCATAAAACATTTAACAGGCACACAAGTTTTATGTAAAATAAAACCTTTCTGCTATTTTTCATCAAGGTCTTGGACACAAAACAAAGCTCACAAGTAAGGGCAGAGATATTCAATAGTGTTAGAGAATTTTGTTCTTTAGTCACTCCAACCTATTCAGTAAAACCTTTCCTCCCATTCTGCCACCTGCAAGGAGGACAGAGAATTTTGGGAGGGTTGTTTTGCCCAGTGCTATGATTCTCCCCATCTCCATCCAAAATATATACATCAAAGGGAAAGAAAACAAACAACCCCTCCCCCAAACATTTTTCTTCTTGGATGAATAACTATTTCTTTCTTTCTTTGCTTGCTGTTGATACCATTGGTTATAAAATGTTGCTGGTCTCTGTGAGCTGAGGATGTAAGCAACCTTTCTACTCTCGTGATACTGGAAAGAGGGATCATCTCAACTTTTCTGGGCTGCTGCCTGAGAAATTGGACTCTGCACAGCCAGCAAGGGACAATTTATTCTTGTTTAGATAGCTCTCAAGATTCTCCCTCTATCATACTTACTCCCAGTCTTCTCACTCTTTCGCTCTTTCCTCTGCATTCATATCACTCATCTGCAAAGTTGTTCCTGCTGCCAAGATCTGTTTTCCATTTTGTTCCCAATTACTTGAGAATAAGTTCCACTGAAACTTACGGAATTTAATCCAATGTAAACATGTAGCTTGAGAGAAGAAAGGTCTGTAGAAAGGACAACATAGCCTTTGGGATAATCAAACTGGTGAAATTCAGGACAGTTATTGGATGGAATTCTTCTCCTCACTCAGGAAAACAAATGAGTTGTTGCTGTTAATTTCATTGATATCTTTCATTTCCCCAAAATTGGGACACAAAGTGGCTTAAAAATTAAAATGATTACAATAGAGTTACAAACATAAAAAAGTCAACTTTAGAATAGAATTAAACTATTAACACTATTAAAACAATTTAAAATACATATATAAGATAATTAAAAAATAGTTTTAAACAATACACTTAGAACAATACAGCATCCTCTTATAAGCCCTTTTCTTAAAAACCTTCAGTTCTAAAAGCTTGTTGAAATTTTAAAAAAATCACCTGCTAAGGCAGTGGTTCTCAACCTGTGGGTCCCCAGATGTTTGTGGACTTCAGCTCTCAGAAGCCCCAGCCACTATGGTCAATGCTCAGGGCTTCTGGGAGCTGAAGTCCACAAACATCTGGGGACCCACAGGTTGAGAACCACTGCACTAAGGAAAGAAGAGCAAGGAAAGGGCTATTCCAGCCTCCTAGAGCTTAGGGGTAATCATTGAGAAGGCCTTATCTTGCATCCCACCAACTCTGCCTGTCAAGGTGGTAGGATTGAAAGAGGGATGTCTCCTGAATATCTTTGATTCCAAGAAGGCTTGTATAAGAAATCATGGTCTGTCACCTTGGATCTAAGCCACATAGGACTTTATAGGTCACAACCAGCACTTTGAATTGTGCCTAAAACCAAACAATCAGTAGAGCTGCTGGAGCAAGTAAGTTGTGTACTCTCTGAAATGCAGGATATAGTTAATAATGTGATGATGAGACAATAGAGATTTCTAATTATCCCTCTGTATTAAGTATGTCCAGACTGCCTTTTCACCACTACCAAGCAATCTCTTCCTCTAGACTCTATTTGATTATTCACACATGACCCATTTGTTCACCCCCTAAACTTTTGATGCTCGCGAATGTTTGCTAGGAAATGATGCTGATTATATTGTGGTATGAAAGATGCTCACAGTTGCTTGGCAGGAAATAATAACTGGCTAACAAACTTAGGCCCTTTCCTCACGGGGGGCAAAACGGGGCCGCGCACGCAGGGGCGGAGCTTACCCGCAAGCGGGTTGCTCTGTCCCTCCAAAGAGCGCGGATCCACCGTTCCAAATGCCACCGAATTTCGGTGGCGCTCGGCGGCTCCGGCGGCACCCAAAATGGCGGCCGGCAGCTTCCGGTGGCGCTCCGCCAATTAGGATAGCGCGCCAGCCGGAAGCCCGCCCCTGAGCAGATCTGCAGGGGCGCGCCACTGCGTCTCTGCAGTTCTTGACCGGGGGCTGCTACGGGGCAGCGCGGGTAAGTTTTATAAAAACCACTTTTGAAGGTGGTTTTTATAAAACTCACAGCGCCACCCCTGGGGCTGCGCTAGAACAGTTTGAGGTCTAGAACCTCACTTTTTTTAACTGCTCTAGCGCAGAGCCCGGTGAAGAAGACCTCCTGAAGAGGTCGCTCTAGCATGGGCAATATGCCCATGTGGAAATGGCCTCAGTCACTCCTCCTATCATCAGAACAATCAAAACATACACACACATTTGTAGATCAACAGATTCAGCAGAAGATTTGCACCTCAGTGAGGTTGCCAGAATTCTAGTGGTTGACGGAGCCACAGTACTCACTTGAATTCTGCTACTGTTGTATTGTTTCAGTGGCATAATTCATCATAGCTATCACACCACTGACATTCTCACTAAGCGTTAGCTTTTAGGGATACAGAGTTTTCATTTTTTATCATTTCTATTACACTTCCCTATGCAAAATGCTTTCTCTCTCTCTTCTTTTCTCTCTCTCAATATAGCACTTTGTGAGATATGTTAGTCTAAGTGATAATGACTCACTCATAAATATATGACTTTGTACCTGAATTTTCTGTCTTAACAATTCTATCTACTTCACTACATCAGTGAAATAATTGTGTTAACAGTTTCTTTATAAGCTGTCTTAAAAGTAGAAATATACAGGTAGTAAGATGCGGAGCTTGGAAAGGTACTTTGCAAAAATAATTCATTCTTTCAGTCATTAGAGTTTTTAAAAAGTAACCCTTCAAATTACTCAATAAAAAAAAATAGGATTGCCCGTACCACCATATTTCTGATTCCTATGAATGGTTGTGAAAGCTGGACAGTGAGGAAAGCTGATAGAAGAAAATCAACTTAAGTTTTGAATCTCAAATGAAATCAAGCCTAAACTCTCCCTAGAAGCCAAGATTATTAAAATAAGGCTGTCATACTTTTGCCATATCATGAGAAGACATGGCTCACTAGAAAAAATAATAATGCTTGATAAGGGCATGGAAATCCTTGGGGCATCACAGCCCCAGAAAACCCTGTGATAGGTTCACCTTAGAATCACCATAAGTCAGAAACAACCTGATGGCACACAATTACAACAGCAAGGTGGAAGACAGTAGGAAAAAAGGAAGACCACATTACAGAGGGATAGATTTAATCAAGGAAGACACTTCCCTAAATCTGCAAGACCTGAGTAGGGCAGCTGAGAGTAGGGTGCCATGGAGGTCTCTAATTCACAGGCTTGCCATAAGTCAAAGTTGACATGATGGCAGTTAACAACAGCAACATGCTAAAATAGTTAACCTGTTGTACTAATGGTTGCACTAGTTGGTACTTCCAGGTTGCAAATCAAGATTGATAAGGAGTTAGTCAGGAGTCACTTAGTTAATATATATGAGTTCAAATCTGCAGGACCAGATGAATTGCATTCCACAGTGTTGAAGGGATTTGCTTACCTATTGGAGGAACCACTTGCAATCATTTTTAAGAAATCTTGCAGAACAGGTGAGATGCCAGAGGAATGGAGAAGGGTAAACATTGGCTCTCTTAAAAGAATCAGGGGAGGGAGATCCAGGGGACTAGAAACCAGTCAGTCTGACCTCAATACCAGAAAAAAATGTTAGAACAGATCATACTGGAGTCTATCTGCAAGTATCTTGAAAACAGTGCAGTGATCATTAGAAGCCAGCATAGGTTTGTCAAGAACAAATCATGCAAACTAATCTTATAGGTCCCCCACACAAAAAATCAGGTCACTAGTTTAGTAGATGGGAATGCTATGAATATTCTTTATCTGGATTTTAGCAAAGCATTTGATAAGGCCACCTGTAATATTTTAATTAGCAAATTGGTTAAATATGAAATAGATGAGAAGAAGAGCCAATGTGATGTAATCCAATGCACTGGAGGATTAGATTATGACTCTGGAGACCAGTTTGAATCCATGGTTGGGCATGGAAGCCCCCTGGGTGACTTTAGGAAACTCACTTTCTCTCAGTATAAGAGGAAGGTAAATCAACCCTCCTCTGAACATATCTTGCCAACAAAACCCTATGACAGATTCACCTTAGGGTCTCCATAAGTCAGAAACAACCTGGAGGCATACAACAAGATTGGACCACTCAGATGGATCCATAATTAGCTGGAAAACTTTGCTTGAAGAGTTGTCATCAATGGCTGTGCTGCAGACTGAAAGGAGATCTCAAGTGGAGTGCCTCTGGGCTTTATCCTATGGCCATTATTCTTCAACATTTTTTTCAGTGGCATAGATGACAAAGTAAAAGGAATACTTATGAAGTTTGCAGATGACACAGATCTGAGAGGGGTGACTCACACTGGAAGATAGGGACAGAATTCAAAAGGACCTAGATAAACTAGGAAATTAGCAGTAATTGGTAAAATGAAAATCAACAGAGACAAATACAAAATTCTATATTTAGGCCACAAAAGCCTCCTACACAGGTACTGGATGAAAAGAACCTTGGGATTATTGTTGATTGTAAGTTGAATATCACCCAGGCAGTGCTGATGCTGCAGCAAAGAAACCAAATGTTATTTAGCCTGCCTTAATAGAAGCATAGTTTCCAAGATGAAGGAAGTAACAGTCCCAATATATTCTGCACAGCACAGGCTTCATCTGAGCTACTGTGGTCAGTTCTCGATGCCTCATTTTATTGTGCAATGGAGCTATTCACATTTCAAGTGCAGAAGCAGAATTCCTTATGCAGTGCTGTTGAGCATTGGTGTGCCTGTACATAGAGGCACATCATACATGCACATCCATGCCCATTGTGCTTTTAGTTGCACACTGTTGTGATTTACTAATGAAATGGCATTGCACAATCATCACATAAGTCTGTGAGCATAAAGTTATGCTACATCTCCTTGATGATCTTAGCCTCTGTTTTTCTACTCTGCCTTATCTTATTTTGAGATGGCCAAGGATTTTTTTTTAAAGTCTACTTGCCATGGGTGTGTATATTGGTGTATGCTTTGTCTGGCTGTTATGGGGAAAGTGTGTTCCTTCAGGTGGACAGCAGATTTGGATAGCAATGCTACCAGTTTTTTCTTTAGGTGAGCATCATAATCACAGTGCATAGCTGAGGGGCAGGGGGGATGGTCCACCCTGGGCAGCAGTTTGGGGGGGGGCGCCACCACTTGGGTGCTGTCCTGAGAACTCCCTCTCTTTGTGCTACCTGGACACCATCTAGTCTGAGCCCACCTGAGACTGGGAACCGAACCTAGCTGCCCACTGCCCCTACCTACCTGCTTGGAGCCCTGGGTGACGTGCATTGCCTGTGACTCAGTGGACTAGCTTTGCCCACCATCCACCAGGCAGTTCCCCCAATTGCTCCTGGCCCACCAGTCTACTCTATCCAGACTGGCCCTCGCTCATAGTCAACCCACCCACCACCACCTGGCAGAAGGAAAGCAGTACAGTTTGGAAGAACTGGGAGGGCAGGGGCAAAGGGGCTTGGGAAGTTTCTCCTGGGGTGACTCACTGCTCCTTCTGATCTTTTCCCAAGGACAGTGGAGCTGTCCTGCCAGTGCATACTTGGGGGAGCAGTGGGTGGTCCGTCCCAGGCAGCAAAAGTTGTAGCTATGTCAATGAATAATCAAATATGACATCACAGTAACCCGTCTACTTCTGGGGAGATTCTAGAAATTGTAGTCCACAACAGTAACCCTTCCAAGCCCTGCTTCATTCTAAACTGAGATGGGCAGTAGCAAGAGAAATTACTGTACAATGAAAGACAAAACACTTTATATAATCTTTCAGCCACTTCCTTACTAAGTCCAAGAAGTGCACATACCACCCTGGAGAATTTTTCCACAATTTCTAACTTCTTCAGTGCATTTGTGTGTGTAGGTGTTGGGGGGAAGACTTTAAAAGCAATTCAATGACCCATCAGTCTGAATAATGGTCCAAAAACGTGGAAGAACTAGTAGTGGCATGGCATTCTTTACCTGATTTGTTGTATTTCTCTTGTAACACATCAGATTGCATTCTTTCCCAGCAGCAATCCCTTTGTCAATACTCAGGGCAAAGTGGAACATAGCAAGTCAACACAACAAGTCTCGAGAAACAAAGGCATTAAGTCACTGTGGTTATTTAATCTTGCAACTGGAGAGGGCTCTAGGGTAGCCTTTCTACAAGAGGGATCACTTAAAAATTGTTTCTGGCAGGGATCAGCTCATGTGGGTCAGCTTCTAAGCATGAATTCATGACACATCTTGGAACAACAGCTCTCAAAGAGAGGAAGAACATGAGCACTATCAGCTAAGAACAAAAACTTGTTAAGGGATTCAGCAGTCAGCGTCAGTTCTACACACACAGCTATGCACACATCCATGCATGGAATCATGGTAAGGCTTTTAGATTTTGCAAGAGATGATTTAAACCTTGGCTGCTGAATAAAACCAAAAGCAAAATTTTGACGTGAGTTTGGATGCAGTTATGGTACTTTTCAAAGAAGCATCTGTGTTAAGTGTCTTGCAGCATAAAAACAAGGAAGAAAAAGAGGTGAAAAATGTGGCAGCAACATTAAGACTTAAAGGTTTTAAAGGTCCTGCTACATTTCTTTCCCCCCCTATCCGTTCCTTCCTCCTCTTTATGTTAGAAAACTTGTCAGTTTTGTTGTTAGGTTTTGATTCTTTTTATCACCTGCCTTGGGTCTCCCTCCAAGAGAAATGTAGCATATAAATGAAATAGCAAGTAAAACAACAATTTTAATAAAAAATTTGTAAAAAAAAGACTTTGATATGATTAGTGTGCATTCTCAGGCAGATTTCATAGTTCATAATTTGAACACAGAGTTTAGGCTTTTTTTTTTAAGGGTTAAGTACTCTCTCTTCCCACCCCCACCCCACACATAATCATGTCATATTCAAGTACAACCACACTTTCTAACTTGGCATACTCTTTATTCCTAAATTCTAAATACACTTTAGTCCATTTGTTTATTCCTAGTAGTTCCTAAAATCTCTTGGTGTGCTTCAAAAAGCCCACTCAGTCTGGGATCAGAAAAAAGGCAGAATTCTAAAGTTTCAGCTTAAAGAAAAGATGGGGATCCTATAAGGATGCACCATTAATGTAACATACCATTACGTAAGTGGACTAAAACCCTGGAGACCAGGGTTTGATTCCCTGCTTGGCCGCAGAAAGCCACAGGGTGACCTTGGGTGCCTTGCATACTTTCAGCCCAGAAAACCTCATGATAGATTCACCTTAGAGTCACCATGAGCTGGAAATGACTTGAAGGCACATGACAAACAACAATGAGAGAAGGAGACTGTCAGTTTCAAGCTGCATATTCTTCAGATGCCTCTTTTCTTGGATGAGGGAGTACCCAAGGGTACAAGAGAGTATAGGTATGTTGGCTTGGAGAATTTCTTGTCCCATGGGAGGGGTAATTATCCAAACCCTCCCCTATACTGTTTTAGTTGCATGGACCTCACTCTCCCACACTCCAGAAGCGACACACGCACCTTAGAACAAGCAGCCACCTTCTCCTAATCCTGCTGCCACCAGCTTTTTCTTCTTTTCCTCATCACAGTTGATACTATCAGGGTTTCCATGCTAACAAAACTATTAGGATCTACTACAGTTCTCCTAGGACCTCTTGTTCATTCACTGTGGACCCCAGTTGAAGCTTTATGTAGACTTCTAGTTTTGGGACAGTGTGGTAGGGATAGATTGGACAAAGAAACCAGCCAGTCAGAAATATTTGTCGTTAATTCTTCTTAGCAAGATTGGCTTGCAGATTGGTTCTGCATAGGCAGAAAATAACAGTTATGGCAAGTACATATTAGAAAGAGAGAGGCAAATATGAGACTGTGAGATAGTTATTCCTCCATACTTACTATTCAAAGGCCCTTTCCTCATGGGGGGGCCGAACGGGGCGGCGCACGAAGGGGCGGAGCTTACCTCATAGTGGGTTGCTCTGTCCCTGCAGGGAGCGTGGATTTGCCATTCTAAACGCCGCCAAATTTCTGCAGCGCACAGCGGCGCACAGCGGCGCCCAAAATGGTGGCCGGCAGCTTCTGGCGGTGCTCCGCCAATCAGGGCAGTGCACCAGCTGGAAGCCTGCCCCTGGGCAGATCTGCAGGGATGCGCTACCGCGTCTCTGCAGTTCTTAACCTGGGGCTGCCATGGAGCAGCGCGGGTGAGTTTTGTAAAAACCACTTGCAAAGGTGGTTTTTATAAAACTCACAGTGCCACCCCTGCGGCTGTGCTACAGCAGTTTGAGGTGTAGAGCCTCACTTTTTCAAACTGCTCTAGTGCACCCTGCAGTGAAGAAGACCTCCTGGAGAGGTCGCCCTAGCGTGGGCAATATGCCCGTGTGGAAAGGGCCAAAGAGTCTTAAAGCAGTTAAATAGCCCCCTCCCATCTATCTTGCTGATTTCTAAGGCCTGCTATTCCTATGATAGTGAGCCAGCATGATGTAGTGGCTTGAACATTAGACTATGACCCTGGAGACCATATTAGCAGCCATACACCTCCATGCACACTTTGATATAGCAAATATTAATTGGCATGAAACTAGGCTATATGCACTTATGGCTGAAAGGCCATGTGAAGAAGGGACACTGGCTGGGAAAATGTGCAAAAGTAGGTCAGAGGTGACCTCAGCATGGCCAGGTCATCAATTCATTGTGGATTAGCTGGGTAAGCCTTACTTAATGGATCTAAGTTAATCCTCTCAACTGCTCAACCTCAGAAAACAATAGTCAAAGAAAACTGCCCAGGTGCAGCCGGCAAGCTCCCCTGCTGTGTGTATTTCCTACCAAAACCTTCCCCGGTTACATTGCTCAACCAAGACTTCAAGATAATCATTCCAGACCCCTTTTGTTTACTCTGCCAGAAAGCAATTAACTCACACACCTTCAGGGAGGGAAATAAGAGTATAAAAACCTTCAATTTTGACCAGTATTTTGCTTGCTGGTTGCCACACTGTCACTTTGATTTCTGGTTGTGTACTACCCTTAGACATAAGTCTAAGCTACAATGCTGCTTCTTTGCTGCTCTTCTGGAATAGCTAATATTGCCTACTCCCTGAAATTTCATTATCAATCTTTCCTCCCTTTTCCTTCAGTTAGCCTTATGTGAGTGCATGATTATTTGGATCTTGTGTGTATGTGACTGAATTTCCCTCAATAAAACACATTTTAGTTTACTTTTGAATCTCTGGCTGGTTCTTCCTTGAAGAAGACCCTGTAAACACTGGTGTCAAAGATCTCATTAGATTACCCCCCCCTTGCAGGCCTCCCCATTGAGTTAATTAATTCCCCACCTTTGCATGGAGATACCGGCATTGTGTGTGGACCCCTGAGTCAATCATGTCTTGGGATAACAAACAGGATTCAATTCCCTGCTTGATCATGGAAACCCACTGGGTGACCTTGGGTGTGTCACACATTCCTATCCCCAGAAAATTCTGTGATAGGGTCACCATAAGTCGGAAATGACTTGAAAGCACACCACCACCACCACCACCACCACCACCACCACAGCAGCAGCATCTATAGAAACAGAATGTTTGATGCTTATTACTCATCACAGTGAAGTAAGGATATCCTCCTTAAGAAGCTAATTTTTTTTCCAGATGTAACAGTACAGGGACTTCTTGAGAATCCAATGTTCTCTGATTAAGAAAGGCACAACACAAGTAACATCTGAGACAAAATGTACGTCTGTGACTCTAACAACATCATATTTGTTCTCTTGTATGATTTTTAAACTCTTTGCCTGATGAAGAATCCAGTGAAGCTTTGAAAACTTGCATGATGTAGTTTTGCATTTTTGTTGGCCAATAAAAGTATCACTCTTTTGCGGCTTTTATATTTTGTTGTATTTTGCTGCATCACCAACACAACTGCTGCTGAATATGTTTCCTGCTTTTTTTAGTAATGTATACTTAGCTAAGTAACCTCTCCTGGCCCACCTACCCCGAAACCTGATAGAAACATCATTCACCCATGCTTGGATTGCTGCCACAATAGACCTCCTTCTCTCCATGCAGCTGATGCTGGTAAAATAGGTGGCAGAGGAAGAGTTACTATTGTGGCAATAGTGTCACCATTGTGACTTTTGGCTTATCACATAAGGCAGGTTAATCACATTTACAGCAGGATAATATCTTTGACTGGGACTTCCCACATTATTTTGTTCCTCTTCTATTCTTCTCCCTGTGGGGAAACTACATGGAAAGTGTTCTTTTATGAAGGAGGTCATTAAGAGATTAATCCATTAACCCATCTCAAGCATCTAGGTATTATATGCATCCCCAGCACCTTGCAAATTTCAGACCAGTAGCAAACTGGTGTTAGGGATATAATCCCTTCACTAAGTTCCTTCTCAAAGGTAACAATTTGGATCTTATTCTATGCAAAATTCGCAAGTGGTTGTTTTGCACAGAGAATAGCATTTTCTGCATGAAAAATAATATTTGAATGCAGAAATATTCATTCTGTGCACAAAATACTGTTTCCTGCACAAGACAAACATGTGCAAATTTTGCCCAGAATAAGCCCTGAACTGCAAAGATGTTCATCAGGCCAGAGTTCTTCTCATCAGGGTTTCTCAACAATCAAACATATTTTTTCAAACAATTTTTAAAAATATTTTTGAATATTCTTTCCATCTCTAACTGGTGGCCAGGTGCTCACAGGAGTAAGACCTTTGAAATGGCAATAAAATTCCCTGCTCTACAGATAGAGAAGGTAACATATAGATAGCAATTCCCACCAGCCCTGGCCCATATAGCAAGAGATAAGCGTATATCTAAGCTGTTGTCAAAAAGCATCTGGACGACTAAAAGTTGTCCACCTTGCAAAATAATTCTAATACGAAAATAAAAAACGACTGCCAGAAAATAGATGCATAGACACATTTGCTTGCTAAGGACTTCATCTGGTCAGTCCACTGCCTAGAAAAACTGGCTGTTAAGAAGAATTCTTACCAGTTTATGCACAATAGTTTCTGAATCATTTCATTTGAAAACAAAGTTCTTCCATTCTATGTACACACACACACACATACAAAAAGAAAAAGAAAAAAACGAAAAGAAACAAAGTAATCTATTGTCTTGCAGCAAGGAATGTAAATAATGCTAGATTTTGTGTTGTCTTGTTTCATAGAAGTATTCAATACATGATTGTTGGAGGGGGGGTCGTAGAAAAAGATGGGGATAGGGAAAACAAAAGAGAGACAAGATGTCTTTTCTTTTCCCTTAATTAATCTTGGAAGATGATGATATCTCAGGATGAAAAATGAGTAGTAAATGCCCTGCTAACAGCCTTCCATAGAGATCTATCTCTTTGACAAATGAGCTCCGAGGCATAGGACTCAGGAACTGAGCTCTGTCAGTACATTAGTGAGGGCTTGGCAGTCAAAAGCAAAGAAGCAAAGAAGCAAGCAAGGAGGAATGGGAAGAGCTTAAGAATTAAAGCCTCTCTTTTACATTTCCCCAGTCATTCTCTTAAGAACTATCCTTCATTGCAGGGGATAATTTTGCCTCCAGCCTGATAACAGCAACGGTTACAACATTTGTTACTTTCTGTGATCCACAATGCTCTCTGTGTGTCTGTGTCTGTGTGTGTTTAATTTAAAGACGTCATATCTGACTCCTTTTCCCTGCTGGGTTACTACCAGCTAGGAGGGGGATTTAGATTAGGAAAAATGGGGTGGGGTTACCCCTCTACCCAATGCCATTCTCCTGTCTGGATTTGTGGTCTCCTCTCCTTCCCCAATTTGTTCATGGACTCTTTCAGTTGGGCCCTAAATGTGCAAAGAGTTCACTATTCATGTCACTAACTAAAAAGGCTAACAGTAGACTTGTAGGGACATGGAAGAATTCAATTCATTTGGTAATTTGAATTTATCCAATTTTTCAGTACTAAACCATAGTCTCCAACTTTCTTGACTTGGCAGGGACAGCTGAAATTAATCTTCTCTTCTCCCACTGTTTCAGCTGCCTTTAAAGGGCCTTTCCACATTACACTGTTATAGTGCTATTATTCTACTTCCAACAACTTATGGAATCCTTGGGTTTGCAGTTTAAGGAGGGGTATTTAGAATTCTCAGCCAGAGAGCTATTTGGCCTCAGTAAACTACAATCCCGAGTAAACCTTAGTAAACTACAAAGAGACATCTAGAGTTGATCAAAGAAAAGTCAATAACGATTAGCTGGTTCTTTATGGATCTAGAACATCCCATTCCACATCTGACTAGGAGGTCCAATGGACTGTTGGTATAATATCATTTGTACCAAAAACAAACCTTGTCAGAGACAAGCCGGTACAAGCAGCCCAAAATATATTAGAGATGGAAGAAAAGTGCTTCTAGCATCAACCTTTTCATACTTTTGGGAGTAGTTTCCTTCTCTTTAGTGGCAGTAGATGTTCTGAGCAGCAGTTCCTGATAGCTGTCTACCATCTTGTTTTATCAGAAGGCTCCAGAATGACAGAACTTCTGGAGCCTTCAAGGGTAATAATAAAACTGTGGCTAGCACAGAGCAGTAGCTGCAGTTAGCTCTGTAGGGCAAACATTGACAAAAATTAATATTATTAACAAAATTAACAACTAACAAAAATTAAAATATAAAAAGGAGAAAAAGTCAGGGAATACTTCTAAGTAGCATAAAGAAGTGAGATTTCATGAATGAATTAAAAAAGTAAAAAGAAAGGAAACACATTGGAGTAACATGAACAACTGTAATTTTTATAAATGAATAATGTAACAAAGTAAAACAAAACTGTAACATTAAAAAAAAACCCTCTTGGTCACCTCTTGGGATAGAATAAGACAATCCTTGGGTCTTTCTGCTATACACTGTTATAGTGCTATTATTCCACTTTCAACATCCTATGGAGTCCTAGGGTTTGCAGTTTAAAGAGGCGCATTTGGACTTCTCAGTGAGAGAGCTCTTTGGCCTCAGTAAACTACAAACCCCAGAATTCCACAGGATGTTGAAAGTGGAATAATAGCACTATAACAGTGTAGTTCACAAAGGTCCAAAATGCCCCAGTTTCTTTCTCTTCCTCCCACTCTTCCCATTCATCTTCTGAGCAAACTGAGTTCAAAGAACAAAATGCTGTTTGCACTCAGTTAACTCAACAGAGGGGATGGGAGAGGAGGAGACAGAATTTTGCCCTTCCCAGGAGGTTCAGGCGAAAGCAAACTGCTGCAGGATCTGCTAGTTTTTGTTTTCTTCTTCATTAATAGCTTTTGCCATCTTAAACACATTCTGCTGATATTTGTCCCAGTTTTCATCTGGGAAATGTTGGAGAGTACGCTGAACATGCAGACTAGAGTGCACATCTACAACCCTGTCCAGATACAGCTCTGTGGAACCCAAAAATATCCAGAGGACACAAAGTGCCATATGTAACTATACTGCAATTCAGTCTCACAGAGTGATATCTGGCCATGCAAGAAAGTTGTGGAAGTTTGCATACTCTCCAGACTTCCACTGGAGTTAGCAACCTTTCTATGTATATACTCACTAATTACTAGTTTGCATATTTACTTTATAGGAGCTGACAGCATATATTTATGGTAAGTTCGCATTTGTTTGCTTCTATTATACTCCTTCTCTTCTTGCAGCATGCAAGTTGGAGCCATCTTTCCTCTCTCCCCCATTTTTTTCTCTTTCTTCTTCTCTCTCCTCCTTCATTTTTCAATCCTAAACCAGGGACCAGTTATCTTTCAGTATTCATATTATTCAGATGGAGCAGCGTAGAACAAGAAATGCAGACAAAAAAATGACCTTAAGGGAAATGTATGTAAAATCAGACATATTTTATTAGAGAAAATACATGGAAAGCATTATGAAAGACAAAAAAAGATTGCAAAAAGTTGCCAAAAGAAGCAAAGGTATAAGCCAAAAAAATGTATATTTTGGGAGAAAGGCACAAGAAAATGCATACAAATTGGACTTTGAAAAAAACAACATGCAGTTGGAAAAATGAGAAATGGTAAAAACCAAAAAAGTATGAATTTATCCACTCTTCACACAATCATAATACAGGTGGAAGTAACATGGTGGATTACAGATATTTTAGACTGCAGTTCCCATAAACCCGAGCTAACTATGATCAGGAATTATGGGGCATGAGGTTTCCCACCACTATTATATTGTAATTCAGTCCCACAATGTGATTTTTTCTCTTTTTTTCACCCTAAAGAAATCTGTGAAAAGTTGCATACATACACACCAGACTGCCATTAGAGTTAGCAACCTCTGCAAACCTATACTCACTAACTGCTAGGTTGCATATTACTTTATAGGAGTTTAGGCACAGCATATATTTCTGTAACTTCCTGTTTGTTTCCTATTAGCATAGTCTCTCTCTTCTTGCATCATTGAACCTACAGCCATCTACTTTCTCTCTCCTCTGTTACACAAAGTATGTGATTATGAACAAACACCGTATTTAAATTTAATTTAATGTGTGTTTATGAACAAGACTAAGCTTGTTTCTTTCGGTGGGGGACTGGTTGTTGTTTAGCTTCTGACTTGCCAATTTATTCTGCTTGAAAGATCCAGTATTGTGGGTCACATTTCCCAACAACTTCTTCAGAGTTTGCATACAGACCAAATGTCTTTTACTTCATATGCAAGGTTTCCAGTGATAGGGGAATGTCTTATTGTCTTGTATCAATGCTGGAAGCAGTAGTCATGTCACTGCTTTTTAGGGTATTGAAAGAAAAAGCCTACAGTATGGGAGGAACATTGCATAAGGTCCTTTAGGGTGAGATGGGCAACTTTTGAAAGACCAGGGACCATTTTTGCCATCACCCAGACTTCAGCAGGCTGCCAGAAATTTGGCCTGGATATTCTGAGCTAGAATGGCCTTCAGATCACCCAACCATGAGCTGCACAGTGTTGCAATGTTTCCACAATTAATCTGCATTATTTATTAAGATTTATTATTTATTGGGAAATGTGTTTGCCAAGTGCCCACTTTACGCTAATAAATAAAAAATAAAGCAACATCTTACAAGACTGAAGGGGCCTATAACATATCACCCTACAAAAGATATTGGTTCAGTGTCTTTCAGACCCAGGAGATTAGAAAGCATTACACCCATGAAACAAGATCACTGACATAAACTATTTGCCTGGGAGTCAATTTGTGTGGTGATTCAGTGTACTTAACAACTCGCTGTGAGGAGACCCTTCCACTACAAGGCAATTTCAAGAGGCTTTCTCGTGACTTCTGTGTCAAGAAAGCTTCATAGATCCAAGTGGCGTGAAAGAGAGAGTGATGAAAGCAACACTAAAGATTCCCTGTATTTATTTATTTATTTTAAAGCATCTGTGAGTAAATGGGCAAGAAACAAAATAGAGCTTCACTAATAACATTCTCTAAGTCTCACCCCCAAGAAATGGGGTAGGAGGCTGTCTTTGTGTTTATATTGAAAAAGCCTGATGGGACCCGTAATTCCAGGGAAATACAATGATGTAACTACAGCCGACCTCTCCTCTCATTGCTGGTAACGACCTCAGCAATAGAAGTGGAGACCCATAAAAGCCGTTCCCACAGGACAACCACAACTATAAAGTTTATTACCCAATAAAGAATGATCTGCAAATTTAGAGGCTTTTTACTGATCAATAAAAGCAGCATTAACTAAATGATCAGTGCTTACCACCCCTCCCCATTGAGAGCTAGCCCATCCCAGCTATGTTGAAAGCAGACTCCATCTTTTGGGCAAAGTCCAAATTTTCCTTTAATCAGCTCTGGAAGATGTAAGTAATGTCTAATGAGCAAATGAGTAGCTAGTTGCCTGTAAGGCTGGTATAATGATGTTAAAACAACCATCATGCCTATAATTCTGTTCAGTGGCAAAGGCTTCCTTCTTGTAGGATGGACAAGGAAACAGTTGGCTTTGGTGGGCTACCTGCCAAAAGAGCCTTTTGATTTTGCACGCTTTGAACTGAGTAGGCCAAGTTTCTCTGTCTGCAGTACACACACAGCAAGGAGTGAGCACTGGGAACATTTTCAGTTTTTAAGGTTTCATGGATTTGAAGCTATGTCTTTCCTTTGTTAAAAATTACTATTTTTTTAAGTTCATTTGCATTTGTTTTTTCATGTTTCAAATCTCAGTTTGAGAGTGGATTTATTTTTATTTTAGTCAAATATGAGAGGAATCATCTGGTTAAGATCCTTCGTCTGGAGACATATCACGCATGCCTAACTAGGATGCATCTCCCATCTAACCCCTCAACCCACTTTTCTCTGCTGCAGTCCCCTCATACAACCATTTTCTGGATGGTCAAGAATGGAAGGAACAGTATAGAAAAGTCCAACTATTCTCTTGTAGCTGGATGTACAGCAACAAGCAATCCTCCAGGATGATCCTGCAGGTCTTCCTGCAGTCCCTGAGGATGATGCAACTGCTGTATATCCAGCTATAGGAAAAGAAATGGATGTTTCTCTGCCACCTTTATTGTTCTTCAGCCAGCAAATGGATATGGGAAGCAACGGAAGAAAAAAGATGGGTTTGGTAGGATTTTGGTCATTGCAGGATTGGTACAAATGCTGACCTCCACAATGACCAAAAAATTAAGTTATCATTGTTTAAGCTGGACATATTAACAGCATGCCAGCCTTCTTCCAAAAATAATGGGTCATTTATATGTACAAATACCAAGAAACCTGCTAGCTGAAGGATCCCTGGAAGGGAATGCCTCTCCTTTCCTCCCTGTTTCAGCCATACAGAAGGTAGGGAATGGAACAGATAGAAAAGAGATAGCACTAAGATTTTTTTCAAAAATGCATTTATTCCATCTTTATGGTCAACTTGTGGCAAATATAAATATATATAAATATATGTATAAATGTGTAAATATAAATCTGTCTCTTTTCTATGTATGTATGTATCTTTCTTTCTTGATGAATGAATTTCCAACCCTGGTGCATACAGAGGTGGGATTCTCAGTGTAGTACTGCATTTCTTTCTCTTTTTGATGTGGATATCAAATTGTGGCTTGACAGAACTGGTAGACAGGCAGGCTTCATTCCAGCCTGAGATATGGCAGATTCAATCTTGACATTTCCACACTAAGAATTCTCAGATCCCTCTTCATGTATTATTCTGTAGATATTTTGGACAACCTTTCCAATGGCAGAGACAGATCTGGGAATGTACTCAGTCTCATCTTTGCCTCCAAGTTTCAGGATACTGCAAACAAGAATTGTGGTTGACAGGTTGTGTAGGAAGCCATCTTCCTGATCCTTCTTCTCCAGCATTCTCTGTGGTGTGTGATTTCAGGTAACAATGGCACAGCAGGAGCACTTTGGGCCAGAAAAATGTCACAGTATGCTCATAACTCATCATAGCACCCCACAGATATTGGATTTCCTCCATGAGAAAATTGATTAACAGCAGATAAAGTGAGCCTTAGTTCAGAATGCTTTTCTTTATAAGGGTTAAACATGAGATCTCCTGACCAGACTCAAACCATGTAGCTCTATAGTAATTGTGTAGAATCACAGAAGGAAAAAAAAAGTTCCCTGCCACTCTCCTTCTGCCCTTGTTAACCCTGATTCACCAGAGTCTGAACAAAGAAATCTAGCAATTAGAGCAAAATCTATCCCCTCCTGCAGCTGCCTCTTGCAGCTATGCTGAGATGACGGGGGAAACCCCTAGCTCTCAAAGGAAAATGTCCCATCACCTCACAGTACCTTCTGGGGTGTTCTCATGTTAAAGTGAGACGTTCATCATGGTCTTTCTGTGTGGCTGATTATCTTCTAAGGAGAGTATCTCTGTTAAGTCCCTTTTAGGCTATGCCACATTTTTGGCTATAAACTGTCCATTTAAGGCTATGAACTGTGCAGGTAGCCATGTTCGTTTTTCCTAGTGACAATTTGTCACATCTACTACACTGCTATACAAGGATGGCAGTGAATCCACTGTGGATTTTACTATCATTCCTCTAACTAGAGATGTAAATCCTTAACTATTTCATTCTCACATGCAAAGACAAATAATTACAGTAGTTTTATCTCCATTACATGAGAAAACAAATTTTCTTGTGCAGTATTTTCACTGTATATGGATAGCAGAGGCATTACTCTGCAAAACAAATCAACCGAAAAAAATTGACATAGATAACGTTTCCTGGGCAGGAAATAGTGTTTTCTGTTCAGAAAACCTGTCTTTTGCACAGAAAAGAGGGGGGTACACACACACCCATACACATTTTTCTCCACAGAACAAGTCCCTTGCAACACTTTCAGGCATTTGAATAGACTTGGGACTTATCACACTTAGAGTGCTCTTATTCCATTTTATCAGCCATGGCAACATCTTATGGAATCCTGGGATTTGCAGTTTAGGGAGGAGCATTGAGAGTACCCAAATAGACAGCTCGTGTACCTAAGCAAACTACAAACCCCAGAATTCCAGAGAATTTTCCTAAGGCAACTAAAATAGAATAATACTGCTATAAGAAGGCAATGTGATAGGGCCACCGAGTCTAATCTTCTTCCATGCAGGAATGTTCAATTAAAGCAGTCCTGAGAAATACCCATCCAACCTCTGTTTAAAGACTTCCAAAGAAGGAGATTCCAGCACCATCTGAGGCTATATATTCCACTGTCAAACAGTCCTTACAATGCGAAATTCTCCCTGGTTTAATATTCTTCCTTACATGGTTTTCCAATTATCTGGAACCTGATTTTCAGCCTGGGAATATATCATCACAGATATTCTTTCCACCCCTGCCTCGCACGCTCCTCCATGTTGAACAGGAGGGGTTCAGTGCCAGCCTAGGATCCAGCACCTGCACAATTCCTACAAGGAGTTGTGGGAAAAGCCACAGTAAAACTCACAATGGATCCACCAGTAGCAGATCCCCTCTCCATTCCTACTGTATAAACATACAGAGCAAGAAGAATGAGATTGAAGTGGAAACTCTTACCCATTACCAAGCTGCATTTCATGACTGAGAAGAGCCTTTTAATGTATGAAGAGAATATAGTTGGATTCCCATAGAGGACACTGTGCACATCATTAGGAATGGAGGGAAAGCAGAGTTTGTAACTATGGAACAGCAGAGTTTCTAACTGCAAAAGGAATCCCAGTGCACATACAACTATATGTGTGGGTACTCTATTCAGAGCTGAAAAGGGGTGTACTTAGGTTACAGCTTGCTAGCACCGTCTCATCCACCTTTCAAGCTGTTAGAGAGAGTGTATTGCTGTAGTAGACATCTAGCAGTAGATATGGCTCTAGTAGTGGTCAGTTCCATGGAAAAGAATTTTTTCCCCAGTTTATTTTAAAAAAGGAAATGAGCCACATAGTCCTAAGACAATCTTCAGACAATGAAAAAGAACAATAAAAAAGTGAAGAAAAGAAATAGGCCATACAAAGACAAGACAACCAAAACAAATAATCAAATCATCAATATTATATCACCACAGTACAAACAAGTACATCTATGTCTACGTCAATTCACCTAAACAATACTAGTTTACAATAGTACAATACACAGTAGTATTTAACTATGATTGACAATATAATTAATGTAACAGTAACAAAAGAGAGTGCACGGCTGTTATAGACATCTAGCAGTAGATATGGCTCTAGTAGTGGTCAGTTCCATGGAAAAGAATTTTTCAGTTCACAGCACAGGTAGGGAAGAAGCTTTCTGGTATTCATAGATTACCTCATTTTAGGGAATTCTGCCAATGTGATTTTCTCTGCAATATAAAAAGAGGTAGGAATGAGATTTTCTTGAATATATGTCTGATTATTGGAGAAATCAGCCTGAACACCTAAATATTCATCCCGGCATATTGAAAGCAGCAAGTCACCTCCTGTGGTGAAGAGACTGCTGGCATCCTAACAGGATTCAGTTTAACCAGGCCAGCTTCTAATAAGTGTGAAATGAAGCTGCATATAAAAATATGAGCTGCTCCCTGGAAATGCCGAGCTTCATTACATATTGGGGGCAGTGCTAAATTGTGCAGAAAAGAATGAAAATGATGTTTACTCAAAGGTGTTTTTGTGGGGAACTAGAGTGTTTGGATGCTGAGTACTAAGATTAACCTAGGTGTAAAAAATATTGCTGAGGACGGAACACATTTACAACTGAAAAAGTTTCAATGCGGGAAAGCAGGAGTACAGAAAACCTGGTGTTCCTGACAGGTATTTATCCTTATCCATAGCGATTGGCATACTGGCTGGGGTTGATGGGAATTATAATCTAAAATGTTTGGAGGACATTAGGTTTTCTCTCCTAATTAAAAGAGTAGAGGCATGGAAATACTTATGGAAATCCTTTTGACAAGACACATCTCTAAAATGTGCTGTCATGTTAGTTAAGTTCTAGATCTTCTTTAAGATACTGAAGAAATTGCTTCACAACCAAGGTTAAAGTAGTCCCACTAAAATCAGTGAGACTTAACCCAGTCATGGGTAACTTGTCTCATTGATGTGTAATGAGTAGGAAGACTAGATCTGGATTCAATATACTGGGCAAACTCCAAGTGTCATTCCCTAGAAAACCCTACTGCCCAATTCACTTTTAGTGGGAAACAGTAATACTACAGAGCAAATCATAAAGATGGACCACTCTCAGGGTTTGAATTAATCATTCAAAAATTTTACACCCTTTTGGGATGTGGAAGAGAACAAACCAAATCCCAAGGTGAGAATCAAAACCATCACTTGCCATTTCAATCAATCTCTCTCTTCATAAATGTCCTTCCGTGTTTGTATTTTTCTTTTTTGTTAAAAGGAAGCAGTGAGCATTAATAAGGATAACACAGATAAGATATAATGTATTTTTGGTCCATAGGGAATATCAACAACCAGAGGAGGCCCATAGTCTTTTTGTTTCTTTTTTTTTAAGTCAACCTATTCTCTTCATCCTTTGTCCAATTCAAGCCACTCCCCAACTCCCAGATTGAAGCCCATTTCAGGATCTGAACCTTAGATGACCTGTGAAGACAGTAAAGACAGATACACCCCTGGGCTACTGAAAGGGTGCTTTTAAAATATTCATTTTAAGGCAGAATGCCATTTCCAGCTTACCTGCATCCTGTATGCAATTACACTTTTAGTTGTACTACTGTATGGATACAAACAAAAGTACAAATGCCAAAGGTGAGTCCTCACTCTCCAAATACAGAATAATCAGTGATTCAGAGAAAAATCTTTTGTTTTATTACTCACCACTGAATACGCATTAAAACCAGTGCCTGCTCTAATAATGCTTTTCTTCATCTTCAGCCAGCCATTATCGGCACAGGTGGGAAAACCAACTCTAAAACACTAAAAGCTGCAATCAAAATTATTGATGCCATTCTAAATGAAACGTAGGAAGCGGACAAGAGACAAATAAATTATACCCCTCATGACTGGGGCCTAATACATTATTTTTGTGGCATTTTATGTCTCGTTCCATTTTGTCTGGTTTGACTGCTACTATTTCAAGGCTCGCTCTTAATTATCAGAGTCCAATTAGCAGATTTTAAATGGCTTTTATTAGCATTTGCGGAAATGTTTTCAAGAACTGCAACATAAAGTAAGACAATGAGCAACAGCTTATCATAAACAACATTAAGGAGAGAGAGACATCTAGAGTTGGTCAAAGTAAAGTCAATAACAATTAGCTGATTCTTTATAGATCTAGAACATCCCATTCCACATCTGACTAGGAGATCCAATGGCTTGTTGGTATAATATCATTTGTACCAAAAACAAACCTTGTCAGAGACAAGCCAGTACAAACAGCCCAAAATATATTAGAGAGATGGAAGAAAAGTGCTTTTAGCATCAACCTTTTCATACTTTTGGGAGTAGTTTCCTTCTCTTTAGTGGCAGTAGATGGTCTGAGCGGCCACTTCTGATAGCTATCTACCATCTTGTTTTACAGCAGGCTCCAGAACGACAGAATATCTAGAGCCTTCTAGGATAATAGTAAAACTGTGGCTAGCATGGAGCAGTAGCTGCAGTTAGCTCTGTTGGGCAAACATTGACAAAAATTAATATTATTAACAAAATTAACAATTAACAAAAATTAAAATGATAAAAAGAAAAAAAGACAGGGAATACTTATGAGTAGCATAAAGAAGTGAGAATTCATGAATGAATAAAAAAATGTTAAAGAAGAAAGGAAACACATTGGAGTAGCATGAACAAGTGTAATTTTTATAAATGAATAATGTAACAAAGTAAAACAAAAGCAGTAACGTTAAAAAAAACCCTCTTGCTCACCTCTTGGGATAGAATAAGACAATCCTTGGGTCTTTCTGCTATACACTGTTATAGTGTTATCATTCCAGTTTCAACGTCCTATGGAGTCCTGGGGTTTGCAGTTTAAAGAGGGGCATTTGGAATTCTCAGTGAGAGAGCTCTTTGGCCTCAGTAAACTACAAACCCCAGAATTCCACAGGATGTTGAAAGTGGAATAATAGCACTATAACAGTGTAGGGCAGAAAGGCCCCCTGTTGAGTAAGCCTGAGAAATAATGTCTATTCCCTTAAGAATCCACGTGTCCCTGGCCAAAAAAACAGTCCCTACTTCAGAGCAGATCTTTTGTCATACACAAAAACAGAATTTCCTTAATATTTTCAATCTACCAGGAAAAAAAAGAATAGAAAACCTCTCTCCTTATCTAGCCTGACTGCAAGGTTTCCTTCTTGGGTTTCTAGGAAATATCAGTAATTTATTTCAACTCGTTTCCATTTATTTCAAACAGATCAAGAGCAGGGACCTGTGATACTCCAGATGTTGCTGGACTCCAATTAACTGCAAACAGCATTACCAAAAGTCATCCTATCAGGAATGACGGGAGCTGTAGTCCAACAACTTCTAGAGTGTCACAGGTTTCCCATCCTCAGTCTAGAATTTGGAGTCAGGCCTCCTAGGTTCACATCTATTCTCTTCCCTATTTCAACTTTTACCTCCCAGTCCTACAAGGGATACAACAGAGGGTTTATTATGGCTCTTGAATGTTTTTACCTATTTGTCATCTAAACAGCATTTTGTCTTCCTGAGAGACCTTCAATTCAAATAAATATGTTTAGCTGTTGGGATTCTCTGGTGGGGAAATTTGTGTCAGGAGAGGGAGAGCAGGAGAATATGCCCATACCAGCAGGCGTATGCACATTCTCTTCTCATTTCCACTGCATCAATATGTGAGACAGGGAAAGTTTTACTTGCTCACCTCAGACAGCTTTCCAGGAACTGCCCATCCTTTTGGTGTTCAAAGCCAGGCTGGATAAGGACATGAGAGTGGGTGCTGCTCACCTCATAATGTACATGAGCAGTGTGAGCTGTGAAAATTCAAATTTGAATTTAGGTAGCTATTGTGAGATTATTGTATACATCCACCTAAAAGCAAAAGAGTGGACAAAACAATATGCACAACCAAAATTCTCTTCTATGCCAGGGGGTAATATGGCATGATACCCCCTCATCTGGGGTTGAAATATTGCAGTCCTTCAAATTTGGATATCTAATTTGCATAGTATGCAAATTATTACCATCATGCATATTAATTTGCATTCTAATAATACAAATTCAACATATTAACCACAACATTTTATTTTACCATATGCTTCAGCCACGGTATCAATTTTACTATAACTACTTTTCTGAGAAAACTACCATAATGCTTAAAGTGCTGAACCTGGAACAGAGAAACCCACATCAGTTTTTTAACTGATGGCAAATGGCACATATCTATGAAAATATCACATCATCTAAGTTTTACTACCATGGACCTCACACAGGGAAAATGGAAAGGAAAATAAGGACAAATTTACAAGCCACACCTTCTTCCATTGCACAAGTATACCACAGTTAACAAAGCAAATGTGTCCTGCCCTATGGCTCTCTCTTTCTCTCTCTTTCTCTCTCTCTCCTTCTCTCTCTCTCTCTCTCTCTCTCACACACACACACACCTCATGCCATACATCCCTTCTGTCTTAATGCTGAGCTCTCACACTCTTGGCTTCTTCTCGTCATGCTTTCCGCCCCCTAAGAAACTGCCTTGTGGTCACTAAGGGGCATGCACCTGCTGTGCCAGCAACAGAATGTTCAAGCTGAGTGACAAAACCATGAAAAAAGGGAAGCCGATTTTTGCTATGTCTGAGGTTCGAGGAAGGGATAATGGGGGAAGATGCTTTGCATCACTCTTTTGCAGGGACCAGGTTATGGTGCACATGCACACACGCATGACATATCTAGTGTGAGTCAAGTAGGGTACATGCTCTGGGTGCCAATGCCAGGGGGATGCAAAAAAGCCATGCCAGAAGATTTAGCAGAGGAGGAGGAGGAGGAGAAGGGGAGGAGCAGTGGCCCTGAGGAGGAGGAGGGTTGCCCTAGGCACTGTTTATATTAGAAGCACCACTGCACTGTACAGATACACACAGATACACACACACACACAGTGGGCTGTCCCTCTTTTTCATATTCGCTTTTCTTTTCTTTTCTTTTCTTTTCTTTTCTTTTCTTTTCTTTTCTTTTCTTTTCTTTTCTTTTCTTTTCCTTTCCTTTCCTTTCCTTTCCTTTCTTTTCTTGCACACCCCTCCTTAGGCTCAGGCCCCACAGTTTGATAACCATTCCTTTAATTGAAACTAACAAGCTGCAGCTCGTGGAAAGAAGTGAGCTTTCTACAGCAATCTATCCCGATTAAAAAAAGAAAACTTTAGGTAAGAATAAAGTACATATTTTTTAGTCTGGGAATTGCTCTGGATATTCTGTGAAAAGGGGACCACCATCTGGTTTATTAAAAGAAAAAAAACAAGAATTTTAGCAACACATAGTTCAATAGACAGGAAGATCTTCTCTGTCTGTTTTCCTCTATAGTCTTCTGTTGCTTAGAGGAATATACATAGCGCTCATTCCTATCTATGTGCCTTGAACATTCCAGGCCCAGGGGGTAACCGTGCTGAGCGAATAACAAATTTTGTTTCTCCTTTGCAGACTGACGCGTTGCTCCATTGCTTAAGCAAGCTTTGGGAGCATAACTGTGTTCTGGTATGTGTCCATTCCAACCATGTAGAGCTTTCAGCCCTCAGATGAAACCAGTCCTGTTTATGAAGCCATGTCTTGATCTTTTCCCATTTGATGACTTCATAAATTCAAACTTTGTACCTGGTACCTGAACACTGAAAAGCAGTATCTGTGTAGCTGTAGGTATACAAAAGCAGAAGAAAATAAAACTATGAAGGTCAAAGTTAAAAACCGGAAGGAGAGACCTTGACCCACCCACCTTTCTTCAGCAATCAAGGAAGGCAGCAGAAAACTCCAAAGGCAAGAACAGAGCTTGAAAATGTAACTTCTTACAGTTCTCAGAATCCCTAGCTAGCATGCCCTGTGGCCATGTGGCTATGGAATTGTAGTGCAAAAAGTAACTTTTAAAAGATTTGGGCAAGATGTCAGGAGTCAAGCCAAGACTGCTACAACTGGCATAGAACCTTCTCACAATAGAAACCAAAGGAAGTCATGAAGCAAACAATTTTCAGAGAGGCATTCTAGGCTCAGACCTCATCATCATCTGGCTGTTATCTCCTTGTTCTTTGTGTTTTTGTTTGTGCCTCTTGGCCAACCTGAAATTAAAGGCTAAGGCAACCAGTGTTAAAGTTTTATAAGCTTAGGCATACCCTCAAACTTGCATGCTTACATAAACCCATTCACTGCAGTGCTTTTCCTAACACCAATCAAGTGAGACCCCTACACTCCAGATGATTTACTTCATCCTTCTCAAGCAGAAACACATTAATCTTTGTTTCTGAAGTCGTGGTGTCATTTCACAGAGACATATGGCAATGGGAATCATGGACCCTCATAAATAAGAAATGATTCAAGAACTATTCGTCTTCCTTCCCACACATTGTCTCAGCTATACCAAGGCCTTTACTGGATTTGCCCTTGTCTCTTGCTTCCAGAACACAGCACTGTATCATGGTCACAGGATGGCTTTGTAGTCATCAAACACCTTGGCCTTTTGGGTGCTTATAAATAAAAAAAAGTCTCAAGATGATATAACAAATTCCGTTGTGTGTGTTGGTGGGGAGGAAGGATACCTTGGCTGTGCATAGTGATTTACCTTGCATACACTATAAGGATTTTATAATCATTCCCTTATGTAGAAGGAATGTGTATTGTTCTCAAATTCGCCTTTGGGTTAATATTTCCTTGCTGAACGATGGGAAAGAAAAATAACTTCTGGGGTTCAATAGAGTGTTATTCTCTTTGCAAAGTTCGAAGCACTGAAAGGAAACTTAACTTTCCCTCATAATGTCAGTTTCTTTCCTAAAGCCATCATCTCCTCCTCCTCCTCCTCCTCCTCCTCCTGGTTTTGATGAACCAACAACAATTACAAGAAGAGAGGCAGATGTGCTGTATATAGCATTCTTCATCATGGAAACCAGAAAAGTAGATAGTCCTAGCAATATACTCGCTACAGCTGATCAACCTACAGTGAGAGGATGTGCTACATTAGACTATAATTGATTCTGAATACAACCCAAATTCAACTTTTCTAGCTGTCTTAGGCTCTTTGTGCCCTGCAAAGCCAGCTGATTAAGAATATTCTGGCATGTTTTCTGTAGCCTGTTGTTTACTGGAATCAGAGGAATCAGTTAGGGGGCAATAACAAAAATTAGAAAGAATTAAAGGCTACTATGTTCTCACTGGACATAAAATTATATTTGGCCTTCCAAGGCTTCTAGTGATTTCAGAAGCATACTTGAACTCCCAACTATGTGACACTGAATGTCACTATTCTTTTGCTTCCATTCCCTATGGCCTTTGAAGTTTTCCCTTGCCATATGATGGGCACAGGCCACAATCTCATGAGTATGAGCTGATCACTTTGCAATGTCAATCTATATTTGTCTGCTGCTGGCAACTCCAGCATTGCCACGAAGAGCTATGATATCAACTCCTGAATCCTAATAAATTGCTTTATCCCATGTCTTTCACAGTCTGACATGAGCAGAAAGATTGCATAGGTCAGTGGTTCTCAACCTGTGGGTCCCCAGATGTTTGTGGATTTCAGCTCCCAGAAGCTCTGAGCATTGACCATAGTGGCTGGGGCTTCTGGGAGCTGAAGAACCACTGGCATACGTAAAGGCTCTGATTGATGCTACTAAAGTAGACAGTGATAGCCAACATTAGTGTAACATGACCAAGAAGAATTCCCTTGCATTCCACACTGTCCCTATTATCTGAGGGCACACATGCCTCCTTCAGTAAGGTAACACAGAAACAGCCATTTATTTGCCATTAATTTTTAACAATGCCTTGTTTCCAATGAGAACTAGTCTGTCTTTGTCTATTTGTTGCTTCTGAGGAGATTCGTTACTTTGATGGATTTGTGTAATTTTTCTCAAGTGCTGTAGGTGACAAACAATAAAATATACTTTATGCACACACAAAACCTCTTACTCCAGAACCAAACTAAAGAGAAAAGTTGGAAAAACAAATCAAATTATGAAGTAAATTATTCTGAAGGGAAACACACACATCACACTTATCAGTGATGAAATCAGATCAAATATTCCAGGGTTCTAAGTGCCAAGGGACCCTGTAATCCTATTGGCAGGATGGCCAGATCAATAACATGCTGTTGCCTAAGATTTCAGAGCCAAAGCTTGACAAAAGGGAACAGGTCCTTCTAATGTCATGGGATGGGTCCTTGAGTCGTCACAGAGATGGAGCAGTCAATGGCTGGGAGCCATTGTGATGCAAAATTGGGCAAACTCCAGCTAAGCGGGCAATGTGCCACCCACTTCCAGAAAGGGGAACTTCTGAGGGCTGTGCAAGTCACAAAATGCACTCAGTATCTGTAACATTTGCTACCAAGGCTCACATCCCACATGATTTTACCCTCAGAGTGCTTCATATGGGAATTCCTCCAGGCCTTGCACTGGAGTTATAGAAAATATTCTTTCTGGGCTCTGTGCAAATACTCCAACCTGGTATTACAAGAATACTTACCAGTCCTTCATAGCAGAGGGTTGGACTCGATGGCCCTTGTGGTCTCTTCCAACTCTATGATTCTGTGGTTCCAAGTCACAGCACTGGGAACTCCATTCCCTGCCTTGCTCCAAATGGTACAATAGGCCCCACAAAAATACCGTTTTTCCTAAAATGGAACTTACAACCATCTACTAAATTGTTTCACAAGATCTAATAGGATATGGCTTCAGCAAAGGATGGGGCAGCCTCAAAGAACTCTCAGCTGACAGGTTGCATGCAACTTCTAAGCAGTTTTTATGTCTACGTGCCAAGGTGCTTAGGTCACTTTAGAAATCATTTAAGTATTCCTTGTTTAAAGATGTGATCAATAGCTACAGTCCCTCAACTAGCATAACTAGATTCCTGATCTACGATTCAGTGTGTGGGCCTTTCCTCACTACTCTGTTATAATGCTACTATTCCACTTTCTACAGCCTATGGAATCCTGGAGTTTGTGGTTTAGGGGGTAGCATTTAGAATTCTCAGCCAGAGAGCAATTTGACCTCAGTAAACTACAAACCCCAGAATTCCACAGGATGTTGAAAGTGGAATAATAGCATTATAACAGTGTAGTGTGGAAAGGCCCTGTATTGAGCCTGCTTTTGTGCACATACCTCAGTGTTCAGTGAGGAACAATGTGAAGATATATTAACTACACAGAAGTGAGTGCTGGAGGGAAAAATGGTCACAACTGTTCATTGGCTACAGCTTACATAGTCTTTGGCATGGCACAGGTCCAGAGACAAGCATCAGGTGCCTCCACTTTCTGGCCTATGGTTTCTTTCTGCCTTCTGGGAAAGGTGTAACAGGAATGTGTGAACTTAATAAGATGTTCCTGCTTCCAACCAAGTAAAGAGTGTGGAACCACAAGATCTGTTATGCAAGACCCCCCTCCCTTTTTTTAGGGAGTGTGGCATCACCCACCCTGCTCACTCTAAAGGGGATGACTTCCTCTGTCAGCCACCTATGTAGCAACAAATAGTCAAGCAAAAAATTAAAACACAGGGAAGATCAACAGTGGAATAAAGTACAATTGCTGCCTTGACCTCCAATGTGTCTTCCTTTTCCAAGCCCACTCCTGGCAACTGCTGGGTGCATACCCTCCAGCATTCCACAGATGAAAACCAGGACACATGTGGCCATACAAATCAGAGTGTGGTCAACATGGCAAAAGTGAAATGAGGAAGAACAGACAAGCTAAAAGAGACTGCAGTAGTCCACTTTTGTCTGATCCCACTGGGAAATGCAAGATTCTGCCCTCCTTTCTACCCCTCCATTCCAGCTGAGTTGAGTACAAAATATTTTTGCACTTTGCACTCAGTTTGTATCACTAGAAGCAAGCTGAAGACAAAGGAGGAAAGTGGGAGGAGGAGAGAGAAATGGGAACATTTTAAAAGCAGCTGAAAAAAAATGGGGTGACAGAAGATTGATCTGGACCATCCCTACCAAATCAAGACAATTGGAGGGTGTGTGGGTGCTGACCATTCAACAGGACAGAACTCCAATGCTCCCTCCATTTTCATTCCCGCTGCAATGGAGGAAACAGAGTACCCAGCAAGCAGGCACTTGTACTTCACAAGTGCAATGAAGGACTATTGTGAACTCTCTTAAAATGTTACAACTCTCTTCTCCCTAAACTGGTTGGAGTGTTTTTCTTTTATTCCATTTTAATTACTGCATCTTTTAGACTGGAGTAAGCAACTGTAGCAGATCTGGGTTCCATTTTCTGTCCCCTGAACTCTCTGGAGGCCACATGGACTATGAAAAAATGTCCTTAAAAGTGATCTGGAAGTGGTCAGAAGTCTATTTCTGGTTTCAAAAATGGTGTATTTTTAATTCTAAACAGTCCCACTAGATCTTGTAATCTGTTATAAGGCAAATTATCATCGCTGGAGGCTTTCAGGACAAGCAATTCACTCTCCCCTTTTTCCCCCAAGAAACTGTGCTTCTCAAGTAGTCCGGAGGGATGAAGGGCCACAAAATTAGCTTGAGGGCCTCATTTTACTCACCTCTGTCCTAGACACAGGAGGAAGCAATAGTAGTAAACAAAGGCCCCTCCCTAAACTGCAAACTCCCGGATTCCATAGGATGTTGAAAGTGGAACAATAGCACTATAACAGTCTAGTGTGGAAATGGCTAATATCGGTGCTCTTTTGGGAAGTGGGAAATGTATGTGTGTTTTGTACTCTTGGAAAACTCATTGCTTAGAAGGATAAAAGCTCTAGAATTCATTTGATATGTGAGAACCTTTGTTTGACCAATGGTTATTTCTCACATCAGTGTGCTGCTATTTGCTATGGCCTGACACTGACACCAGGCTCTACTTGAGTCAGAATCAACAAACATGATTTGAGCCCTTTTTCGTGCTACCCCCTGGGCTTGATAAGGCCTGAAGCAGGCCTAGTTACTGCATGGAATTGATCTGATTTTGGAAGAAATCACTGATAGCACACTACTGATTAAAACAAGAGAAAGAGAAGCTTCTCTGAAGGACAGCGTTGGTTCCCACACAAAAGCCTATTTCCAGTCTCCAAGGGAACATGGCCATGATCTATGACTTCAATGGCTAAGGAGCAAATGAAATGTTTTTGCTTTTTATTCGTGGCCTGAAAGCAAGAACTGACTGTCACGAGAATTGAGAATGCCTCACGGAGAAGAGAAATTACCAGCTGCCTCCCCACTCCTTCCCTCCCATTTCCAGCCCAAAGAACGGCCTGTCTATTGTTTTGCTCATTTCAGGGACTTGTGAGATATGCCCAGGACATACATATTCTTCAGTTTCTAGAGGCAGAGAAAGAAATAAGGATGGGACAGTGATGTACAGAGAGATGGTAGTGGTGGGAACAAAGAAACTGGCATTGAGACAGGCAGAGAAGGAGAACTGGTTCAGAAAATCAGAGGCAACATGTTGCAAAATAAGAGAAACGAAGACAGAGAAATCTCCATGTAGTGCAGGGTGTTTTAAAGAATTAAAATTTCATGAATTCTGATATTATTGCAATGTAGTTTTACATTTTTTTTAAAAAAATCATAGACTAATCTAGCAATGAAAGTAGTTGATTAGGCAACCTAATACCTATGTGAATTTTCCATGTCAGGTACAAGGGTCTCATTTGCATCTCACACAGTGTGGAGCTGGGAGCATAACTGTGCTGTTGGTGATGGCTTCCTCCCCAGTCTTGTGTCTGTCCAAATGTACAGAGTATTGAATGTCCTCCATGCACATTAGCCAATTAGGAAGGTTGGCTGGTGAGTAGGAGTGGGACCTAGGCAGTAGACCAAAGAAGCAGGGGACTAAAGTCAGGTGAGTCATGTGCACATAAAAAGAACTATTCTCCTGGCACCAGCTTTGTTTGGCTTCCTCGCTCTACCGCTTGAGTCTTTTGTTGGAATAAGTTCTGAATTTTGGATGTGTTTTAAGGGTATCACCATGATATTGTTTAGTTGCTGGGGAGGAATTTTAATCCACAGAACAACTGACCCCTACACCTGTGGGATTTTCAACTCCTCCATAACAATACTTGCCTGTTTCAGATTTATACACTGTTCATGCATGCACCTGTTTGTCAAGGCATGTTTGAGGATCAGCCCAGGTCCATCATAGGTGGACTGGGTAGGCTTTGCCCTCCACACTTCATAAGGGGATTGTTTGGAGTTTGGAAAAGAGGTCACAGAGAGCATCTCAGTTCAGAGTCCAGTGTGGTGGCCCCATTCCAGATAGTGTTTGTGGTGGGATTAACACAACAGTCCATGCTGTGATGAGATTTGTTAGTCCAATCACTTCCATTGGCCTTTCCAGCACATTGGGATGAGCACTGATTGGCAGGTAAATCAAGCAATAAAACAGATCCAAGCTCCATTCAGTAGCAGATTCTATTGGATCTGTAATTAATAAGGTTGTGGTCCTTTACCCAGCTTACAGTATTAATCCTTTTGTTGCTCTTTCCATATGCTTGGGCCCATATACCTATTGCCACTGAGGCCACAACACTTTCCTATGAGGACTCAAGTCAGGGAAGATATTCTATAGCTATTAGCCTTGTTGGGAAAGAAATTTTTTGGGAAATTTTAGGAAAGTGCTGGCAATTAGGACTACACAAACAAAGACCAGAATCTTATTGGTTAATTCCAATGAGAGTAGACTCTTTCAGTCAATTACTACATTGTGAGTCAGCACATATGTAAATTCAACCAATTCAATAGTTCTGCTCTATTTGGGCCTAACAAAAGGATTAGGCTAAATATCTTTGAACATTGTCTAATGAATATTGTATTTGTCAGCTATTGCTTATGCTCATTCTCCCTTGTACAACACAAGTATGCACAGCACACACCCTGAACTCACATTCCACTGTTCCTTATGCACATCACTCAATTTTTTGCCTTATTCCCATTGTACCCCAACTATGTGCACTCTCCTGCTCACGGGATCCCATATAAAGGTTGCAAACAATGCAGCTGTATTTGTCGCAGTTTCTTTCTGTCAACGTATCTAATTTGGGACGCAAACTGACACATGGTTATGGTTATGATCTTGTGTGTGTGTGTATAAAATCAATATTCTGTATAAACCTGGTACTCTATCCTTATATAACCACATTTTTGTTCTAACCCATTACCCAAAAGTAACTCTTATTTTGAAATTTTGTAATCAGGGCTATACATTCCAGCCATTAAGTGAAGCACTTCATAGCCTGGGCCCATTATGTGAAAAGTTTCCATGCTGCCACTAAAAGTAATCCTAAGGCATTTACAGGTCAACACAAATTGTATAAACAATTCACAGGCCGAGCATATGCTGTTATGGTCCTTACACAGAGCAGCTGTGGTAATCACACTGAAACTGGTTGAAGCTGGTTGTAAGTACTGTCAGCAGCATATAATTTGGCCATCCAGAGATCACATTTTCCATTAAAAAGGGAGAGTTATGCAGAGGTGATTTTCTCCTCAATATTCTGCATCTACAGAACTTTGTGCATGATCTTAGCACTCTGAATAGGGCTCATTGATTTAAGAGTCAGCATATACTTAAAATACCAAGACATACTGAAAAGCACTGCTTAGCGTGGGGAATTATCTTTGAATTTGGATATAAATGGAGCACTTCTACTTTGAAAATAATGTAATACCATAGAGAGAAATCTGATTACTTAAAATTGCTCCATCAGAAACGTGATTCCAAACAGAAAATCAAGTGTGTGCAATTTCATAGCCTTCAGAAAACACTCATTTTTGTTTGTTTGTTTTCTTGTTCATTTTATTTTTAATACTATCTACTTGTACTGGCGATCGGTGTAGAAAAATCATTTGCTTGTGGACAAGAACTATCAATTATTTTTATCCCAGTTGCCCAATCTTATTCTATGCAATTACAAAATCCAATAAATAAAGGAATGCCAGCCCTGAATTATTTGTATTATTTTCAGTAGCACAGTATTCCCTGGATAATTTGAATTTTACTGGCCTCAAGGCAACACTGTGCTGGGCAAAACTTATTAGCATCTACGTAACATACCATAACCAAGATCAAGCTGTGAGGGGAACCAACTTGTTTTGAGACTGTAGGGGATGCTGATTAGACATTGCATTTATTTTTTTGGAAAAGTACATATGACTGCTGCTACTAGAATAACTTTAAAACTGTAAGGGAAAGTTTGCAGAAATTGCTAGCTAAATTGAGGCTTTTAAATCTTTACTTAGACATACAAGGAAATGGTCCCATTTACACATGTATTGATCATAGCAGTTAAAAGAAAATAGGGTCTGACAAGCACTTGAGCATTTGTGGAAATGAGGTGCTTATTTAGATGTCAAAACATAGACATAGGCATGTGCCACTTGGTCCCCCATCAAAAGAAATATGTTGGCCTCTCTTTCTAGGGAAGGTTGTTGCTTACTAGAAAGTTTGTTTCCTACTTTGTGTCAGGTACCACAAATCCAGAAGTTGGTTTTATTAAGCATAGGAAAACCAGAATTTGTAAAAGGCACTTTGTTGGACTGTAATCCCATGGCACATCTAGTGGGGGATTACAAAAACCAACCTTAGGACAAACTTCTCTCCTTCAGTATCCTAGCTGCTCATATTATGTTCTCTTCTTCCCTTGTATTAAATATTTGATTAGATCCATATAGTGCAAACTGGTGTCCCTGTGTTAGAAGTAAACTTCACTGTGTTCAGTGGGGCTTATCCCTGGGGGAGTATGCATCAGATTGCAGCTGGAAAGTGTGTTTGGTTTTGGTTTTTAATGTGTGAAAACACTTTATACACATTATGTCATGAATCCTCACAGTTTCTCTGAAAGGCAGGCAGCTTGGTGCTATTTATCACATTTTACAGAAAAGACTGAGAAAGTCTAAACTAAATTTGTGATCACACTGGGCTTAAGGTCAAGGTCTCACTTCCTTTTCTGCCAGTTTTGTCAATAATCTCCAGCCTTAACCTCTTCCTTAGTACTGAGTTCCTGAAATAAAAGGAACAGCTTGAGTCCGTAAGAATCCTGTATTATCCTGTATAAAGGTAAGATTCTAGTGTTACTCTTCATAGAGGATTGGTAATTACAAGGGAGAGGGGATTTCTCTCCATTGTTTTCATTCTCTGGGCTAAATGTGAAAAGGTCCTTGCACTCAGTGCTCAGGTTGTCATATACATGGGAACCATGGATGTGTAAGAAGTTCAATTTCAGTATGATGTTCAGTATGATTGATCCACATTTCCCAGCATGATTATGGAACAGTTGACATTTGGCACTCACTTCTCTGGTTGATTGATAGCTCAGTACACATCCAACTGCCTCAATTTGGCAGGAACAGTCCCAATAAATTTTCTATCATCTCCCTTTTCCAGCTGCTTTTAAATGTCCCAGTTTTTATCTTCTCCTCCCTTTGCCCTTGGCTTACTTCAACTGCTGAAAACTCAGTTAAAATGGAAAAGTAATGTGCATCAATTAATTCAGGTGAAAAAGAAGAGGAGAGGGTGAAATCTTGCTTTTCCCAGTAAGCTCAGACAAAAGCACATAGCTGTAGCCTCCCCAGCTTGTGTTTTCTTCCTTATTAGTAACCTTTTATCATCTTGACTACACATTAATATTGCTTGCCCATGCATGTCCCAGTTTTCATCTGTGAAATATTGGAGGGTATACACATCTCCAAATAAGATTGTGCACATAGGAAAAATGTGCGCTTTTCAATTTACTAGCCTTGAGGCTAATAAATTTTACTCTGTAGAGACAGTGTTGATCATGCAGACTAATGATATGAACAAACACACACATTTGAAAAGAAATAAGCAAAGGAAGGGGTGGAACTTGTCTCCCTTTAAAAAAAAATGTCAGAACTAAATATGTGCCAGATTTTGAGAGAGGAGATGAGGGACACCTGCAGATGTGGAGTTTACAGGTTGGCACCTCTTTATTTGACCCTGAGTTGTAGTCCCATCCATAGTGAATGAGGAAAGAGGATAGCTATATGCAGATAGGAGGGCATCTATGCTGTTGTCCTTCATCCAGTACTTGCCTTTTAAAGACATTAACTATATTTGCATGCAAATACAAGAATGAAGAAGCATAACTCCTTCAGAAAATCAGGGAAATCATACCTAACAAAATGTGGAAGCAGTGGGAATGAGGAGGCCTTGACTATCTTTGCTACTTAAACTGATATATTTTTAGATGACCACTCTATGGTTGATTGAAGAATGCAAGAATGCATGTGTTGATTCAGTTTGTCTGCAAGACTTGATTAGTTTTCTTCACCTTAATCACAACATCAATAGGTACTGGTAATGCCACTTAAAACCCTAAATGGCTAGTGACCTCAATACTTGAAAGAGCTTTTCTCCATATATATATGGCTACCCAAGAACTGAGATCTGCTAGAGGCACCCTTGTCTGTGTCCAGTCAGCCAGGACAAGATGCTGTAGGAGGACACAGGAGAGAGTTTTCTTTGATGTGGCACTGCAGTCGTGGACTACCCTCCCCCTGGAGGCCTGATTGGTGCCAACATTACCTTCATTCCAGTGCCAAGTGAAAATGTGGCTGTTTTTTAAAGCCTGTGGGGCCTCATTAGCTTTATAAGTATCCTCGCATGGAAATGGTTTTAAATCATTTTAAATTATTTTAACCAGTTTGAATTTGTCTTTTTAATTTATTAAATTGTTTGACATGTTTTAGCCTTTTACTGTTACTTTTTTCATTGTTTTGCAGTAGTCACATTGGCTCTGTTGTATGCCACCCTGTGATCTTTAGTCAGCAGGTTGGATATAGGTATTTTGATGAATAAATAAAATAAGAGGCGTGCTATCTAGGAGAAATACTAGAGAACTATAATACCAGAGACCTATAATTAGGCAGAGTGAGGTGATTGCTTTGGGTGGCAGATGCTGGAACATTAACAACAACAGCCCCCAAGGTCTTTCTTTATATTGGAGCACAGAACTGTGTCGTGGCACCTAAATGTGTCTGCTCTTTTCACATATGGTGGGGAATACTAGTCTGTCACCAATGTTTATCTAGGTTCGATATAACAGCCAGCTGTTATCTTCTGTACCTGGAATGGAGAAGACGGTACATCTTTTCTTTCCTCTCAGGAATCATGTCTCAGGCCTCTCATGAAGAAGGGCAACATTTTCCTAAATATAAAATGTTGTACTTCCCATGATCAGAAATGATGTCATTTATGGAAAATCTGATAGGTGGACCAGATTTATTTATTGAATAAATAAAGCACGTCTGTTATACAAACATTTGATGGTGTAGAAAAGTTCTGAACGAACTGCAAGACTGTAAAATTCAACATTTTAAGAGCCACCAATATGATAGTTTCAGCTAGTGTTTCCACACATGTCAGTCATTTGTGCATTCATATATGCAGATTTAAAAGGTTTTTTGGGGAGAGGGGAATATTACATCCAAGTACTCCAGAATTCATTTTAATACATGGATCTGACTGCAGCTGAAACACATGGAATATATTGAATTTTGACTACATCTCAAGATTAAAAATAACAATAAAATGCTATTATGAATTGTTTTTTAAAAAAGCAATCTATACATCTCTATTCACAGTGAAGGGCAGTGAAAATAAAGAAAATAAAGAAATGCTACACCACAAAGCTTATATTTCCTACACTGCATTTCCCAGTGCAAAAATAAAGGCATGTGAATGAATCCTGCATGAGGTGAATGAATTTCAGCTACATTTCTCTGGATTTTATTTCTTTTAAAAAACCCTCAAGTTCTTTCCATCTTATTGATGAAGAAATTTGCAGATTTTGCACTGTCCAGGTTTAACACATACAGCTGTTACCAGTATGGTGAGAGCTATGAAGTATCTGCCTGCCTTTAAGCTGTTAAAGATCGGGAGTCTGAAAGGTAACAGCCCTAATTCTGCACCATAAACACAATTGAATTCATCCAGAAGTTTAATAACAAAGCACTCAAAGCCCTTTGCCTGGATTGGTGAATCTGTCATTTCTGCAGAAATCTCAAATTCTTTCCATCATGATCATGGAGAAAATTTGCATATTTCAGGAAGGTGTTGTGACAAATGAAACAGAAGACAAAATTATGCAGAACTAAGAGGGGGAAGGCCGTGTGTAATTGAGCCCCCAGTTTCAACAGAAACATGTGTATGCATGGACAACCCCCCTATCTCTAAAGTTTGTCAAAGTCAAGAACGCTCCAAGTTCCTACCAAGTCATTTCCCTGTAGTCCTTGTTAATTCCTTAAGATTTTCTTCACCTCTTATCAAAGTCTAATGTTCAAAGAAACAGAATGAAGCTGCCTCAGCAGTTTTCGCTTATTTTCAGCATTGCTCAATCAAGTCCATTAACTCCTTTCTTTCACGTTTTTCCCCCTGTAGCTTCCTGGAAGGAAAAGTGGCCTTGCTTTTCAATCAAGTCTGCCAGGCAGAGCTCTCTAGAGAATTCACTCTTTTATGCTGTTCCAGGAGCTGCCCCTTTGCTTTTCTTCACAGATGCTGAGTCCATCTGCTTCACCCTCATGAAATCCATACCCTCAAACCTCTGCTTCTTATCACACAAAAGCACAGCAATCTCCATGTTCAGCTATGAGGTTCAGTTTTGCTGTAATAAGGTGTTGTGGGACAGAGACTACAGAATCACAGAAAGGGGCTGCTTTTTTCTAGCATGCGAACAAGCCATGTTTTCCTGTTCAATAAAGGAAATGGCATTGCCTCTAATGCTTGACTTCAATGGAGAGCTTCTGCCTGGGGCTTTCCCCATACTACATTTGTCTGGCTTTGTAGGATAGTTTTGAAAGTATGTAATTCTTTAAATGTGGTGTGTACCACATCATTACTATTGTCAGTCCACTACTGCCTCCATATCTAGAGACTGGCCTGCTATTTACGGTCTGGGCCTAGAAAGTCCGACAGCCTTAGGACTCTGCTATGGTTGCTTTACTATGTGGCAGTAATTCCTCCAGACACATCTTTTTTTTTCTTTTTTTCAGGATCTCAGTTACATCAAGAGCGTATATTCCCAGATTGCACACTTGAATGCACTGGCACCAGCTCACACAGATGGACAAACCAGGGCTGTCCCATTATATTTCCTTATGGGAAACAACTCCACAGTTGTATGGCTTTATACAAACGTACTCATAAACATTTGCCACCATACCCTTTAGAATCAGAGGGTTCAAGCTTTGATTCACACTTTACTTATTGAATAAACTAAGATTTGTATACTTTCTTCCTTTGTGAAAAATCTTTCCCCATTGTCTTGCTAAGAAAGGTTCTGTGGCTTGAAAGTGATTAACATATGCTGAATTCACATAAGGCAGGGAAGGACAGGATATGCTCCCCTCCCAAACACACACACAAAAGAAATTGAGAGAGAGAAAGAGGGAAAGAGAGAGAAATGTTAGTGCACCAAGATATCCAGTGACATATCTGAAGGCAAATTCAGTTAGCTATGAATATTGAATGCAGAAAGCTCTGTCCTCAATGTATGTACAAGTGCTCAATTCAGGCATTTGAAAGAAGCCATACAGAACAGTCTAGAACTGGCCTGACTACTGTCATACTGGGGTTTATTTCCAGTCCCTTCAAAGACTGGAAATTCCTCCAGCGTTATTAATTCTGCTGCCACCACCCACTGCATTCTGAATAGCTGAGCAGCACAGTGGGAAGCTGCTCAATATTAACAATCTCTATGTGTTTAAGGACTTTTCCCCCACCTTTCTGAGTGAGAGAAGTCCTAGCTAGCATGTGCCAAAGGCTGATGTGGGAATGGAGAGAAACAGAGGTTTTACAGAAAGTATTTAATCAGGCATGTAAATAAACAAGACAGTAATACACATGAGAGGCTCCCCTCTCCCAGGTACGCTTAGTTACAAGAAGTTACAAAAAACAGATATAAAAGCACAGATACATTCTTAAGATCAGCCAGTCTCCAAAATAATAAAAAGCCCTAACATGCCTAACTATCTTATTCCTGGTTACTCACAAGTAGGTTATAGGCTTTGATGGTCTAAAGGAGACTGGAGGGGCCAGGAGACGAGGCATGGGGCCTCCAGTCTGCCGCTGGCCCAGATCCCATCTCTCTCTTGGTTCTTCTCTCTCTCTCTGGCCACATGGCCTCTCAGAAGTTTTAAAACTCTCCTTGGAAGCATCTTGAAGCATCTCCAAGATGCCCACCTCCTTCTTTGTGGTTGGTCAGTTCTCACCCTGTGACCTATGATGTTGACCCACCTAATATATAATCTAATCCCAAGACCTCATTAACCCTTGGTTTACCAGAAGAGGGAAGTGTCCCCTTTTTAGCTAAGTCTAGATAATGGGAAGCCCCATTATCACAACTACTCCTTCTCTTTGTATGCCATACCTTCCAACATTTCACAGATGAAAACCAAGGCACATGTGACCAAGCCACGTTAGGGTGTGATCAAGATAGCAAAAATTATTAATGAGAAAGAAAAGGCAAACAAGGAGAGGCTGCGGCAGTTTGCCTTTGCTCAAGTTTACAGGGAAGAACAAGAGTTTGCCTCCTACTCTGTCTACTCTCCCCTACTTCTCCCACCAGAGTTAGCTGAGTATATAATACTTTTGCACTTTAAACTCGGTTTACACAAAGTGAGGTCAGCCAAGGATAAAGGGCAAAAATGGGAAGGGGAGAAAAAAACTGGGACATTTTCAAAGCAGTTGAAAGAGTGGGATGACAGAAGATTAACCGGGACTCTTTCTGATCTGTTGGGACAACTGGAGGGTATGATATCAGATAGTTTAATGGTAACCCTCAAGGCTTTCCCTGTCTGAACCTTCTTCAAACCCCAAAGCCACCCCCAAAATCATTGGACTAGATCCTTTCTTCACCTACTGCAGACGCATGGTGCATAATGGCCTGACACTGCAGTCTTAGGTTCTGCATGTTCCTGTCTGTACGTTTATATACTTGAATGTAAGAGGTGTCATTCCCATGAGAATCAGGACCATTGTGTGTGGAGTCTCCTTCGCTGGAGGTTTTTAAGCAGAGGCTGGATGACCACTTGTCGGGAGTGCTTTGAGGGTTTTCCTGCATGGCAGGGGGTTGGACTGGATGGCCCTTGTGGTCTCTTACAACTCTACATTTCTATGATTCTATGATTGTACCTGCTGCAGCATAAATTCATCTTCTCCTTGAAAACCACACAAACACAGCTGACCCTACAGGGGCAGCCAGAGCAGTACAGAAAGTCAAAGTCACACTGTGAGATCTATTGCAATCTATAGATCTCTTGGTTCTAATATACTCAACCTCATTAAAGGGTTCTGCAACCTAAAGCAGAAATGAATTATTGGAGTTTGCAGTCTTTGAGTGCCTGTATCCAGTAGTTGCGATTTTGTCTGATGGTGACTTCCTGTATACTTATTTTATCAAATCTTCTCTCTTTCTGCATCATTCTAACCTGCAGACATCCCCACGCACACATTAGATAATGTATCTGATGATGGATAAAGATTATTGGACAGTCATTTTTATATGTTTTGCAAAGAAGACTAAACTTGTTTCTTTTCTCTGCTATACCATGTGGGTGTGTAGGACCAGTAGGCTGTTAATCAGCTTCTGCTTTCCAGTATGGTGCTTGAGAGACCCAGTACGATCTCTCAGATTTACTGACATGTAAGATACTTAGCCTGTGGGCTCCATGCAGCCCCATCCATTGTTGTGTTCCCTCCCCTGCATCATTAAAAAAAGAAAGAAAGAAAGGCCCCAGAAAGCATTATTTGACATCAGATTATATTCCCCGCACGTCTGTGCCATTTAAAAGTGAGGAATGGGGACGTAATGAAAGTAGAAGAGGAATTTTGACCATTTCTGGTTTTATTGGGAAGAGTACTATACTGCAAAACAGTGACCAAAATTGTCCACTAGGCCCACCTAAACTATCCACTCCTGACCTAAAGACTTGTAAATAGCTCCATTGTGGCGTGGTGTTACAGAGGACCCATCTCAGATTCACAGTTTTTTGAAGAGGTTCCCCTAGCCAAGAAGACCTCCAGTTCTAAAATTTTGTATCTGCACTGCTTCTAAAAGTACAAATGCATTAGCTTGATCGCCTATCCTGGGTAAGAATGGCAGGCTGGAGGTTTATAGAGCATCAACAGTTCTGTATTTATCTAAAATCTAGCAAATTTTTATCTTATTAGCCCATTGGAACATTTCACGTAGAGTTTTAAGACTCTGTAAAATTCTCAAGATCATCTTATGTGAAATTCTCATGATCATCTTATCAGATAGAAAGTAGACCTTTTCATGGAATAATCTTTAGATATAGTGTCATTACACATTCAGTTACTGAGTTTTTAAGAGTCTACTAGCACAGATCATCCTCTCTCATCCCATCCTGATAGCTGGTGATAGCTTAGCAATTATAATAGCTTTACACAAATGAGCAGTCAACTGGTTCTTGTGGGTTTTTCGGGCTTTGAGACTGTGTTCTGGTTGTATTTTCTCCTGACGTTTCACCTGCGTCTGTGGCTGGCATCTTCAGAGGAATGGTGATTTGGAAGTTATGTGGATGACATCTTCATCATTTGGAGCCACAGTGATGAACAGCTGACCCGGTTTCTGGACCATCTAAACAACATCCACCTGAACATCCAATTCACCATGGAGAAAGAAAATGAGGGAAAACTACCATTTCTGGATGTCCTAGTCACCTGCAAACCCGACAATCGATTGGCCCACATGGTGTACAGAAAACCTACACACACGGACAGATATCTACACAAAGACTCCAACCACCACCTAGGACAAAAAAGGAGCACAATAAAAACTCTGGTAGACTGTGCAAAAAGAATTTGTGAACCTCAACTCTTGAATGAGAAATTGAATCATTTAAACTGGGCTCTACAGGCTAATGGGTACTCCAGCTCAGATATCAGAAGGGCCTCAAGACCCTGAAAAAAACACAAGAGTAAGGATAAAATGTGTTTTTACCATATATCAAAGGAGTCACTGACCGAATAGGGAAACTCATGAAGAAACATAACCTCCGAACAATTTACAGACCAACCAGGAAAATTCAGCAAATGCTCCACTCAGCAAAGGACAAGAGGCATCCCCTAACTTCTGCAGGAGTTTACCGCATACCATGCAGCTGTGGTCAGGTCTACATAGGGACCACAAAACGCAGCATCCAAACATGAATCAAAGAACATGAAAGACACTGCAGGCTGATCCAGCCAGAAAAGTCAGCAGTAGCAGAACACACTATAAACCAACCCAGACACAGAATGTTATTTGAAAGCACAGAAATCCTGGACCATTCTAACAACTACCAGGTCAGGCTACACAGAGAGGCCATTGAAATCCACAAACACTTGGATAATTTTAACAGGAAAGAGGAGACTCGGAAGGTCAACAAAATTTGGCTGCCAGTATTGAAAAACACCAAAATCAAAACACAAAAGATACTAACGAGCCCTAACGAGCCCCACCTGGGCTCAGGAAGTCTCCCCCCCAGGAACATGTATTCAATACACACAATAGGACTAGTATGCTAATTGCTCCCTCCCCTCTGGAGGAGGAGACTGGTATATATATTCTCCACTCCACTTCCAATTCACCATTCCTCTGAAGATGCCAGCCACAGATGCAGGAGAAACGTCAGGAGAAAATACAACCAGAACACGGTCTCAAAGCCCAAAAAACCCACAAGAACCAATGGATTCTGGCTATGAAAGCGTTCGGCTCTACATCGAGCAATCAACTGTTTATCATGAGAAAAGTTTTAAGTGCCATTGTGTTACCTGACAATATAAATTAGCACCATGGTTCTTAAGAAAACACCCATTAGTACAAAGATACATTCCAGTATTATCCTTCTGTGAAGGGCTGAAATGTCATTCATAAAGCATATGAATGATCTCTGCAACTGTACCCCTAAGGAACACAACTAGAATAGAAACTGAATGGAATGATAGCAAGATCTGTCCTTTCTTTTGAACATGTAAAGTGTTTCTTTCAAATATGAAAGGACTGTTTCTTCATTGTTTTCCCATGTATATACTGGGACTGGTAAGCATGGACCACATTCTTGTGCCCTTCAACTCTATTCCTCCCCATGTCTAAACTCAAGAACCTTTTTGACCTAATAGGAAACCTAGAACATCCAGTATTCCAGTCATTGGTCAGCTTACAAGCATATAGCTGTAGCTTAAGAAACTGTGTTCAGACATTTAGTTAGCACATTTTACTGACAGGAGTGAAGAAGCACCTACCTCTCTATGCCTCCGTTTTCTTCATATGGAAAGGGATGGATCTGGAGGAGACAACCTCCTGTTTGCATTAAGGCTGATCATTAGAGCAAGGAGCCTGGAAAACGAAGGAGCTCATTTCTGTGGAAAGCCTCCAAGCAAACTTCTCTATTCAGAAACTTTATGGCCCATGTGAGAAAAGCAACAATACAGAGAGTCAGGCTAGTTCAAGTGCCCATGATGACTAGTGTCCCAAAGAGGACTCGAAGCTCTCCTTGCTATCACTCCAATGAATGTTGCAGGCTGGGCCAAAAGACACTTGGACAGACAGGTCCTGCTCCCACTGTTCTACATTTCGCATGGGGAGATGGAACTTCTTTGGGCCTTCAAGAAGTGTCATGCATGTAAAGTTAAGCAAAGTAGAAATGAAAATGAAGTTGTCCCAGGTTGGGAGGGAAGTAGACTAGAATAGCCACTGATGGAGCCTGAGAACTGTAATCCAAAAGAGTCGTTTTTCCACACCTTTCCTGTAGTCAGGGCTGCTAACATCCTCCAGCTTTAAGTAAGTAAGTCAATTTTTGTTATTTTAAATGACACCACAGTAAAAACATCATCAAATATAGCTTAACACCATGTACATTCAAGCAGTTGAAATGAACAGTCAGCCAGACTCAAAACCTTCCAATTTTGTCAAGATTCTATCTATAGCATTCACAGGTAGAATTTTTTTTAAATGACTTTTCACTGCATTTTACAAAATGTAAGTGTTAGTAAGAAACTCCACAGTTTAGAGACATCTAAAGTCTGAGAATTCATTTTTGTGATGTGTGATTTGTTTGAAGAAAGAACTTATTAATTCACATTCATTCTTGCAAACACATCTCAAACCTATTTGCTAGCTTCGCAGGGAGTCATGGATTCAAAGCTTAGGAGTAACTCCAGTGAGCTGTGGAATAGGCTAGTGCTTGTCCTTGCTGTTTATTTGTGTCTGCTTACTTATAGTTTGGGTGTAGGAATGCCCTGTCCAAATGTTTGCATATAGAATAGGCAAACATCTCAAAACAGCATGGGTGAACTGAGAATCTGCTCTGTGAATCTGAATCTGTAAATGTAAGAATCTACATGCCTTCTGCCTCCTCCCTTCACCTCTGACCCCAGCACAATCTCAGCTATTGTGCTAAACAGACCTTGTGATGCAATATTCATGTGTTTTTGCAAGAGGATCTATGCCTAGTGGGGGTTTTTTAAGAAAATGCACAACTGTGTTTGTTTGTGTTTGTGTGCACACATGTTTGAAAGGGGGGGGTTATGTTTGTTTATCACACCTATAGTTGATAGTAGCTAAAGCAGATTTTTCTCCTGCAACAAAAAGATGAACAAAAAAACAAAGGAAAACATTCTCTGTCTTTTTCTTACTAATTCCACTCCATCCTGACTGATGGGTGCTGTCGTTCTTGCCCACTCTGAATACAGCAGCTGAGAACAAAATTGTTTCTGAACTCAGGGCTCAAATAACATTTCACTCATATTTATTCCTGGCTGAAGTTTAGCTGAGAGACATAGCTTGACAACAGTTCTCCCAAAGCTCATGTTCAGTCCAGCCCTTTCCAGGGTGGCAATGTACAGGGATGCCAGAGGGTGAGCAAATTCAACCACTCCTATTCTTCATACGCCTGCAATATCTACTAAGATCTTGGAAGCAGGTAATTATCAGTAATGTTTGTAATTAACTCCTTTTTTGCAATAATGAAGGTAGAACTACAGCACAGTAAGACACTAAGGTAATAAGGAATAGCTTCATTTCTTTTTCACTGTAGCTGTACATAATTAGCTACTTTGTTCATTTCAGAGGTATACCCCCAGTAAATGAGGGAGGAGGAATATCACATAATTCAAATGCTTCAAGCCAGCATAGCCAATGGTGAAGGCTGATAGGAGTTGTAATCCAACAATATTTGGAGGGCAACACATTCTCCTTCCATATAGTAAGGGATGTCTTGGAATTTGAAAGGGAGGGCAGCACTGTACTATGGCATGGCAGTTCAAGGTAGAAATTAGTAGGTCAATCCCATTGGTGGTGGATTACCCTGAGGCACCTTTATAGTGAAAGAAGATTTCTCAGTCTCGTCTTTGTGATTTGTGGGACCTGAAGATAAAGGCAACTGATCTACAATCTACCTAATGCTACTGCTGTGACTGGTTGGTGCAACAGTGACTTTATTTTTCAGCTTTACACATTTCATAGCAGGAGTGACAGCTAGGGTTGCCATGCCCTACGATTTCAATGCCAAAATCTGAGCACCACAGATGACTTATTGTGATTTCACAGGAAGAGGGCCCTGGTGATGTCACAAGGTGCTGTTATAAGGAGCAGTCCCTAGGGATGTCATTAAGCATGATAAATTAAGCAAGAACTACAGTTGCAGAGAGTGCCTTTCAAATAAAATGACACCAAGTGTACAAATGAAGGAAACATATACATGCATACACACACTTTTCCAAGCAACTTTCTCACTGTGCGTTTCCTCTACCTTGTCCTGAGGCCCAGGGAGGTAGGCCCAGGCCCTGAGGTCTGGGAACCAACTGAAGAAGGCCTGAGGGCCACACCCTTTTTTCAGGTCCTCCAGAAGAAGCATGAAAATAATATTTTTTTATTTTTCACTTCCAGGTGATGGCCCTGATAGTTCAGATGCCCTATTATGAAGAATAACAGACAAGAATTTTGCATTACTTCTCCTGGCATTTCAATGTGCTAGAACATTGCGGAGAAATTATTCTGTATAGAAAAACATGTGGTTTTCTGCACAAAAATCCTGTTCTCTGCACATAAAACAAGTTAATTGCATACCAACCCCCTGCCCATGTTGTTCTGTGCTGAATAATTCCTCTGCAATATTCTGGAATGCTTGTATAGGGGAAAAATACTTCAGAATATTATTCAGAGTACTATTCATTGTCTCAAAATAATTGAGAATCTATATGCTCCAGACCTTCTCCCTCACAAGATGCCCTATACCATTTGCCCAAAACTGGAAGTTATCTTCCTGTCACTTCTTGTCACAGCTTTGGACTATTTTAGGCCTTTTGGGGTGCAATAGAAGAGCAAAACAGTGGTTACAGGGAAGTATATCTTTAGAAGGTCTCTGGCAATACGATTCTTAATTTTTGATTTTTTTAAAAAATTATGCTTCTCTTCTGGGGCGTTTCCAGGGGACCAAAAAAAAAATCCCACACAAAAGCCCTCCTATCTCATTGTGTATGATTTTTAATATCTTTGCCTGATGAAGAAGCGAGTGAATCTTCAAAAGCTTGCATGATGTCTTGTCTGCATTAGAGATGTCCCAATAAAGGTAGCACTGCTTTGTGGATTTTGGATTTTATTATATTTTCCTACCTCTTTATAATCCATGGAGCAGCACACAGTTCTCATCCTTGTTTTACAGAAAGGATCAAAAGTTTTGAAAATGTGCAAAATCTCCCCAAGATAGACAAAACAAGGTTTTACTGTCCTGTAATGAGAGGGAAAAAAATTGTTGGCTTTATCCCATTGACCATGCAAAAATGAACCAGTTCAGGATTTATATCTCTCATTTTGAAGCCTGATAGGGCACTTACAAAATCTTGGGAGTGGGAATGGTGAGCTGGTGGGTTCTCTTAACAGACAGGTGGTTGGCCAGCAAGGGTCAAGTGGGAAACAAATAATAAAGTGAGGACCCTAGTTCATTCAGTACCTGTGCTTCAGCTTTTTCTTCTGGATGGTGTACAAACCAATCTGCTCTTCTTCAGGCTAGAACTGATATCTGGGCAAGTATACCATTCTAACATTTTCTCCCTCTTTTCCTGGATGTATCCTACTAGTATAGAGGTTATGTTGGTCATGTGTATGTCCCCAGTTGACTTATGGCAACTCCATGGGTTTTCTGAGGTAAGAAATACTCAAGAGGTGGTATGCTACTCATGGATGAGAGACTGCCATTAAACACTTGTAGGCTGTAGGCTATATTTCAGAGGAATGTTGGTAATATCATACTGGCATTAGTCTGCTATGGCAGCATACTGTTGAGTTTTCTCAAGCACACTAGAATTTAATAGCAACCTGTCCATGTCTAGCAGATGTTACTGAAGGGTAGAATCATAATATTGGACAGGAATTGTTTCTAACAAAATGTGAATCCTTCATCTATCAGGCAAACATCCTTTTAGAGAAGGGTGCCATAAGCTGTTGGCAAAACACAAGGCAAATAAAACCTGGAACACATTGTTAACTTCAAGGAATGATTCCTTCTCAGAGAAAGGCAGATCTCAGACTTTTGGATAGGCTTCTTTCCATTCTTGGATATGATTCCTTGAACAGAAGAAAGGAAGGAAGGAAGGAAGGAAGGAAGGAAGGAAGGAAGGAAGGAAGGAAGGAAGGAAGGAAGGACGAATACTGGGAATTTATTGGTTCACAAGAGGAAAATCTAGCCAGTTTGCTTTTACAGATATATAAAATCCATCCAATAATGTTTACAGACACATAAAAGTTAGCCAGTAAGCTTTTACAGATAACAGCATTGTAAGTAGCAGAGGACGCTTTGAATACTCCATTGCCCACAGTTAAACCCACCGTGTAAGTGTTCCGTAATTAATAGCAGCCTCATATAAGCTGTGCTTCTTCCAGCACCACAGGAATTAGATCTCTCAATGCCTGAATAGGTCACCTCAGTGTTTCACCCAGAGAATTAATGCTGAGCAATTATATCAAGTATTAAAGGATTCTAACAGTGTTTGCTGCACATATTTAGAAAGGAGCTGTAACCTTTAGCCCAACAGAATACTTCTTTCTTTGCCATATCACACTGCAATACAAAGAGAAAGAGAAAAGGGGGAGAACATCTAAAGACATGAAGGTCAAGACTATTAAAAATAATGGTTTAAATTAAATGTTTCCCATGAGACTTCAAATGTTTCCCCATGAGTAACGTTTTCATGACATTTTGAAGCAGTCAAGAGTTGTTTTAAATGAATGACACAATATAAATGCTGTCATATGACCATGGTAACTGATTAGCGTAAAATGCATGTGGCAGTATTGCATCTTGCAAAATTTTACAGCTGCATTAATTCACTAGTCCTGAAAGGAAAAATGATTGCTTGCAAACTTGGGGCCTAATACTCTATTTTTCAAGCTACAGAGCTCTTGAATTACTGCAGTTAAGTAAATGCCTTTAGGACTGTACCCTAAATATCTGTCAGGGATGTCCTCTGCTAATGGGAGGAGGGGAGAGGAACGATGAGTTAAAGGCAGTGATTTAAATCTGTTGCAATGGGGTTTAAAAGCAACGATTAAAAAAATATTTCTCTCTGATACCTTTTAAGGAAAGCTACAGCATGTGAACTGAAAAGCTTTGAAAGGGCTGCCCCCCAGATGGATCTATGAGCTGAGAATGAATAACATACAACATGAACTCGTTCTCTGTCATTAACTTCAAAAATGGTTTAGCATTCATTCAGATATAAACTGACCCCAAATTATTATCCCATTAATAGCAAGAAATCTCTGTTGCTAAGTAATTTGGGTTACTGCCCCATAGCTTACTACAGTGAAAATTAAAAATAAGAAAGAAAGAAAGAAAGAAAGAAAGAAAGAGAAAGAGAGAGAGAGGGAGGGAGGGAGGGAGGGAGAAAGAGAGAGAGAGATAATACTGGGGAAGGGGTGCCATTTCTCCTCCTGTAGTTATCAATCTTAGGGGAAGCAAAATGAAGCACTTTGGTCCCACGTCCAAATATCACAAAAAGTGACAGACTAAAATTAGCAAAGTATTTTATTGATCGGTCATGCGAAAGCTTCCAAAATCAGTAGCATTTGAACTCTATTTGAGACATGAGATCAGTTCATATATAAAGTCAAACTATAATTCAGTGGCTTATGAATAAGAATCAGACTTGTATGCTCACTTCATCCCTTCATTTCTTCTCAATATTTCCCTCACATGCTCATGTGCAAGGGGTTGCTTGAGAGTGAGGGCTGTATGGGCTGAAGGCCACCTATTTTGAATGAGTCGCACTGATTCAACTGAGACTCTGGGCGAATTCACACAAAAATCAATCCTTCTCTTGATTATGAATGTTCCAGGTATGATGATGGTGGTTGTGGTGGCTGCACCCGTTCGTTTTAAACTGTTATAGCAATTCGCATTCCTTTATGGGAAAAGTTTCCCTTGTTCTAGCCACACATCTTTCAATTATTTTACTACTCTTAAAGTAGAAGTAATTAGGGGTGTGAATAATCCTATATGATGACCTAGTGGGTGTGCTGTGTTGATGTTGCCCACTTCTCCCTCCCATATCATCATTATTGCCATTTCCGCATTAGACTTATTGTGCTATTATTCCACTTTCAACATCTTATGGAATCCTGGGGTTTGCAGCTTAGGGAGGGGCCTCAGGATTCCATAGGATGTTGAAAGTGGAATAATAGCACTATAGCAGTGTAGTGCAGAAAGACCCAAAGTACTCATTGGGAGCATGTGTATATATTGATGGAGGAGAATGACTAACTAACATCGTTGCCCTTCTGAAAATGGTTATAGTGTTGGCACCAGGTTTAATATGGAGCAGAAATCTGTAATCTCTCATTTTACAATTCTCTAACAATTCTACAATTCTCTAACAATTACAATTCTCTGAGGGAAGGGCCTCAGGATTCCATAGGATGTTGAAAGTGGAATAATAGCACTATAACAATCTAGTGCAGAAATGGGCGAAGTCTAAGCTATATGATGCTTTACTAGCCTGATATAACCCCTATTTTTTTTAAAAAAAACTGTTTTTTCCTTCATTTTATTTTTAAATGTTTATTTCCCCAAAACTCCTAGCCTTTTGAAGCTTTATAGAGTGCACTTCACTATTACAAAGCAAACACCATTGCTTCCTATGAAACTTACTTTCAGGTAAATGAAAAGATATGCGTGTACTCAGAATCATAGAAATGTAGAGTTGGAAGAGACCACGGGGCCATCCAGTCCAACCCCCTGCCATGCAGGAACACCCTCAAAGCACTCCTGACAGATGGCCATCCAGCATCTGCTTAAAAACCTCCAAAGAAGGAGACTCCACTACACTCCGAGGCAGCATATTTCACTGCCGGACAGCCCTGACTGTCAGGAAGTTCTTCCTGAGGTTCCGGTGGAATCGCCTTTCCTGCAGCCTGAATCCATTGCTCCTTGTCCTGGTCTCTGGAGAAGCAGAAAACAAGCCCTCTCCTTCCTCTACATGGCATCCCTTCAAATATTTAAACATAGCTATCATGTCCCCTCTTAACTTTCTCTTCTGAAGACTAAACATACCCAGCTCTCTAAGTCTGTCCTCATAGGGCATGGCTTCCAGGCCTCTCACCATTTTGGTCGCCCTCCTCTGGACCTGCTCCAGATTGACCATGTCCTTCTTGAATTGGGGTGCCCAGAACTGGACACAGTATTCAAGATGAGGTCTAACCAAAGCAGAGTAGAGTGGTACCAGTACCTCCCTCGATCTAGACACCATACTCCTATTGATGCAGCCGAGAATTGCATTGGCTTTCTTGGCTGCCACATCACACTGCTGACTCATGTTCAGCTTGTGGTCTATTAAGACTTCTAGATCCCTTTCACACATACTGCTATCCAGCCAAGAAGTAAGCTGCATTGCTTTCAATGGAACTTTCAGCCAGGTAAAGGTGCATATACATGTCTACTCAGAAGTAAGCTGCATTGACTAAAAAATTGATAAATTGAGAGGAACCTTATGCATGTACGTGCTGATTTCAGAAGCAAATGGAGAAAACCTAAATCACAACAGCAGATCACCTTCCAGAGAAACAAAAACAATGACAGCATAAGCAAGCAAGCATAAACAAGCAAGCAAGGAGATTACAGTGAGAAGAACCAGGAGATAGTACTGCTTCCACGTGTTAGCTCCCATGAACTGTATACACACAAATCAGCCAGGAAATGTGGACAACAAATGTGGGTGGACAAATGAGGGGAGGTAGGACTTTGCTAATGAGGCAAACCATCACCTTGGAAGAGGAAGAAAAACAATGAGACATCCCAGAAAACCAAACAGATGGAACTAATTTAACTTGTTAACTTTAACACATTCATGAAAAGGAACTAGTGATGGCAGGAATGGTTACCATTGTCTTTGGACACATATTTGCATCACGTGAATCAATTATTTAAATCCTGAAATACTAGTATACATTCAGGCACAGACAGAGTCACTTTCTTCCGGTGTGAATTCACCTTCTTTCTCATTGTTTGAAAAAAAAATGTATTAGATGGTAAACCAAAACAAATAATCACAGATAAACAACACAAAACATAATCATACACAATATGAAATACAATCATAAATCAATCTAAGCGGAAAAAAAACATACCTATGTAACAATAAAACTTAAAAAACTGTACTATCAATATGTAACTAAACTAATGAACAAAAATTTGAAAGTTGGTTCCCACTCTTGTTGCAAACAGCTCCTAATAAATAATCGTACTTGATTTCTTAATTCATAACCTACAATCTAAGTTAATTTGGTTGTTCATAGTCTTTATGAACACATACACCCTCTTTAAACACATGCACCTTCTTTCTTTTCAGGTGAAAGAGAGAGGTGGTGAATTCAAGACTGGAATGTCACATAGAACCAGGAACAGGTACTAGAGCTGTGTAGATCTCAGTCTGAAGGTTAGGATGCGATTTGAGACAGGAATTAGAAAGGAAAAGACACAGGGATTGTCACACGGGGGTTCTGGGATGAAATGTCAGGGCAGGCATGGATGGTGTGGCATGTATAAAAATTACTGTTTGAACAATAAATTCCATAATCCACCAGATAGCAAAGCTATGCTGGCTGAGGGATTCTGGAAAAACTAACTTTTCCAAGCCCTGTGTATAACTGTGTATTTACCATGCTGAAGGTGGTGTATCAGTAGTTGTATATACTTTTATCTATTTCCAGTCAAACTGCTTTATACATATGCTTGTCCTCTTTATTATTCACCTTGAGCCTCTGAGATCAGAAACCACCTAACCAAATTAAAGTTCTAATAAATTTGCACCAAAGAGGCCATTTTGAAAAGGCAAGACATTTATTCCACACTCAAAAGACCTTCAGTTTTACGTATGGGAAGAACCAGTAGAGGCTTCTGAAATGAATCCATATGACAAGTAGCTGCCTGTTTTATGTCTGGGAGCTCTTCGATAAGAAAGAAGGAATGACTATTTTTAACAAGTTCCTTCTTCATCTCATCTCATCGTTGGCCCTTTCTGCAACTCACCTTTTTGCAGAGGTGGGGTGAGGGGAACACGTGAGCAGACTCTTGCGAGAGGCTCTCACATCCCCATTGCTTCAGCTCCACAGCTGCTGCCTGCTTGCGAGCAGGTAGTGTGAGAGCCCCTCCTCTTCCTTCTGCAATGCAGCCTGGGATTCTCTCAGGCTGTGCTGGGGCAGGAAGTGCAAGTGCCGTGGCTCTGGAGCTCCGCACGCACTGCAAGTGCACACAGAGCCCTGGAGCAATGCACAATCGCACACCATTAGCAGCTCAAAGCCGAAAATGAAATAGTGCGTGATTGGTACCTGCCAGCCCCTGGAGCGTCACGCAATTGTGAGTGTGTCCTGTGGACTGCTTGTCTCAGTCACACAAAGCTCCAGGGGAATGCCATGTGAAAAGGGCCTTGGTTGAGCGGCTTAAGCAGGAAAGCACATCTATGCCTAACCAAGGGATGGGAACTTGGTCTACGGGACTCTCCCTATATTTGTTTTATTTAAAATGCTTAAACACAGAGACACAAAGGCAGCCTTTCATTTATTTATTTTTTTAACAAAAATCTATTTGACTAAGTGCCAATTCATCAATGCATTAGAAACAGAACATTAATCTGCTCCTCCCGCCTCTGCCATAATTGTAACATTTTCCTTTTAATGAGGTGGAGCAGGAGAATGGGAAGGTAATTGTGCCGATACTGATGGAAGGTTTCTTTTGTAATTTTCAGACTAATGATGACATGTAATTTGTATTGTTTCTCTGCAGCAAAGGGCCTTCCCTCTCAAAGAGATGGATTAGCACTGGAGGGGAGGCAGAGAGAAACTACCCCAACAACTGGCACTCTCCCCCAAATCACAACCTTGTCCTTTTTGCACTCATAGCCAGATAATGAGCACTTGGTTATTAGCAATATGAATGCATTGGGCTTGGCAGGCTGGATGAATAGAAAAGCAACAGTTGGAAAAGATGCAGAGAGAGGAACTAGATGTATGCATGCTGGCCAGCATGTCCATATGTCACCCGATGGAAAGATTTTCAAGCTAGTGGACAAATCTGCCTTGTATCCCTGTCTTACAGTAGAGCTGGTGGCTGGGGAAAAGAAAGTGGTTTGCCACCACTAATTAAAGTGTATGTCCTGTTTGTCAATATACTGATAATTTCAGCAATGGAAGCAATGGCCATTATTGCACTGGGCGAGGGAATCGCCCCGTGCCACTACTTACCGGACTTCTTGGCTCCCTGGTCCAGGCCACACTGCTCTGGAGCAGTACTTGCTTGTCACTCCACACTGCTCTGGGGACAAAAATGGTGACTTCCAGTTGGTCGAGGGTCTCCACCAACCACTGAAGCTCGCCCGCTTAAAGCTGGCCACCGGCAGATCACAGGCTTGCACTGGTGCAAGCCTGCAAATCTGCACCGGAGAGTGGGCACGGAATGGCATGCTCCGTGCTTTTGAAAGACCTGTTTTAAGCAGTCTTTCAAAAGCACACTTGATGACCACTTGGGGTCGTTCCAGAGTGGGCTGAGGTGTGGATCTATGTTAAGTAAGTCTGACCCAGTCTGCTTCCAGGTGCAGATATCTTCCCTGGAGGACGCTCTGCACCGTTTCTATTAGCCCGTGCGGAAATGGCCAATATGTCCCATCTGTAAAAGTAGGCATGGCTTCTATTCTAAGGCAAGACAATCATATCCCCTTTTGGAAATAGGATGGAAGGGCAGGACTGGGTCTTTAGAGATGGGTGAATATATGTGTTTTGCTTTCTCTTGCATGCTAATCTTTATGACAGCAGATGTGGTATAGTGGTTTGGGTGTTGAACTAGATTGTTCAACACCCAAACACTCAAAGGCCCCTCCCTAAGCTTCAAACCCCAGGATTCCATAGGATGTTGAAAGTGGAATAATAGCACCATAATAGCCTAGTGTAGAAATGGCATAGGAATCCAATAGATGTGGTCCAATTCCCTGCTTAGCACTGAGAACATGCTGAGAGATCTTGGGTAAGTCACACTCTCTCAAGTATGTGTGGAAGGCTGTGGCAAACCTTCCAAATAAATCTTGCCAAGAAAACTATATGATAGGGTGACCATAAGTCAGAGTTGATTTCAAGGCACAATGCAACAAGATACTAAACTTTTTTTCCCATTGTTTTTATTCAGATACAATATAATAGTTAATACTTACAAAGATAGAGAATAAAAAGAATTATATCTATAATAATACATATAATACATGTTGTAATACTCTCTAATTTCCATTCTGTGCTTCGAATACGACAAAATCGAATACTTCTTCTTTACTTGATTTATTTTCATGGTTTCTCAGATACTAAAACAACAAAACTTAGCAGAGCAAAACAAATATAAAAAAAGACCACTCTCGCAATTCTGAACTCATACCCTTGTCAACCAATACAATAAAGATTACAGCCTCTTTTTTTTCTCTTTTTTTGCATTTCCCTTCATTATAAGTTTCTTGACTCATCTCTGTACTTTATTACTATTCCCTGTAGATATTATATGTACTTTATATATTTCAAATCCCATTTACTACATAGGAAATATGTTACAGGATCCCATTCTCGTGATATCACATCCGATTTCTCTTTAATTTTTATAGTAAGCCTATCATTTTCTTTCATTTCTATTATTTTAACCATCCATTGCTCTATAGATGGGGGTTCTTCATTTTTCCATCCTTTAGCTATTAAAATTCGAGCAGGTGTAATAAGATATAGTAGAATCCTCCAGTATTTCTTAAAGACTTTCTGATCTGAACCATGTTTAATAGATATATCTCTGGCTTTAACAGGATTTGTATTTTAAATATTCCTATCAGATATTTGTTCACTTCTTTCCAGAAGCCTCTAATTTTTGCACATGTCCACGACATATGCATATATGGCCCAGGTTTCTCTTGGCATCTCCAACACTGATTATGTGATGTGTGATACATTTTTTGTATCTTAACCGGTGTCAAATGCCACTTGTAGAACATCTTTGTAAAATTTTCTTTGAGATCTTGAGCCACCGTAAACCTTTGTGTTAATCTCCATGTTGTCTCCCACTGATCCAATTCAATCATCTGATTTATCATCTTCGCCCAAGACATCATGGGTTCTTTAACTATTTGGTCTTCCAACTCATATCCTAACAAATATCTGTATAATCTAGCTGTGATATGATCTACATGGTTAAATATAATTATTTCAAATTCATTTTTTATCTGTCTTGTATCGATTCCTTCTAATTTAATGTCTATTTTAAACCTTTCATATATTTGTCTGTACGGGAACCAGGCCAACTTGTATCCCATACTTTCTAGTTTTTCCCTTGATTTTATCCGAGGGGCTAGAGATTCCGTGGTGTTTTCTAATAAATCTTTGTATGTCAGCCAATTTGTTTGTGTCCCTGCCCACCTTCGTTGAAACACCTCCTGCGGAGATATCCATACTGGTATTCTATGATATAATTTCTTCTTTATCTGCATCCATACTTTCAGTAAAGATCTTCTTATAAAATGGTTTGTAAATTCTTTGTCGATGCTAGCTTTACTGTACCACAGGTAGGCGTGCCAACCCATTCTGTTATCTGCCCCTTCTAACGTTAATGTTCTTACATTTTTTTAATTTAATCCAATCTATAATCCAATTCAGGCTTGCCACCCGATAATATAATTTAAGGTCAGGGAGGCTACACCCACCTCTTTCTTTTCTGTCTGTAAGATATCTCCACACAATTCTCGACTTTTTACCTTGCCAAATAAAGTATGTAATCTCCCTCTGCCACAACTTAAATGGTTTCTCATTCTTAATTACTGGTATATTTTGGAACAGAAAATTCATTTTGGGTAAGACATTCATCTTTACCACTGCTATTCTTCCTGAAAAGGATAAATGTAATTTATTCCAATTCTGTAGATCCCTTTTTATCTCCATCCAAACTTTTTCGTAGTTGTTGTTAAACAAATCTGTATTTTGCTTGGTACCCCATACTAAACTTTTGATTAAAATTCAAGTTAAAAAAAATGAACTGAAATTCTCTGTCATTCCTTCTTTCTATGCATATCATATTAGTCATGATTAAAGGGCATATCCTATTAGATACGAAATAAATGGTTTGGGTGGCTTTTCTCTTCAAAACCCTTTCAACAAGGGGTCTGCTCATTTCCTGGCTGGTGTTTGGTTATTTCAAGAGAAATGCTGAAGCTTACACATGCATCATCTATAGCATTATTCCAGCAGCATGAATCCTCTTGAGTGCCTCATCTCCCATGATGACAGACCATAGGGGATTAAGCGATGGTGCTGAGTACACAAAGCTTTACTGCCCTACTCCCAAAAGGAATGTTGAGTAAAACAGCAAACCTCAAACACATATGCAGGGGCCTTATTTTTCAGAAATCCCCTTGCTCTCTGAAGATATAGGAGCTGCCTCCAACACAGCCTGAAAACCAACTGGATTTTCCAATGCAAACAAAAGCAAACAAACACATTTTTCTCCTTCAAGCATTTAGTAAAGAGATCTGCAATGTCCAGTTGGTTAGTGTGCAACCCATTCCCTGTTAGCTTCTCTCCTGCTTTCTCCAAGCCAAACAAACCATGTTTAGCAGGAAGGATGAATCCTTTCTGAGAGGGCTTAGTTCTACACAGGATAAGCCTACCAGGGCCACCTGTTGTTCCTTCTCCATCTCTGAGGTAAGCGTTATTTTTTTTTAAGGAATTAAGAGAAAGGAGATTGTCAGGTAGGGCTGGGAAGCTACAGATGCCTGGATATCTATCCATTATCCATCCATCACTTTATTTATACCCTGCTGTTCTCCCAGACTGGGAAAGCCTACACAGGATGGACAATTACAATAAAAAGACATCTGGCTAAAAGCTGAGATTGAAATAGTATTATTAAATTATTATTTAAATTATGAAACAGTATCATTAAAACGAACTCCAGAATTAACACCATTTAAAATACTCCTTTAAAACAAAATGTTAAAAACAGTACAGCACCTTCAGTACAGCAAATAGTTCTGGTTTCAGCTAGAGTGATCTGCCATTTGCCCAGTAGCTTTCTAGGAGGGGAAAAGAGGCAGGGAAGGAAAGAGAGAGGGGGGAATGATATGGTGGAAAGACAGACAGACAGACAGACAGACAGACAGACATTACCTGCCTTTGGTTCTGGCCTGTCAGCTGCTGACTTCAACCTGCCCAAAGCTGGCACGTGGATCCCAAAAGATGACTGCCTACAGTAACATAGTGATCTATAGGAACAAAAAAATTTGTCACCACTGATTTACAGCATGAATCAGAAATTAGACAAAACGTACTACTTAAGCTGAATCCCAGGCAACAAGATTAAATTCTGGATTTCTCTCACTCTTTCTGGATCACTAATATTAAACATGTATCACACCAATGCTCAAGAAAGAAATCATTCATGGAATTGTGTAAGGAAATGGCAGGATAACATATAATGGAACAGATATGTGTTAAAAGCAAGCCAACAGTTCTCTAAGGCTAATGAGCTGCAGATCAGATGGAGTGGTTTCCTCCCCCTACAATTCTCAATCATCATTTTTAATCAATAAAATTCCATCATTATGACCAGCTGTTTAGTCTGAGCAGTGAGATGGCTGTGGCATTATACTTCCTGTCATGCCACCTCTCATTATCCCTAGCCGTCATAGCCACTAGCCAAGTCACACTCATCACTTATCTTGCCACAATAAGCTAGAGTTAGAAAAGATACTTTTTAAAATCCCTTCTTTAACTCATTGCAAACCACTTAAGAATAACCCACTGCCTTATCATAACAAAACATTTTTCTTGTTCACTGTGTAACTCATTTTATAATATGTAGCTTTTTATTCTTGTTTTGTTGTTTTGAAAAAAAATCTAAAAATTCCCTAAATTTTTTTGGGGAGGGGGGCTTTTTAGTATAATCCCCCCCCCAAAAAATTAACCCCAAACAGTAACCAAAAAAAAATTACTTACTACATTGAAAAAATAATGGCATTACTAGCCATTACATTACATGTAAAAGAAACATCGTTACACCATCATTATCTGAAGAGGTAACAGGTAACGTCATTACTTGTAACATGTTACTTCCAGGTTCTCCAACAAACCCTTGATTGCCACCTATGCAAGGATTATGAATGTAGATTTCTCTGCTGCTAAAAAAAAATCTGTTGTCCGAAATGGCACTGGTAGATTGGTATGGTGGGATGAGCAAGAGATGCATTTAACTTTACCCTTGTTATTTTATTAGGAGCAAACTGGCATGCTGTTGGAAGTAACTCATAAAGGAATGGGATGAAGGCAAAATATTTTCTTTAGAAGAATAGAAGCAAAGGGTCCTTACAGTTCTTTTCTGTATTTTTCCCTTCTGCTTGCACTCTTGGAATTATTTTGGGGAAGGAGAAAACTATCTACAACTGAGGTACAAGCCAAATTTGTCCTCTTAAAACCTGTCTCCTCTCCTGCACAAGTGTTTTCCATACCTCCACTGGATCATCCAATTCCCTACTATAACTTCATGGATTCAGCATTCTATGGCAGACTTTAAACTACTGAAATGTTAATAATATTCTCTGAGTTAACTGAATTGAGATGCACACAGGAACAAGATACATGAAAAGTGTGTGTGTGTGTGTGTGTTTTTATTATACCAACATGGCTCAAGAAATATAAGGATATGCAACACTCATTGGCTGCAGAAGGAATTCCATCAGACAGCGACAAACTAAGGCCATTTCTGTGGTACACAGTTATAGTGTTATTATTCCACTTTCAACATACCATGGAATCCTGGACCATTTCCGCCCTACACAGTTACAGTACTATTATTTCACTTTCAACATCCTATGGAATGCTGGGCTTTGCAGTTTAGAGAGATGCATTTAGAATTCTCAGCCAGAGAGCTCTTTGGCCTCAGTAAACTACAGAATTCCACAGAATTTTGAAAGTGGAATAATAACACTGTTAACAGTTAACAGAAATGGCCTAGAATGAAGTAATTTGGAGGAAAAGATGATCAGATTGGTATAAATCAAAACTTCATTTCTGAGTAAAAGTGAAAGAATGTTAAGCAATCCAAATATTTTTGGATCTCTTGCAAGAGAGCACAACAACACATTTTGGCAGAAGCACAGCCTCATATACAACGTAGTAACCAATTATTTCATTTAGTAGAATTACTATCATCAACACCGCTAACATCCATCATAAGACTGTAATATATTCTTATGATTACCAATAGTGTTATGCAAAGAAAAATGTTGGACAATAATTCTGCTAAATGTAAATTCCTTAGCTTTGAATGGAACAGCATTTTAGCAAGGGAGGAGAAGATGCAGCAAAGAGCTAAGCTTTGCCATTGTATTAATGTCTGTAATCACATAATAATATAATGAATATAAAAAGAGCTGAACTAGATCAGACCAAAGATCCATCTAGTCCAGCATTCTGTTCACACAGGAGCCAAAACAGATGCCAAAGCAGGATGTGAATGTAACAGCACCCTCCAGCCCCTCTCCCTAACAGTGATACAGAGACATATTACCTCTGATATTGGAGGTAACTAAAATGTTTAGCATTCATTCATATTTATATCTAGCATTTATTTTTCTAAAACCCCTATGGAATCTTGCAATTTGCAGTTTAGGAAGGGGTGTTTAGAATTCTCAGCCAGGGAACTCTTTGACCTCAGTAAACTACAAACTCCAGAATTCCACAGGATGTTGAAAGTGGAATAATAGCACTATAACAGTGTAGGGCGGAAAAGCCCATTAAGTAAGTATAAGCTGATATGAACATGCTTTTGGTTTAATTTGTTGTCGTGCTGCTGGTGTGCCTTTAAGTCATTTCTGACTCACAGCAATCCTAAGGCAAATCTATCATGGGCCATTTCCACACTAGCCTGTTATAGTGCGATGATTCCATTTTCAACATCCTTTGGAATCCTGGGGTTTGCAGTTTGGGGAGGGGCTGGGCGGCCCCTCCCAAAACTGCAAACCCCAGGATTCCAGAGCATGCTGAAAGTGGAATCATCGCGCTGTAACAGGCTAGTGCAGAAATGGCCATAGGGTTTTCTGGGGCTGAGTGTTTGTGACATGCCCAAGGTCAACCAGTGGGTTTCCACCACTGAGTGGAAATCAAACCCTTGTCTCCAGAGTCATAGTTCAATACTCAAACTACTACATCATGCTGCATCTCATAGTTTACATCCATTTTAATAAAAACGTGTTCATTCCATTACTTCTTATTATTTGGCTTGGCACTTCAGGGCTTTGTTAAAGTAACAAAGAAGAAATGTGTTAGAGTATGGTGGCAAAGGATTGTTAGTAAGAGGTGGAAAAGTAAACTTGTGTGTGTGTATGTGTGTGTGTATGTGTTTTCAAGTACATTCATGCTCTTGACGAGTGGACACAGATAGAGAAGATGTGACTCTTCACACCATAGATTTATATTAGGGCTGCACAAGTGTGTGGACAAAATGTCACTCTTAATATTGGGATGTGGAAGGACCATGAAATAAATTGCAAGCAACAATGACAGTGCATTAAGAAAGAGAACTCAGAACCACATTAAAATGGATCAATAGAATTTGCAATCATTTGCAAGAATTAGAGCAGATAAGACTTGAAAATGCTTGCTAAGAAGAAAATGGAGTGAGGTATAAATGGAAAGGAGCAACCTAAACTCCACATTTCAGAAGGTGGAAAATAGGAATTATTTTACTGATTCACACCAGCACCCTCTTGGTGAAACACTGAGATTTGAGAACCAAGACTGTCTAGAAGCAAGAGGAAGAAGGAACTGAACAACTATTCAGTGATACTCCAAGCTATCTCCTACATGGTGGTCATAGCACAAGAATGTCAACACACACTTTTGTCTGTTATCAATGAAACCAAGAAGAGTAAGAAACCAAGAAAAGCACCACAGTCCCATGAATACAGAACATGGTTGAAAGCATATAATCTTGTGAATTGGACAAATATTGAAGCAAAAATGAGGTGGGGGCTGTTACATCAAATAAATGAATTTCACTTGCAGAATGCAAATAAAAAATGAAAAACAGCCTACAAAGATGTTATTTGCCTAAGCTCAGGCAGCAGTGTTTGACAAAGAAAGTGAAATGTTCTTACCTTTTCCCCCAATAACCATAGCAGAGAATTGAGTTAGCACAAATTTTCTGCCTAGAATGGTAAATTTTCATGACAATTTTACAAGGCTGTTTAAAATGTTCAGCAAGGAATAAAATGTAATATAAACGTTCTCAATCAAAGATCCGTGTAGTGGGAGATGAGGATATTAATACACAGAGAGATGCTGGGAGAAATACAATTGTTACTGAAAGAGGAAACTGACTATTAGGATGCAATGAAACTTTCTCTCTTTCTTTGGCCCTTTCTGCATGGACATGGTGTCCTGGCATAGGGAAGGCAGAGGAGTGGGACTGCAAAAATGCTTCTTCAAGAAGTTGTTGTGGTCTCGTCCTTCTCCTGTCATCAGCTGCTGTGATAGCAGAGTAAATCACTGACGGATTTCTCTCTGTCAATGACCCCCAATTGCGTGATGCTCCTGCACTTGCCTGCCCTGTGGAAGGCCCAGAAGCATGATGGGGGCACTTCCTAGAGGGGGTGTGGGTGATGCAATTTCACTGTGTTGGGGACTGCTTTAGGTTTAAGATGAGTCTTATTTCAAACCAGAAGCATCCAGAAGTCATTTCCAGTTCTAAGAAAAGTCCCACCCTAGGCCTACAACAGTTCAGGGAGGTGCTAAAGCACAGAGGAATTCCCCTATGCCCCTTGAACTGGGGATGGCAAGTGCACAAAGGATGTGTAGACCACCCATTTTCACCCCCATGAGCCCTCCCAGGTGCACCCAGAGTGACACAATGTGTTTTCTGTCCTCTTCCTGTGTTTGTTGGCTGGCTATGATCAATTTTTAAAAAGGGATTTGAGAGGTGTTCAGGAGCTTTGGGATGAATCAAATGGTTGTGTTTGTAGGCACATTTTGGCCTGAGATTTTTTTCTTTTAAATGATTTTGGAGCAGCTGGAGAGCTTGGAATTCTTCAGAGGGCCTTCAGGGGTTGCAAAGCAGTGGCCAGGGCTGCATGCAGCTCCTGTGGTGTATTTTCTCAATGCTGCCCTACAGACAGGTGGCATTTTGTCCATGAGGCACACTTTGCCCGTGCCTGCTTTAAATCCCCCCCCACATACAAATATCAAACTTTTTCTCCTCCATGACCACTCACACTATCATTTATTTTCCTGCCCAGAGATCTGGGGAACCAGCTGAACCCTGAGAACTGGAAGCCCTTGGAAGAAATGACCTTGGCCAAGAAGTAAAGGGAGTTGGTTTGCTATGTAGTGGGGCAAAAACCTGTACTATTGGGAAGACCCTTTCCTTATTAATGTCTTGCATAGGGATCTCATAGCACTTTGAAACAAACTGAGAGAAAGAAGTTGGTAGCATAAGCTTTCATAGATTTAAGTCTACTTCATCAGATGCATGGAGTGAAATGTCTAGGCACCTTATGCATCTGATGAAGCAGACTTAAGTCTATGAAACCTTATTCTACCAATGTCTTTTTCTCAGTCTCAAAGGTACTACCAGTTCCCTTTGTGTACTGATCCAGGTTAACATGGCCATCCATGTCTTTGAATTATTAATACCTTGTTAATGAGGTTTTAGTCAGATCTCTTCTGTGTCTGTTTCTGGGCACCAGGGCACAAGAAAGATAATGACATGCAGAAATGTGTCCAGAGGAGGGCAACCAATATGCTAAAGGGTCTATAAACCTTTGGTTCAGACTCTTTAGAATGGTTCAGAGAGCTGTGTTACCTTGTTTGCTGGGGGTCCCAAGAGGGGCACTCAAATAACCAGGATACAATAACGCAAGATGGGGAAATTAACTGGAGCACTCACTTTAAGCTAACGAGAGGCAGGGTAACTTAGCGGGGATCTTGTAACCCAATGTCTACGGGGTCAGGTCAGTTAAGCAGTCAGACAGTTTTAAAATAGCAAAAATGATGTTTTATTAAGAACAGACAAACACTTAAGACAACACAACCACACAGATAACTAAGAAATAAGAAATGAGAGGTTTTCGGGGGAAATGGGTGATACGACACCTTTCTCGTAATCCTGAAGAAGTTGCAGATGGAGAGAAGAAGCTCAACGTGGTTCGCTGAGGGGAGCTCGCTGGGCAAAGCAGCAGCAGGGCGGTCTGGAACTTGGGAGCGATCCGAAGAAGCTCTTGGAACTGCGGGTTTTTATAGGGAAAGTATGACTGTGGGATAGTCTGGACTTGGGAGAGAACAATGAGGTTTGGGCACGAGACAATGTCTCCAAAAGGTCAGAATTTAACATGATTGAATCAAGTCCGAATTGACAATAGAATGACCAGTATCAGATGCAGCTCGCTTGGGCAGTTGAGCTTCTAGCTCATCAGGGTGCCTGCTCAGGGCAGGGGGCTTTTTGTATTAGCATGCATCCTTAATGAAGTGCTTGTCTAAGGAGGTCTCCTAAAGCAAGATCTGGCTGAGTCTGGCTTGCCTAGGTGCAGAAAGGAATGTTTCAGCAATTAATGGCCATGCCTAGCTCCGTGCTTGTTCAGGGGCCTCACAAACACTTGCTGAGGGTGGCAAAATGTGGCCGAATTGTGATATCAAAATGATATCGAGCATCTCTTGCTATAATCTTTGAAAACTCTTGGTGGACAGGAGAAATTCCGGCAGACTGGAGGAGGGCAAATGTTGTCCCCATCTTCAAGAAGGGAAAAAAAGAGGACCCAAATAATTATCGCCCAGTCAGCCTGACATCAGTACCTGGAAAGATCCTGGAGCAGATCATCAAACAGTCAGTTTCTAATCACTTAGAAAACAATGCCGTAATTACGAAAAGTCAACATGGATTTCTCAAAAATAAGTCATGCCAGACTAATCTTATCTCTTTTATGATAGAGTTACTTGCTTGATAGATGAAGGGAATGCTGTGGACATAGTATATCTTGATTTCAGTAAGGCCTTTGACAAAGTTCCCCATGACATTCTTGCAAAGAAGCTAGTAAGATGTGGGCTGGACAGGGCTACTGTCAGGTGGATTTGTAACTGGTTGACTGACCGTACCCAAAGGGTGGTCACCAATGGCAGATTCTCATCCTGGAGAGAAGTGACTAGCGGGGTGCCACAGGGTTCTGTCCTGGGCCCGGTGCTGTTCAATATCTTCATTAATGACTTGGATGAAAGAATAGAGGGCACGCTGATCAAATTTGCAGATGACACCAAATTGGGAGGGGTTGCTAATACGCCTGATGACAGGATCAAAATTCAAAAGGACCTGGACAGATTGGAGAGCTGGGCCAAGGCTAACAAAATGAATTTCAACAGAGAGAAATGTAAGGTCGTACACTTAGGCAGAAAAAATGGTATGCAGAAATATAGGATGGGGGACACGTGGCTGGATAGCAGTACATGTGAAAGGGATCTAGGAGTCTTAATAGACTACAAGCTGAACATGAGTCAGCAGTGTGATGTGGTAGCCAAGAAAACCAATGCAATTCTTGGTTGCATCAATAGGAGTATGGTGTCTAGATCGAGGGAAGTATTGGTACCACTTTATTCTGCTTTGGTTAGACCTCATCTTGAATACTGCGTCCAATTCTGGGCACTCCAATTCAAGAAGGATATGGAAAAGCTGGAGCAGGTCCAGAGGAGGGCAACCAAAATGGTGAGGGGCCTGGAAGCCATGCCCTATGAGGACAGACTTAGAGAGCTGGGTATGTTTAGTCTGCAGAAGAGAAGGTTGAGAGGGGACATGATAGCCATGTTTAAATATTTGAAGGGATGTCATGTCGAGGAGGGAGTGGGCTTGTTTTCTCCTGCTCTTGAGACTAGGACAAGGAGCAATGGATACAAGCTGCAGGAGGGGAGATTCCACCTGAACCTTAGGAAGAATTTCCTGATGGTCGGGGCTGTCCGACAGTGGAATGTGCTGCCACGGAGTGCAGTGGAGTGTCCTTCGTTGGAAATTTTTAAGCGGAGGCTGGATGACCACTTGTCGGGAGTGCTTTGAGGGTTTTCCTGCATGGCAGGGGGTTGGACTGGATGGCCCTTGTGGTCTCTTCCAACTCTACATTTCTATGATTCTATGATTCTATGATCTCCCGAAGCCAGGCCAGTTCACGGTGATAACAGCTGTGTCTGTTTAGCTGGGGAAGAGAAGATTATAAGATGATACAACAACTAAGTAGCTGAAGAACAGGCACAAGGAAGATGGAGTGAGCTTGTTTTCTGCTGCTCCAGAACATAGGACCTGAAATAATACGTTCATGTTGTAAGAAAAGAGATGTTGGCTAAACATTGGAAAGAAATTCCTAAAACTGAGAATTGTTCCACTTTTCAAAAGGATGCTAGGCTAGTCCCTACCCTGCTGTCCTTCCAGCAGGCAAATAGTACTTTTATAGAGGGAGGCTCTGGGGCAATTTACTGGCTGCTGAGAAAGGTGTGTTTTTTTTTTGTTTGTTTTTTGATGGATGGTTGCTGCGTGTTTTTCAATTGCTTTTAACTAGATGGCGTTTTAACACTACAATTGGTCTGAATTTTAATATTTTAATATTATAAAACTTTTGTATGTTTTTTTGTCTATAGTTTTAAACAACTTTGTTGCAAGTCTCAAGTCACACTTTTTAGAAAAATATCTATTTAATTTATATCCTGCTTTTCTCTTACTGCAGGATGTAAGGGGCTTACAACATGGCTAAATTCAACAAAATATACCTGAAACCAATCAAATATAACCTTAAAGAACAATTCAAAACATCTTGAGAAGGCAGGATATAAATTAAATTAAATTAAATTAAAAAATAAAATAAAATAAAATACAGCAGCAGTTGATTTGGATTTTAGTTTTAAAGTCTCACCCTTTCTCCTTCAAGTAATACAGCATATATGAGATAGATCTAGGATAAGATGAATGGGCAAAAAACTTTAATGAACAAACTAAGGTAGGTAGTCACAAGTATGCACTTAAATTTACGTAGCAAAATATTCTGATGCCCTATGACAGGAGTGAGCAACTGTGGAAAGCCAGGGGGATGGATTAGGCTCCCAGAAGACCTTAGAGAGCCATACACCCCACTGGACACCCTGAAAATACACACACACACGTATGTGTGTGTGTGATTTTTGGCCTCCACTGCCTCCAACTTCACTCTAGGGAGTATGTAGGCATTTTTTCTGTGTTTTAGCCCCCTCTCCCAATCAATTTAAACCTAGGCAGTATTACCCTGATTTCCGGGGTCCCTTGGGGGGCACTTCAATGTGCTCCATGCAATAGGGAATGAAAACTAGCCAGAGCACTGGCAATAGCAATGCGAGAGGCAGGGTAACCTAGTGGGGTCTTTTACCCAGTTTTTACGGGGTCAAGCCAAGCCAAAAGCCGAACAAAAATGTCCAGTAAATGATTTTATTGAAGGAAAGTCTCACACAGCAACACAATCACTCATACACTCACTCAAGACCTATTAAGAAGCAAAAAAGAGGAAACTGCATAGGAGAATATTGAAGGGGTATAGCTGGGGTGATACTGCACCTTTGTCCTGAAGTGCTTGGTCCAGGAAAAACAGCAGAGAAGTGGGGCTCAACAAGGAGAGGGCTGAGGGGATCACTCAACAGATGGAGCAACAGTCTGCTGGGATGACTGGGGGTGATCCAAAGAACTGCTCAAAAACTGGGACTATTTGTAGGGGAAACGGTACCTGGAGGGCTAATCCTTTCCCGGGGAGAACAAATGGTGTTGGAGCAATAACGAAGCTCCACCATGGTAATTTCCTTTGTGTGATGGGATTGCAAGGTGTTGCCAACATCTCAGGATCTTCGGCTATGTTAGTTTTTGGTGTGACTTCAAGTAAATGGTCCTCACCTGACAGAATATTTGCTCAACTTGGAGCAGACAGGCTAATCCCCTCAAGTCAGCTTCCTGGGGCTGTGGACCCTTTCTTTATTGTGGGTTTACACAGCTTGAGGTCTCCTGGGGCTACGTGACTGGGGATTTTACTGGCCTGACCTAGTTTTCGATCTTTGACCATTGTTGCCTACACGCCCATCCGGCTGACCTCTCAGACACATTGAATCATATTTTAATATCAAAATTGTAGACCCCAGGATAGGATTTTTCCAGTGAGATAACAGAAGGGCTTTTTTTTTTTAAACAACAGGAAGTTAGCAGAAATCACTTTGTGCTTACTTCCTTTTTCAAAAAAAGGGGGGCTCTCTAGGATTTAAATTGGCCTAAGGGGTCAAATACATTTAGAAATTGGCATGATGCCACCTAGAATGCATTTGAGGGCATTTTGGAGAAAAACGCTTACCCCTGGGGGGCTGGGTCCATAGAAATGGCCCTGGGAGTTGTATGCAGCCTGCAGACCCGACTGTGCCCACCCTGGTCTACGGAGCAGCAGGCTAAAAATGGATTTTGTCTTCTGATTTCCTTCATATACTCTTCTTTCCTGTATTTTCTCTTTTGCTTGCCGCCCTTCATGATTCCTGGAACTGTGACCCTGCAAGTATTCCAGCTACTCATGATCACTACCTTTGTGTTCATCTGATCTGTGTTCTGTCCAAGTTGCTCTTCTCACTGACTCCCTTTTTCAGTGCCTCAGTCATTAAAATACCATAATGTTCTTGAATTTCAACAGGTTTTAAATCAAAGGTTGGATGGCATATATGTCTACAGAGCAATATGATTTAAGTGACAGTTCACCCACCTACCAGTAATTTACTGAACACAGAAACAGAGAGGAGAAGATGGTGAATATATAGGATTTTGATTACCATTATAAACCAAAAATGTGGATTTTTGTTTATTCCACATGTGTGATACAAATAAAAAATAAACCATGCAACCATCTAGGTCATTATTGATTTCAGACAGCAAAAGACAGCCCAAAAGCACAAGAATACATGAAACATCTAAACCCTCACTGAGGCAACAATTTAAAGGATTTCAAAGTCTGTTTTCATAAGCCTTTTGGGACTCAGATGTAGTATATTGATTAAACTTCAGTAGCAGTTAAAGGCTGCTTCAGCATGGCTAATTAATACAGTGATGCCCTGATGCCCCTGCTTGTTGTTTTACCAAGGTTTATTCTGTCAAATCAATTAATATTCATAGCCCCAAGAAAGCAGCCACTGTTTATCATCTGATAAATCGATCAATGCATTGATCTATTTGAAATAATTAACTGTCTTGTCCTTTGGGACTGATGATTCCATTCCCAAAGTGTCCAAAGGGACCATACATTGAAATGGAAAACATTAATGCAACACTGGGGAAATCACAGACAATACTTGTTGAGTCAACAACAAAAACAAGCAAGCTTCTAATATCCATGCACTTTCAACACCCAGCCTTTTAAGTAATGCTCAACAAACTGTCAAAATGATCTCTCTCCTGGAAGAACTGATCTTTCCTGATAATGATTCTTGTCACAAGATCTCTTCAACTTTGGTGTGTACCGTTCTTCTGACAAGGTATTTTGTCTTTGCCTGGCATGGTTACTCAGAATAGAGGCTGCACACTGCAGTTAATTAAAATGGATCCTGTGGCACTGCAAATAAGGCTGGGTTCAGCTCAAGCCCCAGATTGGTGGGGGGGGGATAAATGGTGCATGTCTGGGCGGGTCCTCTGAGCTTCATTGTCACAATTGTCTAAGAGATTACATATACAGAAGAAAGCAGGTGGCAAGAAGGATGAAGCTGCCAGCTCTGCAGGGTGATTTCAGGAAGGATAGCTCTATAAAGGAACATCTCAGTCCTGCCAGAGCTAAGTTGTGCAGCTAGCAATCCCAGTGTTTGATTCATAATTGCATTTGTATCTCATTGTCTCTAAAAGGAGTTTAAAGCAGATGTGTATGGATAAAGACTACCTGGCATCCTTTTAAGTGATATATGCAGGTGTAAATCAAACTTACACCTGCATATCTCCTTTTCTGGTCATGGAGGTGGGAGGAATTTACTATCTCCCTTGTGAAACAACCAAACCTCCCTTGAAACCCACCCTCATCATACTTGGTCTCCCCACCACCACCATTGATACAACCATTTACTGGCCCCTAGAGAACAGGGGGCACTGGAGGAGAAGAATCCAGCTAGGTGTGACTATAGCTGGATGCACAGCAATGAAAGCATCCTCTGGGACATGCCAGTGGTCCTCTGAAGGTCCTGAAAGACCATCTTTTCACTTTCCACCCAGCTATAGGTTGGATCCTCATCCACTGCTCCTGATGTTCACTGACTGATAAATGGACATGTTGGGAAGGCAAGGCTGAAAAAGGTGGGTTGTAAGGGAGGTGAGATGAGAGATTGGGAGTACCCCCATCTTTCTCAGTGCAGCATCTTGGCCAGTATCTTGCAGGTAGTTTTGATATCAAAACCTCATTGCTCTTCTTTAACAGGCTGGGGAATGTGTTCCACTGCTCCCTACCTGTCCTCAGCTCAAACTGGGCACCTCCACTGAAAGCTGTAAGGGACGCAAAATCTTTGAGTTGTGCACATTGGGATTATGTGGTGGCTTCCATCTACTTTATCTGTAGCTTACAGGGGAATTGGTGTGGGCAGGATCATGGAACTTGGGAAGCCAAAATTATTGTGGAGCTTTGAGTGCCTGTAATTTGGTTCAGATATCTGATCTCCAAGACCACGATGGGGAGAAGCAGCCTTGGGCACCCAGTATAGTTTTCTTGTTCTTATTCTAGTGGGCCTTGGAGAATGAAGGTCCCTCAGGCAAACTCCCAACAGTCCACATCTGCACAAGTTCTGCCTTCTTTAAACTTACTCACTTTGATTTAGATGTAGATATGTGAAACTGGCCTGCTAGAAGTGGATTTCTTTGAATTTCCTCTCCATGTCAGCTGCATCAGCTTCCTGAAAATGCTATGCAGAGGGTCAGGGGAACCTGGTGAAAGGAGACAAATGGTGGTAGAGGGAGAAAGAAAGATACCCTACCCCCTCCAAAAAAAAAAAAAAAAATCAGGAACAAAGTCCTTATGCAAGTTGAGCCCTCTTCCTAGCATGATGTGGGCATTATATGGCAACAAGTTGCTTCCTTCTGATGACAACTTTGTTGCCAGTATAAAAAAAAAAGTATGGTTGCTCCTTATAACATGATACAAAAAGAGTGTATGGCTTTCCCATCAACCTCTGGAAAGTAGAATTCAGCTTACAAAGAAAGGGTGTGCTCCCCACATATATTGTTTTAAAGAGAAATTGGAGGGGAGTGGTTTCTGTCACCATGATGGTGGCAAATTCAGCAGCGCAGTAATAACAGGGTAGGATACTGTCCTCAGTGGATTCAGGTGGACCACAGCCTCCTGCTTCCAACAGTTGCCCATCTAGTAGAAAGCAGATCCTGGATAAAATCTATTATGTAAGGTGTCTTTGTTCTGTACCACAACAAACATTAGTTACGTTCATACCTTTCTTTCAATAATTTCCCTATCTGAATGTTTCATGCAGCTTCTCACAAAGCTATTTTAATAATCAATACTGTTTGCTTAAAATATTTCTACTGTGCCTTTAAACCTAGTGGGCATACAAAACAGCTTATAATCCCAGATAAAAAGAAATAGATGCAAAAATAATAATAAAAGACAATTGAGGACGGATGAATCTCAGTTTTGATTTCTCTTAGTTTCTCATGTTTCTAGTCCTTGCTTCTTTTTCTTCCATTTCTGTATCAGTATATGACTTTTCAAAAAGTCTACACTAAAATTTATTGCTCCCAATATAAACATTTTTATAGACATTTTCGCAAAGTTTCCCTGATACCATTATTTTTAATACTTCCACCAATAAATTGATATATGTACGAAGTTAAGACAATTAAGTCCAAGTCCTGAAGGGTAACTGTGTTCCATATGCATATTGTTTCAGGAAGTGTGAATTGAGGAAGTTTGTATTAAAGCTCAGATAAATAGAATTTTTGTCTATCCCTTCACATAGTACTGCCAACTGAATGGGCAATTAAATAAACCTAAAAAAATAACAAGACATTTCTTCAAATAATCAGGGAGCCCTGAAACATAGCTGGAAAAGAAACAAGTTATGTATTCATCTAAAAGTCAGAGACTAAGGAATGAAATGTTCTTGCTCAAGGGGATGTGAAAATCCATCAGTTTTTGTTTTGATGTGTTTAACAGAATTGTATCTGCATTCTTCTCCCATCTCAGTCCTACCTCAAGTAGAAATTTCCCTCATGGAAATTTCAGCATGTTTTTGTACAATTTTTCCCTAATATACACATTTTTATTCATTGTACTTATTTATTTAAACATGCTTGTGTACATTTTTTCAAATTTATGCATTTCTAATCATGTATATTTTCAGAATACATTTGCCAGTCCCCAAAGCCCCTGACTCCCTGATTTTTATTTTTATTTTTTAAAAAAGTTTCATATTTTGGGAGTTTTCAACTAAAAATTGGTTAGAAAGCCCCTCAAACATACCCCATCACCACGCAGAAGGTCCCTAAGAACACCTCCCAGCATCACCAGATAACTCTGTTTTCACTGGAGCCTTTCTCAAAATGGTGACAGGACAGGACACCACCTTCAGTTGCCATTTTGGGAAGGACTCCAGTGAAGATAGAGGCATTTCAGAGCATTGTTGGGGAAATCCAGCCCATAGGGATAAAAGAGCCCCACACAGCTGCCCATGCCATTCTATATGGTGGAAGATTCCAAACAGAACCTCTGAGGAGGATAGTAAAGCAGATGATAGGAAAGTCTGGCCCTCTATATGTTGTTAAATTGCTTTTCACATACTTCCTCCTCATCAGAGACAATTGATAAGAATTGCTGGGAGTTGTTATCAGCCTGAGTTGGTATAAGAGAACCCGTTACTTAAAACATCCTGGGGCCAGACTTTTTAGGATTTTAGAAGTTGGAACAAGGCCTTTAAATTGATTTCATAAAGTAAATAGAAGCTGAGTGGAAGTTGTTTCAAAATTGGCATCCTGTCTTCTCTGTAGCTTATCCAAATCAACAATCTTATGGCCATTTTTCTGAACTTTCATGCTTCTAAAAGTACTCTTCCATACTTGCTATATTATGTTAATAAAATCTGAATATCTAGATATGAATTATTCTGACTAGACAATTTTTTTTTCCTGGGAAAGGACATTGCTCGTATATCAGCTTAAATTGTTAAAAGTACTCCTGGCAACCAATGTCATCTAAGCATTCAGGTGTAGCATTGGTTCCCAAAGGAGACCCACCATAGCAAACCCCAGCCCTCAATTAGAACATATCTACAGCTTAAACAGGGTGCATGTTTATCCAGCTTCAGCCATATTTCAAGCAAACAGCTTTTCTGTCTTGTCTGCTTCTGATTGTTCACCTCATCGTGTCCATCAATGACTTAGAACACCTGTTCAGAACTTCCACAGCATCCCTGGAATTAATTGGAAAGGAGAGATTGAGGTCAGGTATCATCAACATGCTGATGACACATGACACTTCAAATTTGCAGAAAACCGCACACAGCTGTTCCATGTAGTTCTTCAATAATATAGAAAACAAAATGCAATCTTGCAGAATCTCACAAGCAAGGAGCCATGGGGTGGAGTAGGGATGTATGTATGTATGTATATATATTTCTTTCAAGCAAGAATAAATACTTTTACCATTTTTCTCCTTACTGGGAGAAATTTATTGAAAACAATTCAGTTTTTGAAGACTATGTGCAGTCTAGGACTTAGCCTGTTCAGTAAAACAACAACAACAAAATGTACAAGGTGAGAGAGTGTATGTGCACAAAATGGCATTCTCTATACAGAAGTGCTTCTGTGCAGAAAAGCTTGTTTCCTGTGCAAGAAACATGTTTTCTGCATAGAAATGTTGCTTTTCTACAAAGAAAATACTGCTTTCTATGCAGAAAACTTTTTTTCTGCAAATAAAATACTGTTTTCTATTTTAAAAAATTGCACGTTTTTCATACAGAGCAATTCCTGAACTGCAAAGAGTTTCACCAGCCTAGGTTCTTTCTCATTAGACTTTCCCAAGATTTAAGATTATATATATATATATATTTTACTATATGTTTGAATATACTTTCCATCTTTAGAGTACAGAGACCATCTTGAGGCAGTATTTTCTGGACCAGGCTTCTAGGAGAGACCTGAACCACTGCAGCATAGAAGCCATCCTACCTTTATTCCCACAGGGCACCCCAAAAGCATATCCTGGTCCCCAATGAAGGTCCAGCAGAACCAACAAGACTGTACTCATCCACTCCATTTAACATGTCAGTCATCCACTGCAGTACCCACAGGAGTTTCTGCCTATCAAAATTAAATAAAAAAACAAAACAAAACCTGAGACCTAGATAGATAATGGCATCAGACACTGGAAGGTTTAAAAACTTATTCATGTATCATAAGCATTTATACTTGCCCTTCAGCAAATTCCCAGTGTAGCTAAAAAGACAGCAAGCAAGGAAAAACACATTCTACTTTCTCAGTTTTTGTTTGATTTACGGCCTCAGCCCCAAAGAGAGATGGAACTGCCATAATATAAAGAGGGAAAAATCCCCTTTCAAGAGCAGCAAAGCAGGTAAATGTTAAAGGCAACAGGTACATCACACCCCATTGGCAATCTCTTTTTAAAATGAAGTAGTTTCCCAGCTATGCTATAGCCATGTTTCCACATTAAGAAGATTAGGTAACACATTAGGGATAATACCACACATACTGTAGTTACTGCTTTCTTTCTCCATCTCCATCTCCTTCTCTCTCTCTCTCCTACCCACTCAATTAAAAAGAGTTCAAAAGGAACGTGCAGTTTGGAAAACTACACAGCTTGGGAAAAAATAAAAAACATTTTGATACAACAGCTCCCAGGACTCCCCCCACATCACCAGCAGCCAATATGGCCATGCTACCTGGGGATTTGGGGAGTTGCAGTTCAAAGAACTAAACTGTTCCAAGGCTCTGGCTGGTAAAACAAGGGAACTGCATCTCATGAGATGTAGGCATGCTCCTCCACTTGCCACACCCACCATTTCTGATCTGAACAGATTGCAGTTGATTCTTGACAGTTCCATCTCAGCCAGAAAGAAGCTGACACATTGCAGAGAAATGAGAAATGTGCAGTTATTAGGAGTCATAAGCTATGATTAATTGGGAGGCAGTGAAAAGAACAATCTATGACTTGCTCAGCAAAGAGATGCACGATAAGACCGTAAACATTTAAAGTGTGTAAAAATGTCCCATGAAGAAGTGGAATTATTTATTGTTGCACAGTTATGAAAAACTGGCAGGAAGGCTTTTGGTTAAGAACAGGAGAAAAACCACAGGAATTGCTTCTTGGCAGCAATATTACAGAGAAGCATGGTGAGCTACCTTCTTGCCATATAGTAGGGCAATTACACAACTTCTTTACTACTTATCACTTGCCTGATAATAGTTAGAATTTATTGTGTTTTACTAAAGTATTCAAGCTATGTCAAATACATTAAGATGCCAAGAATTACATAGAAAATGTTCTGTGGTATTATTTATTACATCGGTAAGCCTTCATCCAAGAATCTCAGAGATAGCCATGTCAGTCTGCTTTAACATAAAAAGGAAAAGTGTGGCTGGAGGGAGCATCTCAGAAACTGAGCTATATCCAAAAGTTTTCATGAACTTAGGCCATTACCAGATGATCTCACCACAGCAACATATTGTTCCCGGTACGGGACACGTGCTACCACACAATGTCGTTGCTAATCAGCTGCTATCGAACTCCCAAGTGTTGGAAATCTGCCCTTTTTCATCACCAGAAAAAATACTTTAATGGCCTCCTTTTTCACCTCAATCCCATCAGCTGGGTGAGTGTGGGTTCCCAATAGCACTTGACAGCACTTCCTGTTGTTGCCAGTCCAGGAGTGCGCAGAGTGTGGGTGTGCCCATGTTGTCCATCCTTCAGCCACTCCCATGGTGTGATAAGTTCAAAATCTATCACCTCTCTGTGTTTATTTTAAATTTATCCTTTGAGTTATTTTTTAAAAATTATTTTTAATACATTTTTAGTGCCATAACACAAAAATGCAATTGTGTACTGGTCCATCATGATGTTACAACGTTTCTGCGCTAGTACAGTTTTTTTTGAAAAAAACAACAACAACTAATCATGACCTGTGGGGCAGGGAAAAGTCTCACCAATGACTCTGTAATTTAGTTGAAAGTGTCCAGTAAAGAGCATTCCTAATCTGATACCATCCCAGAAATGGCAATGCTGGGATTGTAACAGAACAACATGCTATTGAGGCATCATGCAGTAAGGGTCTTAGTCTCACCTCATTGATAAGTAGGTTAGCTTCACAGAATCATAGAATCTTAGAACTGTAAGGGGCCAAGAGCCCCTTGTTGCTGTGCAACTGTATAAAATTACAGCAGTCTTGAAAGATGCCCATCCAATCTTTGTTTAAGAGTCTCCAAAAATGGACAGTCCACCACTCTCCAGGGCTGGCTATTCTATTGAACAGAAGTTTTCCTAATATTTATGCAGAATCTCTTTTTTTGTAAGGACAGTGAGTTGAAGAGAGATTTTAATCCATTTCAAGGTGGTGGTGGTGGTGGTTGCTGCTGTAGTTGTATGCCTTCAAGTGATTTCCAATTTATGGCAACCCTAAGATGAACCTATCATGGGGCTTTCTGGGGCTGAGAGTATGTTATACGCCCAAAGTCATCCAGTGGGATTCCATGGCTGAGTAGGAAACTGAACCTTGGTCTCCAGGGTTGTAGTCCAATGTTCAAACAGCTACATCATGCTGGCTCTCAAGTTTGTACTTTAGGTTATGCCCATAGTGCAGATGTTCTGGAGCATAAAAAAATGTGCTTGCTTAAAGCAGTGCAGTGAGCTCATGGTTAAATGAAATTTAAACTGGCAATTTCTCAGACTTACCACTCATTCTTTTAAAGTTCTATCCCTCATTCACTTTCAAAAGGGAATCAGTGGTTATAGAGTGCTAGTCTAGGAGCAAGGAGACTGATATTAAAATCCATCTTTTGGGAGCCCTGGTGGCAGAGCAAAAGCAATCACCAATTCAGTGTCCATGAGGAAGGAGGTAAGGCACTGGAGAAGAAAATTTGCTTAGAGCATGCAGATTTTTTCTGTCTTGCCTCACTGCCACTGTGTGACACCCCCACCACCCCAAAAATACGACCACTAACATATGCAGGCAAAGCATTCTAGCCTCTATCCTCCAGTTTGCCATAAAGTTTGCTGAGTGCCCATGTACTGGCCACTGACTTTCACCCTAATTTGGGGGGTTGTAGTGAGTATGAAATGAAAAGGGGGTAACAACCATGTACAGTATCTTTTGCTTCTTGAAATAAAGCCAGGATAAATCAATAAATAAAGATCCATCTTTCAACCTCATTAAATAATTTACATTTCAACTACAGAACCAGTTCATCCAGAGGATAGATGGGCTTTCCCACACCAGATGTCTGCAAAGACACCCTGAATAGCCATTTTTTTTTTTGACATGCTCAAGCTCCAAACATTCTGCACCAAGGAGAACTGATTCTGATTTAGGGCATGGTGCGAGGGAGCTCTGGTGGTGCTGGGCGACAACTCCAGCTCCCATCATCCTCACCACTTCCATGTTGGGTGGGACTGACTGCTGGTAGAGTCCCACAGCACTTGGAGAACTACAACTCCCCCATCCCTAATTTAGAAAATATTGTCTCATAAAGGTGATGAAACAAACAAACAAACAAAATAATTTGGAGCTGATTCTCTTCGATACTGCTATTCAATACTGTTTTAATCTTGATTTTGTATGTTTTTAACTATATGTGTGTTATTGCATTCTGTCTTTTGGTAAGCCATCTTGATTTTGAGAGAAAGGCAGAATATAGATTAAGGAAGGGAGGGAGTTGAAGCATCATAGTGAATATGTCCTGCACTGAGCTTACCCTTCTCTCAGCCACTTAAAACATCTGAAAGAAATCAGGCCCACAGTCCTTTCCACTGCTCTGATTCAGAAATGTAAGCATGATGTGAACCACCATAGCTTGATTAAGGTTAATTAATACCTTGGAGAGGGAATCTACCCCATCTGCTCATAAAACTGAACCCCATACATGCAGGCACAAGAGGCAACAGGGAGAAAAAGAGGGGGGAGGGTAATTTTTAACAGTGCTTTCCTACCATCCTTCTTTGCTATTTGGGCTGATTTTTTTTTAATGCAGTGGTCTCATGATATTGTGCTCTCTTCATTTCCAGGACATAAATCAGTGGTTTTTGTCCTATAGCTACCTTCCATGAGGAAAAATATGTTCTTTTCCCCGCTAGCTTTTAAAGTTGCTGTTGAGTTACAGGTGGGAAGAAAACACGCTTTTGTTATGTTTTTGGAGTACAGTAGGACTATGGTTTGATCTTACTGTGGTCATGTTTTTGACCACATTCTCTTAGATTTTATTGAGAAAAAGGGGCGGGCACAGAAGGACTATGAGGAAGCTCATGTGTGTTTTAAACAAGGAAGGGAAAGGAAGGGGTTGTTTATATCCTGTAGTTATCTGACCTGAGCAGGGATAAAAGTCCGGTTCAAAGCGCTGATCAACGAAAAGTAAAATAGGGGGAGAACTGGGTTAAGGGCAGCCCTTACCTCTCTTGTATGGGCATCATTTTCCACCTTAAAACGAACAACGGAGCTTCTCTAGACAGCCTCCTTCATGACCAGGAGGGGGATAAAGAGAAGGAGTTGGCTTCATGAGCATGAACAAATCATAGTGGAATACACAGAAAAGCACAAGAAAAATGAGGAAACAAGACCTCAACAATCCTAGCGGCAGCTTCTGATGGAAAAAGCAATGATTTGATAATGCTAGGAGCCCTTCACCTGAAAGAGCTTTTGGTTTATAACATTGTCTCCTTCCCATCCTCTTGTACTCATTAATGCAATATTAATTTTGCAGAATAGCTGCCATTCTACCTGGCGTTGCAAAGAGGTGTGAACCACACTGCCTCCCAGCATTCCCTCCACCCTATTCGATTTCTGTATGCCCACCAATCCCTGTAATTACTTCTTTGTTCTGTCCCTCATTTGCAGTCTCTGTAATTATACTTAGTAAAACACAAGGCAATCTGCTTATTTATTTATTTATTTATTTATTCATTCATTCATTCATTCAATCAATTTTTTTCCCCTCCAAAGACCCAACACAGCATTGAAGTAAACAACTTTTCTCCAGACAGCAGGGGGTGAAAGCTTAGAAGCACCACAAAAGAAAAAGACTGTGGAGATTCTGGTAAACAGGAGGGGTGGCCTAACACAAGGAAACACAAAAAGCTGCCTTAATTACTATTCCTACTCAGCCTGCTAATTGGCTGAGATACGCCAGCCCCCTACGCAGCTTTCTGTGATCCGTCTGTTCAGTGTTGTAGATTTGTAACAAGCTTGGTGGTTCCAACTGAAGGAGCTTTTCCTTTCTTGCCCCACTTCCCCCTTCTAATCTTTAATCATGGTGGCTGCAAAGGTTGAATGTATTCTTCATTAATTTCAAACTGCAGAATTCAAACATCCTCCAGTCATATGGTCTTTGGGGGGAAAGAGGAGAAAAGCTAAAATAATCGGAAGACAGTCGAGTCATGATTATGATCAAGGGTCTTTTCCTGCCATCTGAGGAGCAGTGTGTGTTTGTCTATGTGTTTGTGTACATCTCTGTGTGAGTGGGTCTTGTCTCTGTAATTTTGTTGTTGCTGTCGGCCTTCAAGTTGACTCCAAATTATGGCAATCATATCGTAGGATTTGACTCAGAGGAGTTTTGCCATTGCTTTCCTCTAAGGTGCATCCACACTGCACAGTGATAGCGATTTGATGCCACTTTAATTGTTATGGCTGCATCCTGCGGGATCCTGAGATTTCTACTTTGTTGTCTGTAATATACTCCCCTCAAGCACAGCACTAGAGCTCTCTGGCACAGAATTTTAAGTACTACAAATCCTAGGATTCCATAGGATGGAACCATGGTTGTTAAGGGGGTATCACTATAAATATGAATTATGACTAGACCCCGAAAAAGTATGACTTGCTCAAGGTCACCTAAACACAGCACAGTGATTCTATTTTAACTGCCAGGGCTGCATCCTGTAGAATCGTGGGGTCTGTAGTTTAGTGAGACACTAGAATTCTCTGGTAGAGAACCATCCCTAAGCTGCAAATACTGTGTTGAGCTAGTTCTGTCAGTTATCTTATAGTAGATGATTTCAAAGATCAGGTAATTTTTGTTCTGATGAGGCATCCATAACTAGTCAATGGTGATCAGTCTGCAGGAACAGGTTTCTGAACATGACTTTGTGATACCACTTTCAGATGCACTGGGATCCTACCCAGCATAGCTGTTTCCCCCCACATAATAGAGTAGTACAATGAAGAGCTTCCAATTGAAGATGTTCACAGTACTGTTTGGCTGTTAGATGGCCCCAAAGCAGGAAGAAGATGTTCTAAGAATGGCCCTTTTTGCTGCTGTTCTCAATGCATAGAAGAGTTCAGAATGGTGAGGAAAAAGTGAGACATACTAACACTAAGATATCTGTGGATAACCACAATTGCTTAATATGTTCATCTAGAACAAAAATGGCATGTAGTTGGTGCCCAGGCCCACAAGGGTCATACAGGCTCTATTGGATGGTCCCTTCCTGTTTCTTAGAAAGACCCATACCAAAAAAAAAGCCACAGTGGAATTGGCTTGAGAAGACAAACTATATAACCCTGTGGTTTCTGGAGGTGTTGTTGGTCTTTTGAAACAATTCCCCAATAAAGGCACATGGGAAGGCAAAAATGGGCCCTGGCTCTTTCAACATTACCCACCCTGATCTAAAATAAATATTTGCCATGCATGCAGAGTTCTTAAAATCACAGTGCATGAAATATATGTGTGTTTGTGATGGTTTACAAGAGGACTTGATGAGGATTCTGACCTAAGCCCAGTCTAACACTAGTAGAATAAAAATCCTTGTTAGTACAGTTGTGCTGGATTAGATTGGTGTGCAAGTGCTTGTATATATATGATACTGGAAGACTCCCTTATGCAAACTCTGAAAATGCACATTTGCTGGCACCAGGGTAGGACTGGGAAATGTGAAGCCCTCAGGATGCTGTTGACTGCAGCTCCCAACATTTCATCCCATTGACTGGACTCACTAGGGCTGCTCAAAGTTGTGGTTTATCAACATCTGGAAGCAGCACAATTTCCATTCCTGGATTAAAGCAATGACAACATTAGAAACAGTCCTCTGGGTTTTGGTAAGGTGTCAGAATTGTTTGAATAATATTTATCATAATTATAATAAGAATTTCTTCCAGTCCATGAACCGTATAATGGAGAAGTATTCATACCTGATTGAACTCCTGCATAATCCCAGAGCCCTGACTGTAAATTGAAACCACACTAACCACTTGAGAAGGAAATATGGACTACAGATATGGGGCATTTCCCGTCCCTTTACCGCAGCTACAGAAGGTGTGGGGAACAACTGAACAGATCTCAGCTGGACTGAGTTCTTGTAAGCATAGTTTAAATTTCTTTGATTGTGAATAACTGCTATTAGCAATCCTGCATTTATCTAGGTCCCCACGCTGTCAATCGCTCAGCACCCCTAGTTTGCTATTGCCTCCATTTTGATGGATTCTCATTTCCATAAGCAAGGAGTGAAATCTCTCCACAATACAAGTCATATCATTGAACACTTGCAACTAGAATTATTTATGAGATGTTATAGCTATGCAAATTGTGGCTCTTGAAGTACTTTCATAAGTATTTATGAGCAACCAAGGGCTAGTAGATCATTGTGGGATACCAACAGAAGTTGTGGCTTGGATTTTTTCCCCCCGCCACACTGAGATTGCTTCTTTTTCAGAATTCTGGTATTTCATCTTTTGGGGGTTTCAATTATTTTTCCTTCTGCAGGTTAAATGTCCAACCGAATCACCTTGCTGCAAAAGTGAACTGTGGCCTGAGTTGTAAGGCCTCTTTAAGGCCCTTTTCACACACAACTTTGAATGTGAAAAGGCCACAGGAGTAACGCAGAATCATGAAGATGGTTCCGTATGACATTCTTGAGATCACACGTCGCTCCCATAATGATCCTGCAGCAATCACGCATTATATCATTTTGGGGTTTTTCCAGAAAATGGTGCATGATTGCGCATTTCTTTCGAATCTCTCCCACACTTACCTGGTATGTGGAACCTCAGGAAGCGTGATGGCTGCGGTTCCTCCCCCAGCACAACCTGGGAAAGAACTCAGCTGCTCTGCGGAAGGAAGGGGCAGAGCTATTGCGCTTCCTTCCATCCACCACAGAGCTGGTGTGGACGGAAGCTCAGGGGATACAATTCTCTCTTGGAGGAGGCTTTTCACGTGATCCTCACACGACACCAGCGGCACCAGGTAAGGTGCGAAAAGGGCCTTAGAAGGTACAGGTGAATATTCAGAGTCAACAGAACTATATTTTTTTTTTATTTCCCAACATATTGTAGATATATTTGCTTAACTCTGCTTCAGATGTGTTGTTGTTGTTGTTGTTGTTGTTGTTGTTATTTCTAATCTTTATTTATACACCACCTTTCTCTCAGATTGGGACTCAAGGCTGCTTATTAATTAAAAAGATGGCAATATAGTTTAAAACATATAAAACATTGAAATAGAATTAGACTTTTAACTATTAAACAGATTTATAACATACAGTTAAAATGGTAAAAGAACAGTATCTTTTAAAATACAGCACCCTCTTACAAGCTTATTCCTCAAAAACCTTCAGTTCTAAAGGTCTGTCAGAATAAAAATGTATTTTCCTGTTGATGGAAGGAGAGTAAGGAGGGGGCCATTTTTAGCATCTGTAGGTAGAGAATTCCAAAGCCTAGGGGTAGCCAATGAGGAGGCCCTGTCTCATGTACCCACCATCTGTGTCTGCAACGGTGGTGGGACTAAAAGAAGAGCCTCTTCTGGTGATCCCAGGATCTGGACAAGCTCATACAGGGATATAGAGTCTATCAGATTGCCTGGACTTAAGCCATATATATTTTTATAGGCTATGACCAGCACTTTGAATCATGCCAGAAACAAACTGGCAGCCAGTATAGCTGACAGATGGAGCAGAGGAGCTGTATGAATCCTGTAATCAACCCCAGTTTAATACTCTGGCTGCAGCTTTGGTACCAGCTGAAGTTTCTGAACATACTTCAAAGGTAACTTCACATAGAACATATTACAGTAACTGAAATGGGATGTAACTAATGCACATCTCACTATGATGAGATTAGGCATCTCTCGGAATGGACACACTTGGCACACTAAGTTTTAGTGTGCAAAAGCACTCCTGGCCACCACAGAAATGTGAATCTCCAGGTACAATGCTGAGTCTAGGAACACAGTTGAGCCTTCATATCTGTGGGTTTAACTTTCATGGATTTAATTATTTTCAAGTTTCTCCAACCCTTCTCCATCTCATGTGGTGCTTATTTTTCAGTGGAACCTTCCCTCTTGGCTACTCTAATCAGGTTGCATAGCTCCTTAAGAATCTGCCTCTGGTCCTCCTCCTCCTCCTCCTCCTCCTCCAGCCATGGCCTTGTTAGTTAGACAACCTGCACCCCAGTTTCTCAGCACCATGAGCCTTCTCCTAAGGGAGAAGATGGACGAGAGGAAGTATAGGGCCACCATGTCAATCCTCTCCTTCTCTCTCCTTTCCCTGGCCTGGTTTGGACCCTTAGTAACCGCTTTGTCCACCATGCTTCAGCCCCCTTCCCACAGACACAGACACACACATCTTGATATCTGTAGAGGCCTGTGCCCCAATGCTGGCCAATGTGGAGGGTTGACTATACATTCAAACTGCAAGCCTGCATCTTCAGAGGTAGCACAAACCCACTGAGCACAGGCCAAATCACTACTTTTTGATCTGCCTTTCAGTTGACAAGAAGCACCTTTGTCTTCTCTGGACTGAGCTTGTTTGTTTGTTCCTGTTATTACTGATGCCAGGTAGTAGAACAGAAACAGACTCCTTGTAGTTGGGGGGGAAAGGGGGAAATAGAATTGACATTGAATCCCAAAGCTCTGAATGATCTCCTCCAGGAGTTGCACACAGACATTGAATAGGATGTTGAACAGCAGAGTCTTGAGGGATCCCACAGGCTCCTTCAAACAGGAAATTCTGAACTTGCCCCTCCAGGAAGAAATGGGTTACTATAAAACAGTGCATTCCGATCCCGTCCCTGCAAGATGGCTCAGAATAATACCATTATTAATGGGACTGAAAGCTGTTAAGAGATCCAGGAGAACCGACGGAGACACACTCCCTCCTCCTAGTTCCTGATGAATGTCATCCACTAAGGTGACCAAAGCCATCTCTGTCCCATAATTATGACTGAAATCAGATTGAAATTGATCTAGATAATCCACTTCATCCACAAATCCCTGGAACTGGGAGGTTACCACATGTTCCCTTACCTTGCTCAAAAATGGAATGTTGGACACTGGCCAGTACTTATTCATTGCAGAGGGATCAAAGAAAGGCTTTTTCAATAGAGGACTTACAATGACCTTCTATAGGTTTATTGGAGCCTTGCCTTGTTGTATGGAGGCATCCACTATTCCCTTCACCTACTTGGCCAGTCTCCCTGTGGACCTTTTAATGCACTAGGAAGGGTAAGGGTCTAGTGGACATATGATAGCTTTCATTTCTTCAAGGATCCTGTCTGCATTCTCAAGCTGTACAAACTGGAAAAGAAATATTATTGAACAAACAGAGCCCAAAGTTAAGACTGTATCAACAATGGCTTCGATGTCAGAATGAATCAGACTTTATCTGCAATGTGCTGTGCAAATTCTTCACAGTAGTCTGCTGAGTGGTTTGCTTTATCCTCTTGGGAATCAAAATGTAACTGAACTCTGGCCATTTGAAATAGCTTCGCTGGATAGCTCCTTGAAGATGCAATGGTGGCAGAAAATGATAATTTCTTTGCTGTTACAGCAATGCTATAGCATTACTACAAAGTAATAGACCACTAGGCCTCCAGTCCCCAGGCCTTCCATGCTGCTGCAGAGAGAATCTTCGTGGGCAAACCTGAGAGAGATTCCCTGCCCCTGCAACACCTCATGCAATGAAGTCTCTGTGACACAGGCCAAGTTGTTATGCTCATGATGAAATGGTATTTAACTGTTTTCCCAGTAAATGGCCTGGTATTCAATAGCAGCATTTTCAACCTGAGGGAACTACGACCGAGGCTGTCTAGATGATTTAATATGGAAGACAGTCTGGGGTTAACCAGCACTCTGTTGCATTCCTTCTTCTCATGATTACTGCAACTACTTCCACCCCACACCACTACCACCCGGATCTATCTCTGCCCTCTATGACTTCAGTGGATGTTCCTGAAATCTGTTCACTACTTCCCTTCTGTGGAAAAACACTTTCTTCCTTTCCCAGGCAGGCAAAATTTTTGTTCTTGAAAACAACCAAAAATAATGCACTGACAAGAAGTTGCTACAAGAAAGTCATAAACCCTTCCATCTGGCAGAGGGACATGCTCTTGAGTTCCCTTGAAGTGGCTCCCTCAAAGAGGTGGTTCCCCTTTGGTGAAACCCCTTTGATACGGATCCCACCAGTGGTTCCCCCCGCCAAAGATTCCTGCTATTACAGCCCAGACAGGCATGGCAGCTGACCTTGGTGGTCATAAGTGCCTACTGAGTCACAGCCTCAGTCCTGCAAAGCGTGGAGTCTCTCTGGTGAAGCAGAGGTCCAAGGCAGCTACAACAAACATACACCTCTTCTTCCACAAAAGTCTTGCTTTTATAGACCTGACAGACAAAGCAACTGAGTTGGCTGGTCATCAGTACCTGCTGGAATCATGTACCTTTTATAATAACAGCTCCATCATCCGACCACACTATTAGTGTATTTCCATATCTGCATGCCATCCATGCAATACAAATATGCCACACACTTACCAAGGAGTGGGCATTGCTAGTACAGTACATAAACCCATGAACAGTCATAAATCCATGGGAAGATTATAGTAAAGAATATTCACATTTTGTCATCCTTTTTCAGCCTTTTAACATGTCAAGATAGCCTTTTTGAGGGGGGGGAAGTTATATGGCCTCTGAGTAGGAAATAATGCTGTCATCTGGTTAGAATCTCCAGAGATATCCCCTGTTCCTTCCTTTGCCTCATTTTTTAGCCAGTGTGCATGTGTTTTATCTGAAGGACATATTCTATACCAAACTACCGTAAGATTTTTATCATGTCATTTTTTCCGCAAAAAATATTGCAAAATGTTTTTTTTCTGTGAAGCACTGTATTTTTTTTCACCAAAAGCAATATTCTTACAGAAAACCCTTTTCATGATTTTTTTTTTCACAAAAGAAGTTTCTGAAATGTGAAATATCATTTACATGCACAAAAGCATCTCTAAATTAGCAGGGAGAATATTGTTGAGATTTTTCATTTTTGCATGCAAGAACAAAGTAAGCTAAAGTTTAGGTAAATGTTGCAGATACTGTCAGGTTCAAGGATGATAGGAGAGCATCCATAAGATAATAAAAATCACGTCTCTTGAAATAACATGAACAAAAAATCACAGAATCATATAATTGGAAGGTTCCCCAAGGACTATCTAGTTCATTTCTCTGCCAGTACAAGAATCCACAGCCAAGACACACTGCCAGCTAGCCATCCAAACTTAGTTTAATAATTTCCAATAAAAGAAAGTTTGCTACCTTCTGACAGAGATTATTCTACTGTCAAGCAGTTCTTGCCTTTAGGAAGATCTTCCTAATCTTAAAACACAAACTCAACTGGAAATAACCAAGAAATGATGCTACTTCAAATGCTCTTTATTCTCCTGTGAATAGCATCAATAAATAAATAGTCATCCCAGGTCCAGAATCCAATTCTTATGCTATGCTCATACCAGAAGATGAAATGAATATTTCAAATGCATGAAGTTTTACCAAAATTTCCAAATTTTGAATGTGTAATTGCAAGTCTGATATTTAATTCAGAATTTGTAATGCAGTTGCTTTAAGCTTCTTGGTGCCTCTCCAATGTTTTGATTTTGGCAGGTATCAAATATGAAATGTCATAAGTTGTCAAGTGGGAAGTACTAAATACATAATGTGTTACCTATCAATTGCTATCAGATGCTAAAAATAACTACACATCCATGACCAAATAGTGTGAAATAGTAAATCCTGATGCACACCAGTTATCAGCATTATATGTCAGCTATCAACACCATTATATGTCAGCTATCAAGTACTAGCAAATATCCACAGTCAAATATCAAAACTGAACTCACGCTATCAACTATTCTGCAAACAATGTTTGAAAATATTCATTCATTAACAGAATATCTGAAGATCATCTAGAATGTTCAGATGAGGGGTTTTTCTTAGATTTTCCACCAATTTCTTTTGTCCCCAGCATGTCATTAAGAGCTTGTCACTAGCTTGTCACTAGCTTTCCAGTAAGAAACAAACAACTCTTGAATCTGCATTATGGAGAAATTTGATTATTCATATTACTCATATTACATATTACTCATACTCATATTTCCTGAGGACAGGAGCTCCATTTCCTGAGGAGAAATGGATCTCTTGGATCCATTCCCGTCATACTTCTCAGAGTGTCTGAAGCCAATTTCAACTGGTATGCTACCTGTGGCCTTTCCTGGATAGGAATAACTTGATCAGAGTAGTTCATTCACCATTATGTTCCAGATTAGACTGTTACAATACTTTCTGCATTGGAAAACCCTTGAAGATAACTCAAAAGCTGCAGCTAATGCTATATACAACATCTAAATTTCTGATAGGAACTTCTTAGGGAGACCATTTAACACTGATCTTATAGGTATTGCGCTGGATGCCAACATGCTTTCGTTTTGAATTCATGGTACTTGGGATGATGTTCAAAGTCCTAAATGGCCTGGAGCAATGACACTTGAAGGATACTATGTTCTTCTTCTTGCATATTTGTAAACTAGGAAATTCCAAAATGCTATAAGCCTCCAGTGACCTTTCCTCCCAAGGACAGGCCTACTTGTAAAGAGAGTGAAGCAGATGCCTCAGACATGGGATTTGAAATCTCCTGAAAGGGCAGCAAGTTTTTAGCTATTCAGTTTGTTATTATCTATTTTTACTGCCAAGGATGGTGAAATGTGGTTGTTCAGTTTTCTGCTTCCCTTACCAAAATAATTTTGTTGGCCTATAATGCACTCTGACTTGGGGGCTGGATGAAGGGCAACATTTGTTCTTCTGTTTCAGGCAGATAACTGTGTTGGGCAGGGCCTCTTTCATAGAGTTGAAAGAGACCACGGGGCCATCCAGTCCAACAACCCCCTGCCATATCAAAGCACTCCCTACAGATGGCCATCCAGCCTCTGCTTAAAAACCTCCAAAGAAGGAGACTCTACCACACTCTGAGACAGCATATTCCACTGCTGAACAGCTCTGACTGTCAGGAAATTCTTCCTGAGGTTTAAGTGGAATCTCTTTTCCTGTGGTTTGAATCCATTGCTCTTTGTCCTAGGCCCTTTCCGCACAGGGTTATTAACATGGGTCAATGTGTTTTGGCACAAAGCTGTTCTGCATGTGCGAGCGAACTAGATTCGCTTTATTTACCATTGTTCCACACGTAATCCCGAGTTAATGTGCCCCCATGTGGTGGGAAAGTGAGCTATTTGAAAACTGGAAAAAATCCAAAACAATTTTTAAGATCAAGCAGATTCGGACTTTCACAGTGGTACAGATACACTCACTCATACTGATGCGAATTGGTGGGCAGCGGAGGGTGGGCTGTGGGCATACTCACCTTCTCCAGTTGTCCCCGCTCAGCAAAGGACAGGCAGGTGCCATTTTTTGTTTTGTTCAGCAAACTTTAGAAAATGGAGTAACCGGACAAAACACGGCACAGGCGTGTTAAAAGGAGAGAGCTGTTTTCTATTTGGCAAATGTTTTACTGTAATTGCTGGAATTAGACATACTGCCCTATAAGACCACCCTATTTTTGGACTATATTATTTAGGAAAAAATATTTTAGTACTCTGTTCCCAGTTCCTATCTGCTTGGGTGGGGGGACCACCCTGCCCAGGCAGAAAGAATAGGCTGTGTGTGTGCAAGAAGCTCCTTCCCCCCTATTCCTCTCCTCCTCACGAGGAAACTTTCCTGCAGAGGTTAGAAGGGGAGGGAGGGAGGGAGGGAATGTGTGTGTGTGTGTGTGTGTGTGTGTGTAAGAAGCTCCTTCCTCCCATTCCTCTCCTACCAAGGTTGGAAGGGGAGGGAGGGAGGGAGCATGTGTGTATGTGCGTAAGAAGCTCCTTCCTCCTATTCCTCTCCTACTCGCGAGGAAACTTCTTGCTGAGGTTGGAAGGGGAGGGAGGGAGGGGAAGGAGCATGTGTGTGTGTGTGTGTGTAAGAAGTTCCTTCCCCCCATTCCTCTCTGGGGCAGGATCATGTCAACAGCAGGGCAGAGATGAGCAGGGAACGCAAGATCGCTCTCCCAACTTTGCTCTGCCAGGTGATCTGCTTGGGTGGTGGGAGTTACCATCTTTGCACCCCATTTTCAGAAGGCATTTTTGGGGGGAGTGCCTCTTGTACAGTGGCAAATACATACCTACATAGTTACATAGGTACATACAAATGTACTAACCCAAAAGAGAAAAAAAGCCAATCACAGCCACTGGGGCAGGATGAGGGGAGTAGTGGGAGTGGTCACTGCCAAAGTAGTGTGGATACATGAACTCGCACTCCTCTGAATCAAAAGGAAACATATGGAGGAGCTGTGTGGAAGCAAATGAGGGAAAGCCCGCATTATTTGGATCCGATAAGACACGGTAAGAAACAGCATGAACCACTTCATGTCACTTGTGTGGAAAGGGCCATAGTCTCTGGAGCAGAAGAAAACAAGCCAACTCCCTCTTCGACATGACATCTCTTCAAATATTTAAACATGGCTATCATGTTTAACAGAACTTGCAGATGAAAGAAGTGTGAAATGCTGTTTACTTGGAAAGCTTTAGGTGACTTCTCTGGGACTTAGGACCCACATGTAGGACTGAGCTGCAAGGCTGTGGTGTTATGCTTACATTATTTAAGCAAGCCCCACAGAAACAAAGTGAAACTTACTAAGTAAGCATGTGTAGCATTGTGCTGCATGAAATCAGCAAAGCAGTGCCTCTTGGGAGCTTAAAGAAGCAAGGTACACCACAGGCTACAGTGAAAAGGGGGAGATGTGATTCCATCTAAAAGAGGTACAGAGACAGTTTTTGTTTCTTTGCCTAATCCTTACTTTTATTCCATTACTCTCCTTCCCTTGCCTGCTCACGTCTCCAGATGTCTTTAAAGTTTCACATCAGAAAGTAACCACTTTCAAGCAAGAATAAAACAAACAAGGTCATTGGAAAAGATGAAGAATAATGAGGTTCCTTTGCTAGGAATCTTTGCTCTTCATTTTGGCGTTCCCCTCCTCCCCGTCCTCTTTCATCTTGCTCCGGAAAAAGAAAAAGAAATCTTTACTAATCCCTTTGGAGCCCTTGCTCCAGCTCTGCCTGTGATGTGAGAGGATGCCAAAAAATAAAAGAACTTCATCAAACTATGAGAGAGGAACAGCTCCTCCCCTCCCACCCTAGGCCTTCTTCTGGTGCTTGTGTCATGGGAGGGGGCAGGCTAGGTAGGCATGGCATGCCTTGTTGCCTCCTAGTGGGACCACAGCCATGTAACTAGGTCGCATTTGCACACAGCTTGGACTCTGCAGAGATTTCTCTCTCTGCCTTAATTTCTTTTCCTTTCAGTCTCAGGGATTTGGGAATTGATGAAAGTCTCAGAGTAGGATTTTAAATAGTTGATTAAACAGCAATCAGCAGTGAGCTAGCGATGAGCAGCCCTCCAAGAACTGGGGTGGCTTCTTCTAGTTACTATTATTCTTCTGAATCTTGTCTGAGAACCACTTCATAGGTTACTTGGTGGTCAGGTCATGTTTATCACTGGTGTGGTAATGAGCTATGCCCAGTCCTGACAATATACATGTGTGTATATGTGTAATACCATCACATGTTACAATTTTACAGGTAAATGTTGCGTGTTGTCTATATTCTTTAAACAAGCAACTTGGATTATAGCTTTAAGATGATAGAGCTACCACAGCTGGACCTGCTATTAGGCAGAGTATGGCAGCTGCCTCATGTGGCAAATGCTGAACAGCGGGGAGTAGATAAAACACTAAGTGCCATTTGCTTGCACTGCATCATCTATGCTAGCTTGCTTAGGTGAAAAGTCCTGTCCCATCACCAATCTTTAATGAGACGGAAAAGTCAGTCTTGTCAGCTTTTGTACATGGAATTGTTGCCCCCTTGGTAAACCTTGTCCCAAAGTCTACAACTTTGATATAAAATTCATCTAGCCCACCAGAGAGATCACCTGGATGCACACGTAGGCAACAACAGTCAAACGATCAAAAGAACTAGGCGAGGCCAGTAAACTCCCCAGTCACGTAGCCATAGGAGACCTCAAGCTGTGCCAACCCATGGTGGACAAGATCCTCAGCCTTTAAGGAGCCAACTTGAAGGGATTAAAAGTTTTCCCCCAAAGTTGGGCACTGGAAACAATAAAATCTTATCAAGCAAAATCCATCTACATAAACTCACACTGCAACCCAAAGCGGGGGAAGATCCTGATACCTGGGTAATGCCTTGTTATCTTCCAATATCAAAGAAGGCGGCGGTGTGAAGTTGTTTTCCGTTTGCTGTCCCCTTTGTTCTCCCTGGGAGAGGATTTGCCCTCAAGGTAAATTTTTCCTACAAATAGTCCCCGCTTTTGACTAGTTCTTTGGATGCCTCCTGGTCATACCAACTGACCATTCCACCTCTTGATAGCTGCGTGATCACCTCAGTGTCTCTTCGCTGAGTTCTTTTTCTTTCACAGCTTTCTGGACCAGGGACTTCAGGAAAAGGTGCAGTATCACCCAAACCACGAATCCTTCAACAATCCCTCTATCTTATTTCCTCTCTTTACTTCTCTTTAGCCCTTGGATGCATGTGTGAGTGTTTGCATTGATGAGAGCTATTACTGTTTAATAAAATCATTCATTGGACCTTTTTGTGTGATTTCTGACTGGGCCTGACCCCGTAAAAGCTGGGTAAAAGACCTCTCTAGGTTACCCTGCCTCTCGCATTGCTATTGCTTGTGCTCCATTGAGCTTACTTTCCCCATCATTTGGAGCATATTGAGCTGTCCCTGTTACCCAGATTTCAGGGTAACAGAATGAAAAGAGGCACAATCTTTTATCTCACACAAGAAATTATCTTGTATGAGTGATGTGTTCTCCTCTGTATGCTCATATTTGTAATACCGTGATCCATATTTATGAACCACATTTCTTCCACAGAACCCTATGGCTTGCTCCTGGCCATCTGAGTTACATGCAAATGGTGGCTGTTCAATGGGATGGTTTTTATATTTCTGAACCTCTGAGTATGCCTGCAGCCTATACTGTTTTCCCACATTCACACAGCTTACAGGGACAAGCATAGGCAGAGGAGTTTAGATGGCCAGCTTTCCACCACACCATTCTGAAACTTTCCTATCTTATCAGGTTTAATCTAAATGGCCTTGAGGAATGCGTGGGGATGAAATTGGTCAGAACCTCACCCCAGCTCATCTTTTTATTTGCTGCTTTGCTTATGTTTTGTAGCCCAGGCTACAACTATGAAATTCCCTGCCATCATACCCTTCTCTGTTCACAGAAGTTTGGGGCTCAGTTCAGAAACCTGATTTTCCAAGGTTCTAATTTGTACAGAAAGCCTTTGTTGTGGGATGGGTTGTGTTGTCTGTTGTGGTCCTTTTTTAAATCCCAACGACCCAAGCCCTGCCCCAGATTTTACTTTTTTTCTGTGTGGTTTTTGGATGATTTTTGCCCCTCAATTGTGCTAATCAAAAGAACCCTCCCATATTTCCACAAACCTTTCCAGAACATCCTACCCCAAATACATTCTTTTTCAACTGTATCATGGCCAGAATGGTTACCAGTCATTTCTAATCACCAGTGGTCCATTTGGGCTGGAAAAAAAATCCAGTGCTGGAGGGTAGGGTATGTGTATGGTGGATTGAACTATAGATGGGTCAGGGGAACTTGGTCCCAAACTCCCCCACCCCATTGTCCATTCTGCATGGACCAAGGAAGATATCCTCTACAGATTATTCCTCTCTCCCCATGGAAGGCAAGTGTGAAGCGTGCCAGTTGTGGATTGTTCACTATCCTTTTTTATGACCTCAGCATGATTATTCACAAAACTTTCTTGTGTTGCTACTTGATCAGATGTGTATCTGCTCTGCAACTAGCTAATCAATGCACTGAAGTTGTCTGCTGCTCAGAGGTAACACGCACCACTTAATTCAAACACTAGTGCCAACCTTGAGGGCAGCTACAAGGGCACACCAGATTTCCTATGATCCCAGAGGTTCCTTTGCATTCTGCTTTGTGTATTCATTACAGATTTTATACACAGATACCTTATCTAGAATGACAGCATACCTGCCTGTTTAGAAAAGGAGGGAAGGATTTTTGTCATATCCCCAGCAACAGTTGAGGATCTCCTCTTATTTCAGCTTATATTCCTTCTGTTACCTTGCTCATGAAACCCCTTACAGGTCCTCTAAACAGCTTAGAATCTCTTCATCTGTCTTGATATAAATCTATAAAGTTTAGTTCTGTGTACTTTGGGAGAGTATGTCACCTTGCAGAAGGACAAGCACTAACACATATGAGATTCTGAGATTCTCAGGTCATTTTTTAAAATCTAATCTAATATATATATATATATATATATATATATATATATATATATATTTCCATAGCGATGCTTCTCTGACACTTTTTTCCCCAAAGCTTTTTCCTTCCCCCATCACTGCATTGCCATTAGTTACTGTCATTATCCCAAATGAGGGTACAAACCCTGTTCAGTTAAGGATAAATGTTGCTTTACTGTGTTAAGAAAAATGGTTGATATAACTTATAAAAGCTTTATGGTTTCTGTCATTCTCCAGGTATAATTTCATCTCCCTGTTTGGTGTTAGTCCAAGTGTTTGGAAGCACAGAGAGAAATGCTGAGCTGTGACTTGCTTGATGAACAGATGCTGTCATTCTAGCAAGGACTCCCACTGGTGGTAAACTGCAGTTTACCAGCACACAGACCTGCTTTTTATAACCTTTAGTGGGAAACAGGAGAGGGACTGCTATATCACATATGCCCGGACTATTGTTTGTGATACCATCATAATCCTTCCCCACGCCCTTTTGACACAAAATCCTGCCCCATGCAATGTTAAATGAAGTAAATTTTGCTCTATTTAATTTAACATAAATATTTTTATACCCACTTTGAGATTACTCTTTGGGAATTCTCATTCCAGTTCCATCTAAGATGGCCATGTGTCCACTCTATTAGAACGTGGACTCTTTTTGAAGGGATGTCCAGTCCAAGTTCAGTTTAAGGATAAAGCATCCTACTTAAGACGGAGGAACAGGCATCCTAATTATCAGTGGGCTTGGACAGCCAACTGAATTGCCATCCAGGTCAAGTTGATTAGTGCAGTGGCTCCGATATGGGCTTTAGATGGACTTTATTTGAGGAGATAGGTTTCATCGCCTTGGATATCTCCTTTAAAGTTGAAGGTCAGTTCCATCCCACTGACATCAAAGTTGCCAATGTCCTCTGTGCTGAAATGTATTGTGTTTTTATTTCAGTTATAGGACATGTCTCTGAATGTGCACTAATACATAAAAATGGCAAATCTGTCTCCTAATCGAACCTCTTGAGGATGGCAGATTTTCCCCTTTTGGCAATGACGTAATGGTTGGCACAATTTCGTTGGGAGTTTCTCCAAAACGAAAGTTTCCAAGCTCTCCTTCTACTCACCTTCCTTCCAGTTCCCACATCATTCTGCTAATTTTTAAAAACACATATGTAGAAGTTTGCATTTTCAGTGTTCCTTAATATATGCCTTTATGTACCATATTTACCAGCATATAAGATGCACTGGCATGTAAGATGGCACCCCATTTATACACTGGAAAGTACTATTTGCCTGCATATTAGACACACAGGCATATAAGGCGCATCCTATTTTCAAACAGTATTTTTCGAGAAAAAAAGTGAGTCTTATATGCCAGCAAATACAGTATGCAAGATTTAGAGCTTAGAAAAATTACTTTTGGGGGCTACAAGTCAAAGAATTCCTTAGCTAGGCTGGGGGATTTTGAGGGCTGAAATCCAAATAATGATGATGATGGTGGTAATGATATTATTATTATTATTATTATTATTATTATTATGGTGGTGGAGATGATGATGATGATGATGATGATGTTTCCAAGCTCTGCATATATTTGCATTCAATGGAATGTGAATAGAATGTTCTCGACTGTTCGAGACACTATATAATTATAGCACTGCAATTCCACTTTAACTGCCATAGTTCCATCCTATGGTATACTGGGATTTGAGGTCAGGGAGGGGCTTTCAGAATTCTCAGTCAGACAGCCCTAAAGCCTCACCAAATTGCAAAGCCCAGGATTCCATAAGTTACAGCTGGGGCAGTTAAAGAGAACTCATAGTGCTATAACTCTGTACTGTGAAAGGGCCACCGTTTTTTCCCCAGTTTTGCTGTTTCTTTGGACTATTCTACTCACATTCACTTGCACATGTGTAGAACCCCTGTTCAGACATCACTGCTGAAAGGAGGGAAGTTGGGGATATCTGAAGCAGGATCTAGCACACATAGAGATATTAAGACAGAGGCCCTTTCCACACACAGGGCGGGTAAACGGGGGGGCACACACAGGGACGGATCTTACCTGAAAGCGGGTTGTTCCATCCCCGGGGGGAACGCACATTCGCCGCTCTAAACGGCGTAGAATTTCGGCAGCGTTTGGTAGCACCCAAAATGGTGGCCGCCGGCTTCCAGCAGCGCTCCGCCAATCAGGGCAGCGCGCCAGCCGGAAGCCCGCCCCCAGGCAGCTCTGCAGAGACGCGCTAACGCGTCCCTGCAGTTCTAAACGGGGCGCGGCGACGGGGTAGCGTGCGCAAGTCACATAAAAACCACTTGAGAAGTGGTTTTTATAAGACTCGCAGCGCCACCCCCGCGGCCACACAAGGGCGGTTTGAGGTTTAGAACCTCCCATTTGCGAACTGCCTTCACGTACCTCGCGGTGTAGAAGACCTCCTGGGGAGGTCACTCTAGCACGGGCAATATGCCCGTGTGGAAAGGGCCAGAGTCAACAGATGTGATACCATCTCTTTCCTTACATTCATTCTTCATAGTTCTTCAGAATTCCTGAAGCACACTGAGGCTTCACCTAAAAGTGCTTCTTTTTTGCTGGATCCTGTCCCCTGTTACCAAATTAGCCATGCATTTCTATATCATTTTGAAAATCTCTGTATGTAGTTATGTGATAGAGAATATGTGGCCTTCCAAATGATATTGGACTACAATGCCCCTCATCCCAAGCCAACATAGCCAATGGTGAGGAATGATGGGAGTTGCAATCCAACCATTTTCAGAAGGAAATGTGATTTTAAGCATCTTACTCCACTTTTCCATCAAAGAGGCTCACAAAATAACTTGGATCAGTAAATAAAAAGAAAGTGCCAGACTTCAGACTTAAAATCTGTATATGTCTATAAAAGATACAGTTACAAACATACAGTTGAGTATGTGCATTCAATTGTGTCTTCCTTTTCTTTTATCCTCCTTTAATTTCTTCTCCTGAAATATTTAATCTGTTTTAAATACTTTACAAGCACAGGACGGTAGCATGGGCTGCTAATCAGGTTTCCAAGAAATAAATTGTGCCCCCTACCCCCACAAAAAAAATATTGGTGAGTTTTTTGGGATCACTGTAAAATCTGTATATTCTTCCATCTGGTAGCTGTAGCAAGAACTTTCTCTGTTTCCACCAAAATGTTTTCCTTGCTGTTTCCAGCGTTTGTAAAAAATATATCTATAGAATTGGTTACCTCCAATGAATTGTTGAGACTTGGTTGTCTGCAAGATTAACCATTCTCTTCAGGCCAGTAGATGTCAAAGCTTGTATGCCACTATCTATGGTCATTTCTGCACTAGACTGTTATAGTACTATTATTCCACTTTCAACATCCTATGGAATCCTGCAGTTTGCAGTTTAGGGAGAGGCCTTTGAGGGGCCTATGTATATCAGCTTCCAGAAATGGAGCAGTCCGCCTTGCTAGGCATTATACAGCTGAGAGTCTGAGGAGGCAGCCTTCTTATTACCACACTTGTTAACAAAAGCACATCTTCCTGAAGATGAAAGCACTTTCTGCTCTGCTCTCCTTTGCTCTCAGATCTTGTTTCTTCCTGCTGCTGGTGTTTTGGGAGAGGCAGGGGAGGAATGTCAGCATTTGCTGTGTATTTTCCAAATCTGCTAGCATGACCTATTTACACCCATCTATCTGACTTGCCATGAGGGTGGAAGTGTAGATGAAAACTATCAGTGGTGCTTGGGGAGAATGGATAAAAGCTTGCTGGTGGAATGGGCATTTGAAGAGAAAGGGCTTGGGATGGAGGCATGGGACAAGGTAAAGGGAGTATCAGAGCTGCTTTCTTGTATGCTCCCTAAAGATGTTATTATGACATATTTCTTAATTAAAATGTTTTCTGGGTAGATGTGAATGTGATTTATGGCGCTCTGTCCTCTACTCAGGGATGCTGATCCATTCAGTTTTTAGCCTCAGGTAAGCCATAGGCTGAAGCAGAAAGCAGAGCTACCTAGAAAGGCACCAAGGCTCAGGTGTGATCTCAAAGGATTATCTGTCCTTTTATGGCATGGTTTTTATAAAATGGAATGAAGGAACAGAAAAGAGAGCCACTCTTTCGCTGTCAGACAGATCCTATCCAAGGGAAGCTGAATGTCATGAAAATAACGGCCTTAGAGGGTGGCTGGGTCTATGTTTCCATTGTCTTCAGAAGACTGTCAAGTCTTCATACAACAGATGTCAGCATCACTCCTGGAACAAAGCATGCAATCTGGGATGAATCACTTGAATGTTTTAAGGTCTCCAAACAAGCTAGAGCAATGAGGAATGTGCCAAAAGACAATATTATTCTCAAAAACTTCCAAGAGCCTTCTGAACAATAAAGCATGGGGATTTTTGGTAATGTCCCCAGACATCTTCAGAACAAGTCTTCAGATTACCAGTTCTTCAACAGCAAGGGAATGCCAGCAAATTATATTCCTTACATCCTTTTGCTCCATTGGTTCAGTATTAGACACTATCCATTTTTTTCTGGGCTCAGAGATAGGATCTTCAGAAAAAAATAATGTTAGTCCCATACAAAATTTGTAAATGGGTGGATGGGCAGATGGTTAAGAATTACAAATCTGAGTGGAAGGAGGAAGTGGGGGTGAGTCTCAATCCAGACACATCATAGCCCAAAGGTCTAATTCACTGTATGTTTCCAGCCACCAAAGAGCCCTTTCCTGGTAGGCTGAAAATATCCTTATCATCACAGTACACCTGCCCACACAGCCATCCTGAAGCTGGAGGGTTTTATTTGGGGGAAAAAATCTGATTGTGATAAATGGATTAAATGATAGCAGAGAGACAGAACATTTTCCCTGCACACACAAGCCGCCTGCTTAAAAAAATCTTGTTCATTATAAGAGAACACAAAACACCCTAGCAGAATCCAGACCTAATGAAAAGCTTATTTGCCTGAGTCTCAGTTCATTACTGGACTTGTTGGATAGAATATAGCCCTAAGGAGACACAACATAGATCTGCTGAATAAAGAGGAATGGACAGATTGAGTGAAGTCTTGCAAGCAGTAAAATGCTGATATCCTAATGGAAGTCCTTTCTAATGTGTCCACTTTCTTGAGACATTTCCATTTCCTTTTAATGTTTATGGATAAGAAGGTGGTTTTTCCTTCCATAGAGTTTAATGAAACATGATCTTTACAGCTTCTGTAGAAGTATTTAAAGTAAGTGCTTCACAATCAGTATCTCATTTAATCTGAGAACAATCCTTTGAGATACACAAGGGTTATGGGAGAGTGACTTCCCCAGGAAATTTCCATTTAGTCTTCATTTTTAAATGAACTGAACCCATATAATTCAGGTTTACTGGACTGCTATGCAAACTGAAACACAGATATTCTTTGGATTCTACCATTCACTGAATTACTTCCACACATGTATACATTAAGGAAAGTTACACACAAAAATGCACTTTTTATGAAAAGGCAGCAGAACCTGAAAACGGCTGGCTGGGCAATTCTGAGAGTTGCAATCCCTGCTCCTCCTGCAAAACTTTCCCAGACTCTGAAAAGTGAGTACAAAAATCGCTATATTAGGGAACGCTGCAAATGTAAATGTTTGTATTGTGAATTTTTAAATAAGCAAAATGACATAGAAATTTGATGAAACAGATTTATGAAAGGTTACATACATTAAAAATGGACCAGATATAGACCAGATATAGATTGAGTTACATTGACCAGGTATAGACTGACGCCGTTTCCACACAACATCACTCTAATGCTATAGCAGTGGATTGTTACCAGTTCAGGAGCCATGCTTCCACACAATATCGTCGCTATCCAGCTGCTATCCCATCCCCAAGCATTGCCGAATCACCCTATTTTATTTCCAGAAAAAAATCCATTAAGAGCCTCCTATAGCACTTCAATTTCAGCAGCTGTCATAGTCAGTCAGTCAGTCAGTCAGTGCCTTTATTACAGTCTACAGACCATGAGGCAATAAAAACTTCTCAAAACAATACTTAAAACAGCTTATAAATATACAATATGTTACAGTGCATATACAAGACATATAATACAATTCGCAGTACACCAGATATATACTACACTACACAGGCGTATACAAATAATATGCACTTATGGTAATATTTTAAAAAGTTATGCTAGAATTATAACTGTATTTAATCGTATTAAAATTATTAGTATAATTTTAAGAAACAATAAATAAATATCACTTTAATAACAAATAACATTCTTCCATAGCATAGTAAACATTCTTCCCTAACAAGACATCCTTTCATTTACTTGACTCTCATCAAGGGAATTCTTATCGGGACTTTAGCTGCCCTCAATATATTATCAATTGTAACCTAACTTTACGAGTTCAAATAGCAGAATAAATAAATTTTGCCACTTCCTCTGTTACCTTTTTTCAGTATCTTTTAAAAGATACCTAATAAACCCAATTTCTTCCTGGAAACTTACTCATATTGGTGTTATTAGTTTTGATCTGTTATCCTTATAGAAATTACATGAAAAAAGGACATGTGATAGAGATTCTACTACTCCTGCTCCACAGGGGACACACGCTCATTATACAATTTGAGGGAAACCCGCCCCTCTAATATAGCTGAGGGAATTTACATTAAATCTGGCTTTGCTGAATGCCCAGCGATATTTTGGAATATTCAAACTTTTTAAATAGGTTGCCCCCACATTTGGATCAGATGACAAACCTAAATTACTAGGAGAACAAGTGGTACGTGCTGCAGATAAGGATTGTCGATGTCCCTAATTCTTTGTGCAAGAATTAACTTTGCTATGGGCAAATTAAGTGCGAGAGGAAACTGTTGAAAACCCAATCTCTGAAATTTTTCATTAATAACTTTAAAAATTTTGTTTTTATGTGTCTCTCTTTATAAAGCTAATATAGCCAGTCCCTGGGTCTGCAAAAAGGAGTCGCAACCAATACCCCAGTGCCCATCCCCCAGGCGGTACACTCTAATGATGAGCAGCCCACTTCTATATGTAGTGCTGCTGATGGTACAAAATTTGGTCCCCCAAACAGTTTCTGAGAAAAGTTGATAGCACAGATTCTACTGATGGAGAAAAACCCACAACCCAAAGTGGTATTCCAAATAGCAGTTGAGGAAAAACCCTTTAGCTTGATATACCTTACATGCTGCAGGTAAAAACTGGCCTCCTTTCGTGTAAAAGAAACGGATGATAGCTTTACTGCTATTATTCGCAACTGAATAGCTGTTTCCCCGATTAATTTCCAAGCTCCAGAAGCTTGAAAAGTAATGCCTAAGTATTTAAAGCATTTAACTTGTTCAATTTTGTTGTCCTGTATTAAATTAAAAAATTAAATTTGTTGTGGTTTGTTTTTTAGAGAAAATCATAATTTTAGATTTGCTGTAATTAATGTTTAGTTGATTTTCCTCACAGTAATTTGTAAAAGCTCTCAACAGACGTCTTAGTCCAACTTTGGTGAGGAAAGGAGAACCGCATCATCCGCATAAAAAGAAGGGAATGTTTCCCCAGCCAATTTTGGAGAGTGGAAGGCTTCTGATGAAACATGTGCAGCTAGATCATTCAAATATAGGTTAAATAGTGTGGGTGCCCAGATGCATCCCTGGTGGACACCTCTTTCAGTAGGGATAGGATTAGTAAGATTGCTTTGTAAGCCATTTCTTATTTGAATTGTAGTATTTCTGTATAAATTATAATTAACCAGAGAAGCCTTTTATCAATTGAGGAAGCAAAAAGTTTGGCCCAAAGTCTATTTCTAGAGATTGAGTCGAAACCCGTTTTTAAGTCTATAAAAGCGGCATGAAAGTTAGTTTTTGGGGCACAGGATACTTCTCAGCCAGGTGGTTCAAAACCATACAGTGATCGATAACTGATTTTCCCCTTTTCTAAAACCTGCCTGCTCATTCCTGATAACACCTTCACCCTCTATCCAGTCTATTAGTCGGTTGTTAAGATAATGACCATATATTTTGTCTACTACTGACAATAGACTGATGGGTTGAAATTTAGGATCGATCCTATGCCCTTTTTTTATATATGGGTATAACGATAGCTTGGGACCAGCTATTTGGTAACTGCGCTGATCGATTGATATGAGTGAAGAGGGTTGCCAGTAGAGGTGTCCACCATGTGATGTTAGTTTTTAACATTTCAGGCATAATTAGGTCAGGGCCGGGGGCTTTACCAGGCCTGAGTCCAGTTATTAAAGATTTCATCTCATGTTGGGTCACAGGAGGCCATTCTGGAGCATCAAGTAAGCTTGACATAAGGGATGTGGATATTTCTGGTATTTCAGCCTATGCCCCCATTTCCTCCATATAGGGTAGAGAAATAATTTTCCCATGTATGTGGGGGTATATTAAAATGTGGGAGCCCCCCAAATTTTACCTAGCATGCCTGTAACAATAGCCCAGAATTGCCTGGTGTTTTTGTGCAGGGAGGCATAATTAATGCTGACCATTGCTTTTGTCTGAATTCTCTGGTTTTCTTTATCACCAATTTTTTTGTAATGTTTCTTTATGTTATAAAAATTTTAGGCAAGACTCGACAATTATCCCTCCTATATTGAGGGACAAATTCCTTAAAGCATTTTTGGTCTCAAAGCATTTTTTATCCAAACCTGTTTATTAATCTGCAGATTCTGCATCTTCTCCATGCTCTTCAGGGCTGTAGCCAACACTATAAGGAGCAATAGAATTTTTCCAGAACTGGCTGAACATCTTGTGATTTTTAATATATTACATGTGGATGAGTTTAAAGTTTCTGAGATTTTACTACTCATATTATCAGACCACCTCATTTTTTTTTCTGACTTTTGCTCTGAACTGTTCAGCTGGTAATGAGGTCTTAGCTGGGTACTGGTAAAAATTAATAGTAAAAAAAAGGGGAAGATGGTCACTTTCAATTCTATCTAGTACATTAAATTTTGTTATAAATTTGTGACTAGATTTAGAGACTAATAAATAGTCAGTTGTACTGCTGCCTGTTGATGATATGTACGTATATTCCCCGTGTGTTTCAAATTGTGGATCCCCATTTTTTTTTTTAAAACAAGACGTCCTACCATCTGAGCAAGGTTTATACCAGCATAATTAATTTTGCATTTTAAGTGTCTCTTGCAGTCCAAAATATAATCTTCCAGTTCACTAAAATGCCAGTCTCAGTGTAAAAAAAGTGTTGCATTATTGGGGCCAATCATGGCATTAAAATCCCCCATTACACATAAATATGCTTTGGGGAATTGTGTTTCCAAATTAACTATTTATTTTTCTAGGGTCTCCCACTCCTGGTTAATTTCTTCTTTTTTAATCATTGGAGGGACATATACATTGACAAGCACTAAAGATACAAAGCTAAAAAATTAAACATGCCATGGCCCTCTGGCCACAGTATGGCAAACGTCACTAAAGCTTGGAGAGAAAAGAAAACAAAATGGCCAGTCCCGCTTTAGGCTCCCTTTGCCTGAGGGGTGCAGGTAGATCCATGGTGACATAGCCATTTAAGTCCAAATTTGATGGGTACCATATTCTTGAAAGCATTATATCAAAATCTTGCAAAAAGTTAATGAACTAGCATCTTTAGATTTGGCATTCCACCCAGCTATATTCCAGGATATAAAATTTACCTGGGAATTTTTCTGAGGCTTTCTTGGTGGAGGCAAATTTGTAGCTTGAACAATAAGAGGAGGACAGTGGAAACCAGATGTATTAGTCAGTTTAAAGGGCTTCCCCTTATTGCCTGATTGTCAATCTGTTTTTTCCATCTTCGCCAGAATTTTGTTTTCATCATAAAACACCAATCCATTATTCAAAAGATGTCTCGCCCTCACAAGGTCCCCCGGTCCCAGGCTTACTAGTTGTGTCTGTATCTTTTTTAAATCTTCCACCATTGGCAGATCAGGTGGGTCCTTATTATAATTAGTTACAGTCAAGTCATCAGTACAATGCATGGTTCTTGGATCCTAGGGAACCAGTCCTTTTCTCTATCTTTCTCTTTCTCGAATATAGCAGGATTTAACTCCAGGTCTTTAAGTTTTGACTTTCCTATTTTCCCACTGTCATGAATACTGAGTAAGGTATCTCTCAAAAGAGTTAACCTATTTATAATCTCAATTTGTGGCATTGTTGGCAAGGCTTGAAAGGTGTTCAAAAGTGCTTCTTCCTCATCAAAATTTGGTTCTTTAACTTTTTAATGGCGGTATCTCAATGGGAGAGTCTATCGTTGTTAGTTTCTTTTGAGGAAAACATGTTTCAGACTCTGCTAGATCAATAAGATTAGTTGACATGCTATGATTTATTTCACTAATAGGGGGTATTTAATTAGTGGAATTGGAGATGCATTATTTTTAAATATGGGGGACAATCATACCCCAATTTAAAAGTTTGCCCCTAAGAAATATCCTTCTTAGATGACCACTCACGTGAGAAGGTTATTACAGCTCAGATGAGAAGTTGCAAAAAAAGTATTCTATATGCTCGATCTTGCCAGAGTTAGCAACCTATCTGCTAACTGGTTTAAAGTGTGCAAGAGATGTTTCTTTCTCTCAAACTGAGATAATATCCCCCCGGGTTTGGGGTAATTATTAATAACCAATTTTTGTTTAGCTAAGGTTAAACTCCAGATCTTGTTTACTGTAATACTCTGTGAAATTGATGTTGGGAATTTTTAACCTTTATTCCATTGTAATATACACTGTTCTTAAGAGTTTTCTCCCAAGGGTCTTGATTGTCACGTTCTCCTCTGCCGTCACATAATATAAAAGGGCAAAATACGGGATCTTCATTCCTGATATTCGGGTTCCTTTTTACAGAATTTGTTGTTATTTCCTTAGTTTTTTTACATTTAGTAGATTTCTTTTGATTCCTTGTTGTTTTTAATTTTTCTTCAGCAAATTATGCAACTTTTGAAAGTTCATCCTTTCACAGGGTTTTTTGTTGCCCCGTTTCACTGATCTTTTGATATTCTTAGTTTTCTTTGTCATTTGGTTATCTTTTGCGGAAGCTCCTGATTCTGGTTGGATGTCTTCCTGTTGGATTTATTAAATTTTTTTCCTTGCTTAAAGAGATGACAATTCCTCAGGGGGTGGTTGCTTTTTCTCACATGTAGATTCCAGTTTTACTAAAACTTCGGTAATAACTGTGAGCAAACCATTTCATTCAGCTAGATAGGTCTTAATTGATTGTAAATCCTTGTTTATATCATTGGCATATCCCTGCAGGTCTGCTAAGGTCACTAGCATTTTATCCCATTTATTCCGTTCTGAGATATAGTGCTCACCGGTGTGCTCACATTGTCATTTCTTGTTTCTAGAGAAATTTCACATCTCTGGTCATCTAAGGACATGGCTTTTTCATTATTCATAGCCAGAGAAATTTCATCTGCAAATTTTTATTGCTCACATTATATGGATCAAACAAAAACTGTCTGTGCTCTAATGTCCAATCTAGCACTATATCTGAGGGCAGGTCTGGACGTGGATGTTTATTTTTACTATTGGAGAGAAATACGTGGAAATTTTTGTTTGGTTCAGTTGTTTAGATTGTTCCATTTGTTTTGTTTGGTTCTTTTTATTAAGAGAGGAATGCATAAAATCTAGTGACAAGCCCAACTTCTTTCGGCCTTGTCTGGTAGAATCCCCCAAAATTCCACCACCCCACTTTTACCTCTGCTCTTTTTCTCCTTTTTCTATTGATGTTGATAAAAAGCTTTATTTATTACCTCCCCAAATGTTCTTGTTATCCTTATTCCAAAAATTCCCAGGTTAATTCCAAGAAATTAACAACAATTATAATGGAATAAGTCAGTTTCAGTTTCAAATTCACTCTAATTCAAATTCATTTGTTATTAGACTTCTCAGTAGTGGGAAAGTTAAAAATTGAGGCAAGGGGTATCCCCTTTAATTGTTTTAACACTGGTTAGGCTGATAATAACAATAAAATTTTAGATGTTTAATTTGTTTTCCTGTCTTCTGCTCTTCTAATATATTGTTTACATCTCCAATAGTTTTAAAGTTTCTCTTGCTTCGTAAGTGCAGGTTGTATCAATTAAATACCAAAAAGTTTGCAACTGAGGAAGCTTGTAGGACAAAACTTAAAAAACTTGAAAAACTTAATGGAAACAAAAACCCGATAAATAAATTTTTTGTTGAGTCCACTACTAACAGTAGTTTCCCAGGACAGTAAAATTATCAATCCCAAAAGAGCCAAACAAGACAGTATCTTAAAAGCTGTAAAGCTTCATTTGAAGAGAAAATTACTAAGGCTCCTTTGAGCATCCTTCTATGTCTCCGCCCCGGTGCTGGCTTCCTTGTAACCAAGTGCCAGCGTTGGGAGATGAAGGAAGATGAGATTCCAGCTGTCATAGTGCGGTACTGTTTACTGCTTGATAGCGCTTCATGTTATGGTGGATAGAATGGGAGGCTTTGGGCATCTCCAGCCATCCCTTCCTCAGTGACTCCCATGGTGTGGTCTTTTATCACCTTTCCCTGTTTATTTTAAATGTCTCCTTTGATAAAATTTTTATTTTCACATTTTTAAACAGAAGGGAAAAGTACAATAGTGTACTGGCATATCATGCTGTTACAATATTGCTGCATTAGTACAGCTTCAAAAAAAAAAAAAAAAGAAAAAACCACAAATCAGGTGTGGTAGGGCAAGTAAAATGGGGCACAGGAGTAGCCAAGAATGCTGCAATATAGAAAGGGAAACCGTGGCAATAGCACCCATCTGCTTAAAAGGGGAAAGGGGGTAGAAAAAAATCCCAATCCAATGGCACTGGGCAAATGGCAATGCCACCATTATAATGATATAACATGTTAATGGTCCCTAGTGCAGAAATGGCCTGAGTTATCCTCATAATCTCTTTCTTCCTCTAGGCACCATAGTTTGGATTTCATCCCACTGCAGAGATGAGATGATTAGATGCTGATGTTAACTTTGATGTATGGCCCAGATGTTCATAGCTTCATCGAAGCTTATCGGAGATCAGCTTGCTTAACTAGTTTTTGAACAGATGTTAACATATGTGACATGCACTTTCAGTGGTGTGATCCACCAAAGTATGTGTCACCTTTATTTTTAAATGGTTATTGTTCTTATATTTGTCTTTTTCTGTTTGCCCTAACTAAAAGCAATAGAACCAATTAGAATGAATAAATAGAACTAATAGCAATAGAACTAAAAGCAATAGGCATAAATGGATTTATAGCATTCAATGTCCAGCAAGGTAGAAACAACTGCACACCTCAGAAGATTGAGGCTTAAAGAGGACAAAAGGAAAAGTTGGGGGAAGGAAAATTAATACCTCTGTTGTTGGAGTTTTTTAAACAGAGGTTGACTCCTCACCACTCAGGGGTACTTTAGTTTTGGATTCATGTGCCAGGATGTGTTTGGGCTAGACGTTGTTTGAGATTCCTTCCAATGCTATGATTTTATGATTCAGATAAACCACAGAATTGAAACAGGCAAAAATCATCCACCTGTTTGATTTTTCCCTATTATTTTTTGGAAACCAAGCTTCCTTTAGCAAAGGCAAAGCTGTCCAACCAGATATTATTTCACCACAATTTAAATTAACTTTTTTTTTAAAGGTACTGGGTTTAAACTGAATGCAGATTCCCCAAGTATATTCTCTATTAGAGAATTTAAATAACTCAATCCTAAATTCCTCTCTTCTCAGGGTAGTTTGAAGGTTATAGTTTAGGAAAGTAGATAATAGCTGGCTAGCAGAAAAATCTAAATACCTCACCAAACTACAAAGCCCAGCATTCTCTAGGATGGAGCCATGACAATTAAATGGTGTGGAACTGATATACCTGATGTAAATGTGTAATGTGCATTGCTGTTGGTGTTGTTTCTGACTTATGGCGAACTTCTCACAGAGTTTTCTTGGCAAAATTTGTTCAGAAGGGTATGCTTTTGGTTTTCATTAAGGCTGAGACAGTGTGACTTGCCCAAGGTCACTCAATGGGTTTCCATGGTCAAGCTGGGATTTGGACCCTGGTCTCCAGAGTCATAGTCCAGAATTGAAGCCACTACACTACATTGGGTTCTCTCATTCAGAGGTAGGCAATGGTAAACAGCCTCTGAGTATCCCTTGCCTTTAAAAACCCTGGGAAATTAAGCAAGAATAAAAATAAAGCAAGAAGATGTACCTCAAAAAAAAAAAAATCATGGGATCACCACACAGTGACAGGTGACTTGAAAACATACTTTATTTTTCAATAGCCTTCCACTCTGGATTGGACAAACCTGGATCTCTGAAGTCTGTTAAAGTATGGTATGTTCGGAGCATGGAAAAGTTACTGTTTGGATGACAACTTTAATAATCTTTTAACTAGGATGGCTACTGATGATACTGTGGAGAGGATTCTGAGAACTGTAACCCAAGAGGTAAATGTTCTGAGCTCTGAACTCTCCCCTTCTCCTGATCTGGGCTAAATAGCCAAGTTAACAACAACAACAACAACAACAACAATTCCTTTTTTAAATGTTACCTTCTTTTTCACTGTTTTTTCTGGCCTGCCAAAAATGATCACGTCTGACCAGCAAAATAACACATCCATGGTCCTTAATACAAGGCAAGACCTTTTTCTTCACAGCAGCAACTTCTTGGAGTTGGTACATGGATGATTGTAAGAAGCAGTAGGTGCTTTATCCCCTTTTAAAAAAAATCAACAAATTTATTTGGTGGACACTGATAACAGAAAGAGATGTCCAGGTTGGGCAAATACAGAATATATTAGAAGGTATATGATACCAGACTGTAGATTCACAGTATGCCTGTATGCTATCAAGCCCTTGTGAATATCAAACTGGTTTAAGAGGTTGCCTGTGTCCCTGGAAAGCAATCTCACCATATCTTCTTTCTTAAACAAGAAAGCTAATCTTTATTATTAGAAATATATAGCATTAGAAAGGTGAGATAGGTTTAATTCTAACCAGCTAACTAGTACTGGTGCTGGTAGTAGTGGGGAATCTTATGTCTTTGTTTCTTGAAACAAAGGCAAAATGTCTTCTCCTCCTTGGAAAACAAGAGAAACTTGAGAAAGCAGACAAATGTAGCAACCTAGGTGTCATGCCCTGCTTCCTGAACATGGACTCTGACTCAGAGTCTGAAACAGGGGGCATGCAAGAGGCTGAGACAGGGGGCATGCCAGGACCTGCTGTACAGGAAGAGGTTACAGTGCCACAAACAGAACAGGGAGTGGTGCCAGCTCCAGTAGAGTCCTGCTCCTTCAGACATAGAAGAGCACTTACCTGTACGCAGCTTTGCAGAGCACAGACAGGAAAGAGAGATCTGGCATCACTCTTTCAGGATTTATAACCAGCAACAATTAATCAAGTCACAGCTATGCTAGGCTTCAGAGCTATATAGCTCACATCCTTCCCCTCCAGGAGTTGTCAGAGCTTATCTGACCTATCCTGCTGGATACCTTGATGAATGTTCTGACTGACCTTGGAGACTCCCTTGCCTTGGAACCCTGTGGACTTTATTTATGACTCTGAGCTCACTGCCTGGAAGTAAGTAAACAGCTGGGAGTTATTCAGTTTGTTTTGTTTGTTTTATCAGCTGTGCCAGGACTGAGATAGGACACTAGATCAGAAGGAAGGTCAACATAGATTGAGCGGAGAAAGGATAGTCTGTAACCTGAGGAGGTCTAACTACCTCCTCTTTACTCACAGGACATATTTAAAGAAATTGTTACTGGATGTCCATTCTCTTATTCAAAAGATTGTTGGCTAGAAGTTTCCACTACATATTATACCTGCATTCATATTATGTTCAAGGTGACTGTTTTTAAAAGAGGAAATCAATGCAGAGCTGCAAATAGGTTTACATATTTCAGTATTCTAGTAATCTTTTTTATCCTACCCATCACCAGAAAATGTCTGAATTAAAAGAAGATATTTTAATTCAGAAAAAAAGAATCTGAATTAAAAAAAGAAAATATCTTCTGCAAGTAACTGCTTTGTAAACTTCAAAGGCCAGAACCATATAACTGCTTTGTGTGTCCAAAAGCCAGGAGCATGTATCTATTTTGAAATATAAATATGAACTTTAAAATATATTATTTACTCATGATACCACATGCATCTTGAATGTGCAATGACTTGTATCTGGTGGATTCTGTTCCTAAAACAGAATGGGGAGTTCAAAGGAGGCTTGAACCACTGAGTGAGGGACCAGCAGTGGAAAATACTTGTCTGAATGCTGTTGCAGTTTACAGCATTGTAGGCCAGCTTTCTCATATGGTTTTCCTGTTGTAGTAAATGCCCTGTTAATTTAATTCATGTAGAGATCTCAGGCTTATATTTTTTTAAGAATACTTACAAATACTGGATCCACATCTGATATTTCTGAGGTAATAGAATGTTAATAGGATTCATTAGTAGCTGAGACACAGTTTATTAGTCCCATGTCATCTCTCCTACACAGGGCCAATGAATTCCTTTTTTATACATCATCCATTTTATAAGGGAGGCTTTTAAATATAAAGATGATTATTTTCACTGTGTTATTTTCTTTCATCTCCTAATTAGGCCCCTGAAGGTTCCAGATAAGTTTAGAGAAGTTTTTAATTTTAGCTAATTTTCAGACTAGACTGAGTTTTATTCCTTACTATTAAATGGTTTATAACCAAAGCAGATGCCAGCTCGTGAGATTCTTTGCCTTTCCCTTCCCTTTTTATCTCTCTGTGTGGCTACATTTTCTTAAAAACTGAGGTTAAAAAGCTGTAGTTTTGCAGTCCACGTGAATTGGACTACAGCTTCTCCATTACCTTATCATTGTCCATGCTGAATGAGGGTGGTGGGAATTGTATGCCAAAATACAGTGCCAGAAGGCCAAAGGTTTCCCACTCCTGATATCATGTTAGCGATAATGAGGATACATGGGAGAACTTTAGGGTCTAAAGTTCCTAAAAACTAGGAATAACCCCTGAGGCCCACTTGAACTACACCATTATAGCACTAGAATTCCACTTTAACCTATGGAACCATGGGACATGTACTTTCTGAGGCACTAGAGATCACTGGCTGAAAATTCTAAATACTTCTCTCCCAAACTGCAAATACTAGGATTCCATGGGATGCAATTATGGCAATTAAAGTGGAATCATAGCACTACAATTGCAGAGTGCAAAAGGGTTCCTGTTGATATCACTGGGTTGCCCCAGTGATGTCCTTAAGTATGATATATTAAAGATCAACCATACTTGTGCAAAGCTTATCATTTAAATTTGAAAACACAATCTATAACAAATGAGATACAACAATTGGGTTTTCCTACCTTGGTAGAAGTGGGGAGGGGGACATTTTTCCACAGCTCTCTTTTCAACAGCCTTGGAAGCACTAGATTTAAGAGCCCATGGGAGTTATAAACTGAATAAAATTTTCCAAGCTTCACTTTGAACCAACCCTCCTACACACAAAACTTTCCCAGTTCTCTTTTTAACCCTTTTGCAATTTTTTTTTAAAACACATGAGAGTTTTAGTCCAACCCAAGGAAATTTTTACAAGCAAAGACAAATGTATCCAAATTCAACTTTGATTGGCTTGCTCCATTAACCAGTGTCCCCGACTGACCACATTTTCTCTTCTTACAATCAGTTTGTACAATTTTCTCCCATTCCCATTATAATAATTATCCGAAGAATGCTGCCAATAATCAGAAAATATTTGGGGAAAGGAAAGATGATGATGAGGAGAACAGAATAACTATCTATGTCTATCAATTCAGAAGTGAGTCATAATATTTTAGCTCTTGACGAAGCCATCAGAGGACTGAAATAATTCTTCTCTTCAGTTGTTTAAATCTATTGTATCTTTTAAAATAATAATAATAATAATCCTAAATTGTAAACCACTTTGAGAGCAGTAATGGAAGGGTGGTATAAAAATACAATAACTAAATAACAATGAAAATAAAAAAATAATCACATCTTACAGGAGGAGGAAAGAAGAAAAACTCAATTTAATTGTCTCAGTGAGACCAGTGCCAATGAATCAGAGGATATTGAATAAGTGTTGACTTACCAAGTTTCATTAATACAATAGATCTACTTTTGTTGGGAGTAGCAGTTGGATTTTAGCCAATGTAGTCCATGAAAAGATGGAGGAAGAGCTATCCACTATCCCAAACTGAATGAATTCAGATAGGTGCTGACCTCATCAAGAGCTGATAACGGGGTTCCTTAGTTTGTCTTTTCTCTCCTCTAGCAACCTCTTCTTTGTAATTCATGCTAATCCAAATGGTAGAGTATTTTTGTTTGGATGTAGTTCAATCTGGAGAGATGTCTTCATGTTCTTCATCTGGAACTCACCATTGGCTATCCTGGTTGAGCTTTATGATAATTGCAGCATTGTTTATTTCTTCACAGAAAAAAACCCATGACTTCCCTTGGTGCTGAATGTGGATAGCTATCTGACCTTGAAGGGGAGGGCTTTCCACAACTAGGGTGCAAGAGCCAAGAAGGTCCTCTCCCATGGCTTCCCAGACTGTGTTGGCCCCACTGGTGGAAAATGGGGGCCCTTCTACAGACCTCAGTCCTCAATCAGGTATACACAGGAAGAGGGTCTCCTTTAGGAATCAAGGTCCCAAACTGATACTCAAAGCATTCTTAGTTGTATTTGGGTGGGGTCAGGAGTTTCCCATTGCTCTTCTCTTCCTATTCAAGGGAGAAAAAAAGAAAGGTTCCTTACTAGTGTTTCCTTCCATGATTGATGTGTTGCCAACATTTTCAGGTAGGTAGTCAGATAGTCTGTTGCACCACCACCACCACCACCACCACCAACAACAACAACAACAACAACAAAGAGTCTCATGGCTCCTTACAGACAAACATTCTTGTTTTTGTGAACGCTTTCATGGATCAAGTGCATCAGATGAATCTGCTGCATCAGATGCCTGTAGGTGCTGCAGTCCACAAAAGCTTACATGGAATCAAATATGTCACTTTTTTAGGTACCAGGAGACCAAGGGTGGAAAAAGGGCAGGTCATGGGTTTCAAGCAGCCCCAACCTCAGTTTTCTGACATCCAAAGTCCACCAGTGATCCCAAAGTCCCCGCAAGCCCCCATTTTTTTTTTTAAGAAGCATCATTTTCACTTGATTTTTCACCCCAAATCTAGCCAAAATGATGCCTATCCACCCATACATGCGGCAGTTTGGAATAATCACACTTCCAGAACCGCAACTCCTTAAGCAAAAAAAATGAACATATGAAAACCAGCCAATATGGCACCCAGAAGTGATCAGGCATCATTTCTGATGCACCTAAATGCAACCATACAGATTGTGGGGAGATACAGGGAGTGAAAATCAGCAGCTGATCCCCATGCATTCCGTCGACATCACTAGATTCTTGTTGTTTTTAGTGGCTAGACTTTTCTTGCTGGCAAGTATGTAGAACACTGGTTCTCAGCTTGTGACACTAATAAGCCTTTCCAAGAAAAAACAAGGATGGCACAACAAACCATGATTGATGTCCCTCTGCTGCCTCATTTCTTGGATAAAATACAACCACCACCACCACCACCCCGCAAACTTTCCTGTGCCTTGTTTTGCATTAGTGATGGCTGGATCACTACAGCCCTGTTCCTGTCAGTTTCACATGCATTCATATATAAGCTCAGTCGGTACTGTTTCTTCATCAACCTGCAAATTTTATTGTGCTCAAAATAATGCACAAAAAGTCACAATCAGTTTAAGGCATTTCATTTCCATTAACTTTGTCATGACATAAATATCTTTGCATGGGCTTTATTTTAAAATATGCATGTTTGATTTGCTTTTGGGGTTAGTTTATTGCCAAGAAGTGTGTCACAAAATTTGGAAATTATGAAAATGGAAGGATAACCATATTCTGATCTATATATTAGCCTAGAATGTGTGAATCCAAGCGACTTAATTTGCATTGCCCTTTTGAGTACTTAGAGTAGCCAGATTAAAATGTCAGGGAGAAGGAATCTTTGGAAACTCTGACGACTGAAATAAAGAGTCTCCATTATATCCTACCAAAGCATAATGTTCTTAAACAAGCAGCAGTTCTTCAAAAGAAAGAAATCTCTTTTTAAAAAGACATTTGGCAAAGCTGTCAATGCTATACAAAAATTACAGCTGCAGTTGTGGCATAAAATAAATTGGACGGCATTCTAAAATGTAGGCTTTTTATTGAATTAAATATTAACATAAATAACAAAATGACTTGAGAATTGGATGTGGTATTGATTTAAATATTTAATCTGGTAAAAGAAACTATGTGAGGGAGGGCGGGGGAGAGTTGCCTGTGGTTCATTTCGCTGTGCTGAGTCTGCTGCATATGTTTAGGGGCTTCATGGGAATTAAACTAGAAGATCAGAGAGTTTTGATGAAGCATCAACAGGATCTTAGTTGGAGGGGGAAAGGGAGAAAAGTATGAAGATCCTGCAGAGCTTCATAAAGTATCAGCATCTGGAAATGAAGGCAGTTGTTTTATCTCCAGCCCTCCTGCACAACAATGCAGAAATTTGGCTCCTACAGTACCCAAACAAAACTTTGTTCATAATTTACAACATAATAAAATCATTTAGGAAATGCAGTTAATGCTTCTAAGGCATTCAAATCCTTTGAAGAAGGACAGGACAGGACAAAGTACCACAATCTGGTATCGAGCAACAATGGAACAACATTGATTGGGGGCAGCTTCTATTTCAGTGGGGCGGTGAATCTATTCCAGGTTTCAGTCTAAAGTTGAAATGAGCTATTCAAAGTCCTGAATACTATCCCCAAACCAGGTTCAGTACCTTGGATAGCTGATTTAATGTTGTTGCCCCCTTGGTAAACCCTGTCCTGGGGTCTACAATTTTGATATAAAATTAATCTAACCCACCAGAGAGGTCACCCGGGTGTGCACGTAGGCAACAATGGTTGTATGATCAAAAGAACCAGGTCAGGCCAGTAAACTCCCCAGTCACGTAGCCACAAGAGACCTCAAGCTGTGCCAACCCACAGTGGACAAAAGATCCTCAGCCTTTAAGGAGCCAACTTGAAGAGATTAAAAGTTTTCCCACAAAGTTGGGCACTGGAAGCAATAAAATCTTATCAGGCAAAATCCATCTACATAAATTCACGCTGCAACCCAAACCAGAGGAAGATCCTGATACTTGGGTAACACCTTGTTCTCTTCCAATATCAAAGAAGGTGCTGGTGTGAAATTGTTTTCCGTTGCTGTCCCCTTTGTTCTCCCCAGGAGAGGATTTGCCCTCAAGGTAAATTTTTCCTACAAATAGTCCCCATTTTTGACTAGTTCCTTGGATACCTCCCGGTCATACCAACCAACCGTTCCCCCCTCCTGATAGCCGTGTGATCCCCTCAGCGTCTCTTCGCTGAGTTCTTTTCTTTCACTGCTTTCTGGACCAAGGACTTCAGGAAAAGGTGCAGTATCACCCAAACCACGAATCCTTCAACAATTCCTCTATCTTATTTTCCCTCTTTATTTCTCTTTAGCCCTTGGACGTGTGTGTGAGTGTTTGCATTGATGAGTGCTACTACTGTTTAATAAAGTCATTCATTGGACCTTTTTTGTGTGATTTCTGACTGGCCTGACCCCGTAAAAACTGCGTAAAAGATTTCTCTAGGTTACCCTGCCTCTCTCATTGCTATTGCTTGTGCTCCATCGAGTTTACTTTCCCAACCACTTGGAGCATATCGAGGTGGCCCTCTGGGACCCCCAGATTTTCAGGGTAACAATGTTGAGACTAAAATCTGTAGTGGATTCACTGGCTTATTGACATGTGATCCACCATCAAATATAATTTACTAAATACAGTTAATTCATCTTGCCTGTATGTAGCAAAGGTGGAGTAACCTTCTACGACATTTGAATGACTTAGAACATCATATAGCAATCAGTGTAAACAAATAAAACAAAATGACAATATAACAAATCTATTTTTGAAGTAGCAGCCCATTTAATAATTGCAAATAGGAGATTTACTTTAAAGATGCCCAGAATGAGCAGCAAAGCAAAGAACTCCTTTTCTCTGTCTGCCACAATGGTCATTGAAAAAGGCAATACATTCCCCATTATTGCCCAAGTTCTGGATCAATGTAATATTATACTTAAAACTTGGCTGTCATTGCTATCATTTTTGCAGCACATTGCAATAATTTGAATTGCATAGTCTTAGAAAGAAAAGGAAGTTCATTGGATTCACATTTCTCTTTGTACTTCTGAAGGCTTACAATGGAACAGAACACATCTTGTCTTAAAAATCCATGCATTTGTGAAACTTGTGGTGTGCTTCAGAGAGAAAAAACTGTGCACAAAGCAATGTGAAGAGTGCATAACTGAAAAATGCCTATATTAGAAAAATCTATATCACTGGGGAAAATACTAACAAGCAAACACACATTTTAAAAAAATCATACATCTGAGGGCAGGAAAATGTATGTGTTAAAATCTGGATACATTTCCATGCAGGTGGAAAACAAAAGTCTTGCAATAATGGTACAGAACTAGGATAGAATAAGAAAGCCGGTGCAGTTCCAAGAAACTCAAAGGCAATGTGAGTGACCAATTTTCACATCCCTAGTACAATGCTGATCTCAAATATCCCTACAGCAACCAGGTTGTAACACAGGAATCTGTTGTTCCTATTTTAGAGGAATGACCAAGGATAATGAGGCACTGGCAATGACAGATTCTAGATTTGTCTGATTCCACCAAGCCTGTGGCTAAAGATAAGATTTAAGGCAGAATTCATATCTATGCATCTGTCATCTTTACCACAATGTATCTCATATGTCTGTTAGGGTTTGTCTAGTTTGTGTAGTAGAAACAGGGACACATGGATAGTTTCAGAATTCAGATTAATCATTTGCCATAGAAGAATAATTGTCTGCTCAGAAGAAAGGCACCTCATTACTGTGGTATATGAAAAGAGACATCATAAAATAAAGATGGACTTGCCAAATGAGTGCTTTAAAAAGAAAAGACAAATGAGTAAGGATTCCCCCTTGCTTCAGGCTGAAATGAGGACAGTTTTTCTATCAGCTGAATAAAACATATTTTTTGTTGTTGTGTACTTTTACATCAATTCTGACTTATGGCAAGCTATTTTAGGGGTAAGATTTATTTGAAGAGGTTTGACATTGCCATCTTCTGATGCTGAGAGAGTGAAATGGCTCAAAGTCAGTGGCAGAGCTTGGAGTGTGTGGAGGGGGGCAAGAGGGGGTAGGGCATGGCCAGGGTGCACAGGGGCTTGGCCAGGGCATCTGAGGGCATGGCTAGAGACCAGGATGCCCCAAAAACATTGCCGCCTGGGGCGAATCGCTTTCCCACCCCCCACGTCCCTATGCAACTGCTCAAAGTCTCTCAGTGGGTTTCCATGGATGATCAGGGATTTGAACCCTGGTGTCCTAAAGTTTTAGACTAACACTTAAACCACTACATCACACTGGCTCTCAAAAATCTAGTTTAGTGGTTTGTTGTTGTTTTTGTTGTTTCTTCTTTCCCATCTTTTTCAAGTTCAGGACTCAAAGCAACTTACAACAAATTAAAAAATAGCTTGTTAAAACAAGATAAAACAATCCAAAAATTTAAACCAGATTAAAAGATATATCATTATACACACACACACATTCACAGTCACACACACCCTAGAACATGGTTTAGGTAAGACAGGACTTATATAGTCACTCATCAAATCCCTGTCAAAATAGAAAAGTCACTTGTCTGTAAAAAGAATGTAGGTAATAACATATGCCTATTTGATTACAGATTGATTTTAATGACTTACTCTTTGGATCTTCACTAAAATATAAAGGAAAAAAATGAAATAGAATGAAGGACATATTTAGCATCCATGGATCCATGTGATGTGGTTTCATGGGAAAATATTGCAAAGGCAAAGGCAGACTAACAATACTCTGCATTGTATTTTGTGGTTTGTGCACATGCAGTTTGAATTTGAAAAGTATTCAAGAGAATAACATGTTCTAAAACAAGAGAAAGTAAATAGAGCTGAAGTTCAAGAGATGCTGCTTTGCACAGAGACTGAGTAAAGAAAAGAAGGAATGGACAATCAAGGGTAGCAATTGGAGCATAACCATCCTTCACAAACACAGCTAAATCAAAAACATATTCTAAACAAAGATGGACTTGATTTTGGCTTTGATTTTGCATTTATAATCTCTAGTGCAACCAACTGGAAATATTGACAAATGTTAGAATTCCAGATCTGAAACACTGGGTACAGCAGTTTCCAAATAAGAACAATGCTCATTTTAAAAATGACAATTCAAGAGCTTGCCATAAGAAGTCTCTATGATGCAATGAGTAGTCTGACTCGCCAGTTGTTCTGGGTGGAGCATGATTACGCAAATGCTAATGGTAGCAGTGGCCAAAGTATACTTGATCAGATTAGGAAGAATCCCAAAACAGGCCTGGGGGCAGTGGTGCTATCACCCGGCAGCAATGCATTTGAATAGGTTTTAGGACATATTAGGCATTATTTTGAGTGAGAGCAATGGTTCATCTAGTTCAGTGGTTCTCAACCTATGGGTCCCCAGATGTTCATGGACTTCAGCTCCCAGAAGCCCCAGCCACCATGGTCAATGCTCAGGGCTTCTGGGAGCTGAAGTCCACAAACATCTGGGGACCCACAGGTTGAGAACCACTGATCTAGTTCATTATCACCTATGTTGACCAGAAGACATGGATCTGTTCTGGGGATGCCAGGGATGGAATCACGAGATCTTTTGCAGTCCTCTGTCATTGAACTATGGCCCATATGAGTATGACTACACTTCTTGGAGTTGTAGCAAAAAATGCTATTTTAGTAGGAAGAGATGTATTTCTCACCTATTATATTATAGACCAAACATCACTGTCATTCAGAAGCATTTAGATTTGTAGTTGACTCAGTGATTCTACATACTATTATGAGTAAATATATTAGTAAAGATCATTTACGTCTCTTGTCACACTGACCACGTGACAATCCTCTGTAACAGCCCGGGGCTTGAACAGGGCTTACCATAACAGATTGGAGTACAATGAAGATGAACAAAGCCATGGGGGTTAAAGAAGACTGATTTGGTGACTAATGTAGGTGTTTTACAACAGAGAAACACTCATATTCTTTCACTGATGGAAGCCAGAATATTTTGCAGACAGAAGTGCTCTGCGTCTCTAGGCAGCAGGGGCTATTCCACTGACCAGTACAATTATTCCAGGATGGTTGCCTCCAATGGCAGTGAGACCACAACAGTCTGAACCCCATCCCTCAGAGCAAGACCAAGGCTGTAGGCTCAGTGAACAGATTTATATCTCAAAGGTTTAAATATGAAACTCATTCCTGCAGAAGAACAAACTGCTTACAGAAACTTGGAGAAAAGAAAAAGCAAACAAACACAACAATATGTCTGTCTTAGCTAGGCCAAAAAGTAGGAGCATGTGGGCTCTAAGAAGTTAACAAGAAAGCATGGTTTAATCTCAAGGAATGTGAGGCTCAGGTAAATAATGCAGTATGGTCTCTTGCCTGTGCTAATTAACCCTCTCCAAGCTGTATAATACCATTCTGTGCACTCATGCCAAGTTGTCCTGATAGAGAGGGCCACATCCACTACACTCTCTTTAAATCCCTACACTGCTTTTTATCCTGAATGCTGCACAAATTATTTGTTCTTGCCTCCTATCTTCCTGGCTTTGTCCATCCCTTATGTTTTGTATCACTTGGTATATCCCTGCCCAAGACTATTGCTTCTCCTGTTCTACTACCCTCACCTGACCAAAAGTTTTTCACTTACAAAAGAATCTCCATTATTGTCCCCTTGCTGCCTCTGAGGTTTAGAACTGCCTCTCAGAGCATTAAACGGATACCAGCTCTTTTAGTTAGTTGCATATTCCTTGGTCTTCAGTAGTTTCTTGACTACCAAATAAAGGACTGATGATTTGTTTCTCTTTATCCAAGAATTTATCTGATGTTTTCTGATTCTTCCAACCACCAACCAAATCAGTACTTTTCAAAAGAGCAATTTTGGTGGTCAGCTCAGTAATTGGCTTTTCTGTTAGGGTTTTAGGCATAATACACTGAAGACCTGTATAAAGAATTTTCACTAGATCTTCTTACTGCTGTAGTTGTTTCTTTATCGAGAGGTAACAAATAAATAACGATGGAAGGAAGGGATGAAGATGGTGAAGGTTCAAACCCGTTTCTCCCAAGGTAAGGCCATCTTCAAAAGCCACTGGCAAGCGTCAGTGAAGATGAATTCAGCAAAGTGGTGTGGAACCTTTGATTCTCCAGATGTTTGGACTCCTACAAATCTCTAACCATTGGTCTTGTTGCTTGGGCTTCTGGGAGCTAAACTCCAAAATATTTGGATGGCCAAAAACTTTTGCATCCCTATCTATAGGTTCCCTGGTGTGACACCAGATAGTCTACTTAGCTTCTAATGTTTGTCTTTGCCGCTGTTTTTTCATTACAGTATGGTAATTGAGGTTTCAAAATGAACAAAAATGATAGGTCAAGAACCTCTCATTTCAGACACAAAACTCAAAATTCATGGACTCTTTCTGATTCTCTTCAGTTTTTTACTGTGACAAAGAAACAAAAGCACATGGAAATAAGCAGACCTTGAAGAGGGGTAATAATAAAGTGACCCCTTTTGCTGACAAAACTAATATAACTCTAATTGTTTTAATGGATCTGCCCTCTATTAAATCAGGACTTATCCCATCCTCACAACCCTTGATCACAACTAGGTAGTGCAATATGCAAATATTTTAGAGGGCACAAATGGGCTCACTTTAACAAGCTGTTTCTAATTCACTGCAGTAGGATCTCCTCAAGAGAATACCATATTCTTTTTCTTTTCTTTTCTTTTTTTAAAAAAGCTGTTTTCTATATGAAATGCTTGTCTCTTGGGACTTTCTGATATTTCCTCTGTCAATCTTCATTTATATCACGACATAGAGGATGGCAGGGAAAGTAGAATATTAGGTAGTTTATTGAGTTTGAAAGTTACTCTGCATGGAACATGCTGGCAAGAGAGAATAAGAAAGAGAAGGACCAAGACAGCAAGCCTGAACACTGTGAAGATTGATGAAGAGAGACAAGATGCAGTCAAGAGTGACGAAGAGTGACCAAGAAAAACCAGGATAGCAGCACAGGAGTGCAAGGGACTCACTGAGATGCGGAGGCATCGAAGTGGAGCAGCCAACTGTGGCTGCTGGCAGATGCTGAGTCGTAAACAGGATTTACAGAGTTCTGTCCACTTACCAACAAGTTATTTCCAGGCAATGCTTCGCAGCTGGTCTAAGGTTTTCAATCACAATGCGTGAGGTAGGTCTAATTCCAGGGACTCCTCGCTGCTATGACCTTAGGGCAAGAGGACTGTTGAGCGCTTCACCTCAGCAGGCTGTGCCTTGGAAGTCTTGAGACTCAGATGTTGCTTTCCCTGAATTGCTCATGGCATCTGTATACTCAATCCAAAACAGGGCAAATGAGAGATGATCAAATTGATATTGCTGCTCCAAGAGCATAGGATGAAAATATGCACCTTAAAATTTAATGTGCAACCACACACACAAACACACTCATAATCAGAGCCTGGGAAAGGTAGTTTTTTTTTTGGACCACATTTTGCAGAATCTCCAAGCCACTGGTCATGGGAATTCTGGGAAATGTTAGACCAAAACACTAGCTTGGCTTCTTTGTCAGAGGGGCGGTGAATCTATGATTGGTTTTAGTCAAACCTTTAAAGGAACTATCCAAGGCTCAGAACTCTGTCTCTGAAATAGGTCCCAGGCCTTGGATACAGGCTTCTCCCCTTATCTGACAGCACTATCAGAAAACAGAATTGGTTAAAAACGCGTGTGTGTGTGTTTAAGATCATAATGCCCAGTGTCCCCCAGGTAATTTTGGGGGAATTGCAGTCCAAAACGACTATTTCCAAACTTGAAGTGAGACTGATTGAGCTCTGTTGATAGGCTCACATAATGCACTCTATTTTTGAAAAGCCATCTCACATCATATTAGCAAAGGTCCTGACCACTCTCAAATGCCTGTTGGCTACCTGTCCAAGGCTACTTAAGTCCATTGTTATTTGGCAATGAGGAAACAGCTGTTCCTGTACAAATCTTGTGTGGATCTCAAAAATGGCAAGCTCTGCCCTGCAGGGCATGAGTTTGGCAATTGTGTGAGGAAACTATTCTGTGCTGGCACATCCCATTTAAGCTCTTAAGCTTCTATTTGAATTTTTGTTGTAAAACATCAAACTGATTAAAATAAAATAAAAATCTCCTTAATCCCGAGCACAGATCCTGATGAATATTTCAGCTTTGAGTTCCTTTTATGCATTTTGTAAATCTGTAAAGCAGTAAAAGGAACACTCCACTGCAGAGCCAATACACACATAGATGGGGTGGGAGGGGTGGGGGGGCAATGCAACACACTAGTTCTGAGCAGAAGCAAGAGTTTTAGCTACCTCAGCTGATTTTGTTTACTTAAGCCAATATAACAAATGATAAACTACCATTGCCTCAGAGGTGAAGTGAGGCTGAGTCCTCCAATCCCTTCTGGAGTGACTACAAGAAGGAGAAATGATTATTTTTGGAAGAAGGATCCCTTGAGTGCAATCTCTCAGATTGAACATTGGGGTGGATAGAAACTTGATCCTGTTCAGAGTAGACATATTGATATTAGTGGGGCATCAGGTCCCAATGATTTTATTGGGTCCGCTCTAAGAATAATTGTGCATAGATCCAACCCAATAAGTGGACAGGAGGGAAACCAATATCCACAGCAATGTATACAAAGGAACCATAGTATACAGCAGCAGAGTTAGGGTCTAAGGGTCATTTTTGGCACTTCTTGATTCTCAGCAGTCTGAACCATAAATCAGCAGTGACTAGACATAACATTTGCAGCAACCAGATGTCACTTCAGGTCAATTTTTGGTTTTCTGTTCAGAGGAGGAGGAACCAAGACAGACCTATTAGCATCTATTTTTGGCCAAAAAAAAAATGTATTGGGCAGGGCCAAAATGTATTTTGAGAGGTTTCCAGGAGGGGCATTAACCATGTGGGACATCCTGCAGATCACGTGCAGCCTGTAGGCCACACAATGCAGACAGAAAACCATCCTGATTCCGACAGCTTACATGCTGCAGTTTTTAAGAGAAAAGGGAACTGTTTTTGTCTATTCTGGTTTGAACCATAACCTTAGGGATAAGGGAGCCTGATACCTCTTTTCCTCCCACAAGTAACTTCCAAGAGAAGGAAGAATGCAAACCGTGGCATTTTGTCATGGCTACTCACTTGTAGGTATTTATCTCCACAAGGTTAGTTTGATCACAGGCCCTGTCTACATTGTTGAGTGTCCCTGCATCTCATCATTTATTCAGCTGACTTCCCCTAAGGCCCATAGAGTTGAACTAAATAGACCACTGGTTCTTAAACTGTGGTCTGCAGACCGCAGGGGAAGCTGCAGTGTCCTCACAAGGGGTCAAGGAAAGCTTGGAGAAATGTTATAAGCTTTTACAGTTAAAAATAAATAATTACCAGATCATCCATTGCTACTTCTCTTTCCCACTCATGTCTCCAAATCCAGCAACCTCCACCCTGTTTTAGATTAGGATCAGATAGAGCAGGAGAAAGATAAGGGTGAAGTGGATGAGTGGAGACTGAGCTTGTTGGAAGCAGGAGGAGGCTGGGGAAAGTGTGTGGTGGTGGTGGTGGTGGTGGAAGGGCAGGAGGGAAAGGAGGACTTGCCAGCAAGAACTTGCTTGCTTTTCTGGTGTATCCTTCCCAAACTCCCACTAATATGCATCCATGCCTGCATATTAGTGGGAGGTGGGGAAGGGTACACCAGAAAAGCAAGCAACCTTTTGCTGGCAAGTCCTCCTTTCCCTCCTGCCCTTCCACCACCACCACTACCACTGATTTCCACAAGAGTGATCAAAAGACTGTGATATGTGTGGCCATGGACCTGTTTTCAAAACAGGCACATTTTGTACCCTGAAAATCACTGTCCATGGCTACACAATTGGCCAAAATGTTCTAACAACATGTGTACACACAACACAGGATGCCTTTAAAAATAACCATGGATTGCAGCACCCAATTCACATCCTAGTTTTGGAAGGCATTCCTGAGACTGTTGGGAGTTGAACAGGAGATGAGGTCAGAAGTGGGCAAAAAAGTGTAGTCAGAAGAGGCTTGTGTTTTGCTAATCTGGTGTGTATAAGATAAGACAGGAAATATGTGCTTGGGTCAAACTGGTCATGGATGATAGGAAGTAGGAACCAAGCACAGGTTGGGGAACTGTATGAAGAGTAGCGTGATCCTTAGTTTTATGACCCTTTATGATCACAGCTTTCTGCACCTAAAATTTGGAATTGTAGTTATAAAAGGTATAAGCTCTATGGATGCTTTAGTCTCAGCAATTTTGGAAGAAGTATGCTGTGTTGCTTGCATTTTTCTACAAATAAAACTTATTGTCTACCGTAGAGTGAAGTTTGTGGAGTGTGCTTTATTCAGTACATGACAGAGAAAGAGCAAGTGACCAAGTGAGGAAGGCATTTGGAAGCAGGCATTGTAGCAGGAAAGCAGTAGGGGTTGGGGATACCTCCCTCCTTCCTTTCCAGCTGGCACTGCACTCTGGGCCCTACTGGTTGACAATCTCCATCCCTGTCCATGTCTTTTTTTTTTAACTTCACAACCTTCCTACTCAATGAGGTAAGTTGTTTTAAGGAGGTAGGTATATTCACACAGTCTCTGCTGGCTGGTACTGGCAAACACCCTCTTCTGCTCTCTCCTTCCTGCTCCTTTGGTTTGAGTAGTTACTGTGGCACTGTCTTTTCATTGCCCTAGTATTCTGTAAGGCTAAAAAAAAATGGCTATTACAACTCCCAAATTCAGAAGGAGAGAAAGAAGACAAGACGCAACCTTTCACATCACCCCTGGGCTGCTACAGCACTGCATTTGTGCTATGTGCGTGCAGGCACACTGTGTGTGTGTGTGTGTGTGTGTGTGTGTGTGTGGTTACATGCATGCCAAGATTTTGGATGGGGTCACAGGGAGACACAAAAAAGAGAAACCATCTTCCTCCATTGGACAGCACACATAAAGAGCTTCAGTGCTGCCTTAAGAGTGACATGTGTCTGAAGGTACACAATTTCACTGTTATGTCAAATAAGCCCAAGCAGAAGTCAGGTCAGGCAACCTGGAAGCTGCTTGGCAGTGAGCTCCCCAAAGAAGTACATGGAATATCCTTCTGTCATTCTTATGAAGTATCTTGGAACTTAATTGGTGAAAATGTAAAGGGCAGAATCCTACCATCAAATTATCTCCTTCCCACACCACTAGTCCTCTTCAAAGGAATGAAGATTTTTATGTGGGGGAGGGGGCAAGGGTTTCTGTGCCTTTAAGGTATTGTCCAGAAAGGAGAATTTGAGAAAAGGTGTTTGTCGGATCACAGCAGTGATGAGCTGTCCCGCACTTGTCACAACATCTCTTCATCCTGTACAGACACGCATAATAGGTGTGTGTGCATTTGCTTATTTCTCCCTTCTCTCTCATTTTGACGCCCCTTGATGAGCAACTTTAAATAATTTTCTGGTGCACTTGGGGGGTTTAAATCTTGAGTTAAGTCTTGGTGGTCTGTGGCACCAAAAGACATTCAGAGGGAATCTCTGGTAAAGAAAAGGTTAATAGCCAGTGAAATAAACTATAAAGCAACATTCCAAAATATATAAGTATATATATTTTTAAAAATCCAATTGCCAAAAGAAAGACACTGCCCATCCTTCAGATTTGTTGTTATACCCAGGACTTTTCCTGATAAGCTAGAGGACTGGAGCAAAAATCTATATCGCGAAATAAAAGCTTACACAATAATAATTACAAATTGGGAATGGGGCTAGAAGAGACAGGGTGGGGTTTTTGTTTTTCCTTTCAATGGTGTTTTAGTGGTACAGATTTCATGCTGCAAATACTCCAGTTGCCAGTAGGGGGCACCATATTACCTCAAACTTGTTATGCTCCCCCACATTTTTGGAGAAAACTGTAAAATATCTATAATATTATAAATGCTGACTGAGGCATACAAACTAGAGATGTGGGGGAAAATTACCAGGATGCCTCTGCTGCTTGCCCCTTCTATCTAGCCTTCACAAATGCAAACACACAGAGACACACCTCAGGCTAGAGTGCTGCTTTCCTATTATTTATGCAGTCTCTCCCGTTCATAAATATACAAATTGTATCCAAATTAGGCAGTAATAGGCAGGCCAGGGATTAGCTTGAAAATACTTCATTTGTGGAAGTATGTTTGCACATATGCATGCTGGCTGATTTTAAAATGGAGCAAAGCACATTTAATGGTGAGGTAGCTATGGAAACATAACCAAAATTGTTCTGGTACCTTCCATGCTGAGCCAGTTTCTACAGCCAGACAACACTGTCAAGGGAAGAGAGAATATTGTTTCTTATAAATAATACAACGTGAGATGTGCTGCTAGCACAATCAATGTATTAGCATCTAGAAGTAGGGAAGCTTCAGGCAAACATTGCTAATAGACAGAATTATGGTTCCTGCAAACTTAATAATGGCATTGGAGTGAGCTTTTCCCAGTTCTTTGTTGGTGTTCAGTCAGAGTTCTCTCCACTACTTCCCACATATTTCTTTATATATGCATGCCAATATGTATTATTATAAATAGGTCTCTTTCTCTCTGTGTGCATGTGTATGTATACACACTTGTGTGTACGCGTGTGTGCTTTCCAGTTGCCTGTCAATTTATGGTTACCCATTGAATTTCATAATGTTTCATTAGGCAAAGAGTGCTAAGAGGTGGTTTTGCCAGTTCTGTCCTCTGAAATATAGCCTACAGCACTTGGTATTCATTTTTGGACTCCCATCCAAGTACTGAGTAGGGTTGACCCTGCTTAGCTTCCAAGATTAGATAGGATCTGGTGTCTTTAGGGTATTTAGGCTCTGTGTATATACATAGCTAGATATATCCCTCCAAGCAGTACCTTTCAGCAGAAACAAAACAAAACAGAAACCTGTCAAGTCAGGTATATCCTGAGAAAACTCCCTTTGCTGACTTCAGACTGGGTGTGACAGTATTTGAGGCCTAGACCTGATCACAAGCCCAGCTGTGGATCTGCACTGGACAAGAAAGCCTGTCTTTATCCAGGACCGGGTTAGCCTTCATTTCAGATATGTATTCTCCACAGATGTACAATGGTGTATCTGACAGAAACTCAGACTAAGTGTCTAGTATTCTTCGCCAAGCTAGGAGAAAAGTGTGTTCAGCAAGTGAGGAAAGTGAGATAAGAAGGTGCTGAGAAGGCTTCAGCTCTGCTCATCTATTCATGCTCTTTAGTGTACAAAATGGAACCCACTCACCCACCATTTTAGTATATATGAATGCAGAAGCCATGTGAACCTCAAACAAGGTTGTACATGGTCACATCTCGTTTGGGCCATAAAATCTTTCCTACGTTATTATTAGTTGTACCCTGAACTGAGAAAGATGTTCCCAAATTAACTGAATGCCTGTCTTATTTTGTGTAAAATACATCAAAGACTAAAGGGATGGCATTCTGCATTTTGCAGGAGGAATCACAACACTTACTCTTCTCCAAGAAAGAGGAACTGTGTTCTCCCCAAAGGGTATGAGTTGGTTTACTGTTTGCATAAACTAATTATATGTCTACATGCAAACTGGAAAATAATTATTATACTTTAAAAATAAACACAATACATTTCACCACAATGGGGATGATTATGGCCAAATGATGTTCTTTCTTTTCTCAAAGGCCATTTCCACACTACACGGTTATAGTGCTATTATTCCATTTTCAATGTCCTATGGAATCCTGGAGTTTTCAGTTTTTAGGGAGGGCCCTTTAGAATTCTCAGCCAGATAGTTCTTTGGCCTCAGTAAACTATAAACCCCAGAATTCCACAGGATATTGAAAGTGGAATAATGGCACTATAACAGTGTAGTGCAGAAATGGTCAAGGTACTCAGTGTTAAAGGATGTCTTCAAGTCCCTTTTCACTCTTCTTATGGGCCATTACCTATAATATGCACTTCAATGAGTAGCAAACAGGATTCACAGACATTCTTGGCCCAACTACATGGTACATATGCTAGCTATGTGCCATTGTTCCTGCTTTAAAAGCAGAAAACAAAATACCCAAGCATCGTTGGTAGCCTGTGACCTTAAATAGTGATCTTAAAGCACTGAACTTAGAAGATTTGAGGGCAAAAGGGAAGATGCAGAAACAGAGAAGCAGGTTCTTTTTCAGACAGGGCTGTCTGAGCACAGCCACACTTACAGTGCAAACCCATGCATGTCTACTTGGAAATAAATCTTACTGAGATTAATGAGGTTTCTTCTGAGGAATTTGGATTTCAATGTTCAATATTCATTGCCACTGAACTTGCATATGGATGATACTCAACTACAGTCATACAAATAGGCTCCTTAGAACAGGGATGGGCAAAGAGGAGGCATAGCCTGCATACAGCTAGCTACCTAGCTGCCCTAGGCCATTTCCACACGGGGATATAGCCCACGCTGGGATGACCTCACCAGGAAGTTGTCTACACTGCGGGGGGCACTAGGGTGGCTTGAAAAGGTGAGGTTCTAAACCTCAAAGCGCCCTCACGCGGCCGCAGGGGTGGTGCCGCGTGTTTTATAAAGACCACTTTCAAATGGTCTTTTTAAAACAAGATCACGCTAGCCCATCGCAGCGCCCTGTGAAGAACTGCAGGGGCGTGCAAGCGCGTCCCTGCAGAGCTGCCCGGGGGCGGGTTTCCGGCTGGCATGCTGCCCTGATTGGCGCAGCGCCGCTGGAAGCCACCGGCCGCTATTTTGAGCACCGCTGGACACCGCCGGATGCCAGTGGCATGTAGAGCGGCGAACGCGTGCTGCTCCCTGCGAGGACGGAGCCACCCAGATAAAGGTAAGCTCCGTTCCTGCATGCGCCGCCCCATTTCCCCGCGTTTCACGCCCCCCCGTGTGGAAAGGGCTCTAGTGTATCTCCTTACCTATGAAATCCTGATTTTATTTTGTATTTATTTTTAACTAAAAAAGGGCTCATGTGCAATACAGAGAACACGGCAGAAATTATTCTATGCTTCCTTTCCCGCACACAGGTTTTAGGCCTAAGAGAAGGCTCCCCACCAAAATAATAACAACAACAACAACAACAACAATAACAACAACAACAACAACAACAACAATATAGATAAATAAACTGGAACTGACTTATGGTTTTGAGAATGATTAGTGGGTGGAGGTAAAGCCAGAGGTGTAGCAATGCAGTGGAGAACAAAATGAGGTTGCTGTGCCCCCAAAAAGCATTCCCCACACACAATTTGTTTTCAGGCTTCAAATTTCTATCAATGCAGAGAGTGAGATATTGAAAATTGTTCACAACTAGAACTCTTCCAACTGCTCTGTTCACATTCCCTTAGTAACTGTGCCTGCTCTTTTCTTTACATGCCTGAAGCATATATCCAACTGCTCAACTGCAGTTTTAAACAGCAGTGAATCTAGAATTTGACGACTGAAACAAAATTTCATTTTTCTCTCCTGTACACCCCTGGGTATGGCCTTCTAAGGTTTTGCTACGGAGTCACATACGTCCTCTGGGCATCTGGAATTTGTCTACTTATGATCTGGACGTATGGAGTATGTCAGAGAAGCCTAAGAGGCAAGTATCCACCCCACCAGAAAGGTACCCCTATGCCATTGTTGTTTTGAAGGGAAAGTGTCTTTCACACACAACTGAAATGTAAACTAGAAATTAAAATAAGGCTTCCTTAGTACACATGCTTATTTAAACATTACTTGAAATAAGACTGTGTTTTGAAGAAAAAAACATATCTGGGGTTGAAGGAATACAGGTTGGTATCTTGTTAGTTAATTGTTTTAGTTATTGCAGAGGTTGGAATGCTGTATTGGCCAAACCCCTCACCCATACACACTTGCAGGAGTCATGTCTCTGTGGCTGTTGGTCTCATGGCTGTTTGTATCTGGCTGTAGGGACATAGCCAGACATCTCTGTGATGACCTCTGCTCTCCATTGTTTTCTAAATGGCTGTGGAGAGGGTGCTGTTGCAACTACAAGGTGAGTTTCTTTGGTGAAGAGGCAAGGGGGGATACAAAGCATAATTCCACGTGTAAGAACTTTGATGCTGCATCTCCACAATGCAGCGTCTTGGTCTTGCTGTTATTTCTCTTAGAAATAAATCTCATATGCAAGGCCAAGCCCATCCTCTCTGAAATAGAGACATTGCCTCTTCTTGACCCCCCCCCAAAAAAACAAATTTTGTTAACAGACAAGTCCTATGCTCTCAGTGGCTTTCATTGATTTCATGGAGACCTGATTGCTTTGGCCCCTAGTCCTCAGAATAATTGGCTTGGTTCCATGTTACATATAGCAGATGTGGATTTTGTCTACTGCTACTCTGGTCAATCTGACGCATGGATTTCCAGATATGATCTTCATGCATGTTGCCAATAAAACATAATGAACCTCATTCAGTGGTTGGGATCTAGACCCTGGTCACATTGTAATCTGTCACATTCAGCTTAACGACTTCCTGATGCCACACAGAAGCGTGCATCTGTTTTCACAGCAAAACCTTATTCCCCCCATTGGTATCCTAAGAAGCTACACTTTAATTGAAACAGTGCATTTTGATTTTTTTAACAGTACTCAAGACCATGAAGAAAATATTGGAAATGTGTTGGCAAAGTTTGTCAAAGCTGAGAAATCTGAAGGCCTTGGATAGGGCTGTTTCTTGCTGCCATGGATGTTTCCTATTGCCCTTTTTTTCTCTTAGGCACATGCATAGAGATGTGTGATAATGGGGCTTCCCATTATCTAGGCTTATCAAAGGGAGATACTTCCCTCTTCAGGTAAACCAAGGGTTAATGAGATGTTGGGATTACATCAAGGGTCACAGAGTGAGAGTTGACCAACCAAAAGGAAAGGGTCAGCATCACAGGTCACAAGGTGAGAACTGACCAACCAAAAGGAAAAGAGGTGGGCATCTTGGAGATGCTTCCAGATCCTTCCAAGGAGGAAAATATAAAACTTCTGAGAGACCATGTGGCCAGAGAGAGAGAGAGACAGAGAGAGAGAGAGAAAGAGAGGAGAGCTGGGTCAGTCAAGCTGGCAGGCATGCCGTGTCTCCTGGACCCCCCCCCTTCTCCTTCAAACCACCTACGCCTATAACCTAATTGTGAGTAACTAGAAATCAATAGTTAGTTGCGTTAGGGATGTTGTTATTTTGGGAACTGGCTGATCTTAAGAATGTATCTGTGCTGTTATATCTGTTTTGTAAATTCTTGTAACTAAGTGTACCTGGGAGAGGGGAGTCTCCCAAGTGTATATTGTTTATTTGCATGTTTTGATTAAACACTTCTATAAACCTCCGTTTCTCTCCATTTCCACGCCAGGTTTGGCACACGCTACGTAGGCTCTCTCTCACTCAGGGGGAGGGGGAGGTGGAAGATCCTTACGCTTAGAGATTGGGCAGGGTCCCTCCTGTTCTGTCCAAATATTCATAATTCGGGGGGGGGGTGGCAGCATACTTGATAGAGTTGGGGAGATTGCCAGTCGTTCCAAGCATGGGAGTCAGCTTTGGGAGGCTGGCAAGAACCCCAGTAAAACACTGGGAGGGAATTTCTAGTCTTGCATGGTGGTAGCCAACTTAAGAGACTGGAAAGAAACCTACAGTGTCACAAGATGTCTATTTTTTCTCTCTCTCTCTCAATATGTATGAGAAAAGTGGCAGGGAAAGGGGACAGAGCAGATGTTCATGGTCCAGCATATGCAGACAGCCATGGACTAAGTACTGGCTGTATGTCAGATGAAAGTACCCCTCCAAACTCCAGATTCCCACAAACCACCATGAGTACTCTTCTTCCACTGTATATATAATCAGTGCATTAAGAGAATTGCAGGCATTGGATTCTCTCACATACAAGATAAGCACCTATATATATATATATATATATATATCAGAAATTATAGGTTTTCTTACTTTCTACTGTGGATTTGGAATAGAAGAAAACTACACCTAGGCCTCATTTCAACAACTATGGCCATTTCCACACGGGGGACTTAAAACGGCGCAGTGCGTCCTCTCACGGAGGTTGTCTGCACCTTGGAGCAGACTAGGTCCAGACTACTTACCTCAGATCTGCACGTCAGTCCGCTCCAAAACACCCCCCAACTCGTCCTCCAGTGCACTTTAATTTTTCAGAGTGTGCCATTGCATACCTGCTCCCTTGTGGAGATTCACTGCGGAGGGCAGGCTTTAAGCGTGGTGAGCTTCGTGGTTGGTCGGGACCCACGAACAACCGGAAGCTGCCATTTTGGAAGCCGGAGCAGTCGGATCTAAGACCTTGCACTGCTCCAATTCACCCTGGATGAGACAAGGAGCCCTATGGAAGGGCTTAAGGGACAGTCCACGTTGGTCTGTGCCCAGAAGATCCAGTAAGTACCAGCACAGAGCGATTCCCTCGCCTTGTGCAGAAATGGCCTTAAGCTCATTAGCTCTTCATTTTGAGGTTTCTGTGACAACTAAACAGGGTGTCACTTGCACAAATCAACATTGTATTATTCTGGCTAGACAGGCGTGTCAGCTCACTCTTTCAGCTACGTTGAATAAAATGATTTTAAGACCTATTCACCAGATAAAAGCGCTGATCCTAAAAACAGTTGGTGAGGTCAATCATTGTATACATAGCTCAGCCCCTGAGACAATGACAGACCCTCCATATATGTTGGGCCACAGCTCTCATTGTCCCCAATATCATGGGCAATAGTCATGGTGGCAGGGAATAATGGGAACGCCACACATCCAGGAGCTACAGGTTGTACAAGAATGGTGTAATAACTAAAGGTCAAATGGAGCAAGGGTGCATGGGAGTGGAGGGAGGTAAAAACAGCAGAGTTTCTGTGGCTACAGCAAGAGAACACAGACAGACAGAGGAGGAGAAATGGAAGGAGGAGAGAAAGAGGAAGGAATGTTTCTGTGGCCACAGTAAATTGTGATTTACATCCAGCAAACTGCAAAAAGTAGCACCAACACAACTTGGGCTTTGGGGACTCTGAACCTTGCTGGGGGAGACCTAGAGACTTGGGGCCACATTAGTGCGTCTGGTGGGCTGCACTAAGCCTAGATGCCACACTTTGCCCACCTCTTGTGTAGGTATTGTAAAGCAAAAGAATTAACAGCCAAGAGCACTTAATATTCTGGGACAAATTAAGCACTGCCTATATTGCAGCCAATATATTCTTGTTTCAAGGGCATCCTAGAGCTTTTGGAGTTAGCGACCTATTTCATCTATCTGGAAACAGTTCTTCAGTAACTCCTCCATACCTGTCATTTGCACATACATATCTTTATGATACATGGATCAGGCAGAAGTCTTTAGCCACCCCACTGTTATACAGCTTACCGTAATCAGAAGGAGGCAAAAATCTTTACTGCCCATTGTTAAACTTTACTGTTGAATGTTTTAATAAACAGTCAGGTTCATTCCTCCAGATTATTAAATCAGCAGTAAAGCAGAGAACTGGCTTTGGTTTATGATATTCTTCTATCTGCCTCACTGGCATATTAGAAAGGAACCAATGACAGGCTCTCAGAACTTGGCGAAGTTACATCTTAGGACTTAAACTCAAATAAATAAATAAGTAAATAAATAAGTAAGTAAATAACTAAATAAATCCCAAGGTCACCATACTGGCTAAGGGACTCTGGGAACCAAAATCGAAAAACCAACTTTTCCCATCTCTGGCCATGATTCACTAGAAAGATGAAGAGCTATTGAAGATGTAACCTTAGAATTTTAAAAAAATGAGAAGAAGAATTGTGCATTGCTCCTGGAAAGATGAATAAAAGCATTTTGGTGGAAGAAACTGAAATAATGATTCTTTGTTCTTTTGCCTGACTTGCTCATCCATGGGTTAGGCTAAGAAGGATAAAGCTTGATCCCTCAGTTGTACATCTCACTATGACATGTTAGGAGTCTAATTGAAGCTCAGAGACTGGTATGATTAAAAAAGGGAGAGACAAAAAATCTTCTGAATATTTTGCATCGCTTAGTGCTGAAGTTGCCACTTGATACAGCATTCTATAGTGTCTGTATCAAATGTCCACAAATCTCAGTTCCATCAACACCATTGGGTCTTCTGAATAAATGTGTCTAGGGCCCTTTCCGCACCAGGCTATTACAATGGTGCAGAGCGACCTCCGACGGAGGTCTTCTGCACTGTAGAGTGGACTGGGGCAGACTACTTTTTGTAGTTCCTCACCTCAGTCCAGTTCAGAGCGACTGGAACTAGTCACGCAGCGTGCTTTTTAAAAACCTCTTTTTAGAGGTTTTTAAAAAGCATGGAGCGCGCAACTCCGTGTCGCTCCATCCCCGCACTCCAGTGCAGATTTGCAGGCGCGCACTAGTGTGTGCCTGCAGATCTGCTGAGGGTGAGCGTTAGGCTGGTGAGCTTCTCTGGTTGGTGGAGAGCCTCCACCAACCTGAAGCAGCCATTTTGGATGCTGGAGCAGTGCGGAGCAACGAGCTCGCACTGCTCCTCGTCCTGACGGACTCGCCCGGACACTGAAGAAGTCTGGTGAGTACCGTTTTGCCCGGTTCCTTTCCTACATGCGGAAAGGGCCTAGGATCAGGTTCCACAAGGCCAAGTGTTTTAAAAACCCAAATGCTGAAGTTGAGCAAGGCTTACAACTGAATAGCAGTCTTGTGAAAGGAATAGGAGGGCCAGACTTTCAGTCAAATCAGTGTGGTGATGAACGCTACTGAAAAGGTCTCTGAGAAGTCATCTCAGCATATGTATGGCATTCTGTCACTTGATGATGAACTCGGAGTCAACAGTTGAGGTCAATAATAACTTGGTTTTTAGTGCACATTACACAGCCATCGCAGAATTTTAGGCAGAAGCGCATTAGTATTATGTGTGTATATAAATTGCACAAATTAATATACTACCCGTATATGGCTGTTTGGCATTTTAGCAAGATGAGACACTAATTGACAAAGCGCAATCTATATAAAAATCCAAAATCTGGCATGGCATGAACTATAACTCTGCTTCTGTTTGGCACAAAATGGAAGTTCAGCATATTCCAAAACCCATTACATAATGGAGTGGTACATGCAGATTATTTTTCAGATTCAACCAAAAAAGGAGGATGAGTGTCTTAGAAATGTTTCCTTTAAGAAAAAAAAATACCATAGACTTGTATCCTGAAATTTACTGCATGAAATTCATACATTATTTTTTAGTAGACAAGGACACTTCCTTTTGTCTGATCCTCTTAATAAATAAGCATATAATTGCATGTGCCCGCTCTCCTCCTTTTACTATCCATGTTTTCACAACATTTAGAATCCGAACATAATAAAGACTCAAATGCTGACAAGGATAACACATATTTATTTTTTATTTCTTTAAAATTTCTTCTGATATTGAAGATACTAATATATTTGCAGTTGCTTGATAGGCTCAGAAGGTGATAAAGATTATTATGCATAATATTTAAGTAATTGACAATAAATTACAGCTGCTCTTCAGAGCCTCTGATGCTAGCATTAAAGCCTTTTTAAAAAAGCTTAGAAAGGGTTTTATTTGCCTCAACCAATGCACAGGAGGTGGCCAGCATCAGTAGTTTGCTCTGTCCATATATCCTACTATAAAATTACCAGCACATTATCCTGAGGCAGCAGCTTATGAGCTTTCTTTCAAACCTCTGTAAGCCATTTAGAACCTGCCCACGCATCCAGAATGAAAGGGAAAAGTAACTTGATTCCTGCCCATGCCTGCTTCTTGGGCAGGGTTTGGCTGACAGGAAGAAATAGCAGGAGAAGGAGCCTGTCAAAAATAAAAAATATGAATATGGGGTGTCTTTGAGAGGTTGTTTTGTTAGTTTCCACTCAGTCTAAAGAACCAATCTGTACCTCAGACTGCTTTTGAGTAAGCTGCTTGTGCAGGCAAACCCATGTGAGGAAAATCTAGCTGTAGTCTTCTCTGCTTATAAATGTGTACATACTTGCACAATGGCAGTTCCAGGTTAATGGGTGCTTTCACTCCAGTGCTTCCTGGTGCTTTTGCCTCCCTTCTCAAAATGCACATTGGTGAGCCACTCAGCTTACTTGGCTGTTGTTGGAAAATCTCAGCATTCTCTCTCCCCCATCTTGTTTTTAGAACAAGTAGGTCATAGCCAGATAGGGCTCCCTTTGTTCCTGCATGCCAGATCTTCTCCATTTGCCTTTCTCTGTCTTTTATTGCATGATCATAAATGCCTTTGGTTCTCAGGTGATCAGATCATGTGACCCAGGACTGTGCTTGGGTCATCGGTCTTATAAAAGTTAAGCTTTTAAACGTTTCTCTGTGTTACTCTGCTAAATGAAGGCTGAATCCTAATAGTTTTAGTCTATCATTTCCCAACATATTTAAGGTCACTCAAGGCATTGTGGGAAGCTGAAATGGTGCTTCCCATTTAAAATGGTTCCAGAATGTCCTAGGGATGATATTAGGTTAGGGCATGGTGGGAAACAAAATGGCATCTTGTAGATCAGCCTCTTGGTGGAGAAGGCTCAAGGCATACTTCATTGTGCCCTGCTGGAGCACAGTTACCTCAATAGCTGTTTGTGGGTTCAAGGTGCTGATGCTGGCTTTGCCCTTGCTCTGCTTATATGAACAGTTTCATTACCTCTGTGACTCTGCATTTGCAATTACAAGAGCTTCCTTTTTTGGAGGGCTTAGCAGTATACTACACACAGCAAGACTGGGACCCTTTTCGCATGGCATTTGTGATGTAAAAGGGCCCCTGGAGTGTTGCGTGACTGCAAGGAGTGGTCCACACAATGCACTTGCAGTTGCGTGACGCTCCAGGCGCTGGCAGCCACTGACCGTGTGCTATTTCATTTTCGGCTGTGAGCTGAAAATGGTGTGCAATCGCACATCGCTCTGGGGCCCCGCATGCACTTGCCATGCATGCGGAGCTCCAGAACTGCGGCACTTACATTTCCTGCCCCAGCGCAGCCTGGGAAAATCCCAGGCTGCACTGCGGAAGGAAGAGGAGGGGCTCTCGCACAAGCAGGCAGCAGCTGCGGAGCTGAAGGAATGAGGACACAAGAGCCTCTTGGAAGAGGCTGCTTGCGCAATCCTTGCCCCCAGCTCTACAAAAAGGTGAGTTGCAGAAAGGACCTGGCTTCAGCATTAAAAGAAAGAAAGAAGCCACCTCAGGGAGCAAGTGCTGAGCAGCAACAGCAAGATACTAGAAGAATGGAGTCAGAGCTAAATAACCAGCCCAGTACCTCCTAGTCAGTTATTGTTAGTATTAGTGTTATGTGTCTTCATAACATGACATAATATAGGTTGTTAGGGGTTTCAACTTATGGATGCTCTGGGACTTTCATGGCAAGTATTACCCAAAGACACCAAGTGGTTTCCATAACTGAACAGGGATGTGAATGCCAGTCACCTGGAGTTCTAGTTCCATGTTCAACCACCACACCATAGCACCTCACTCTATGTTAGTCCAGTGCCTTCAAGGGTGGTACAAGATGATGTCCCAACATTAGTGTTGCAGAAACGTTGAATAACTGTCCAGCTGATTTTTTTTTTTTTTTTTTTTTTTAATGAAAGGATGTCTTCTGTCTCGAGCAGCAAAATGTCCTGCTTTATCCCTAATGCTAGGTTCAATGACAGCTGCAGAAACCTGGCTGTACAAAAAAAGGCAGACAAGGAGGATGAAGGATTTATTAGCAGGCTCAGGTTAAGATCAATTAGTCTGTTGCACCCAGTGTCAGCAGGCAATAAAAAAATGCATGGGGAAAAAACTGCATAATGGTGGAGAAACAAAGGCTCCTTTAAAAAAAAAATATTTGTCCTCTTCAGCACATTGCACACACATAACTACACTAAAGCAAGATGTAGTTTTGTGTTAGAGTCATAACTCCTGGAGGCTCCTCTGAAGAGAATTCTCTGTTTTTCAATCTTGTGGGGCTGCAGGGGAGGATCTTGGGGCTGCAGAAGCATGTTGGAGAACAGGTTGCATGTTGCCTACACTCCTTCTATTCTGTATAATAGAACTATAAACATTGAAAATTCCATAAAAGAGTTTACTTTGTGTTTCACGCAGTGGATTCAGAAAATAAGTGTTCAGCAATGATAGACAAATTCATTGCTATTCTAGAAGCAGTGGGTGAAAAGATTTAAACTCTCTGCAAGCTTTGTGAGAATGGGACCCAGATGAAATCCCATACGTCAGAGGCACGGAGCTTTCTACCACATAGCAGGCTTCGAGGGTTGCATGCAGATTAAGGAGATGGGACTGTGATGCAGTCATGAAGCTGGACTAATCCCTGTCATGGCAGGCACGATGTTCAGGTTGCTGCCAGAGGGAATTAGAACCACCAGGCCAATTCAAACAGATCAGGTTATTCTGGAGCTGAGCAAAGACAAAACAGGAATGATACCAAAGCAGTGAAAATAAATCAGTGACAGAGGTGGACCAGCAGAAGACAAATGAAGTTCAAATTCCTCCTTGTTTATTTAAATGTTTGGACCACTTTCCACTTGATTTATGCATTTGCTTCCATATATTTTTCATTTTTTTATTTATTTTGGAGATAATTGGATTTCGAAGCTTTGCAGCCAGACACTGTAATTGATCTCTAAAAAGATGGATTTGTCGCTTAGCAGGGCAGAAACCTGGCAATTAGAAAGGAGAAAGAAATACACAGATATATAAACAGAAGCACCAAATATACTATACTATATTATATTATACTATACTACATACTATCCCTCCCCCAACCCAAGGCACAATAAGTAGGTCAGAAAAAAAAGGTACAAGGTTTCATATCAGGATCTGTATGCCACTACCTGGGGAAGGGTAGATTGCCATTTGAGGTATGGCTAGTAGGCACAGTGCCCTTCCATCTCCTGACATGCTCAGTGGAGAGGTGCTGTCACTGAATCATTACGTGTTTTCCTGCCTCACTGTGGTATGTTATCCATTTTGTCCAGTCTTATGTAGATCATTTTCACAAGGACTTGACTTTAGTTATTCACAATGATCTTCATGTGTTTGCCTGTACCCAGCATTTGAAATGGGGTGGATGCCATCCAGTAGAATGAAGCAGCCTCTTCAGGTAGCAGATTTTGTATGTCATGCAAGGGCAACAAATTGCTAATCATTTATAGTGATGTAAATATTAAAGTACAGCACCTCATCATGAGAGTCCCCATGGCAATTTCTCCAAGGAGGGTCCAAAAAAGCAGAGAGTTCAGTTGATCTATGCTAAATAAATAAATAAATAAAGTTTCTAGATGTTTTCATCACAGAGGAAGCAGAATTTTGTAAATCACATGAGTCTTGCCCACTGATGACTAAGCCACCCCCAAATATTTCAGAACAGCTCATAAGAATATACTGTTGCCAGAAAAAATCCATCTCCTCTTCATCTGCTGTAGAGATTATAATAAACTCAGATAGAACAGGAGGGTCTGAGTCAAAGTGGTCACAAGTGATATTATATTCCCTGCTAAACAAAAAGTCCTATGACATTTATGTTATGAACTCTGGCTCCACTCATTACACTACTAGTTATTTAAATTGTTTGTAAGTTGATTGTTCTTGCTAGAGATGGGGAAAGATGATTAAGGAGATTTTTCCCCCCTACTTGCCAAGATGACTTCACTGCCTTCTGGTCTGGCATAACTATCCCATTCCTTTCTTTCTCTCATTTTAAAATCATCCAGCTTCTGTCAAAACAATCACTGTTTCTTTTTTATCCCCCATGGCAGGGAAGGCATCCACTCAGTTCCCAAAAAAACATCAATTGGCATGGAATAGTGACAAAGAGGAACTCTACAGCACAGAGTAGCAGCCATAGGCAGGCCACAGAATCAGACTGTCCAACCTATAGGTTATATTGATGCTATTCAGTTTTCTGTTTCACTGACAAAATAGATCAACCCTTTGGGAGGTATTGGATGAAAAACTCCATCATCCACACCTACTATGATCAATTGTCATGCTGGCAAGGAATAATGGGAATTACAGATGTCAGTTACAGTGAACACATTTACAGAGTGCCCATTTAACAAATTTAATCTTCACAAATTTCATTCTTGCAGGCAACAACAAATCATTTGTCGTCACTTTGAGAAGTTTATCAAAAACTGCACATCTTTTGAAGATTATTAATAGATGTGGATTTATTTTGTAAAAAAGGGGGGGAATATGTGTGGATTTTTATTTCTTTCAGAAAATGGCATTTTCCGCATGGAAAACAAAATAAGTTTCTTGCGCAGAAAACACATTCTCTACATAGAAAAAAAAACTTTCTTTTCCCCACAGAGAATAAGTCTTGAACTCCAAGGATTTTCACTTACCTAGGATTCTCTTCGTTAGGGTTTACCAACACTCAAGAAGACCATTTCTGAATATTTTTCAAAAATTATTTCCACCTCTAGTTTAAGAAAGGCTGGAATAAGTTCTATGCTAGTGCTGTGTTTTCTCACTATTCTCTGTGGCAGACATGCACTGCAAAACTATGGTGTGTTTTCTCAAAATCCCTCTGGGTTCATTGGGGCTTATGCAAAGTAAGTGCTTTTAATCTTGCCAAGACTGACACTTATTTACATTACACCCTGATCCAGAATCAAAGCTAGAACAGGGCTTCTGATTGTCAAAGCCACTTATGCTAAGTTTTCATAATGCACACAGTATACAGTATTATCACATTGACATCCAGAGTTATGAATCACGAAAGCCTCCCCAATTTTTTATTTAAAAAAGAGAAAGACTTACAAGCATAATAAATAGTTTTGCCATCTGGCTGAAGAACCCTCAAGACTTAGAGTTTTATGTCCGATCTTCATAGAGAGATTTATGAACTTCATTCTAATGTAAACTGAGAGTCTGACAGAAACACGGGAGTCAAAAGCTGGATCTCTGACAGCCACAAGACACATAATAACATTGCCATGAGTTTTGGCAGCAGCTTTGATAATGCATGTATTTTCTGGAATGTCAATTAACTAGGGTTGCCAGATTGGATCCAGCACAAGTCTCCTGTAACTTTCATGCGTAACTGGGTTGCCAGTATAGATACAAGTCAAGGCTTTTGTAACTTTAAGCCCAAAGAGACTGAGAAGCAGAATGAGGTACGAAAAACTCTGTGAAGCCAGAAGAAGGTACCTGGCTTCCCTTACATTTCAGCCTCAAACTTTCAGCCAGATCTGTTCCCTCCTAGCACAGGTCTTGCTTGGAGAGTGGAGAGAGGAAGCATGGGGGTGTCATCAACAAGAACAGATCTCAACACTTCTCTGCATTCCACCTCCATTCTCCACAGAGGAGGCAAAGAACAACTGTGGCTGAAAGTTCAAGTTTGAAAGATAAGGGAAGACAGATATCTTTGTTTGACTTCACAGAGCTTAATGGTACCTTGTCTTGATTCTCACTCTCTTCAGGCCTGAAGTTACAAGAGCTCTGTCTTGTATCCAACTTGGCAACTATATTCTCAACATATGTTGGAGCAGAACTCTAAAGTTCTGTCCGGTGTGACAAAGGTACCTCTCTTCACCAACCTTCCAAGCCCTAGCTTTCAGCTGCAGTGGTCCCCTCCCAACATGGCTATTGTCTTGCTGGTAGAGAGCAGAGGGATAGGTGTGGAGGGGTCCCCAGCTCTGTTCTTGCCATGCCTCACCAAACTTTGTCATGCCTCACCAAACCAGGATTCCATAGGATGTTGCCTTGGCAATTCAATTTGAATCATACAGGTAAGAGTGTCTAGTGTGAAAGAGCCCTTGGTCCTTCTCCCCTTCATCTGCTTCTCCCCTTATTATCCAACACATCAGCAATTTTTCCCCTCATTGGAACATACTGTACAGCATGGGGTTGGAGTGATAGTTTTTTGTTAGCAGGTAGAGTTGGCAAGTAAAATAAAGGAAATAAGTCGTCTCTCTGTAATGATTGTACAGAAGAAGAAATTTCAGCAGGTGTTATTTGTCCCATGAGCAACACCTCCTGAAATTCCCTGTTCTGTATAACCATTACAGGAACTGGAGCCCTGTCCTTTATTTCACCTGCCAAACCTAATGGCAGGGGAAGGTCTCAACAATGCTCCCCTACATATGCATTTCATACTTTAGCTGGACTTCTATTTCTCCTTTTATATATGACTGGAACAGACTCAGCTTTAAGCAAGCAAACATAGCTGCTAATATCTTCTCTAGTTTCAAAGCAACAACCAAAATGGAGCTGTGACAGAAGCTGAAGATCAGTCTGGAAAGCACATTTTTTTAAAAAATTAATTAACATAAAATGCAATGATCCGAGCCAGGCTTCCCCAACCAACTACATTCCAAATATGATGGACAACAGCTTCAGAATCACAAGCCAGTATGACCACATATAAATCTGTGGGTGAAGTGGAGGGGAGGGAGACAGAAAGAGGATGTCTTCAATTCAAATTCTCCTTGGCTGCTTTTGGTCAACAATGTCTAGAAGCTAAGCTGGATATGATATGAAGTATGCCTTAGTCCATGTGGGAAGAATGTTGTTGCTTCCTTTTTTACATGAACTTTCAAAATTTACAAGTTTCTTCAATTTGGGAATGGAAATAACATTATAAAAGAAACGGAATTCTACCTCTTACCAGCCTTTTCCCCCTAGAGGGTCCTATGTGACATGTGAGTACAATATGATCTCTCTCCATGTTGAGAAGAGCAATATCTACTAAATCCATCCACTTCAAACTGTAGAGGATTATTGGTAAGTTCTTTTTTTGTATTTTTCAAAAAAATGTGTTGCTTTTCCATTTGGGACATAGCAAATATGAGGTTTAGTACATTTGAACACAGGGAAAAATGAAATGGATAAATTCTTTTATGCCAAATTATGATTTATTTACATAACAGAAACCATGCATTCTATCCCTCCATTCATATAAGTATCAGATTTATATCAGATATACAATTTGACCAGGAACAAAAAGCTAAATATATTTAACAGAGCATATAAAAAGAGGAGGAAAACACCATTGGGCTATCCCTCCACGCACACATACCCCCAAAAATTTGTTGTATGCCTTCAAGTCATTTCTGACTTTTGGCAACCCTAAGGTGAACCTATCACAGTTTTTTTTTTACAAGATTTGTTCAGAGGGGTTTGCCTTTGCCTTCCTCTGAGACTGAGAGAGTATGACTTACCCAAGGTCAGTAGGGACTTTCCACAGCTGAACAGGAATTCAAACTCTGGTCTCTAGAATCATAGTCCAATGCTCAGATAGATAGATAGATAGATAGATAGATAGATAGATAGATAGATAGATAGATAGATAGACAGACAGACAGACAGACAGACAGACAGACATATTGCATAGTTTTTTAAAAAAAGAAATGTGGAACAAATATCCCTCGTCAAGTGCTTAGAATGCATCATTGCTGAAATGATGAAACAGTGAAATGGGGAGGAAGGACTAAAGAGGGTAGACTTAGTTTGCTGACGTCGGCTAATGTATATTTTAAAACAGTGGTTCTCAACCTGTGGGTCCCCAGATGTTCGTGGACTTCAGCTCCCAGAAGCCCTGAGCATTGACCATAGTGGCTGGGGCTTCTGGGAGCTGAAGTCCACGAACATCTGGGGACCCACAGGTTGAGAACCACTGTTTTAAAAGAACAAGAGCCATGCTAGATTGCTTCCTCCACACCCTCCCTCCCATTTCACAATTTCTCCATTTTAGCTTGGTGATCTGGCAGTAATAAAAAGGCTGATACCCTACATCATGTTTATATAGCATAAACCTATGCTCACTTGGTTATATGGTGGCTGTGATATACTACCTTCAGAAATACTGAAATTGCACAACCAATTACATATCTGCCAGTATGTTTGCTTATTCCCCCTGCAGTGGGGAATATGCAATGACTGTCTCCACAATCCCAATGAATCAAATGGTTCTTTGAAGACACTGACAAATAGTTATGCATTATGCAAAAACATGTCATAGTTTTCCTAGCACGACTCCACTTAAACTGATGTGAACTGAATACAGAAAAAATGTAACTGTTAGTGATGTAGCCTTGAGTCAACTGACTCAGACTCAAGTTGGACTTAAGTCAGTTCAGTGACTCGACTTGGACTCGGCTCGGCAATAAATGATGCACTGACTCAACTTGACTCAATTCAAGACTTGTATGTTTTTAGTGACTGACTTGCTGCCCTTAGTTCAGTTTCATCCTGACACTTTATGACTTTGAACAAATCTTCCATCTCTTTTTTGCCTACTGGTCACCCTACTGGTTACAATCTGTCTTAAGCCCAAAGTGTGGGTGCATTTCTTAGAGGGGAACAGCAAATGGGTTAGGCAATGGGCTTGAGGGGGGGCTTCTGGTCTGCTCATCAGCCTGTCCCTGCTGCATATGAAAGGACCCTTCTAAAACTTTTCCTAAGAGGAGAAAGCAGGACTCACCCCCAGAGTGCAGGAAGCATTTTTCAGAGGGAAACAGAAAATTTGTTAAGGCAACAGGCTTCAAGAGGAAGCATCCTTCTAAAGCTTTTGAAGCTTCAGTAATGAGGAATTAGAAGAATCCTATTGCCCACTTCTGAAAATCCTCCAGTTTCGGAAATAGGAATTAAGAAGTATCCTATTCCCCACTTCTGAAGCTGCAGACTCTTTTATGCCCATTGGCACAAAAGCCTCCAACTTTGGGAAGGGGAATAAGAAGGATCCTATTCCCTACATCTGAAGCTGCAAATGGCAAAAATCGCAAATGTGGAAGGTCAACTCTGCTTAAATTGTTAAAAGTGACTTTATGTGACTCTGCCCAGAAATTCTGGGATATAGGCTGGGGTATAAAGTTGACTCCCAGACTTGAGACTTGACTTGGAAGTATCTTCAAGGACTTAAGACTTGACTTGAGACTTGGAGTAAAAGACTTAAATTGTATACCTAAGGAAACTTGTGCGTACATATGACATCAACAGAATTCCAGGGAAAGAGGTAGGTTCTTTTGTTTTTGTTTTTCACAAATATGAAAAACCGAATGGAGACTCAACATTAGCTGTATGAACTGGAAGGTACCTTGAAGCAATAGTCCTATTGCCCCAAAATGTAGGTAACTCAAGGTTCCACCCATGATGCCAGTGCCTCCACATGACAGTGGGGAATTATTTAGCTCAATCAGGAGGCCTATGAGAGGTGAGTAACCTAATGAGATCTTCCACCAATGTTTACAAGGTCTCTGAAGGAAAGAACCAGTCAGAGATTCCAATCTTCAGCCAAAAAGGCTCCCAGCATAATGTGTACATCAATGAAGCAAAATGGTCCTCACCCACAGGCTTACCAACAAACTACAGAGGAAGTGAGAAAAGTGCAGCCCTTGGCAAGTGCCCAGACTGTTTTTGTGATACTTGAACTTTCCCAAATGCCCAGACAACTGGTTTTATGGAGCCATCTTAGAAGAATTTAAACTTGTCTTTCAAAGAAATTTCAGAACACCATCAAATCCCCCCACTGTAATTTAACATAAAATCCCACATTCTTTTTCAAAACCAGAAGTGGACTTTCAGACACCTCCCATTTTCTTTCTTGTGGGGGGCAGTTTTGGCAGTTACTGTGGCCCCCAGGGGGCATAGGACAGAAAACTGGTCAGACTAGTCATAGTTATGCACTCCTGATATTTTCATTCTCTAATCCAAAGTCATGATGGAACAAAACAATGATGATCTAGTCCGTATGAACTCAAGACACAGAGGAAGGAAGGAAGGAAGGAAGGAAGGAAGGAAGGAAGGAAGGAAGGAAGGAAGAGGAAGGAGACACAGACAGACAGACAGACATTTGTTTCCCAAACCCTACATGAAAAAAATGGTGTTCACTAGCCCCTTACATCTGTTTTGTGTTTTAGGGGTTCAGATCAGGAAACAGAAGGACTCTGTTTCCACCAGACAAGAACTCTGGTTGAACTCTGGCCTTTGATCCCAATCTTTGTGCCTGACATCAAGATGAAGCTGCTAGAGAAGCGTCTTGGCTGCCTCTAGGTCCTGCTGTATTATTTTCCTTACTGGTATCTGAAAGGACCACCTCTCTTCATAGATTCAATTGTTTGTCCATTGAAAGGACTGGACCAGGTTTTGTCAGGTGTTCTCACATCCAGGGGGAACTGGCAAGCTTAGCTCTGAAAACCTTCCTCTGTAGCCGTTCGAAGGAGACTGTGTTTTGCTTGCTTTCTTAGAAGCAGAACTCACTGTTATGGGTATGTAATTTGCTGCCAGATTTACTCAGCTTTTCAGTAGTTCTCTTGCTCATTCCTATGAATCCTTCAACTTACTGGCATCTTAGAAAACAGAGTCAGAAGGAAAATTAAGTTTTCTTGGCACTCAGTGAAGAAAATCTGATCAATTGCTGTGTTCCTGGTTTTGAACAGGATTACACAGCCAGGCTGGATGTGGGAATGATTCAAAGCACCTTATTAAAAGGTCACATTCTTCCCTTTCTTACTCTCATTCATCACCTCCCTCTCTGGTTTCTTCCAGTAGAAGAATTTTGACTACAAACTCTGTAGGCTGGTTAAAAAAATAATAAATTATATTACTCTGCAAAGCAGGAGTACAAAGTAGATCTCTCTGGATGATTTGTAGATAATCACTTAGGATCTCTGATCCCCAGCAGTTAATCTGTTGCTGCATTTCTTACCCTCCACTCCAGTGAGGCTACTGAAACAAAGGAAGTCTGTGTGCTGTCAGGGAACAGAGATGAATGCATTTGTATGTGAAAGAACTTTGAGCTCTGAAAACATATTACTCTCCTGTGCCAAGATGCACTTAGATGTGTCTTTTTCCTTAATTCTGATTGTATGACTGCCTCCTTCCCCTGCCCCTCAGTCCTTATGAAAAAAGGTTAAATGAAAAACCAAGGGGAATTCACAAACATGAAGACTACCAACCTCTGCTCTAATGTACTATATGGAAAACATCAAAGAGGAGGAAGAGCCCAGTTGTCTAATCCCATCATTTCTACATAGAAAAAGAGTCTGGAAGACTATTTTTGAAATGCTAACATGTCATCACCTTTCTTTGAAGGGGGAATTAATGTGTTACTCAAGAGAGCTAACATGATGTAGTGGTTTGAGCACTGGACTGTGTGACCCTCAAGACCAGGGTTCAAATCCCCATTCAGCCACAGCAACCCACTGGGTAACCTTGGGCAAGTCACGCTCGCTCAGCCTTACGGAGAGGCAAAGGCAACCCATCTCTGAACACATCTCACCAAGAAAAACATATGATGAGTTGTCCTAAAAGTCATATTAAGTGGGAAACAGCTTGAAGGCCCACAACAACAACAAATGTATTACTCATAACCCACAATTGTTTTGTTTTCTTATTAGCCTGTTATTTTTAAGTTGCTTTTAATTTTAACGTTCATATTAAAATACAAAAAATAGTAAACATTGCTAAATCCCCCAAATAACAATGAAGCATTGTGCAAGCTTTACTCTTTGTCCAGCTACAACACTCTGTGATAAATTATATTGGGGGAAAAAAGTTTTGCCCTCATTATACCAATGAGCAACACCTTACAGACAGAGTTTTTATTTGTGATGTGATAATTTGGGTGATACTTCCAAACTTTGCATAGAACAGACAGCAATTCTCTGGATTCTTTTTTACAGCTGTGATTATATCAGCCTGTGATTGGAACTTGGAGTCTTATGCTTTGAGGACAAAATACTCTATCACTGAAACATTTTGGGAAGAAATCATGAGATGCTGAGTGAATATAACTAGCAGCAAACACTCTTTCTGGTGGGTCTCAAACTCAAGCAAGTCAAAGAATTATGGGCCATTTCTGCACTAGCCTGTTATAGTGCGATGATTCCACTTTCAACATCCTCTGGAATTCTGGAGTTTGCAGTTTCCACACGGGGTAAAAAAAACGGCTTAGGGCGACCTCATCCGGAGGTTGTCCACACCGTGGGATGCGCTAGGACAGTTTGAAAAGTGGAGGTTCCACACCTCAAACCACCCTAGCACGGCCACATGTGGTTTTTAAAAAATGCGAGCGCGCTAACCCGTTGCAGCGCCCCGTTTGAAACTGCAGGGACGCGCTAGCGCATCCCTGCAGAGCTGCCCGGGGGCGGGCTTCCAGCTGGCGCACTGCCCTGATTGGCGGAGCGCTGCTGGAAGTCGCCGGCCACCATTTTGGGCGCCGCCGAACGCCACCGAAATTCGCCAGCATGTGGAGCGGCGAATGCGCGCTCCCCGCAGGGACGAAGCAACCCATTTTCAGGTAAGATCCGTCCCTGCGTGCGCTGCCCCGTTTCCCCGCCCCCTGTGTGGAAAGGGCCTACGTTAGGAGGGAACAACTGTGGCTGAAAGTTCAAGTTTGAAAGATAAGGGAAGACAGATATCTGACCCCTCCTGAAACTGCAAACCCCAGGATTCCAGAGGATGTTGAAAGTGGAATCATCATGCTATAACAGGCTAGTGAAGAAATGGCCATAGTTTAGAGGCTAAGAAACAGCAGAATAGTCCCCAGAGTTTTATTATAGTATTTCCATAGAATTTTTGTGGGTTGTAAGGAGGCTTGCTTTACAAATAAATCTTAGAAGGGGTATGGGAACTCTCAATCCCATTTCCCATTACTTAAAAGAAGCAGGAGGAGGGACCGTTACTAGCTTATAATATTTTCCCTTATGGATTTTACAGAGTATCTGATCTTCTACTTCATAGTCCCCTGTGTTACTTTCTTCCTAGCACCCAACAGCTGCATACCAAGAGTCCATCACCGAGCCTGTCAATACAGGAAAAGGGCTTCAGTACTTAGCATAGCTATCCTCTGCAGAGTGCAGCAAAATGTCTTGGCATGGACAGCCAATTCCTCCTCCTGCATGCTATTTTGCTCAGCATAACAAAGTCTTTGGGGATACAGTTTCCACCAGAACTTGTTAACAATTTATAAGTATTGGCTTGATAATGGGAAGTGGGGAATCCTTCATTAAATTAATCCCTCATCCAGACTCCCCAAAGGAAAACACATTCTTCAAAACTGCTAGGATTATAAGCAAACCTCCCTAAGCCGGTAAGAATAGAAGCAGTGAGAGTAGGTGTTTAGAAGATCTAGAACTGTCAGAAATGGAATTTTGGTATTGTTCTTTACACTTTTCACTTGTCATTCTTAAAGGGTCCCTGCTGAAAGCATGGTCAAAGCAAAATTCATTAAGTCTTCCAATAATCTCAGATGAATAATTGAAGCAGAAGAGGTCATGAGAAATGTGGACAAAAATATGGTCAACCAGCTCAAGAACTCCTAATCACCAGATGCTTTGGACATGGACCAAGTTGTTCCTAGCAGAGCTAATGTCTTTTAAAAACCAGGTTTTAAGGCTGTGTCCTCTGAGTAGAAGTCCCCTTTGATTCCTCAAGGACCAACAATTTGGGACTGTTCAGATACTGCTGGAGAGCCAGCATGGTATAGTGGTTTGATTATGACTCTGGAGACCAGGGTTCTAATCCTTGCTCAGATATGGGCGATTCACATCCATGTGAATCACAGGTGATTCACAGAACTTTGAAGTGGGTTATGAAGACATTGAAATAGAAATTTTCTACATCTTGGGGCAGTCATTGCTCAAAATGGAGACTGTAGCTAAGAAATTAGAATACTGGGACTTGGAATGGCAGCTATAAAAGAATTAGATAAGATCCTGAAGTGTAAAGATAAATAACTGAGTACCAAAGACAAACTCATCCATGCTATAATATTTCCAGTTTCTCTGTATGGTTGTGAAAGCTGGAAAGTGAAAAAGACTGACAGGAGGAAAATGAACACATTTGAAATATGGTGCTGGAAGAGAGTTCTGTGGATTAACCTATAATGGCCAAAAGGTATGGAATGCCAAAAAGACGAAAAAGAAAAAGAAAAAGAAAAAGAAAAAGAAAAAGAAAAAGAAAAAGAAAAAGAAAAAGAAAAAGAAAAAGAAAAAGAAAAAGAAAAAGAAAAAGAAAGGAAGGAAGGAAGGAAGGAAGGAAGGAAGGTCGGTCAAAAATGGATCTAGGCTTCCTAAATCAACTGAATGCTCCGTACCTTTACCTGCTGTTGGTACAATCTCAGACATGTAGTATCCCTTGGAGAATTTTGATTATCACGTGAAAGTGGTTTTTACCATTCTCAAAAGAATCCAGACAAAGCAAATCCTTCAAATTCCCTCTAAGTTTCACTATAGGTATTATGCATCAGCAGATCTACTATCTGAAATGTAGCTTAGTTTGGACATGGTGCTACAAAGAATTGGCAACATCACATGCTTGTCTAAACCAAGGGAACAATAAGAAAGAATCAGCAAGCAGCAATGTACACTCCACTGAACAGAGATCAACAATGAATGAAACACCAGAGCTGCTACAGTTCATGGGTTGACCACAAAGCAAAAACCTTGAGGCATCATGCTTGGCTCTTTCCCCCATTTGCCTAAATAAGGCTCTTCCCCTTATTCAGTTCTGCATTTCAGTCCCAGTAAGGGGTTCAGTGTCTCCACCCTGTGCCCATCAGAATGTGAATTGAAGAGGAAAGACTGCACCTCATCACTTCTGCCGAATTGGTTTCCTAATTGATGTGGCACATTTTAACAAGCAATCGTGAAGAATTCTGTTGGAGAAAAAAAAGATGGGAGGGGGAAATGGGCACCTTCAGTGTTCAGGCTGTTAACTGTAATTAGCCTGGTTTCTGAGATGTAATTATCTCGTAATCTCAAGGCAAACACCCTGGAGGGAGCTGCACAGTTAAAGACAATGTGGCATTAAAAATAAATTATTAGAATGATGCCCACTCACTACTGCTGCTGCTGCTGCTACTTGAGGATCTGTCCGTGTTTCCTTTTCTTATTTAGGAAACTGTTTTGAGGCACCTATGACTTATCTAGCCCACCTGTTTCATGAAGTGGTGGATATTTCTTTCCTAATTATAAAATGCAGAAGGGAGTTGAGAGAAGGGGGAGAAATAATATATATCCCCAACACACTGGGAAGGTCTGTTTTGCTTTGCCACCCTGCAATTAGAAAACTGCTACATTTGTGAAGGAATTTAATTCTTACTGGCTATTTAATAGATCACACTTGACTAAGCGTTTTAGGTGTTTGAAAACAAACGGTCTGTAAGAAGAACATGATGTGGGGGACGGGGGAATGCTTGTGATATTTTTGTTTCAAGAGCCTCTTTCATGAAGACACCAAGGCCATAGCAGGTTGTTGTTGTGCTTCATTTCCAGGAAAAGAAAATTCAGGACTCACATCTAGCAGAAAAAAAAATCTCATCTAGAAACCTTTTTTTCCTAATTCCTGGTGTACAGGAACTTTTTGCAAGGCACGGTACTTCATAATGAAGGAATAGCACTCTCCACCAGCTGGGGGACCCACTCTGTCTGTTTTTATTTCATAATGACTGAAAATAGGTGCTGGGGCTGAACCCTAGCAAACATTAAGCTCTTTATTTATTGCCACAGGGTGGATAAATAGAGAGGTTTTTTTCCTTCATTACTGCACTCAGCAAAAGTAGTTGACTGCTGCCATATTTCTCATTTGTATGCAAAGTATGCTGTAATTATGCTTTTCTGCTAGCACCTTTTGGTGAATTCACTTCTGTTGCATTCCCATATCCTCTTACTCACATCTCCTCTAGGTAACAGAGCATTGTATGTGGCACATCCCCTTCTCCTAATATAATGACCTCAGTTCCTCTTACTGGAAAGCCATTTTCAAATCAACTGCTACAGCAAGGGGTGCCTCTGCCATCAGTGACTGCAGATGGAAAAAATATTCAAAAATATCTAAAAATGGTCAAAAATACTCCCCTGTTAAAATAGCAGTTAGTTTCCATGCACGATTTAAAGTGCTAGTTGTGATCTTTAAAAACCCATATGGCTCAGATCCAGGCTATCGGGCAGACTGTATCTCCCTGGACGTGTCTGCTTGGGCCCTGAGATCCTCAAGAGAAGCCCTTCTCTTAGCTCCACTGCCTTCAGTCAGTCAGTCAGTCAATCAATCAATCAATTTATTTATTTATTTGAATTCATGAACTGAATTCATACCTCACCTTTGGGTCCACACTATGCTGTTATAGTGCTATTATTGCACTTTCAACATCCTATGGAATCCTGGGGTTTGCAGTTTAGGAGGTGGGCATTCAGAATTCTCAGCCAGAAAGCTCTTTGGCCTCAGTAAACTACAAACCCCAGAATTCCACAGGGTGTTGAAAGTGGAATAACAGAGCTATAACAGTGTTGGGCGGAAATGGCCTTTCTCCCAAATGAGATCCAAGACAGCTTACAATAATTTAAAAAGATACCAGTAAAATATTTAATTTATAAAAATTAAGAAGAAATTAATCATACAATTATGAAAATACTCTTAAGAACAATTAGAACAAGTGAAACATATTTAAAACATAATATCAAAAACCATTTTTAAAATACATATTTAAAAGATACAGCACACCACTTTACACGCCAATTCCATAAATAAAATTCCAGATTCAAAAGCCTGCATAAATAGAAATGTCTTCAGCTCCTGGTGAAAACAGAGCCAGAAGGGAGGACAACCAGACCTCCTGTGGAAGGGAGTTCCATAGTGTGGAACTGTTGGAAATGAGACTAAAACTGTTAGGATTCAGCCTTCATTTAGCAGAGTTACACAGAGAAACGTTTAAAACGTTTAAAAGCTTGTCTAATGACTTGTGGCTTCAGACTGGCTGATGTAATAAACACAAACACAGGTAGCTTTGGATAAAAGCTTAGAAGACTTTACTAATGGCTTCTTCATTTACATCTGTATTGAGATCCCGCTACCTGTCTAACTAGTGAATAGGAGAATCTTCGGTTTTAACTCACCATCCTTCTCGATGGGACTCGAAGCATGCGAAGAGTTCAGATAAGGCAGCCATGAGAACAAAAAAGAGATCAGAGAGAGGGGGAGCAAGGAGGGGTCTTAACTTTTATAAGACCGATGACCCAAGCACAGTCCTGGATCACATGATCTGATCACCTGAGAACCAAAGGTATTTATGATCATGCAATAAAAGACAGAAAAGGCAAATGGAGGAGATCTGTCATGCAAGGGAAAAAGGGAGCCCTAACTGGCTATTGCCCACTTGTTCTAACAACAAGATGGGGGAGAGAGAGAATGCTGGAATTTCCCCAACAGGAACTTTTTAGGGCTTTAAAGGTCAAAACCAGCACTTTGAATTCTGTCCAGAAACAGACCAGTAGCCAGTGCAGCTATTTTAACAGAGGAGTCACAGGATCCCTTTAACCAGTCCCAGTCAAGAGCCTGGCTATGTCATTCTGGACCCACTGAAATTTCTGAACAGTTTCTAAAGGCAGCCCCATGGATAGCATGTTACAGTAGTCCAAATGAGATGTAATCAAGCCATGTGCCACCATGGTCAGATCTCAGTTCTCAAGGAATGGGCACACTAGTGCTCTAGTTTTAACTGGGCAAATGCACATGTGGTCACAGCCAAAACTTGCACATCTAGGTGTTGGAAATCTCAGCATTCTCTCTCCCCCGCCATCTTGTTGTTAGAACAGATGGGCAATAGCCAGATAGGGCCTCCCTTTCTGTTGCATGCCAGATCTTCTCCATTTGCCTTTCTCTGTCTTTTATTGCATGATCATAAATACCTTTGGTGCTCAGATCATGTGACCCAGGACAGTTGCTTGGGTCATCAGTCTTATAAAAGTTAAGACCCCACTCTCTCTCTCTCTTTTTGTTCTCAATGGCTGCTTTCCCTGAACTCTTCGCATGCTCCGAGTTTGAGTCCCATCAAGGAGGATGGTGAGTTAAACTGAAGAATCTCCTATTCACTAGATTAGACAGGTAGCAGGCTCTCTCAATACAGATGTAAATGAAGAGTCATTAGTAAAGTATTTAGTCTTTTATTCAAAGCTACATGCGTCTGTGTTTATTCCAAGTACCAGTCTGAAGCCACAAGTCATTAGATAAAACTTCTACCGCTTCTCTGTGTGACTTTGCTAAATGAAGATTGGATCCTGACAGTTTCCGTCTCATTTTCCCACACTAGGCTCATATCTGAGTCCATGAGCACACTCAAGCTGTGAACCTGAGATTTCAGGAGGTGTGTAACTCCATCTAGCACAGGTTGAATACCTATTCCCTGACTGGCCTTCTGACTAATCAGGAGTACCTCTGTCTTATCTGGATTAAATTGCAATTTATTCACCATCATCCAGTCCAGCAGATACTGGTTTAGTATGAAAACAGCTTTCTTGGAATCAGATGGAAAGGAGAGATAGAGTTGTGTGTCATCAGCAAACTCCAGATGACCTCTCCAGTGGTTTCAAACACAGTTGGTGGGGATGCATTCTTAACTGTATTGGTCTTTTAAACTCTAAGCCACCTTGAGTCCCAATTCTGGGAGCAAGGCAAGATTCAAATAATTATTATCATTGTGAACACCATTGTTTTTATTGTGTGTCAACAAACCCTGATAAAGAGAATTGTGGACTGACAAGAGTCTTCACAGTTCAAGACTTATTATACACAAAATTTTCAGGCAGCTGTTTTGCTCTGAAAACTGTGTAAAATGCTACTTGCAAATTGTATGCAGTATACGTCTCAAACAGAAAATAGTCCTTGAAAACTATGCAGTTTTCAAATATTTTCTCACCTTGAAAAGCAACTTCCTACAAATTGCTTCCTTGAAGAAGAAAATTAGTAAAAAATTACATCTCCACCAATGGCTGAGAAAAAGATAGCTTGGTAAAGTTTATTTTTAGATGATGGCAACTCCTAGCATGGCCACTAGCCAGCTGGCTGGGGAATTTAGGTCTACCAAGCTCTGAAGGTAAGTATCTAATTTGGTTGCTGGACCAGCAACTTGAACAATTATTTCATGTTTAAAACTACTAAAAAAAAATGAAGTATGGGATGGGAGGCAGTTTTGAGTAACAGCTGGGTAGAAGGTGGATCCCATATCCTCGTCAGTTGGAAACATAAAGCAGCCTTCAAAACAGAAGATGGTTGCCTCGACCTCAGGGAGCTATGCATTGGTGATTGAGCAGCAATTTCCTTCTGATCAATTTAAGACAGGTACACTATCATGGTGTTCTCAAAGGTACCTCTTGCTTCTACTAGCACCTCTTCTGTCCTCCTCTCTAAGATTTTGAATCTTCTCCCCTTTAGCCATAGTCACACTGAAATATTGTCTTTTGGTCACTGTTTGGCCTACTGCACTAGTGAATTTAAAGAAGGGGTTAGGAACCTTTGGCACTCCAGGTTTTAGGCTCCCACAGTCCCCTATCTTGGCACTTCTGGGAACTGAATTCTCAAGCATCTGCAGGGCCAAGATTTCCTCACTACTGTTTGAAAGGGCTGAAAGATGCTTATGTGCAAGCCCATAGTGTTCTGGAAACCTGTGGAACAGACATTTTTCTAAAATACGGGGCAGAAGAGGAGGAATTTTATGGACATGGGGTTACATAAAGTATGATTGTAAGTCCCCTCTTCCCAAAGATACAATTCCCCATATTTAACACAGGAAGCCACCCCTGGTTATTCTTCCTGTACTGATATGCAATTAATATACGCTTTTGGACTGGAGGCTGGACTAAAAATGCAAGAGACTTATTATAACAGCTTTAATGGCAGTAGCTTCTCTTGGGTCAACTTCATAATTCTTTATACAGCAGGAAACAACTGCATTGTCTCCTTTTCCTCCTCTCCTCCTCCTATCTAGTCACTCACAGGATGCACAGAGCGAATCTGGAGAGCCCATTAAAAGCCACTCATCTGGAAAATAGTCTCTGGGCCTTACGCTCACATTGGGGTCTCCTTTGCGGCTCAGAGCAATCTGACAGCAGCAACGGCAGCAGCATGTCCGTGGGGAGAAGATGGGGTTGTTAACGGCTTTGCAGATCAAGCGAGTGGCAGTTTTCATAAAGTGATTAATAATTAACATGCCAAGCCCATTCAGATCTGTTGAAGCTATAGATCAGTTCCCCCTCCCCCACAAATGAATCATTCACTACACACATGAATGCATGTCCACATCTGACTTATTCTTCCACTGGAAAAAGAAATAAAACAGCAACAGAAGCATATCACCTTTATATGAGAATTGAATAATTTGTCTGTTTTGCTTACCATCCTGATTATGAATAAATGTGCAAATTTTGGTGTGTGTGTGTGTTCCAGTCACCTGTCAACTTATGGTGACTCTATGAATTTCATAGGAGTTTCTTGGGTAAGGAATACTCAGAGATGGTTTTGCCAATTCCTTCCTCAGAAAAATAGCCTAAAGCACCTGTACTGAAACAAAGTTTTCTCCCATAAGCACCTGACAAATTCTATAAGAACAACTAGTCCAAGTACATTCTATTTGCCTCTTGTATCTGCACTGACGAGCCAGCATGCGCCATTTCCACACAAGACTGTTATAGCACTATGATTCCACTTTCAACATCCTATGGAATCCTGGGGTTTGCAGTTTCGGGAGGGGCCATGTGGCCCCTCCGAAACTGCAAACCCCAGGATTCCATAGGATGTTGAAAGTGGAATCATAGTGCTATAACAGTCTCGTGCAGAAATGGCCATGATTTAGTTGTTTGATTAGGACTATGAGAGACCAAGACCATTTCCATATTACACTGTTATAATGCTATTATTTCACTTTCAGCATCCTGTGGAATCCTGGGTTTTGCAGTTTAGGGAGGGGCATTTAGAATTCTCAGCCAGAAAGCTCTCTGGCCTCAGTAAAACTACAAACTCCAAAATTCCACAAGATGTTGAAAATGGAATAATAGCACTATAACAATGTAGTGCAGAAATGGCCCCAGATTCAAATCTCTACTCAGCCAAGTAAATTCACTGGGAGATCTTGAACAAGTCACACTCACGCTGCCTAATGAGAATGTAATTTTTCACTAATTTTCTCCTTGAAGAAAGCAAAAATTGTTAATTTTGTCAATTTTTCTTGTGCTCAGAGAAAGCCTTAAAAAAACACAGGGTTGTTTTTGTTTTTGTTTTTGTTTTGAAAGCCTGTTTGCAGTTCTGTATGTGAAAAAATTGATATGTGGTGGTTTTGCAGAGGCAGCAGCATTTTCTGCACATGAAGCACCATTTGCTGTGCAGAAAATAATATTTCAACCAAGAGATATTTTCTGCAAAGAAATGCTGTTTTCTACAGAAAAAAAAAAAAGGAAATTTTGGAGAGAATTAAGTGCCAAATTGTGAAAATTCTGATCAGTCTGGGATTCTTCTAATTGGGATATCGTAACATTTGAAAAACATTTTTTGAATGATATTTGAATATATATAAACAGTCTTTTCATTCCTAATGTCTAAGAAGAAGGTTATAAGATGATTTCTCTGACTATATCTAGCCAATACCCTAGGATACCATTGCAATAAAGTCAAAGCTGGCATGAATGCACATAGCATCATCATCATCATCAACAACAACAACAATCTGGATTGAAGATGAGGAGCCTCTGTGAAAAGATGAGGTGGCAACCTTAACTGAACACTAATGTAGTTGAATGCAGAAGGATCCAATCAAACTCAGGCATTTGAAGAGTTAGAACACTCAAAGGCCCAGGGTAAAAGATGAGTTTGTTAGTTTAGATTTCCCCCATATGTGAATGGCTGTCTCTCTCCTGCGTATGTTCAGCTGCTATCAGAAACAATACTGAAATTGAAAAAAATGCTGGTGCATCTCTACTATTATTAGGATCAACTTAAAACTTATAAGATGGTAAGCAAGTTTTTTATTTCCCCAATACCCACAAGGGAAAGAAAGCATTGCTGGACATGATGTGAAGCCCTGTTCTGCAGTTTGCAATTGCCTGTAAATGGAATGATGTTTTCCCTCCTTCCAAATTTAATTTATTAAGACCATGTGTGGCTGGTGCAGAAATATCACAGGCTGCAGCAAGGGATTCCTGGGTTGAAGAGCTGTTTTCCCTTTGAAACATAAAATAAAATCCAACAGTTACTTAATTTTTATTTCTAGGACTAATCAAAGTCTACGAGTCTTGTAGGGCAGAAAGCAGAAGTAAAAGAAAATATGAGATTTCCTTTACCAGCAAAGTTGAAGATTCATAAGATTCATTGGATATGGTATATCTCATATACTGTCAACAGAAGCCCAACTGGAAATTCTTCTTCTTTCCTAATGGTTGAAACTCTTCTTCCTCTTCCTCTTCCTCCTCTTCTTCTTCTCCTTCTTCTCCTTCTTCTTCTCCTCCTCCTCCTCCTCCTCCTCCTCCTCCTGTTAAGGAAATTTTATTTTTGGTAGTGGAAGATCATTTCCGTAATTTCTACTTCTTTGAAAGGTAAATTCAGTTTTCAGTAGATTCAGAAAATTTCAGTTTCACATAAAATGCAGGCCACTGTGTTCATCAAGTAGAAAAGCAACAGTAGCTATAGTATCTTCATTAGCGCCTGAGAAGTCCTTTCATGCTATACAATTATACACTTGTATTCCACTTTAATTGTCATGCTTCTTCCCTACTGAATTCTGGGATTTACAGCTTAGGGGTGTGTGTTTAGAAGTCTCAGCCACAGAACTCCAGTGCCTCACTAAACTACAGATCCTATGATTCCACAGCATGCATTATGGCAGCTATAACTGGGTAGTGTGAAAGGTCACAAAATCACAACATAATGGAAAAGTTGTAAGTTCATTGGAACTTTTCTTCAGGCTGAACAAAACAAAAGTGAATGGGGTGGGGAGTCATAATGAAAAGTGATCCCCTCTCCTCTTCCCATGCTGCAAGAAACCAAACTAAAAATTATCTGTTTGCCTGGGAACATAGTTTGATGGCTGGCTGCTAAAGCAATGGTAGTTCAAAAGGGTTTTTCTTTGAATGTATCTATACTACTCAGTTATAGCAGCTTGATTCCACTTTAACTGCCATGATTCCATGCTGGGGAATCCTAGGATTTGTAATTGTTGTTTTTTTCCTTCCCTGTCTCACATACACACTAAGCATGCCTTCTCATGTTTCCTATATAGATGGATGGCAAGAGACATGGGCAGTGTGTACATTGACAGTGGGGAGTGTGAGTAGCAGGTTCTGTTCTGCTGTCTGCTCAATATATGAGAAATTCTGACTGAACACACATATTCATGAATGTTAGCACTTAATTCTTCTACATATGATTACTGTACAATTGATTTGTGGCAACTGTCCATGGGAATTACACAGAAGAATTTCATTTGGGGGTAATACAGAAATTCTTACTGTGACATATCTGGTATACCTAAGATTGCTCATCCTCACATTTTACAAATCATCAAGTAATAAACACAAATCTGTAAAACCATAGCCCATCCAGAACATTGTTTTTAAAGATATTGCACAGCAGAAGTGCAGTGTCACAAAGCTTAGAAACTTTTCAGTCCTTGCCATGCCTCTTTGCTTTCTCTTATCCACGTTCCCTGCTCACTCTTTCTTCCTTTTTGGTCTTTCCGCCTTCAGCCTGGCAGTGGTTCATTATTCCCTTTCTTCAATATTTTCCCCTCACCTTACTAGACAGGAAAACCTTTTCTCTCTCTTATATTTTAACCATTTGAAGAGTTTAGGGGGCTCCCTCCCAGCAGATGGAAGCATGACATGGAGATGCTTGCAGGCTCTGTGAAGAAATATATATTCCAGACTTGCTTTGAGTTTCTTTCTAATGGGTAGGGAAGGTTAGGGAAGTCTGCCACAATATAACTGAAGATGGTATTACAGTCTATAGGCAGTTTTTAATTGAATAAAATCAATTGATTATTTCTAAATACAAAATATCTGTGACACACACTTTCCCTTTAGTAGGTATGCCAAGTTTCAGGGGTTCATGGTCTTGGCAGCATGGAGGAGAGATACCCATAATTTCATTATTAGAGAGAGAGAAAAGAATGGATTGTAGTAATTTGCAAGCAAATTCATTTAATTAATTATGATCCCAAATATCTACCTCTGCAGAACTATTAAAAACAGTGTAACTGCACTCTATTTCATTCTTCCTTTTCAGTCCCCCTTTCATTTTTTTTAAAAAAAATGCATCCAAACAAACACAACAAAATAACTGTGGTGATGCTAGAGATATGCCTTAGCTCAGATCAAAGTTTAAACTACTTTGGGGTCACAATCTACCAGCTGGACCAAAGATCTAAGATTATATACAAGATGTGAGGTAGGTGCACCAATGTTCCTTATCTGTGTAGCCAAGGGTTAGTATCTCAGGATAATACAAACAAGCAGTCAGTTCTTAGATGACGTTTTTGATTATTTCAGTGAAACTATAGACTGCAGTAATAGCTACTCATGCTACTTTTTTTCCAGCCCCTTTTTGGACTATGAGATCTAGTTTCATCTACTGACTTCAATTTAAAAAAACAGAAACAAAAAAAAATAGTTCTCTTTCAGCCTTCTTCACTTCAGTAGCTTCTTCTTTCTTGCATGACTTCCCTAGTATGGGTCCAGCTGATGGAGTGGAACAATATGCCTTTACAGAGAGCAAGGAGAGTCAGGATTAATTTGCACATAAGACCAACCAAAAGCAGGCCTACAGCCGGCAACTCTGGACAACCCCATCAATTCTGCTAATGACCAGGATAATGATGGCATTCTTGTTAGTAACTGTGGAGATAACAAGGCAAACGCTAGTCACAATTATTGTAAAATGTGCAGAAGGCAATTTAGAATAATAAATGTTTAGAATGTTGGGATTAAAAAAAAACGGTGCTTGTCATTAGCAGCCTCTCTGCCTAGAGTGTAAAAGGGCCCTCTAGTGAAATTTGTATAGGAGAGACCTAGAGTGCATTGCTTCCTAATTTACCAGAGCTATCTCTTCATGTTGAATAGGGTTAATGAAGAGCTTCTTAGTCTTTAGGTTATGAAGTAGCATGAGACCTTGACATGGGATTTCCTTGAACACAGAATAACCTTCTCCAGTGGATGTTTCCAGATTTGCTCTAGTCATCATCTTGTCTGGGAATAGCCTAGTCACAAAGCAGCACTGTGAGATAACTACTGAAAGGGTTGGTTGACATCTTCCAGTTCTTTCATAGTAGTTACTACCTCTGCTATATTTCCTCACTATAGCAGCAGTGGGCAACTGTCTCTGGACTGTTGGTCCTATCATCCCTTACATCTCTTGGCTACGTTGATTGTGGAAGATGGAATGTATATTCCAAAAGCATCTGGAAGGTCATAGTTGCCTACCCCTGAATTTTGGTTGATTTTATTTTATGATTATCATATGGATTCATAATTGGACTACCTCAGTGATATATCCAAACAACAATTTTGAAAGAGGGTGGGTGTTCATCCAGTGTTTTTGTTTTTTACTGTTTCTCTGCTGGTACATTTTTACAGTGTATGCCAAACAAACACACAGTCAACTTATGTCAAGATGTCCACAAGACCACATTAATGGTATCATGTTAAAGAAGTAGCCTGTGGTGGCATGGAACCAAATAATGTATCAGACAGTCTTCAGGACCTTGGAAAACTCTGAAGGACTACTAATGTTACAGCCAAGGTTGAATTAAGCCCTTAAGGGAAAAAGAGGAGCAATGCTATTCCAGACATCAATCTCAATCTTAAAGTGGAAAGATCTCAAGTTGGAACACTCAGATTTCACATTAGGGTCATAATTTATTACTTTCTTTGGAAATATCTCTTTGTTATTCTTTTAAAACTTCAAAGGTAGACAGATGAGATAGAGCCTTTATTCTTGTTATGCTACTTTTCATTTTATTTGATTTTTTTTTCCAATGGAAGCTCATTTAAATGCAATACCACCCACTTGAGGTCTGAAATAATATAGAAATAGTATACTACTTTCAGGCACTACTACCTTCTAATGGTGCATGAACAGACAAAATCTATAAGACAGAAGGAGAGAGATGGAGAGTATGTCTACAGGTAAATCCCAGCATTCCAGTCTCCATGAATGAAAAGTCTCCATGAATTTTTATCTACAGGAATAGAGGTATGGATGAAAATTTCATTACAATTCATTTTTTAAAACTTAGAATTTATTAATATTTACCAATTTCTTCATATTTTGGGTTAGGAACCATTTGTGATTTAAAACAACTGAACTGAATTTGAAAGCTTAGCTGTGAATCCCTCTGTATTCAGTTTTCCCTATCCCTAGGAAACACTTATTTCCTTTATACTTGTTACTCCTGTAGCTTTAACTGATGCGCCATTTGCCTTATTATTGAATGAGAATCTTAAAGATGGAGCTGGTGATGTTTCCAAAAAGACTTAGCTGGCATGCTGTTGATGAATTGCAACAGTATAGGTCAGAAAAATGCCATCACAACTCATTTTTATGGTTGTTGCAGAATTTGGAATTCACTACCAACCACACAACAACCAAAATCCCTCTACTCCCACAAAGCCTTACTTTCTCTGCTGCAGCCCCCTGAAACTGACCATTTCCTGGTAAATGGAAAGTGGGAGGAGCAGCAGACATTTTCGTACGGCTGGATGCAAAGCAATGACAGTGTGGCGGGGGGGTGAATTCAATGGCCTTTGTGGTCTCTTCCAGCAATATGATTCTGTGATTCTATGACTCTGCAGGACCTCTAGAGATTCTAGCAGATGCCTGTCACTGTGGTCCCATTATAGGAAAATAGCTGGATGCTTGTCTGCAGCTTCCCTCAATCTCCATTGGGCTTGGGGGGCTGGAGAGAAAAGGTGGGTTGGGGATGAATGGGAGACTATTGCAGCTACATCTTGCAGCTATGTCTCCTGATGAAGGATCACAACCATTTCTCAGAGTTGGCATCTATAAAATATATGTTCATTAACAGCCAAAGCAATAAGATCTTCTGACCATTTTACAATAGTTGGAGAGAGTTTATCATTTCAGTCTTGGACTATAAACCTTTGGGCAATTGTAAAAGCATGCAGGATCCATCCATCTTGACCATTAGCAAAATTCCATGTCTAAGAGATTCAACTAAAAAGAACATGTATGTCTACAAATATGAAAGATTTTACTGATAGAAAATTGATCCATTGGAATATTAACAACCAAACAGGGATAACCACTGAACACACCCACATCATATAACACGTGGATTCATTATCAGTATTACCTCACCAATGTCTAGATGAAGTAGATATTTTATTTCTCTGTAGACATAATGGTTTCCCATGCAACTGAAACATCAAGTTTTAAATCTAAAGAAATTTTAGATAATTATTTCTTCTGGTACTTTCTATTGCTGTAGCTTAGACTGAGACACTAATTACTTTTTATTGAACAAAAAGCCTCCACCTTAAACAGCCTCTGTCTTTCCTTATACCAGCATGGAACTGTTGGGAAAATCCCAGCATTCTCTCCCCCCCCCCACTGCCATCTTGTTGTTAGAACAAGTGGGCATAGCTAGCATAGGGCTACCTTTCTCTTTTGCATGCCAAAGCACCACCTTTCATCTTCCTGTGTTCAGGTGATCAGATCATGTGACCCAGGACAGTTGCTTGGGTCATCGGTCCTGTAAAAGAATGAGACTCCTCCTTCCTTTCTCTTTTTTTTGAACTCTTCGCTTGCTCCTCTCTGACCATGCTTTGCATCTCCATCAGAAGGTGGTGAGTTAGACCAAAGCTACCTCTATTCTTAGCTAGCTAGGCAGTAGGATCTCCAATACATATGTAGATGTAGAATTCATTAGTAAAGTCTTCTAAGTTTGTAATCTGAAGCTGCCTGCGTTTGTTTTATTTCTTCAGTCAGTCTGAGATCAGGTCATAGACAAAACTGGACACGTTTCTTCTGCTACTCTGCTAATTGAGGCTGAATCCTCACAGTTTTAGCTTCAATAGAATTTCCCAAATAGGGCTAGCACCCTGGGAAACTCTAATTTCCAACAGGAACTCCATGCTGCCACGGAAGTGAAAGGAACTATTTGAAGTATTTGTCATTTATATCAATCAAATTTAGGGATGGGGCGAATCCAGAATTTTCCTAATCTGAATCTGGATCCAAATCCCTGGAAGGTTCTGGGAATCCATAAATCTCACGAATCTCGAATCTTTCAAATCCTTTTTTAAAAAAAGGTTTAAAAAGCAAGGAAAAGAAGGATAATCTTGGGCAAGACACACTCTCTCAGCCTTACCAAAGGCAAACCTTCCTCTGAAGAAATCTGGGCAGGACACTTGTCATAGTTTTGTCTCAGGATCTCCCCAGATTAAAAATGACATGAAGGCCCTTTCTACACAGGCAGGAAAATGTGGATTAATCCCACATTTTCCTCCCTGTGTAAACAGGGCCTCATGCTATAGTACAGAGAAAATCCAGATCAAAACTGGATTTTCTTGCATAGTTCCTTATGGTATCCTGCGGTTTGACCAGCACACTTTGGTGCAGAAGGCTGTGACACCTTGTAAAACTACAAACCCCAGAATTGTGTCTGAAAGAGCTTTGCAAGGGAACTACGCAAAAGAATCCTTCAGCTGTCCTTGAAATCTCAAGAAGACTATACCTTCCAGCCAATCAGGCCTTTGGCAGGCCCCAGAGGTGCCAATTTTTAAAAACAATTTTTCCTTTCTGCTACATGTGGTTTGTCATGTGGCTCATGAGAAACCATGACAGACATTTTACTTCTCATCCTATTCTAGTTACAGTTTTACAACCTGGCCTACATGTGGCAATCACTGGATGAGACTGTGTGACCTTGCCCTCCACCCCACTACTTCTGATAGGCATCAGACCCACTGATCTCAGCATTCCTACATGCCAGTGATTTTCAGCACAGAAAACAGTGCTGAGCATAAATATTAAATGCTCAATTTAAATATATTAGAATACAACCCCAGATGTAATTTCTGAAATTGTTAGCAAAGGCCATTATTACTCCAAGGCAAAAACTCTCCATTTGCCATCTCCCCTTGTATGTCTGGTCTCCCAGGTTTTCAGGCATCCCAGTCTCCAACAAACTATTTGGTTGGCGCTATTTTAGTGCAGGGATTCAGGTTCACAAATCTCAAATCCTTGCCGAGGATTTGGTTGGCCCATTCCTAATCAAATTATTCAATCCAGTTTGCCAGGGGGTGGATTATTTTTCCTACACCTTCATCCATATTGCAATGCCTGTTTCGTACTCTTGTCAGCCCTTGTCTATATATTGTTTCCTCTTCCTCTTCAACTTCCCTCAGAGCTTGCCCACATTGTGTGCTTTACTGACATATTTGTCTGGAGTTGTTCCAGTTTTTCTTCTAACTCAAGTACCTATTCTTGCTAATGTCCATGTCAACATGGAGTAACATTAAAATTACACCATTTCTTCCTAAGCAGCAGTAGTCGGACGTTGAGATTGTTCCTGAAAATTAAGATGCATTTTCCAACTATCTAGGTTTATGACCATAGATCAGCTTTCCAGCCTTCCAACCAAAATATCTTATTTTCTTCTTTAATGGATTATAAACTGCATTTCTAGACTCCATTCTTCCCAAGTGAAATTGGAAATTGGATTAAGAGGCCTTCATCCATCTGGATTAAGGAATGGTTATCTTTAGAACTATGAGACTTATCTCCTGGTCAGTGTCTACAAAGATGATGACACTAACTGTTAAAAGGGTAGTGAAATCATCGTGCTTCAATACTTCTACAGCACTAAAACCTACCAAACAACATACTCAGTTTAAAAATGAAGATGTTTCTGAGCTGACAATGTAGTAAGGATATCATAGAAAGTCACAGGAAAGGCGGGATATAAGGAAGGAGGGAGGAAGCAGTGGCTGAATTAAAGCAAACAATAAGGGTTTGGAACAATATTATGTTGTTGAAGGTCCAATACACTGAAACATATTTTAAAATGGGAGCTTGTGTGTATTTGATCACTTCTTGATGGCTCCAACTTCCCATCTATAAAATGTGATAAATGTTTCCTTTCTTTTGGTTTAGTAGTGGGGGGCTGCTCTATGAACAGCATCCATCACTTTGGCAAGGAGGATGGGCAAGCAGACAGCACTGTAATATTGGCAATGATGCTTTAGTGTTTTGAAATCCTTGTTCATTCCCAAGGGATCTCCAACAAGAGCAACCAGTTGTGAATCAATGGCTGCGGAGTGTTGGATCAATGACAACCAAAGTCTTCCCTTCGGGAATCATTAACAGCTTTGTCATCCCTAAAGGTTCTCTTTGCTATTAACTGATTAATGAATTCATTAATGCATCAGGCAAGGGTTGGCATCTAGGAGGCAGTCTTGTATCTTTTCTTTCTTTTTCAAAATTTCTTTACAGATTCGCAAGCCATTAAGTGCTGCTTCTTGTCACAGTGATGCTTTATCGATCATCCAGCAAGGACCATCAGCCTACAGCCCTCACCCCAACCAGCTTTGATGGGATCCGTAATGAGTTGCTATAATAAAGAGTTTATTGCCACACTAAACCTTTCCTTTGAGATAGGCAAACACTTCTTCTAATGGTGTGGATTTCAGTGACTTGATGCCATTTTCCCAGTTATGTGTGAAATGCTCCTTTGGGATTCACACAGACCTGTCTTACTGAGAGCATAAAAGGCCTTTCTATATTCTTAAGGCTCTCCCCACTTTTCTCCACAAGCAAACATCAGGTACAGCCATGCAAAAGCCAAAAGTTTTATATAGAAAACAATTTTGATTGCAGCACTTAGTTCCTTGGGGCCTTTTTGAGATTCTGTTGATTAAATGCAGCTGCCTTTCCCTCAACCAGTGTTGTCCCCAGGCATCCAGGCATCACTAGGAAATGTGAAGAGCTGGACACACTTCATTTCTTCTCACTCAAACAGTGTCACTTCTCTTCTCTGCTAGGTTTGGATCATTCCTATCCCACCCCTCTTTTCCAGAAAAAAATAGGAAATTAAATGAAGTATCACATCTGGTGTAAGGCTGTGATCATCTATGATCTCAATCAAAGTTTCCCCCACCAGCTACCTTGAAGCTGAACAACAAACTTATTCAACAAAAACAGTGTTGCAACAATGGTAAACAAATGGAATTTGCATGTGCAAATACAAAGCATCTGGGTTCTTCAGAACTGGCAGTCTTCCTGCTTTCTTAGGTTACCCTCTGTAACAAAAATACCGTTTTTTGCTATTCTGTAAAAGAAGCCAGTGAAAGAAGATTTCACATATGTTGAAGAGGAAGCAGGCAAAAAAACCCAACCAATCAAGCAAACAAGCAAACTAAAACATTATCTTCTTTGTTGTTTGACATCCTGGAATCTGTAGACTATATTTTATTTCTTCTTCTTCTTCTTTTTTAAAACCTGGTTATCACTGTAATATTGTTGCACATGGCGGTAGGGACAGATGGGAATCTGTGAAAGATCTTGTTCAACAATAACATTCCGTGTTGGAACATATACGTGAACCAGAAGAATTAGGTTGAATGCTACTCCCACCTTATGTATTGTCTAGTTCCATTTTCAATGTTTCTGTCTTCATTGCACATTGGAGGAGGAAAGGCTGAACAACGTGAATCTTATATCATAGTATTTCTTGAAAATTATGCTCTGGATGATCAGGCAGCTAAAAAGCAAATAAAATAGGAGAATCTGGTCTGAGACACATCACAATCAATGCAGAAATCATCAGCAAATGTGATGTCACTTGCCCTGGGACTCAGTGCTATGGTATTCTGGCCAATGCTATATCTCTTGGACAGACCATTTTGGGCAACATGGAGCATCTCCCTCTCCTGGTGCCAGCGATGTGAGTACTAGGAAAGGAAAAAAGTTCTGGAATACAAGGGGAATTTACGAAGGCTATGTAACTGGTCCTGTGGCCCTGACCCATGTGTTCTCTCCGCGCACTCTGTGCTCCATAATAGTTAAGGCTTACAGATTTTAAGAGTTCTTTGAGGGGACTTTTATTGATAGTCAAGACATTACATTCATGGGTTAAGTATTCATGAGACAGAGATGGTAAAAATATGCAAACGTATTCAAAAACTATTTGGAAAAAAATTGTTTCTTCACTGTCAAAAAGTTCAGACAAGAAGAATCCTGGACTGAGATGGATCTTCACGGTTTGGAATTTATTCACATTGTGGTTATGTACAGAAAGCAACATTACTGAAGATGTTACTTATTTATGGAGATGTAACTAAGTAGCTGATGTGCACATTATCATCATCATCATCACTGAAGAAGAAAACAATTTGCTGCTGTTATTAACTGTCATCAAATCAACTTTAGCTTACAGTGACCCTGTGAACCAGAAACCTCCAAGTCACCCTATTCTCAGCTGTCCTGCTCAGGTCTTACAGATTCAGGGATGTGTCTTCCTTGATTCAATGGCAGAGCTTGGAGTGTGTGGAGAGAGAGTGGGAGGGGGTGGGGCTACAGTGTGAAGGGCGTGGCTGCGGTGTGTGGGGGCATGACCAGGAGGCATGGGGGGGTGACCAGGGTGCACAGGGGTGTGGCTATGGGCCAGAATGCACCCCCAAAAATTGCCACATGGGATGAACCATTCCCCAACTCCCTGTCCCTACACAACTGCCTTAATTGAGTCTATTCTATAACACAGTCTTCCTCTTTTCATACCCCACTTCTATCTCACCAAGCATTATTGTCTTTTCTAGTGAGTCTTGTCTTCTCATGATGTGTCCAAGGTACAACAGTCTCATTTTAGTCATGTTGGCTTCTAGAGAGAGTTCAGGTTTGATTTGCTCTAGGACCGCTTTATTTGTCTTTTTAGCAGTCCATGATACACATGGAACTCTTCTCCACACATATTTTTTTAAAAAACAAGAGTTCTTTTTCCTGTTCCTTCCCATGCACTGATGTTTGACCATATGTATTGTCCTCTCAGAGCCACCAATCCACTTCCCTCTCCTCCTCCATAAATTTGTATAAAGACTGCTGTCAGCACTAGAAGCCTGGGGTGTGCTTCTCGATCTTTTTCCCCTCTTGTGTTTTGCTGGTCAGCTGCCCCTTCCCTTCCCACATTCTATTTTTTCACACTGCAGGGGGAAACAAGATCAGCTTGAGATGCTTTTGAATGAGAAAAGCAACAGAAGATAAAATGATAGGATTCTCCATCTTCACTGTTGCTGATCTTCTGGTTTAGAAACAGTCTCTGCAGTTGCTTTACATTTCTAAAAATGGATTTATTGAAAATATTTATATCTCACCTTTCTTTGTGCTAACAGCCTCCAAGGCATCAGCCAATAAAAGAGAATTAATGCAAACCACATATTATAAGATAGATAGATAGATAGTGAGTAATGAAATCTCGATGTAAAACATCGATGTAAAACATCCACTCCTCATTCCGTAGAGGTTACTGTTCCTGGAATGATATGTTAAAAAGAGGTAAAATTCACCTGACTCACAGCACTGGTAGTTTAGGCCTCAGAAGCACAAACATGAGATGTCTGGCTTCCTCATAATGTGCATCTTAATGAAGTCATTACACTTGGATGCTTCTGTTTCTTTGTGCAGTTTTTGGCAAAATCAAAACTCATGCTAGCATTCAGACACACCCTCTTCCCATAATCCGGACCCACATTCACAGTAGAGGAAATTACGTATGAACCCTGAAGATATTTAAAATGAAGATCAGCTCCAAGTATGTAGGCACATGGAGGGATTTATACATGTAGAAAGAGATATAAATCCAGGTAGCCCTCTACTTAGATGTGATGTAAATACAGAGGTGGTAGAGTGAAATACCTACTGGGACACAGTCACTGCAGTCCATAAGAGAAGCATCCTATCTTTAAAGATGGAGCTTTAGACAAAAAATAGTATTTGGGCTTAAAGCAGAGTTGGCATTCTGTAGCCTTCCAGATGTTGTAGAACTCTAGATTCCAGCATTCCTCATACCTGGCTATGCTAGATGAGGCTGCTGAGATGTGCCATCCAACAACATCTGGAGAGCTGCAAAGTTTTCTTCCTTAGCATAAAGGGAAAGAGAAATCAATAGCCTAAATTGTGTAAAATGTTAGATTTAGACCTAGGAAATCAAAACTCATAGCCCTCATTTAGCAGAATGACCTTTACCTTGAAGTGTGTCTGAATTTCATACTTACCCAACTTGTACCACTTTAATTGTCATGACATTATCCAAATGAATCTTGGGATCTGTAGTTTGATAAGTTAATTTGAATTCTCTTCTTCAGAGTTTTAGTCCACTGCTGAAACATTCACATGAACCCCAAAAGCCTATCTACACTTACAGAATTGAGTGGATTTAATCTTCAGTCCCTCTCTCCTTTCGATATATTGGTATCTTCTAAGTCCTTCATCAAACGAAAATCCTCAGATTCTCAAGGAGACAGCCATGATAATTAATGTGTTATGAAACTGATATAGTTGTGTAATGAAGTTACAAATCTTGTGCTTATGGTGAATTGCTTCATTCTCTCGAAGATCTGCCTCCACAAAACTGGACTAATAATCTAGCTCCTAATCAAGCACACTGAACCACATTAGCCAATGTATGCCTGCTCATAAGTAAGTCTGAATTCAACGGGACTTCTTCCCAGTATATAGGAGAGCAGCCTAAATTGCCCCATTCCTCATAGCTAATAGGCATGGCCAGAGCAACTTCAGAGTCATGCTCTCATCTAATACATCTGGCAAGGCCACGCCTAGAGCACTGACAATAATCCCTGGGGCTGGAGGATGCTTTGATGAATAAACATAGGAATGATGTTCAATTCCCCCACTCCATTCCCTCTCCCCACTCCCCACAGACACAACTTTGATGCATATTCTTGTCCAGCGAGGAGCAATCGTTTCTAAATGTCATCCCCCTTCCCACCCCCACTATTCTGCTGACCTTATCAGAGAGCCGGATCGATACACCGACCCTCTCGGAGTGCAAAGCTGCACGTGAATGCTGAAGAGAAGCAATTAAAATGGAATTTCAGGGATGAGCGGGGAAAAAAAAAAAGATTTCCTCCATTGTGTCCCCAGGGGACAAAAACGAATGATCCAGAAGCAACTGCAGCTCTTAGAATTATCATAAACATAATTGGTATTTGATAAAGCAGGAAATGAAACATAATGTCCATTAATCATGGTGACAACTGGAGAGCTCCATGTGTGCCATAGTGCAGATGCGTCTGAAGCAGACTTTCTGCTAATTCACTTCCTGGGTCTCCAGGGAGCTTCCCATTGGCATATTGGAAGCCCTGTTTGGAAACCTGTGCCCTACAAGCCCAGGAGCTGCCAAGGCAGGGCTTATGATGTCATGTTTCAGGGCAAATGCCAGAGCTTGGAAAGGTACTTTTAGGGACTATGAGTCCCAGAATCCCCAAGACAGTAATTATTTTTTAAAAAGTAAGCTGTGACAATCTTTCTTTTAAAACAGATTCTGTCAGTGGCACTCAAGATGTGCATATTCCCCCTGAAAAATATTGCTCATATTACTGGAATTCTCTTCTCTTGAAGTGCCTACAGATATTGTGTGTGTGTGTGTGTGTGTGTGTGTGTGTGTGTGTGTGTGTGTGTGAAAGAGAGAGCAAAGGTTTCCCATTTTGCTTCCAGGTTTGCATCAGGTGTGATATGAGAAAGACCCCTCTGAGGCATTTCAGTGATCAGATCAGAATCCTTTTCAGCATGCCCATAACATTCCTGCAGGTGTTTCTTATGATGAAATGAATTCACTAAACCGTTGCTGGGTATGCAAGAAAATTTATTCTTAAGTCTTCAATTTTCTCCCAGAGGACCTCTTACTTCCTACAGCTCCAGTCTTAAACCACACCTTTTCCTCAAAGCTTTCTGGGGGGGGGGCAAGACCCAGTTCCAAACGCTATACTGTAACTAAGATTATTTTTTTACAAGACTTTCATCATGGAATGGTGTGGTTTAGTGTTGGCAAGCAGAGAGACATCCACTCAGTGTTGCTTCTATTCTACTTTGTTCCTGATGCAATCCCAACTTTACCAGCCAAACCAATTCTTTTGTTTTGGAATTATTTAGAACTTTTTGAGTGATGCAAACAATCCTTTTCACACATGTCTTGATTTAGTGATCAGCTGAGTGTGTTTGGGGCATCTAGTAGACATGGTTACCAATGGCTTGGACAGGCTTCCAATTCCCACTGTATCCCCAGTAGGGGAGACAGAAGGAAGGATTAGTATATCAAGGATAAAGCTTTCCTTGGAAGTTGCCCAGGAACTCCCAGATTCTGAAGCAGTACTGGGCTGATACATAAAAACCCAGCTGTTCACTGCACTGAAAATTGCATGAAAAGATTTGGAATATCGTGGTTATGTGTAAGTAATTTCCAGTGCAATCTTGTGTTGTTCTATAAAGAAGTAAGCTTCACTGAGTTCAATGAGACATCCAGTTAAGACTGCGTTACCCAGGCAGTATGAGAAAACCACTACCTAGCCTCAGGATGGCCCCATTCTACTTTCTAACTTATCAGCATTCAACCATCAGAGTTTGCAATTAGAGGAAATTTTATATGTACACTTGGGGAAAAAAAGGAAGTTCATAAAATATATATGGGGTGGCTGTGGGTGAGAAGAGAGAAATGGAAAAGATTTTGATGGTAAACAGATGAAACAAACTTTCAGGGAACTGCAACTGAGCAGTAATTAGGACAGGGTGTGGAATAACGTGCAGACCAGTAACCCATTCGTAGTATTTCCAAGTACAAATCACATGAAAGTTGGCAGATTTGCACTTACCTAGAGAGAGAGCTGGTGAGTATCTGTCTGAACCAGCATTTTATTCTGTGAAAGTAGCAGAATGCTATCTAATGAGCCTTCGAAGCCTGTTAAGCTGAGAAGCCTTTTGGATGGGCAAAATGAGCACTGTGAAAAATCTCTTTCTGGGAGAATCAAAAAGGTAATCAAGGAAAGCCTCTACTGTCCTGGGAAATTTTTCCATGCACCATGAGTCTCATCTAACCATGGGAAGAAAGCAATAGCAAATTTAGCAGTGCCAGCCACAGCATTCACAGATGGCTGCTGCTCCTAAATAAGCTTTACATTAGTGCAAGGGGAGAGAATTAAAGGAAGAAATGAAGAAATCGCTGCGTTTCAAAGATGGTGACATGTTCAGCCTGGGGTGATGCTCTGGCTGTACAAAAAGGGGCACAATATTTAAAAGGATGGTGCATATTATTTTAGACATTGCATTTGATTTATTTGGCTAGCATTCAGCAGCACACAGTCTTCCAGAGTTCGCAATAACTTGTCTGTAGAAGTGTCAAAATGTAAATAGTCTTCTACTGCAGCAATTTTCAGATTAATGTATCTTTCAAAATGCTTTGCTTTTGCTTTACAGATCAAGTGGCTACAGTTCTTGCCCATCACATGCTTGCCCAGAAGATTATGTTAAAAAGGCTTTGAATCCTCAGACATCTCTATTGGCTTGAATAATGGGGACTATATCTTGACTTTCTCTAATGATACATGCAGCTTTTGAACAATCTGTATCTCTTTCATACAAGAACCAGTCCAGCACTGAAATGATCTCAGAATTTTACTCTGTAGATGAATAATGCCACTAAGGCTGGGACTATGCTAGCAGTTATATATAATTTTTCCCAGAGTTACACAGTGGTGGTGAGGGAAGGCAGACAAAATCTGCCAGCCTCAAGCTGCCAGGTTCTCCAGTGCTTTACCTCCTCTAGGATTGCAGTCACCACAGCCATTTTCTTTCTGCTGCCACCACCTAGACCTGTGTAGTTATATTAGTAAAGTACATCAAAAGAGTTTTGGCCAAAGGCATTCACACTCTAATCTGTTGCTGTAATAGTGTTGCTTCCATTAGTACCATTTGCTACATTGGTTTCATGCAATCCTGACTGATGTGAGTGGAACCTGCAAAGTGCAGAGCTTTGAAAAGTTACTTATTTGAACCATGTCAGCCATGTTGGCTGTGGAATTCTAGGAATTGTCCAAAACAGTCATTGTTCCAAATTCCAGCAAAGAGGACTTCAGCTGTATGCCAAGAAGATGAATCTAGATGTTGTAACAACTGTTGTAATGGTATGTGGCCATCCTACCCTCTCTGCCCTACCTTTGTCACCATGGTTCTCATTTCTCCTCACTCCAACTTTCTAAAGCTCATTCTTATTAAAAGTCTGGATTCCACATGTGGTCATCACATATTTTTGCTAGTTATAATATGTGTAACCTATAAGATGTAGTAATAACAGTAGCAATGCTAAAAATGATTCCTGTAAAAAGAAAGTTTTTTATTTAAATAGATATGTTATTTAAATGTTATTAATATGCTGTGTTAATGTAATTAATAAACAACATTTAAGTGGTATTCCCAACCCAGTGTTATATTTGCTGCTAACTGGGAGTAACGTATTGACACTGTCAGCTTAGTGAAGGTCTTGGGCCATTTCCACACCTTACCTGATGTCGTTGTCCTCCAGTCACAATCCTAGCAGCACCTTTGCCAGGAAGGGAGTGCGACGGGAATGCTCCCCTCCACACCCAACCAGCACCTGTTTCTTCTGCAGTGCAACCAGGCTCTTTCCCATATTGTGCTAGGGCAGGAAGTGCCTCCATCGTACTTCCTGCCCTCCACATGGCAGGTAAGTATGGGAGCATCATGCAGTTGGGTGTCATTGATGGAAAAACTCCATCAATGATTTACCCCACAATTGCATCAACTGGCAACAGGAAAAGGGTGGGACCACAATGACATCATGCAGAAGCATTGTTGTGGTCCCACTCCTCTCATGTCCTCATACCAGGACACAGTGTGGAAAGGGCCTTATGCTAAGTAGAACATGACAGGTTCCTAGTAACTACCAGCAAGTCCATCTCACAGTCTGGTGAGGACCTGGGTTAGCCCTCCTTGATGCCCCACCCCGCCCCACCCTAGTGCCCCTTTGACTGTTGTTCTTTGGATCCTCTAGTAGTGGTGCTGCTGCAACCACCAGACATTCTCTTTCTTCAGAGGAAATTTAGGTTGGAGGGCAATTTCTAAGATTACATTTATCATGATGAAACAACTAATAGAGTTCAGCATATTTTATACCTATAATTTTTTAAAAAGAGAACATACTTTCCAATGTCACCCAGATTAATTTCAGTATTTAACACTGATACGTAAATCTTTCTCCATCATTCCAAACATCTTCATTTCACCATCCCCAGACTTAACCTACCACATAAGCATGCTGGTAGGGTTTTATATTCTGCCATATTCAAAGAGGGTTTTGGTTACAGTGATTTAAGTGTTAAGTGAATCTATTCTACTTTAAGAAGAGTTTTTACACATTCCAGGACTGGGATTATTATTCATTTTGCAACACCTGGGTTTGTATCATCATGGTGATACAAACAGAGTCTGCTGTCATAGGGAAAGTAAGGCACTATATGAACACTAAACAGTAAAGTGCGATACTTTATCACCTTGGGGGGCAGGGATAGATCAGGAAATGAGATGCCTTTGACTAGAATTCAGTATAACTAAACTATGCCTTGGCCCATGCACTCTCTGAAGATCACACTTTTGTCTATCAGCATAATTTAGCAGGCAGTTGTTTTAGTTCCATTGTTACTTTCAATCCTACCCAGCAAGCCCCAATTCTTTGTTTTGTTTTTATTAATCCATGACAATGTGCAAAATTTCTCACCCTGGCTTGACTCCCAGAGGTAAAACTTGTTGATGTTGATCTAAGTGAGCCTTTCATGGTTGTTTTATGACAGAGAGGAAAAGATAACAGAAAAAAAAGGAAAAGGTTATAACAATCACTGCCAAATAGGTGAATAGCACAGGGGTAGACTTCACACCTTTTAGGTAATTTATGGTTCTGTTCTTTACAGGTCCAGTCATCTTATCTGTGAATATTTGTGACCAATTGCATTTAACAACTGAGTCTCGGTTCTCTGTCCACCCTTAAGCATACAGAGATAGTCCTTTTCACATTTGCCCTTAGTGCATCCCTCATGTGCTGGCTCAGCTGTTTTGCTAGTATCTGCTGTTTATTTTTTCACTCCAAAAAGTTTGGTTGCTGCCCAGAAGAGTATACAGAAAAAGCTGGAAAGCCATTCCTCACATGTTTTTCTTCATAGGAACATCAACATTTAACTTTAATCTGGCTCTTGGAAGATTTCCGCATCCACCTAAGGATGGGAACAAACTCCTTCAACCTCAGAGAATCAATAGTATGAGAAATATATTTGATTTGCAATTTATTGCAGATTTACTGAATTTCACATTTTTGAACCAACACATAAACTGAAAGCTTTCCAAACTTCTAATTCTTCCAAATTTTGCTATGGCTTCCCTTGGTCCATAATAGTAATTACCATGAGTGTATTAAGGAAGACACTCAGCATGGTGTAATGGTTTGAGTACTGGACTACAAACCCTGGAGACCAGGGTTTGATTCCCCACTTGGCCATGGAAACTCACTGGGTGACCTTGGATGTGTCATATATTCTAAGCCTCCAGAAAACCCCATGGTAAGTTCACCTTAAGGCTGCTATAAGTCGGAAACAGTTATAATTCAAAGGTACATTATATTAGGAAAATGAGAAAAAACTGCTAACAAATAATTATGTATTAGGACAAGTGCACACAAAAAGGTGCATGAAAATTTATGCAAACCGTAAAAAAAAATCAGACTCTAAATTTTGGGAAGATCTAAATTTAGGACTGGAGAAATGGGAAACATAACAAAGAACTGATAGGTTTCCCCAGCCCTACCTACGAAGTGTTTCTAGTGTTGTTGAACCCTTGTTGTAGTTCCGCCCTTCTGTTAAATTTCTTTGTGCTTTCTCCACATTCATCTCAGATTTCACTTTTGTGATGGAAAGTGATGGAAAGTGATGTCATTGACTGGCAAACACATTATTGGCTTGTTCTATGACAGTAACAGAGGAAGTTGGCAAAGCTGATTTTAAAAGCCACAGGCAAAAAGGATCTTCTTTTGATCACTAACATAAACCTGACTTGTATTTTGTTATGCTTTAGACTAGGAGTGGACAATTGCTCTTGTTTAGGGGTCTGAAATGGAAGGCCTTCGAGAGAGTCCTTCACTATCTCACTCTTATTTTTTAAAATGTTTTTGCCATCTAAATTTCCCTGAATGCTCCTTAGGAGATACAGAGAGCAAATTCACCACATTTACCTCTGGACCAGTTGGGGCTCTGGAAAGGCTTAGTGCGATAACAAGTGATGTGGAAATCAACCTAAAATGGCTCAGAGTGGGCTGAAAATTTAGCTGCTTCCTATGGGGACATTCAGGAGGGGGAAAAAGGAGGCTTGTTGGGGAGGGCTCTGAGAGCTACAGAAAAGCCCAAGGAAACTCAGAGGGTCTTGGTTATAGACCAAAAGCTTAGCCTCAGTTTCAACTTAGCTGTGCTTAGGATAGTCCCTTCCTTCTTACCACCTTGTTGTAGAGCCAGAAGACTTTACCTACCTCATCCCACCCACCTCAGTGAAGTTTTTCTCTTTCTCTCTGGGCAATCACACTCTGGAGTTACTCAACAACTGACAAGGAACCTCATAATTAGATGAAAGATTCTCCACACAAATAGACACACATGCTTACTTAAATATCATGTTTCATTTCAATTTAGTCCACTTAGCTTACTTAAAACATCATATCTTGTTTAAATTCAGTCCACTTATTGCAGAGAGCCAGGCATCAACAATAACTTTTCTTGCTGTTGTTACTGTTGTTGTTGCAGTTGCTGTCACTACTGTTGTTGTTGCTGCTGCTGTTTTCCTAAGGTTTGCATCTCAGCTGCTGACGAATTCAGTGCAATTATTATCATAGTGTGTACTGCTTTTATTTCTAGTCTGCTCCAAATAAACTGATTATAGCAGTCTCCTCCTAGGGGACAGTCAATAAAGGATTGACTGGCAGTGCCCATTTTATTAGCTGAGTGTCACCATGGGTCTGCCTTTTTCCGAGAGAAATGTTAATGCGCAGTAATGCGCACTGAGGACTACTTTGTGAGCAGTCTGAAGGGTTATTTAAGTATTACAATTATCTTCTCTGTAATTCAAATGCTGCTTTATCACTCTTTTCATATCAAACCTTTTTTCCCCTTAAGGATATTGTTCTACTTGTTGTTGTTTTTGATAAGCGGCCCGTACTGCAAATTCATGCTAAATGCTTTCCTGAATAACCATGCCACTGAACTGCATCTCATTATGTTGGATGGTGGAATTTAAAAAAATCAAAAGGAGTGTATTTTCAACCTGAAAGACAGAAATCTCCCTGCCAGAAAAATACATTGCCTTAGGAAGACTGAGGTCATTTCTGCACTAGACTGTTATAGTGCTATTATTCCACTTTCAACATCCTATGGAATCCTGGGTTTGCCTCAAGGCCCCTGCCTAAACTGCAAACCCCTGGATTCCATAGGATGTTGAAAGTGGAATAATAGCACTATAACAGTCTAGTGCGGAAGTGGCCTATATCTGAAACATCTTCCAAGTCACAGAAGATCACTCAAGAACCACTGCAGAATAATTTCAGAAGCTCCAAGTATGTCATTTTATCTTTCCATTTTCAGGTGCCCCTCTCCTGCTCAAACCACAGAGCCCCCCAGTCCAAAGACCTAGACTACCAGAGAAAATAATCCATGAAAATTCCACTTGCTTACAAAGGATCCATGGCTTGGCAATCTTTGCAGGTATAGATCTAACCATACAACTTGATTGACTGAAACCACATGATTGCAGAGGGCTCTCAACATTTGCACGTTTAACTTTAAAGGATTTGATTATTTGTGAATTTCTCCAACCTTGCCCCTCCCACCTCATTGCTTCTTTTCCAGGGGAACCTTCTCTCTCAGCAGCTCTGATCAGCCCTTTAAAAAACTACCTCTGGTTTACTTCCACCAGCTGCTGCCTGGCAGGCTAAGGAAGGCTCATAGCCAGATTTCTCAGCACCAAAAACCCTCTCTCTATGCCTCTCCAACATCCAAGGAAAGAAATGGGTGAGAGAGAAAGTATAGGGCCACCATGTTGACCCACCCCCTTTCCCTCTCTTTTCTCTGACCTGATATAGACCTTGGGTGCCCGTTCTTTCTCCCATGCCTCAATCCCCTTCCCAGAAACACACACACATTTTGATATTTGCATTTGTTTCCTGACTTTTGTAGGGATCCTGTACCCCTAACCCTAGCTTATGTGGACAGCCAACTGTATTAGAGTCAGGAGAAGCAAATTGGAACTTCCATGCAACTGCATAAATGGTAAGTACTCATCTTTGTGGAAAAATCTGCATCCACAAAAATATGCATGAAGTAAAAAATGGCAGCAAACAGCAACAACAATAACATCAAGTATCCATGTGAAGCATTGAGGATCCCTATCAAATGTACATCAGGAAAAGGTAATCAGTGGAAGTAATGACAACAGATACTATTTCACTTTTTTAAAAAAATCTAGCCTTTTCTCTGAAAAGTTTAGGGCAATCTATGTGGTCCTCTCCCCTACACAACTGTATGCTCACAGGAGCTCTGCGTGAGAAGGGGTTAATGGCCTAGCTGCAGAACTTTTGATCTGATTAGGAATTTCAACATGTTTATTCCTATTAGCCCAGTTATGCTCGAACCAGTATATCATCATGGTATAGTGGTTTGAGCACTGGACTATGAGTCTGGAGACCAGGGCTTGAATCCTGCTGAGGCATGGAAACCTAGTCAGTTACCCTGGGCAAGTTACACTCTCTCAGCCTCCAAGGAAGGCAACTCCTCTGAACAAATCTTGCTCCCCCCCCAAAAAAAAATGTTAAGTTTGTCTTTGGGTTGCCATAAGTCAGAAACAATTTGAAAGCATACAACAACAACAACAACTTCCCACTATGGCCTGTCGCTTTTACCCAGGGTGGGAATCCTATGGACCACAAAATCATGTTGACCCCTGGAGCTCCCAACCCACCACTTAAAAAAAAACAAAAACAAACCATCATTCACCCTGCCTTTTCCAGCCAAAAATAGACTCTGAATTTTCTCTGTGGACTCATACATTCTTTTTCAGGGTTCCCAGCATGAAACAGCATGGTAATCCACATGAAGATGACTGGAAGTGATATGTGGTTGTCTGAAACATGATTTCTAGTCACTGCTGGGCAGTCTGGCACAGTCTACTCAGGGCCCGAAGGAGCCAGAAATGGCCCTCGAGCCCCAGAGTGCACCCGCCCTTGCTATAACTACTATACTTTACAGGATCTCAATGCAAATAGACACACAGCAAAATAACACATTCACTTCTTTCATGCTAAAATACCACAAATGATGCATTGTACCTTTTTGGACTGGGAGAAACAATATTTATTTTTATTGATTTCTCCACACCTCATATTTATAACCTACCCATTTTCTTGCAAAGCGATGTACATAGGTTTATTTTACTTCATGATCATAATAGTCCTATGAAGTATGTTAGGCAAAGAAGTAGTAGCCAGTTATGGCTCAGCAGGGATTTTATCAAGACCGGAAGAAAACGCCTTGCACTGTTTCAAATACCAATGCAAGAGCCACATCCAATCTTTTGATGCTACTGGAGAGCAAAGTGTTAACATTCCTGCAGGGAGGAATACAAGTCCCTAAAACACTTCACAGCTCTTGCAGCAGTGCTTAGGGTGTCAGCAAAATGAAAACAGAACAAAACCCTAATTCAAAATAATTATGAGCTGATTCACATTGACTCTAAGCAGAGTCCTGGCTTAATTACCCATTGTTCTCTATCCAACAGAGCTAGGGAACTTTGTCAAACTACTGCAACGTCTTCTGCCTCTTTGGGGACAATTTCCTACATATGAATACAGACAATATTTGCAATGAGAATGAAAAATCATGGCTATTTGTTTCAACCTTACAAAACCAACCATCCAAAAATGTGGTGCACAATATCAAAGACAATTCTGAGCTGGCTGCTAAGGGAAACAGAATAATAGAGGAGTTGGTTTTAAGCCAATCTAGCGATAGTTCAGCTATGCATGTGTACAACTTTGTCTCTCATAATTGGAGAACTCAGCATGGTTTATGATGGGAGTTAGGAAATGACAACCCTTCCATGATGCAAAGGGCTTCCAGGATAAGTAAATAAATAAACTGGCTTTTGTTGATCATACCAATCCCAAATGAAACAAGAGTGAAAGCAAAACAGGATTATATAGGATGCTTCTATGCAATGTCTTTCATTCCTAAGGGGCCTTCTGTGTAGAAGTGACATTAAGAATACAGAACGAAAGCCACACATTTTCATTGATTTTAGAATAGGGTGGGAAACGCGTGGCCCTCCAGATGGTGTATGACTGCTATGAATCCTCATTGTATAACCAATTGTGAAGAATGCTGGGAGTTGTAGTCCAACAATTACTCAAAGGATCTGGGATTCCCCTCCATGTTTTAAGGGATGATTATCATCTTTCCACCTGCAAAGGAATGGTTCTTTCTCTCTCACTCAGATTGTTAATGCCTCACATTCTCTGTGTCAAAATTCTGAAGGTATTTGCAAATGTTGCTAAGTTCTGAAGAAAAATGGATCTAAAAATTCTCACTCTTCTGCATGGATGAATATTCAAGATGTATAGATATTTTCACTGTAATGGGAGTCATATATTATGCCTGCCTTCTAGATGTTGAAGATATGGAGTGTCAGAAAAAATGTGTGGTAACTCTAAGTCAGCCTCACAAACATGGTTGAAATTAATCCACAACATTCTCACCCATTCCTTACCTTGGTCGATGCAAAAGTGGAATCTCTACCTTGTAGATAGCTGAAATAAAATGTCAAATCATGCTCCAAGGCACTCTAATTGTCTATTAATTACCACATAAATCACACTGTCATCTACATGTATGCTCCTGATGGCTCATTCACACTGGACTGGCAGCAGTATTTTTTCTTGGTTTGCCCACAGTATAAGTTTCCTGACCTGGAGAACAAAGAGATTCACACTGCAATGGAGATGCTTGTAGGTGGAGAAAAAGTTTCATGGATAGTGAAGCCCAGATAAGAGCCAATGCAAGAGATTCTCCCAAACTTTCCACAGTGGATCTGGCCCTTTAGGTATGGGCTATCTTGCTATATAAATTTTTTTTAAAAAAAAATTATTTCCCACCTATATCAGAGGATTTCAGGATGGTGTACAAGCAAATAAGTTTCTAACAGTTCACAACTGCTTGAAGAATTTCAGGAGACTAAAAGCGTTTTAACATTTTAATACCTTAATACTGAAGACAACTTAAAACAAGTTAAAACAAGAATATCTGTGCAAGTTAGATAAAATTAATTAGGCCTGGGAAGCTTTAATAAAAGGTCATCTTTTAACCTAGTATTGATATGATGCTAGCATTAGTGCCAATTGGATCTCTATGGGGAGAATATTCCATAACTGGGTACCACAGCAGAAAAGCCTCTCTCCTTCCACAATGTATTGTCCCTACTGGTGGAACATAGAGTAAGAGCCATCCAACATATTTCAGTTCTCAGGTAGACAGATATATAGCGAGAGGCACTCCTTTATGTACTAAAGTCCCACACTATTAGGGCTTTAGATGTTTTCACATGCACTTTGAAAACATAAGATGTTTTGAATTCAGACTAGAAGCATACTGGTACGATAGTATGTGGCACAGGGATGGGAAGCAATGCTTGAAAGTATTTGGGAAATAGTTGAAAAATGGACTTTTTGAATGTCAGGAAAACCTAACAAGAAGAACTCTGGACTGTGGAGAACCTTCACAGTTCAGGTGTTATTGTGTTCAAAATTGCAATTTCTTTTTCAGAGAAAACAGCATTTTCTTCATGCGCACACAAAAACCCCCACATGCAAACTTTGCACTGAGTAAGGCCCCAGTTATAGCCTTTTCTGTGCAGAAAACAGTATTTTCTGCATAGGAGATAGTATTTCTGTACTGAAAATGTTGTATCATGCACACTAAATGCTGTTTTTTTCTGACCACAGACATTCCCACATGCAAATTTTGCACAGGATAAAACCCAAACTATGAATATTCTTCAAAAACTGCTCAGTTTTCAAAGATTTATCAAAGTGGAACAAAAGTTGCTAAAATTATTCACTGCTTCCTTCAAGTATACAATTAATGAAGAATAACATTGTTAGGGTAGCATAACAATAAACAGTACTTATGCTTTTGCTCAAGGATACCTCATGTCCTTTGCAAATGCAACAGCTGCATAAAAAGGATCAAAGGCAGCCGGTTTAGGAAAAACTATGTCTGAGCTTCTGGAAAACTGCTACCAGCTATGATAAAAATACTAGACTAAATGGACCACTGCTCTGATCAAGAACTGCTTTCTACATTCCAAAGACATGGCAAGAGTTGAGCATGAATTACTGTTCCAGTTAAAATACTTCTACATGCATTTGCCTTCTGTCTCAAGAGAATTTCTGCTGTGGAGAGATACATGTCCTCCTAGTACTGGGAAAGAATCTGTATTCTCCACAAGGCAATATCACATGCATCTTCTTTCTTTTGCTGAGATGGAGGTATCTGAAGATAAGAAACACAAGTCACTCGTATTTTCTTTTTTTCCCTTTTTCCTTCAAACAACTAGGTATATTTTTTGGGTTTTTCAACCCAAGTATATTTCCCAGATGTCTCTGTCCAGATGTCCTTGATAACTTTCAAGATATTATTGCCACCTTTCCATCTGAGCAAGAGAGAGAGAGAGAGAGAGAGAGAGAGATGGATGCTATGATTTTAAAATCTATATCTCTCAGTATAATAGCATAGCACCTGTCATGTCTCTCAGTACCTTTCTTCCAATTGATTCATCAGTCTGCTCACAGTCTGGGCCATTTTGGTTTAATTGGACCGTTTTAGTCAGAATTAAGGCTTCCAGAAGTAAAACAAACAAACAAACAAACAAAAACAGCAGGATGCCAAGCTAGTTGCTAACTAACCTGGGGTACAAAAGTGTTATCTCTTTACGTAAGAATCCACCAATAAATAAATAAGAAGCTTAAAATAAACATAAAAATAAAAATCTTGGGAGTACAGTGAAATTCCCTGTCTTCTAAGCCTTTTATGACATAGTATCAGAAAGTCAAGTTTTAAGTTCCTAACAAGACAAATAAAATGGCACTGTTCCATTTACCAGATGCCTTTAATTTTAATAATCCTGCCACATGGCCTGAATGGAAAGAAAGATTTAATTGCTTTTGCCTGCCCACAAAGCTCCACATGGAGGACTGAACACTGGTAGCATGTTCCATTCTTTAGGCTTTGAGAAAAGAAATCACTGATGTTGATGAGTCTTTTAACCTTGGCTGAAGGGGATCATACAACAATGAGACTGTTCTATTCATCTTGGAAAGACTTAATAAAAGCTTTTATCTAGCTTCCTTCCTCATATGTCTTCCCTTCCTTCAATGACATTTAGATAGGGATGGATAGATAGATAGATAGATAGATAGATAGATAGATAGATAGATAGACAGACAGACAGACAGACAGACAGACAGACAGACAGATAAATTTGTTTCTAAGACTAGAAAACAAAATCTCCACAGAGATGATCAAATACATTTATCATAATCTTCACTTCCACTTAAATATCAATGGAGACAGTTCTAGACTTGACTATTGAAGATATCTCTACTACACTACTGTACTTGCCAGGTTCACGGTAGTTTGTAACAGCTTCCAATATGAAAAGGCCTAATACGGTGCCAAAATCTATCAGAAGTGTACATGAACATTACAAAAATCATCACAATGTACCAACATTTTGCAGCAGTATATATATTTGCATGCTGTTGTTGTGTGCCTTCAAATCATTTCCGACTTGTGGTGACCCTAAGGCGAACCTAACATGACGATTTCCTGACAAGATTTGGTGAGAGGAGAGTTACCTTTGCTTTCTTGTGAGGCTAAGAGAGTTTAGTTTGCCCAAGGTCACCCAGTGGATTTTCATGGCTGAGCAAGGATTCAGACCCTGGTCTCCAGAGTTGTAGTCCAATGTTCAAACCACTACACCACACTGGCTCTTATATGTCTGTGAAGGTGGCAACAAACAGCATTGTAACCTCACAGTGGCACCTGCAGTTCTGAGCCACAGAAAGGACCTCTTCTTACCCAATATGCAGTTGATTTTGATCATCTCATATGAAGACAAATATTTCCAAAAAAGGGGGTCAAATTCATCCCTGCTATAATTACTTCATTGCTGTCTGTCTTTATGTTATATCAGAGAGTTGTTCTGTTTTGCCCTAATCATTGTAAGGGCAACAGGGCAGATACCATTACAATTCACATCTCATAGGTGTTGTAGCTTTCTGGGAGACACAACAGGTCTGTATTTCAGGCTGAAAAGTAGCTGGAACAACTAATTGTACAGCCAGACTTAACCACAGAACAAAAACCAGAAAAAAAAAAAGATAGAACGAGGATGAGATAGTAAAGTAACTTGTGGCACTTTAGAAGATGTCTTCAAAGTGCCAAGAGGCATGCAGTTTCCCAAGTTTTCCATTCATAAACAAAAATGTGCTCTGCCAATCCCAGCATTGCTAATAGTCCAGAGAGGGACCTTGCATTGACATTCAACCACTGCAGGCTATAAACCAATCAGCAAGGAATGCTTCCATTCCATCACTGGTGTCTTTTATTTATAGTATTTTCTGGTATCTAACTTTTTCTCTCCTTTTACCTGCTTTTCTTTCCTGCTGTCTCTCTTCCCCCTACCACCAGAATGGCGGTTTTCTTTGTTTGGAAATTGGTATTAAAAAATCCATCTCCCAGCCATCATTTCTCATAATGATGTTTACATCAGCAAGATGGGGAGGGGGTACTTTTTAAAACAGAATTTATTACTCACTGACCCAAAGGTTTGCTATACATCACTGTGGTTTTGAAAGTTAGTTTCCACAGCAACTTGATGTAACATGCCAGCCTGCCTTTGTCAACAGCAGGATTTAACTCTTAAATACCTGGATCCATTCTTCCACCATGGATGTACACACTGCACCATGCACAGAATTAATTGGTGTCAGATGTATATGATTTATTTCAGCTTGCTCAAAGTCTGCACAGATATGGAAATCACATTTTTCACTAGCTATCTGCCTGAATTGCCAAGAAAGACATATGGAGGAAGTTATGATGGGAGGCAGGGAGAAAAAGAAGAAAGAAAACTTCAGAGAGTCTGTGAAACACGACCACAGCAATCCAGAGACAAATGAAAAACAAATTAAATCCTCTTGTCTAGACCATCTAGAGCCCCAGTGACACATGGAAGTATTCTCTGCAGGATCTGGGTACATTCCAGAATATCTCAGAAAACACACATACACAAAGAGAGAAGAAGGGAAGGGAGAGGGAGAGAAACAGAGGTGGTGTGTTCAAGGCCCACTTGGTTTGAAATAGAAGCTGTTAAAACTGAACAATTGTGATAAGGGGGAGGGGGAGGAGGGAGAACTGATAATGATCCTTATGTTTATAACTCTATATTCCTTAACTCCCCCCTAAACTCATACAAATATACATACAGATATATTTTGAAGCAACAATTTTAGAATACAAATACTGCAAGGAAAATGCAACAGATCCACTAATTGGCATTTGGCATTTGCTTCTTTTATAAAAATTAGATGCAAATTATATTAACTGCGTACAGACGCTGCCAAATATGCAGTATGAGAATAAATGTGTCCTGCTTATATTTTGCTTGTCCTTCTATGGCTTTTGGTCTAGACCACAGAAATCCTGGGCATGATTCAGAGACATGGCCAGCAAGTAGCCAGTCCTTGTTTTCTACAGAATAATGATCAGTTGCTCTCTATGGTGTAGGGCACAGTGTGGTATGGAAGATAAACGTTCTTAAGATGCATCAATCAGAGATATCTGAAAAGTGTTTGGCCCTTAGGCTTAGGGTGGCAGGGAGGAGATCCAACATGTTCTTTCAACACATATAAACACAAAGCAACGCAATACATATGAATATTTATGATAAGACAAATTAGAACTTCTTCAGTGTGCCAAAACATTTATTAGGCTGACCAAAAGACACAGGATGCTCTTTGAAAGCTTTCAAAATGATATGTGTCTTCACCATGCCAAGATGGCTAGCAAAACATGCAGGGGGAAAGGATAAGTGGCAATGATGATGTTGTATGGTCTACAGGTCATTCAGAGATGGTATGGTGGATGGATGATCAAATAAGACTCATCACGCCATACCCCCAATGGCCTTAAGCTCACTAGATACAACGTAAACAATATAAGCAGGGTAGTAGAAATGGGTTCTGTATGTGGAATACATGAACAAACAAACAAAAAATATATGAAAATGCAAACCTGTCCTTCACAAGACTGATATAGACAGAGATGTCAAAAGTAGGTATTTCAGGGCTAGATTAGCAATGGCTCAATTGACAGAATTATTCTACATTTCTCACTATGGCCCTTCCGCATGAAGAAATTAAGACGGGCCAATGCATCTTGTCACGGAGGTCATCTGCACCTTGGAGCGGACTAGGTTCGGACTATTTACCTTTGTTCTGCACCTAAATCCAATTAAATGTGCCCCCAAGTGGTCGTCCAGCGCACTATTTGAAGAACGGAAGAAACGGGGTTTTCAATTTCCTGGATCGTGCCAATTCGTACTTGCACAGTTGTGCAGATGCGCACATTCGAAGCAATGCAAACTGGGGATCAGTGGAGGCCAGGCTGTGGGCGTGGCCAGCTGCAGTGATTGGTCCCGCCGAACAAACAACAGGAAGCCGCAGAGATAGTGTGGATCTATGAACTCCCACTGCTCCGAATCAGCGTGGAACATGCAGAGTAGCCCTGCGGAAAGACATAAGAGAAAGTCTGCCCTGTTTCGAGCCCAGAAGAACTGGCAAGAAATGTCCCAAAGTGATTCACTAGCCTCGTGCGGAAAGGGCCTATGTAGAGGTCCAGAGCTAAAACTGGAAAAGTGTCCATTTGTCTTCCCAGGTGGTATCCTGAGTCCCTCAGTGATTTTGATATCATTAGTCCTCAGAATCCTAGACTGGATACTTAGTTAATCCTGAATAACTAAGTAATACTTCCTGGCCAGACCCACTTCCAAGTCTACTATTAAGACCCCGCCACCAGATTGGAAGAAGCAGGACTATTTAGCTTCTGATCAGAGTACAAGGAGGATGACATTTCCATTGCTCTCAGCCAGCAAGCAAGACTGAGATGACTTGCAACAGGGATCTTGCTTCTGGTTGTTTCAGCCTCCCTTGCTGACAGGAGGGCTTCTTTGCATCCTGATTGGAAGCTGAAAGGACTTCCTTCACCCAGTCCAATAGCTGGCAATGTGGACTGGGGTGGCATTTACATATGTTAACATTAAGACTAAGTAGTTATACTGAGAATAGGGCAGTTATAGACCCATAACAGCCAGGATGGTGTAGTGTTTTGAGTGCTGGACTACAATCCTGGAGACCAGGGTTCAATTCCCTGCTCAGCTATGGAAACTCGCTGGGTAACCTTGGGTCTGTCACACATTCTCTGCCCCAGAAAGCCCCATGATAGGTTCACCTTAGGGTCACCATAAGTCAGAAAAAACTTGAAGACACACAACAACAACATGGACCCATAACTCTAGGTTACAAATCTGTAACTGCAGAAGTGAATATCAGCCTGTATTTTCTATGTTGCCTGAGTAAGAGACTACAAAAATGAGTGAGATCAGACTGTTTGTCTCACAGAAGTTGTAGGGCAGAAAGAGAATTCACATGGGAGGATTTTTGCACTGTTGTCTAATGTGCTTTGCAATGCACTGGTTATTTATTTCATTACTATGCCACTCCCGTTAGCCCCCACATGCAACATACAGGGGGCACTCTTTATGGAACTGCTCCAGGTACTAGGAAAATAATATTGCTTTTGTTTTACTGCCTTTGCTCCCAGTCACTCCATGGCCATGGGGCAGGAGTAGCCTTATTTTTGTGCCTGCATTGATTCTCTCTTAATAACACTAATTCTCTTCCACACATATATTCAGAGGATAAAGTTCAGTGCCATGGATAACTCTTCTGTAGCTTGGCCTACATCCTGGAGCAGATTCACTTTGCCCCATTCACACAAAAGCCACCAGCAGAGCAGATACCTGATAAGGAGTGCCTGCCCAGCCCTGTTCCCTATTAATAAAAGCACTGTGCAGCTCTATTATGACTTTGGAGTTCATGGCTCTGCTAGCATATCAGAGGGCCCTGCTATAGTGGAAGTTAATGTTTCTCACTTACTTAACCTTTGTCAAAAAGTAAGCTTCCCTTTTTCTTTTCTTTTTTTACATCCTCCTGGAAGAACGAGTCAATAACACAGAGCAGTTCTGCTAGTTAAAGGAAGTGCATTCACTGTGGGAAAGCCACCTATATGCTACATGTTGTAAAGAATAAGCGAGAAAGCATTTCCCTGCTTCCCTTAAGTCAGCAATTCTGAAAAGAGGCTGACACTCAACAGTGTTGTTCAGGAAGGTTTTGAGTTTCCCATTAAAATAATCAAAGCACATCTTTGATTTACCAAGGCAGCACTGAGCTTGTCCCCCTTTATGAACTGGGGAAAAGAAGAAACAAGAAGGCAGAGCTATGAATACTTGTTCTCTTGAACCACTTACTCTGGTTGCTGTTTGTAAGGAAGTTATGGCATTGGGCAACTGTACAGTAGCATAGATGCAAAGATTGGAATAGTTCCCTCCTTTGGGCCAAACTCAAAGAATCTCTCAGCCAAACTGACTAGAGAATTCTAGATGCTGCATCCTAAAAGCAGCTTTTCAAAAAAGTAATGTTAGGGCTGTAGTTAAAAAAAAAAAACCTAAAAATTTTAGATTGATTCTCCAAGAATCCCCCGTCTATGCCGGTATGGCAGTTGTGAGGAGCTATTACCCCCAAAAGTAAATTTTTCAAGTTCAGAATATATCTTGGTGTTTCTCTTGGTGATTTTCCATAGATCCTCAATGATTTCAGATAATGAACATTTTAAAAGTAAAATTTGGAGGTCTAAATTAACCTCCTGAAATCTCTTCATTCAACTGTTGATTTTTATTTGTGGAAACAGAAGATCGTTCCAATGTATGACTCATGGGGTTTAGTAGGTAATCAGCTTTGCCCCTCATCACCACCAAAGCTACCATTTTGCATGAGAATTACTGTAAGAATCAGATGTTAATGTAATGAAGCACTCTAAACATTTGAAAGTACAATATGTATGCTAAGTGTTACTACTTCCATTGTACTCCCATGTAATTTAGTCTGGTCGGTGAAGTGTTCACCGACATAAGATTTGGTCTAGACCACAATTTGTTGTTTCAGAAAATACCCTAGCTCAGTTCAGGTTGATTCAAAAGCAATCCCTTTTAAATCAGATCCTAAACCCAAGTTAAAATGTGAAACTCCAGAAGTTTGAGACTATCATTGATCATCACTAGAAATTCAAAAAGGACACTTAACTTTTCTTTTTCACAGAGCTGGATAAAGTTAGCAGGTGAGGTACCCCCTTGAAAGTGGATTAGACATGATGTCATGGTTACTGTACAATAATGCAGTTATGGATTTGTGGCCTAGACTTATGAATCTGTAATGGCTCTGTATTCAGTAAGACTATGTAAATACCCCACCAACCCACCTTAGCAGCCAGCAGGCAGACTGGATGAAGGAGGTCTGTCCAGCTGGTGATTGAAAGGCAAGGAAGATGATGTTTCCAAGGAAGATGATCTTTCTAACCTCTGCCTGCCAACAAGCAAGTCTGTGAAAATAAGAAGCAGGATCCTGGCACATGTCCTTGTCAATAAATGAAAAATAAATAAATTCTATCAGAGCCATAATCCATCCCCCTGAACTCAAGAGTTCAAGAGAGTCTGATAAAATGTGCCTTTGGTTTAAAAGGCTGACTTATCAGTTGGCACTTAGCAGACTGAACAGGCACAGGGGTCAGCAGATCCTAATCTTTCCCACTAGAGCAGTGGTTCTCAACCTGTGGGTCCCCAGATGTTTGTGGACTTCAGCTCCCAGAAGCCCCAGCCACTATGGTCAATGCTCAGGGCTTCTGGGAGCTGAAGTCCAAAAACATCTGGGGACCCACAGGTTGAGAACCACTGCACTAGAGCAAGATACAGTTAAAGTATGCTCATTATCTTTTTAATTTGCTCCCTGATTTGTTAAAATGCATCCCCTTTTGTCCTCCTTTTTGATGATGCATTTCCTATTTTGTTTTCTTCTTTGTTTGATGTTCCATTAAGAATCCACCATATAATAATGCTAAGATGGCCGAAGCATTGAGATCTAGACCGATAGAGGCCACACAGTCATCACAGTACATATTGCCCATGTACATTTCCTCTGAAACAGAAAAATCTGTTCCACGATTTGGAAGATTGCCTTTTCACCCCCAGAGGATTCCCTGCAAGAAGTTTTCCCACAATAGTATGCCCTTCCCTCAACACCTCTCCTTCCTGTTTAGTATTCCACCATCCCCACCAATTCCATTGCACAAAGTTTTAATGGCTAATGTGCAGAGGTGTATCTCGGTTGGAGCAAGTAGGGTATGTGCCCTGTGCACCAGTGAGATGAGGTGCGCGTGCAAAAAACAGTGCTGGAAGTGGCAGGGGAGGAGGGGCAGGAGGGGGAGGGGGCAGCTTCAGAAATAGGGGCGCAACTTCCATGCTTGCCCTAGGCTCTGTTAATGCTAGATACGCCTCTGGTAACATCTTTCAAATGTATGAGCTGTGGAATTGAATTTTACTCAGCGAAAGAAAACCATGAGGTACACTTACAATATCATTGAGGAAATATAGTATGCCTAACACCCATAGCAAAGTGTCTGCTGAGCCACTTGAAAGATTTTGTAAACCATGCTCATTGTGCATCATCAAAATACAGGAATTAGTTCCAGGGCATTCTTGAATGCTTGACAGGTTGCTGTTGCTTAAATGATTCCAATGGTTTTCTTGTAAACAAAAGAAAGAAAAAAGGAGCAACTAAGGCCTGGTGTGGCCAAATGATTTTTTCCATAGCACATATCACCTAGAACCTGTTGTTGCAAAAGGAAGCTGGTTCTTTCATAAGGGGAGTTCTGAGGCAGCTTTGCTATATGCCTCCCTGCTTCTTTTAACAAGATTAATGTCATTATCAAACTCATTCTCAAGATGCCACATCCTCCATTTATCTTCAAGCCCATGTGTCTTTCAGACAATGACATTGACCTCTCTACCAAAAGCTGAAGAACAGACGATTTATTATAAGCCTCAAATTAAACTGCCTAAAACAGTGAAGGTTTTTTTTTTCCACAGAGCTGGAAAAGCCATGATTGCCAAAGAAGGGGCAGCTGCATGAGAGCAGGGTTAGCATGTTCTGTGTACCAGGAACCTCCTTTGCAAAAATTTCATCTTGCCCATTGTTTCATGAAATGCTGTACACACATTCTAAGTAAATGGCTAAATAGCTCAGGGCCTGGATATTTAAACAACCATCCTTCTCTAACACGAGCTTGCTTGTGCAGTGAGATAATGTCTGAAGGCTCTCTTCTAGATTCTTCTGCCATCAGAGGTGAGGCCAGGAGTGAACAAAGAGAGGATGATGGCACTGCCGCAAATATAGAATATTCTTCACATGGCTCATTAATCCCATGTCATCTACTTAAAGCTGTAGATCTTTAGAGGGGCTATCCAAACTGCTGAACTTATTTCCATTGGTCAGCACCTTGAAGAGTTTCTCTGAATTTTAAACTATTCAGAACAGATTCAGCCTTCCATCCTTTCATAGGTCGGTAAAATGAGTACCCAGCTTGTTGGGGGCAATTAGCTAAAAATACATTGTAAACCGCTTAGATAACACTTAGTTGATAGGCGGTATAGAAATAAATGCTATTGCTATTGCTATTACTACTCCACTAACATGCAGCAGCTGCTGGGAGTTCTTGTAGTTCACATCCATTAATTCTATTGGGCTCTGAGTACTCTTAATGCTTTTGGATTTATTTTGGATTCTTGACCTCCATAATGGCTCATGTTTTACATCTGTTTGTCTTTCCCTTTTGGATTTGGTTATCCTGACCACTGGTTTCTCGTGATGCATTCTGGAATGGCTGAGACTTTGCTACTGTAACTCCCTTCAGCGTCAGTGAACTTCCTTGCTTAGCTGTGTATGACATAGATTTGCCTGACTTACCTATAAGAGATTCTTCCAATGTAGCCTGCCTCTTTTTACATTAGCTGTCCTTAGGCACAGGATAACTGTGAGGGTTGCAGCTAAGGCCAGAGAAGTGAGGGAAGTGTGAGATGTGATGGTAAATGATGTATGAACATCCATGCTGGTAAAAGGTTTTGGTGCTCCAGCCCTGGGAGCTCTGGCTCCATTACACCTCTGATTTGAATGCTTCTGTGAAAATGGACATTTTCCTTTACGGCAGCATGACATAGTATAAATCATTTCTCACCTTGTCCACACCTTTCAATTTATTCCAGATCTGCATTCACTGTATCCTTTATTGGACTCTCCTTCACTCAAGAGAGAAAAATCTTTCCCTGAAATCCAAATTAACATACAGCTAAGGCAACCACAGCCTGCTGTCACAGTTTAAGTGTGTCAGTGTTCCCATCTCCACTGGGCCAACTCAGCTGACCTCTGACTCCCTCTGCTTTTGAACCAGTGGTGTTAATAACAGCTTCTCTCACCAAAGCTATGGTTCGATTGACTACTTCAGCTGGCATGTTTTATCTGAATTGAAATTTGGCAGTCAGTGATGTTTTAGCAAAAACTTCTGCTAATCATTTTCAGCCCAGGAATATCTGAAAGTAGCGTAACGTCAGGCAATCTTGCACATTAGATGCCTGAAGGCCAGCTTCCGACTGATTATCCCTAATGACAATCTTGATGAAGAGGTTCCTGTACAGAAACAAAAGGCTCTTGAGTTATTAGTTAGTTGCTGCCAACGACGAAAGTCTCTTTCTCCCAGAGCTTAGAAAAGTTACTTTTTGGCACTACTACTCCCAGATTTTTTGGCCAGCATAGCTACCATGCAGGAATAAAATCCCTGCAGTCATTCTCTAGAAATAGTTTTACCTGCTTCTGTACTGATAGCACCAACTAGTGGTATGTTTCATAGATGATTTTAGACATGATCATCAGCAGCTGGTGCTTGGCTAATGGTGAAATACAAAGCCTTTTGCCAAACTAGCAAGTCTCTCTGAGTCTTTCTCCCACTTCTTTCTGGCAGCCAGAAGAAAGAGCACTTTGAAACATTTAAGTATTCATTTTCCCCTATAATTTTCCATAACTTGCATTTAAAAGGTAGTGGTGGTGCTGGGTAATCTATTTTCAAACAACAGGGATAATGATTTCTTGATGTGAAGTACACAAAGCCAATGAATCTGTAAGCCTTGGTATTGAACAAAGCCTGGATATTGACTGACTTTGTATAATTGATTGTGACAAATGTGTGATTACAGACGTGAAAAGAAGGCAGTTATTTGTATAATTTTTGTAACTAATCTTAGCAATAATTTCCCCTTCATGTAATTTGTTTCCCTTTGCATAGGGAAAAAAAGAGCATAAACATGATTAAAACAATGCATTTACTGTTGTTTAGGAAGTGATGGTACAGACACTTATCTGACAGTGAGGCCCATCCTTCTGAGTAAGCATATAAAAGAATGCACTGCCAGTCTGATAGTGGCCTTGTCATGATTCTCTCAAGGACGCAATTTACCAAGCACTGTTTCAGCTCAGTACAATTCACTATAAGAAAACTTGCCTAGTTCACTGCACCCTTTGAGGGCACCAATCCACTTTATGTAGCCTGTCACATTTTCAGTATGCTGTTCTAAAATGGGATAAGTAAGGTCCATAGCACAGTGGCAGAACAGAAACTTTACTTAGTGACTGCAGGGGTTTTATTCCTGCATAGTAGCTATGCTGGCCAAGGGATCTGGGAATTGTAGTACCAAAAAGTAACTTTTCTAAGTTCTGGAAGAAAGCGACTTCAGTTGTTGGAAGCAACTAACCAATCATTCAAGTGCCTTTTTTTTTTTTCCTGTACAGGAACCTCTTCATCAGGATTGCCTTTAAGGATAATCAATCTGAAGCTGGCCTGCTTACTTACGGAAGGTTTAAAGTTTAGCCTTTGATATCTTGAGTTGAAAGGACTAACACTGTCAAACCAGAAGTGATGGAGAAGTAATGTGATGAAGATTTGCTTTATTAATCCAGTTGGACTACACCCCACTCCACTTTGGTATCCAACTACTAGAGTGATGGGTCTTTCCTCCATTCTTCTCTGAGTTGTAGACCCAGGTGCCACTTGAAAATCAGCACCTGAGAATTTCCCAAAGCAGGTTTTGAGAGTGCATATGAGGCTATAGTGGGTGGAAGGGTCACCCTCCTCCTCCTGCAGTGAAACAACTGAGTAAACATAGCACACAGATATACATAGGCTTGAGGAAAGTGCACACAGAAATGTATACAGAAAAGTGTCCAAAACAGCACTACATGAAGGAAAATACCTTCATGTGCATATTAGATGAAATTGTGTACAAAACATGTGTGCTAGGAAAAAGGGGCATAAAAATACACAAAAATTTTTCATATGGATTTGCAACGTTCTTCAGATATGGGTCAAAACAAACTTATCATAAAAAAATAAGAAACTGAGTGAAATCAACACTGACAGATTTCTCCTTTAAATAACTTGCAAAAGTATCTCAAAGTATTTCTTGCCTAAGAAAACCCTATAAAATTCATGGGGTTGCCATAAATCAATAGGTGACTTGAAGGTGCACATGTGCGTACACACACACACACACACACACACAATATTCAGCACTTTCTTCTGGCACCCTTTCTACATTGTACAGTAAATCCATCCATCCTTGTGCTGCTACGATCACATGACAGGTACAGAAGTTGCTGCTTTCTTTCATCCCTGCAGAGTATAGTGTAATGTGTGTATGTGTCAGGGGGGTGGAATATTTACACTGAAGAAAGAATATAGTGAAACACCCTCTCCCTGACCATAATACCCCCATATTCAAAGCAGTCCTATTGGACTGCTAATTCATAAAACAACAACCACAGGAACTTCTAATGTTGGCTCTCCTATATCATCTCTGGTTTAAGCCTTCAGAAAATGGCTGAGAAAGTTCTCTTCCTAATAGTTTAGAGAAACCTTCCTTAACCTGCTAACCTCCAGCTCAGTCAGGACTACAAGTGTGTAGTTATTTGGATTGGGAATGATGAGAATTGTCGTCTGGCACATCTAGAGAGCACCTCAGACTGGAGAAGGCTCTTACCCATTGGACCAAATTGACCAACAGACTGCGAATACCAAGGAGGCATCGTGTCTTCAAACTCGAGGATTTGGGTGCTCCAAATGATGAAAGACAGAAGTGAGTTATTTCAAAAATGACAATGTCCCAAGCAGGAAAAAAACATATCTGTTGGATCAAATTTTCTAAGGCAATTTTGTTCAGCTGAATTTGTTGAAAAATAAGATGCCAAAGCTTTCTTAGGTGTCAATTCAAAGTAACATTTTTCATCTTGATTTGTGCCATTGGGTGAGAGACTTTACTGAAATCAATAATTTCACACAGGGAAAAAGTGGTTTTAATTAGCATTTTCAGAGATGCAGTTTTTGTATTATGGGCATTTCACCATTTCAATAGGTCAGTCTTTCACTGCAACAGCTACTGTTTTACAAATGTCAATATTTGGAACACAAACATAGTATAATCAAAGGGAATATTATTCCTAGTGTATCTGTGTTTGCTATCAAGATGAAGCCCCTGTTCCACCCACTACTTCACAGCTAATGTTGGGGTGGTGTCATTGACAGACTGCTGAAAAGACAGGCACTTTGCATGTTTTCACCTTCCTTTTCGTTGCTTCTCCTTTTCTCTTTACATCCTTTGACTCTAAAGCCAGAAAAGCAAAAGAAACAAGGAGTACTAGCTGATGCTAGCAGTGCTGCCTCCATATAGTATTGACTTCGATCCAGCCAACTATCAAAATAGGAGCTGGATGCTACACTTCCTTTAGCTCCTTTACAATTTCTAGCTGAAATGTCAGTGCCTAGACTAGCTTTAAAAAGGCTAATGGAGATAGTATTATACCTCCTCCTAGTGCCTGAGGATTTAGTACCCAGGAGAGGGAGGGATTGTTGAAAAGGGGTGTAGAAGGCTGTGTAATTAGGATTAATGGGATGACATTAGGCGAGGGAAAATTTACACTGAATATCAGGAAGGGAGAAAAACCACCTGACAGTGATATTTATGAGTCTGAGGAATGATGTCCCAAGGGAAATGGCTCCAATTGCTTAATTTATTTAATCTTCTCTATCAGACTGTCAGGAATGAGCCATTCAGAGCCCATTTTAGGAAATCTCTGAATTCACAAATGCAGGTAATAATCAAACAGTAGCCTTATCTTGTCTGTGATGAGAAAAAGCACCTATGACATATGTGGCCAATCAAAATGAAATTTGAGAATAGCTATTTTTCCCACATCTGAAGAAGCAGGTGGAACTGTGGACCATAACTAGCAGTTAACAGGATAGGCTCCGATCCTGAAAATGATTTGAGCAAAGCACAAACTGGGAGACAGGTTGAAAATGAGAAGTTAAATTCACTGAACCATTCAGTTAGCACCAAGCAATATTACTTGTTTTGCTAAATTTAGGCTGCAATCCTATGCTCACTTTACTGGGATTCAGACCCGCTGGAATTAATAGGTCATGCCAGAGACAGTAATCATCCACCCCTCAAAATGTTTTTGGGTTGTATCTCCCAATATCCCTCAACATTAGCTACTGCTGACTAGGACAGCTGGAAGTTGCAGTTCAGTAACATCTGGAAGATCACATGAATCCAATCCCAGAGGGGCACAATTACAGTATAAAAAGTAATCAGTAAGTAGAGAACACACTATCCAGAGGGCAGATGCATAGAGTTTTAAGGTCTATTCCTTGGTTAGGGCCAAGCTATCTAAAAGGTCTTCTTTTTGGGACCAAGAGAGAGAGAGAGAGAAGTAAGAAAGCCGTGTCAAACATCTGCTTAGAAGCAAGCTCCACTGAGTTCAGCCAAGTAGTGCAATGCTATACATGCATACCCTGAATTAAGGTTCATTCCCAGGTAAATTGAATAAATAAGTTCATTAAAGCCTAAATATTTTGAAGCCTGTTAGGACAGTCCTTCAGATGGAAATCAGATTATGAATTAAAAACATTTTTCTTTCAGAAGAGTTCATTGAGAAATATTTCATATTCTTAAACAAAAGAGATCTGCCGAAGTCATTTGTTTAAAAGCATTCTCAGATGTCTGATTCATATTTTAGCAGTGTGGATGAGAGGATCCCATATTATTCTGGAAACAAGTGTAGCATTATATTACAATAAAGTCAAGCATGCCTATCCTCCTGCCAGGGTGCTATCACCCACACATTAAGATCTTAGGCTATTTCCACACTAGATGCCATTAGCATGTTGTACCATTATAATCCCAACATTGCCACTTGCGCAATGGTATCTGGTTAGGAACGCTGTTTTCTGCACCCTTCTGCCTTCAGAGGATGAGTAGCAGTATTGCCACTGGTGTTTCTTCCTCACTACAGTGTGCTTGATCACTCCTGTGTCCTGCCTTCACACCATCACTCCACTGCCCTGATTGGTCTTTTGTTTGTTTGTTTGTTTTTCTTTGGAAGTCGTACTAGTGCAACATTGTTGTAACCACACTACAAGCCAATACACTATTGCATTTTCACACTAAAATGCTTAAAAATGTATTTTTTAAAAAATAAAAAGTTTTAATGCAAAAGAGAAATTTTAAGATAAACACAGAAAGGTAATAGATTTCAAAGTTAGCATTCCATGGGAGTTTGGGAAGGAGGGACAATCTGGGCACTCTTGGCCCACTGCTGAATCCACATCAACAGGAAGTGCTATCAAGCGCTATTACAGTACCACACAGAGCTGGCTAATGGGACTGAAGTAGTAAAGGAGGTGCCTCACAGATTTTTTTTCTGGAAATAGTATCAGGAACTTCAGCAATGCTTAGGGATGGGATAGCAGCTGGATAGCAATGATGTCATGCACGGCTCCAGGACCAGTAAAAACCCACTGCTGTAGCTTTATAGTGACATCGTGTGGAAATGGCTATAGTCTACACTCACGGTAATTCAGTTTATACTTATGGAGGAGAGCAGATCTTTTCACAGGCCTTCCTTAAAATTCTGCTAAATCTAGTTAATGCTGGTTAATGTTTATACAATATGTTTAGTAAGACTAGCATAAATTATACAACGGATGTTAGTTATGTTGGGAAATGTGAGAAAAAGTACTGGATCTCTCAAGCGAAGCAATCAAGTAGGCAATGAGGTAGTTGAACAACAACTACTCCCACACCCACCCATACATGCATACACAGGGTCAAGCAGAGAAAGCAACAAATTTAATCTCCTCTATAGAGCACATAAAAATAGTTTTGCCTACAATATTTATCCATAATAAAGTGGCTACCGGTTAGAGTGATGAAGGAAGAGTGGGTATAGTAAAATAAACAAATAGAAAGTCTTCAAACATGCAAACTAGCAATTAGTGAGTTTAGGCATGTAAGGTTTGTTACCTCTGTCAAATTAATGCCAGCCCAGAGACTCAAAGCAAAGTCTGTGTATGTCTCTAACTAAAGAACTAAAACACAGAAAAGGTAAAGAATTAGAACTTGAGAGACAGAGAGACAGAGTCAGTCTTAATTAGGTAAAAGAGAAGGTCTGAGGAATATGTCATTCTCCAGATATTTTTGGACTGCAGCACCCACTGTCCCTCCCCATTATTTATGCTGACTAGGAGTGATGGGAATTGAAGTCCAACAACTGATGAAAGCCCCTCCCTCTATCTAAATTGCCTCTGTTCTGGCCTTAGAGGAAAACAGTCAGCATTTGTTGGATTTAATCCCCGCTCTGGCTGCCATCCTCTCTCTCTTGTGTGTCATATCTTTTTAGATTTTAAGCCTGAGGGCAGAGAATTGTCAAATTAACAATTGTAAGCCATTCATGTAAAGTGCTGTGTACACTGATGGTACCATGTAAATGAATGATGATGATGATGATGAATCCAGCAGCATCTGGGCAGCCAAATATTCACCATCCCTGAGCTAGATCTTATCTTTCAAAACAGTTATAAATAGGAGGGTGGCTCATCTGGATCCTGTAAGCAGAAGAAGCCAAGTTACAACCCTCTGAGCCAGTAAACTGGAGCAAGGGGAAATTCCCAAAGCATAGTGTTTTCTAGGTAAATGGTAAAACTTTCAGAGAGGAGGTGGAAAGCCAAAGATGCCACTGAACATCAGTCTCTGACCTCATCATGCTCTTTCCAGATGTTTCCTGCATGCCTTATGCTTAATATATTGATGAACCTATAAATTTGGTTCCCTATGTGACCTTTCTCCTTGACACTTGGGTCACTACCTAGGAAAGTGGCACTCTTAGCAGGATGCAAAGTTCTCACATGATCCACCATCCTGAATAATCCCAGTATTCAAACATTACTGAAGGAATTCATTTGTGAGGAAGAAGCAACTATGGGAGTAGGGTATTTTCATGTTGCAGGGATATCTCCCATGAAATCATTTCAGGCACAGGAGGGACCTTTATTGATGACAGGAAGTGAATACATATCACTTCCTATTCATTTACTGTTTCAAAAATGGGCCTTATCTGGGCCTTAATTGGGCTGGGGAGGAACCTTCCAAGATGCCCTCAATGTTCCTAAAGAGTATTTGGAAGCACTTTATTTTTAAATGTCTCTCTCTCTCTCTTTCTCTCTACACACAGAGAGAGAAGGAGGGAGGGAGGGAAGGAAAGAGATTTATCCCTGGGGGACCCTGGGAGGCAATAAAATAACTTTGGGAACATTATGAAGCCAGAAATCGGCACTTTGCCCATCTCTATTTTAAAGTTATGTTCCCAAGTCCATGCTTACCTCATGTAGGATCTCCACCATCATTTATCTACATCTGACAAAGTGAGATAGAATCCACAAAAGCTTATGACAAGCAAACCTTGTTAGTCTTTAAGGTGATGCAAAATTCATTGTTGTTTCATCTTTTGGTGCTGTCTAAATATTAGGATCTTCAGGCAAAGGAAGTTAGAAAATGCTAATGAATTGACAAGATATACTGTATGATCTTCACTGTTCTTTTGGGATTGATGGAGAAAAAGGCTCTCAAGAAGACCAGACAATGATCATTAATTTCCTAATAGCCATTAGAATTGCAGTCACTTATAAATGAAAACAAAAAGATATCCCATCAATAAGAATGGATGTTCAGGATCTGGGAAGTAGTAATTAGCTGAAGAGAGCCATCACAGTGTAATGGTTTGAGCACTAGACTATGATCCTGGACACCAGGGTTCAATTCCTTCCTCAGCCATCAAAGTCCACCAGGTGACCTTGGGTGCACCACACAGCCCCAGAAAACCTAATGATAGTTTCACTTTAGGGGCTCCATAAGTTGGACGTGACATGAAGGCACACAACAACAAAGTTTGTTGAAATGTAAACATTATTAATATTAGAGAAGAGAGACATAGAAAGAAACATTTGTTGGAAAATTGTCTTTTTTTGTTGTTTTGGAATGGTGAAGGGCATAGGAGGCAGGATATGCAACATTATGGTTTTTTGGGGGAATATTATGGGGAAGAAAAACTAATTGCTGCTGTAAGTCAAAGAAATCATTTTAAGTTGGTTGGAACAATGATACGAATTCCTGGATACTGGAAATATCCATAATACAGATGTGTTTGTGTTAATTGAACATGGGGGAAGGAACAAAAAAAGGAGGGAGAGAGGCAAGGAAAGGCAAGGTGCAAGACAAAAGGCAAAAGGCAAGGCAAAAGGCAAGGGAAGGTGCAAGGCAAGGCAAGGCACAAGGCAAAAGGCAAGGTGCAAGGCAAAAGGCGAAAGGTGAGGCAAGGCGCAAGAGGCAAAAGGCGTGAGGCAAGGACAAGGGGCGAGGCAAGAAGCGATGCGAGGCCAGAGGCAAGGCAAGGCCAGGCAGACCACTGGACTATCTCAGTTACCAAAGCAGCCATTCATTGGGGCAGAAGATATTTCAATGCAGTTGATACAGATGTTTTCATAAATAGCAGTTTTCAACTGCTACAGTCTTCAGTGATAGCCTTTCAAATGTATGCATTCTATAGCTGTTCATTTTAACTCAATTGCTTCATTTTTGCTTAGATCTCCAAGAAAGCATAGCAAAGCCCCATTAAAAAAAAAAAAGAAATAGTGACCGTATTAGGGAATATTGCCTATGCAATTCTTACTGTTTGTCTATTAACTCTCATATCTTTTAGAGATAGCAATTGTCCAAGAGGGATTTGTAACAAAATGTTGCACTGTCAACCCTCTCTGCTGCTGTTCACTGTTCAAATATGCCTGCCACTCCCTTCTCCACAATCTTCCCATCTGATCTTCTGCTCCCTCCCCAAGGAGATATCATTCTGTGGCTGGTGAAGATGCTCATGCCCAGGACTTGCCTCACAGGTGTGTGAGCACCAGTGAAAACCATTTGAATCCTCCTTTTGTTTCCACTGCCTTCAGTAAGCATTTTTATAATCCTAAGGGAAACACCGAGAAGAAAAACCAGTTATGAGACTTCTTTTTCTTAAGGGGAAAAACACTTCAGCATGTTTGGCAAATCAAAGGATCCACTCTGTAGAAGAGCAGTGAAGCTTGCCTCAGAAATGGGTGATGTCCCATAACTCAGAGGACAATAAAAAGAGAAATCTTAATGCATTTGTCCAATTAGAGAATTCCATAAATGGAAGGAAGTAACTCTTTCCTGACCCTGGTACCAATCAGCCCTTAACCTAAAACATGAGAATTGATTACCTTCATCTTGCAGGAGCATGTATAATTACAAATGTTATTATTGGTCATAAAATTATCTAGTCCTTTTTAAAATCTTTCTCTAAGAGTATTTGACTCGTTGCCCTTTAAGACAGTGAATTCTATAGCATTAACAGAGAGAGCAAGAGACAGGTTAGGAGAATACATTGCTAACCAGTCTGCAATATTTTTTGCAGAAATCAGAGAAAGAATCTCGGAACATCAAGTGAATCCTTCCCAGCCCAGGATATACATCTCCCTGACACATGGCATAAACATCAATGAAAATGGTGCAAATATTGATAAAAATAAAACAAGTGGGTTCCAAGCACAACTGCTGTCCTTCATTTTCAATTATTTGGCCTTTAAGTTGATGTAGGGGTGGAGACGAGACTCAAGCCCCCAAGACTGCTTCCTCATTCACTCTGTTAATAACAGGACTGTTAGGTCTGAGATGGAAGGAAACTCATCAACTTTTCCTAGGAACTTATGAAGTTCACTGTGCAGTGCAACCTCAGCATTCCTTTACATATGCACATAAAAACACATGTGTTGTGTACTCATGCTAGTGGTCACAAGGCAGTAGAGTTCAGCCAGCTGGCTCAGGTTGCCTGACAGGACAACAAGTAGCTCCTGCTGCTGAAATGCCTGTAAACAGCCTCTCTCTAGAAGCCCACCGGGCAGCAGCACAGCTTAGGGGCCTCCCAGACTAGATGCAAAATATAGTGTCCCCAGACCCCCACACTACAACCTCCACCATGCCAGAAAGGTCTGCTTTTAAAAAAGAAAAAAGAAAAAAGAAAAAAGAAAAGGTCAGCCACTGCAGTTTCTTTTCAACGGCCCTTTCCACACAGAGGGGTGTGAAACGCGGGGAAACGGGCCGGCGCACGCAGGAACGGAGCTTACCTTGATCTGTCACCATGGGGAGCAGCACGCGTTCACCGCTCTACACGGCAGCGGCATCTGGCAGTGTCCGGCGGCGCCCAGCAGCATCCAAAATGGCGGCTGGCGGCTTCCGGCGGCTCTCCGCCAATTGGAGAAGCGAGCCAGCTGGAAGCCCGTCCCTGGGCAGCTCTGCAGGGACGCGCTTGCATGCCCCTGCAATTCCTCACGGGGCGCTGCGACAGGCTAGCTCCCTGAAATGTGGTCTTTATAAAACTCGCAGCGCCACCCCCGCTGCCGTGCAAGGGCGGTTTGAGATGGGGAAACTCCACATTTCTAACCACCCTAGTGCACCCCATGGTGTAGACGACCTCCGGGTGAGGTCGTCCTACCCCGTGTTACCCCGTGTCCCCCCCCGTGTGGAAAGGGCCAGTGTTGGCATGTCTCTCTGGCAAGCATGTGAGTGTGCATGTGTAATTCCTACAAATTATGGTTTGGCTCACTGGGTCAAGAATCCTAGAAGAAGAGGCTGCTCTTTCTAGCTCAGTTCAGTTCAGTTCAGTTCTAGCTCAGGGGAACTGGAGGAAGGAGAATCCTCAGTTGCCAGGGATAACAATTTGGGTCCTTTTATCTTGAATAAGGTAGAAGGATTTTCAGTTATGTACTGAGGAGACAAAAGGATAAACTCCTTATAGTGAAATTTCAGCTACACATTTCAACTTTTTTCTTTTAAAAAAATCCATTATTTAGGGCTTTAAAATTGGCCTCCACAGTTGTTACAGTACTGGGGGCAAAACACAGAAAAATTCTGTAATCAGGCCCTGCACTGGCACCTCAATGGATGTGTGGAAACTTTAGGAGCTTGTATAGGTGTTCAATTTAATATATGATTTGTTGAATTGTTGATTTTTTTAAAAAAAATGGACTTGTGGTTTTGTTTACAATATTCATTCATCATTGGCTCCATAGAATACAGAAAGCAGAAGGGAGGATGCAGCAGAAGCAGCAGCAGGACCTCAAGCACTCCAGTCACACCTGGCTGACATTTCCTCCAACATTTTGCAGAAGAAAAACAGGGACATTACAGAAATATACCATTATAAATCCACTTTAACTGCCCTGGTTCCATCCTATGGAATCCTAGGATCTGTAGTTTTGGGAAAAGTATTCAGAATTCTTAGCCAGAGAGCTCTTGTGGTTCACCAGCTACAAACCACAGGACTTCATGGGATTCAGCCATGATAGTTAAAGTAACCCCAGAGTACAGTGTGTTGGGTGAAAAACCCCTCAACCGAATGAGTTCTCACTTAGTTCCCACCTACCTGCCACTAAGGACTCCAGAGATGTTGCAACAGCTGGGTCTCCCCTGTAGAATCAGCGGTGCTGAAGAACAACACATGTAAGAAGCCTCCAGCCTTGTCTCTTCATTAGGTTTGGAAGCAGGTGAGGAGAGAAGGAAGGACAGAGTGAGGAAAAGAAATCAGGATAACGCAAACCTTCTTTGGAGGATTTTAAACAGAGGCTGAATGGCCATTTGTTGGAAGCGCTTTGATTCCTGCATGGCAGGGGGTTGGACTCAAACAGCAAGTGCAGTGGCCACTTGTGCATCCTCATCATCACTGTTGCTTTGATTTATAATCCTTCCTCCTTATTTCCTCCCAGTTTTTTTTTTCTTGCCTTGGCTGGACAATGTATGTACTGCTGTCCCCTTGCACTTGCAAGGAAGACAAAGCTTCTGTAAAATAAGAAGGCTCAGACAAAATAAAATAAGGCTCTATCTAATATAACTAAGGCTACAGGCCTACATCCACTATCAGCTATTGTTTTACATGTCTGCTAGAACTAAGTAACTGGAAGAAACAGGACTAGAAAAATTACCTCTGCTGCATTTCCCCATACTTTTTCCCATGGTGCCTTTGATCAGCAGGGATTCAAGATAACAAAAAAGCTCTTAGCCACTCCCAGCTCTTTGCCTTTGAACAGTGTGTGGGATCCACCAATGCTGCAACTACAGCCGTGTTCCTCATTCTCACATCTTCCTTTCACTGCAGGAACTGGTCAGAAGGTGCAACCAGCCGTACTGACCCTGATTGGCTAGTGGTCCAGGAACCTTGCCTTCTCTAGAATGGTTTAGCTCTATAAAAGAAATCGGATATCATTCAGCAGATTGCTAAGAGGGCACCTTGGGGAGGGTGGTAGCTGGTGGCTTCAGTTTCATTGGGATGAATCTGATCTGGGGTTTAATCTGAACTTTACAGGAATTATCACCAAAATGCTGAACATAGGCCTTTTCCACACAGGGGTGTGTGAAACGCGGGGAAACGGGGTGGCACACGTGGGAACGGAGCTTACCTCGATCTGTCGCCGTGGGGAGCAGCGCACGTTAACCACTCTACATGACGGCGGCGTCCGGCTGTGTCCGGCAGTGTCCCGCAGTGCCCAAAATGGCAGATGGTGGCTTCCGGCAGCTCTCCACCAATCGAAGAAGCACACCAGCTGGAAGCCCGCCCCCGGGCAGCTCTGCAGGGACGCGCTTGCGTCCCCACGGGGTGCTGCGACGGGCTAGCGCGCGCATGTTTCATAAAGACCACATGAAATGTGGTCTTTATAAAACACGCAGCGCCACCCCTGTGGTCGCGCGAGGGCAGTTTGAGGTGGGGAAACTCCACATTTCTAACCGCCCTAGCGCACCCCATGGTGTAGACAACCTCTGGGTGAGGTCGTCCTACCCCGTGTTACCCCGTGTTTTCCCCTCGTGTGGAAAGGGCCATAGTTTGTAGACAAGATACACCATCCTGGATAGCTGGGTGACACCTAGGAGGCCTTTCATACTGAACCATTATAGCATTATGATTCTATTTTCATTGCCATGTCTTTATCCTATGGAGTTCGGGGTTTGTAGTTTGGTAAGACACTAGAATTCTCTGGCTGAGAATTCTAAATCCTCTTCCTTAAAGTGCAAATTCAAGGATTCCATAGCATGTTGTCATATCAGTTAAAATGGAATCATAGTACTTTAACTGTATAGTGTGAAAAGGCCCTGAGTGGACTCACCACTGTATTGACATGTGGAGTGTGTTCACCACTCCATCAGGTACCTTGTGGTCTTATGACAGTGGACTTATCTTCTTATTCAATTGCACAAAAGTCCACCTGGAGCTGAGAGAGAAAAAGCATGAAAGCCAGACTTTTTGCTGTCATCAGTATAGCTCTTGTGCACTGTGGCTACAAATGAATACATAAAAGAAAGATCAGAAAGGATCTTAGCTGAAGTGGATGGAAAAGATACAGCTTGTGGTTCCTTTTTTAGTCCACCCACCCTCACTGCCCCTAAGCAATGAAATGTTTGAGGGGCAGTTTTTACTTGGGATTGGGCAACTCTAGACACAACTACTGAAGATGTAAGGCATCCTGTAATACAAGAGTTTATGTGTAAGTACCAAAGATGATCCCAGGTAGAGGCACACACCTTTGCATTGCTATGGATAGTGAACCCACAGTTCATTATCAAAGATCTCCAAAGAGACATCCAGCACAACAAGATGCCTTTAGTTATCAAGAGATCAAAGTTAGCTCCTCCACCTTCTCCTCTCTCATTCACAGACCGCTGCATCTTCTATTGTTTCCCACAAATACATCCCTAGCTTGACTGCTTCCTCCAGATGATCCCCGCCCCTCATGGCTCTTTTTCCATGCAAAACAGTCTAGACTCTGGTCTCTGTCTCAACGAGCAATTGTACAGCAATTAACATTCCTTGGTCCATCTGGCATTGCTTCAAAACAGACCCAGGCCATTTCCTCACAGGCTAATAGAAACAGTGCAGAGCGTCCTCCAGGGAGGACATCTGCACCTGGGAGCGGACTGGGTCAGACCTATTTAATGTAGATCCCCACCTCAGCCCACTCCGGAATGACCCCAAGTGGTCATCAAGTGTGCTTTTGAAAGACAGCTTAAAACAGGTCTTTCCAAAGCACAGAGCGCGCCATTCTGTGCCCACTCTCCGGTGCAGATTTGCAGGCTCGCACCAGTGCGAGCCTGTGATCTGCCGGGGGTGGGCTTTAGGCTGGCGAGCTTCAGCAGTTGGTCGAGACCCTCAACCAACCAGAAACCGCCATTTTCATCCCTGAAGCAGTGCAGAGTGATGAGCACGCACTGCTCCGGAGCAGCGCAGACCGGACCGGGGAGCCAAGAAGTCTGGTAAGTAGCAGTACGGGGCGATTCCCTCGCCCCGTGCAGAAATGGCCCTAGTGTGGCAACTCTGTTCACTGTAATCTAGAAACAAAGCCATAATGATATTATAGAATGGCAAAACAACAACAAAACTAGAAACTCATGGACACGGGCCAGCCCCCTCCACTCAGAGCAAACTCTGTCTTTCCTTCGATATGTTTCTGGTTTGTGCCTAACAATAAACCAGGTTTATTATAGTTTGCTGAATTCTGGCTTTTTGTTGTGACCAAACCCATTTGAAAAAGGAAAATGTGGTTTGTAAGCCATTTGCAAATGAGAACTGGAAGCTACCACTTATTGCTGATTTAGAAAGTCTGTCTTGATTAAACTTTTGCTTGTTGCTACATCTGAATCCACAACTGTGGTTTGTCCCTGGCTTGTTTCACCAGATGTCCATATTTAAAAAGGAGTTGACAAATGCAGTAGGAAGGACACAGATTAGAAATAGGGAAAGCAGAAATGTGATTTATTTGCTATCTGCTGGAGAACCCATAGTCTGATTAATAAGAAACCAGGGCTAACACAAACACCTAGCATGGCAAAAAAAATATTACCTCCCCTTTGCTCACCAATCCTCCCCATAGCTAGGACTCACACCATGGCTTTTTAATTATACTTAATCGGAACACTTTGATTTTGAAGCAAAAATAAAAACTCACACAGGTGTAGGGCCTCAATCTGGAATACACTTTTGATTTGGATCAAGGCTCTACGCTAGAAACCTGCTAAAGATCCCTCCTACAGTCATGCCCTAGAGAACTCACAATCCACAAAATCCACTCTGAGGTATACAGCAGTGTTTATGTTTGACAAGCAAGCAACACAGCATACTTCTTCTGAAGTTGCTGAGACTGGAACATAGATGGTGTTCATAGGTTTTGTATCTTCACATACAAATTTAGACATGTAAAGCTATGATTGGAGAGAATCATCAATTAAACATCTTTAGACATTTCCCAGGCTCTCAATTGTTTACTGTCTTTCATCCTTGAGGCAAGAACATGTTTCCTGTCTCTTATCTCTAAGCATTTCCAGTTCTCAGAACACCTTTTGGTGTTTTCATTCCCCACCCCTATCTTCTCTCCCTCTCCAGGATGTATTGTAACATGGGGCAATAAAGCTATTAGCCATTTGATACGTTCAAATACACATACACAAGCCTCAAACAGATACAATATTGCAATCAACCATTGGTCTTTGATACTTTGCAGCTCTCTAACTAACCTAGCATTTCCCTGCAATGATCACCTTGCACATACATCCAGCCAATATATTATCAGAGGAGCCATGCATTCTGACACCTGCACTTCCACTCTGTCCTCCTACAATAACCACTTAGAGTAAGCAAACTGAACACAAGTACAGCAAACAAAGCTCTGCAATAAGCTTTTAGGGTCTAAGAATGGACAATACTTTCCCCTTATCATCATTTATTTCTTTGGATTTTTAAAAAATATGGTAATCTATCAAACAAAGCAAAATGAGGCACTAATAAAATTAAGGCTGCAGGCCTACATCCACTTTTTTGGGCATAAGTCCTGTTCAATTCAATGCATCTTACCTCTGAGCAGATGTGGAACAGAATGATACAATGCAGTTACTATATAACATCACAACCATTAAATCAAAATAAAAGAAGAAACAATACTGCAGCTAAAACAGTAATGAAAACATAAAACTCCTGCAGCAATAACATTCAAACAATTAAATGGTTTGTCAAATTTAAGATGTGTGTGTGTGTGTATGGGGGGAGCAGGGGAAGAAAGAATGAATAACAAAGCTTTATTAAGAACAGCATTAGCCTGGAATTTAGGACATAAAGGCCTGAATCCTGTTGGTTAGTCTTAACTGTAATAGGCCCTTTCCTCACGGGGGGGGGCAAAACGGGGCCGCGCACGCAGGGGCAGAGCTTACTTGCGAGCAGGTTGCTCCGTCCCTGCGGAGAGCGCGGATCCACTGTTCTAAAGGGCGGTGCTTGGCGGTGCTCGGCGGTGCCCAAAATGGCGGCCAGCGGCTTCCGGCGGTGCTCCGCCAATCAGGACAGCGCGCCAGCTGGAAGCCCACCCCCGGGGAGATCTGTAGGGACGCGCTACCGCGTCTCTGCAGTTCTTCACCGGGGGCTGCCATGGGGCAGCGCGGGTGAGTTTTGTAAAAATCACTTGCGAAGGTGTTTTTTATAAAACTCGCAGCGCCACCCCCACGGCTGCGCTAGAGCAGTTTGAGGTCTAGAGCCTCACTTTTTTTAACTGCGCTAGCACACCCTGCGGTGAAGAAGACCTCCAAGAGAGGTCACCCTAGCGTGGGCAATATGCCCGTGTGGAAATGGCCATAGACCCATGGAAACAACTGATGAACAATGAGGCAAGACATAAGTAAATGCCATTGATTTAATGGGTCTCCTATATTTGGGACTATCAGTAGGATTCAGGCCAATGCATTAGGAACAGGAAATCAAGCAGCCTTGAGAAGAAAGTTTCAAAACTGTGATAACATCACAACAAAGACCCTTTGCTTTTGCTAGCTACTAGGGATGCGAAGAGTATTCAAATATTCAGTAAAAATAAACAAGAAAGAAGCTTCCAAAGCTTCCAGGAGCTCTAACAAAAAATATACTCTGTAACCCTCTTCCTTATTTTTTTTTTGTCCAGTCCATGAATAGACTCAAGGACTACTCCCACCTCCACTTCCACCAGCCCAGACCCACCCTTTTCCCTCCCCACTCCCATGGCCATACAGTAGCTGGAAGGCAGGCAGGAGCAGACAAGGGAGGAGGGTCATTTTCACTATGGACAATGTACCACAAAGACATCATGCAGCAAGACCTCTGGAGAATCTCAAGGGGTATCTGCATTGGCACACACTGACTATGGTTGGTAATCCTCCTTGCTTGGTAGCAATATTCATATAGGAATATTTGGTACCCATATTAAGCAGAAAGCAGCAGAGATTATGCAAAATGAGTTTTTCTTGTTTTTGTTTTATAGAAACAGCAGAAAGGAATCTGGATGCCCTTGTAATTTAAAAGAGAAAAACCCTTGTTTATTGTCTCGGGAAATCCATCTTAGGATACAAAAAGAGATAGGCAAAAGAAGTCGACCTAATATTGGTTGGAAGAGCCCCTAAAAGCTAGTTCTCATATGTGTGTGTAAGCTAGCACTCATTATTGATGTTGGAGCTGAATGGATGCTCCTTCCCAAACAAAGAAACAAAGAGGCAAACTAACTTCCTGAGACAAAGGGGAGGTGAGATCTGCAGATATGAAGGAAGCGACATGCCTTTGGTACATAGAATAAAGAAAGATACAGAGAGGTAAAAACAAAAGAACAGACACTGCCTATACTCCCCTAGTTCATGAATCTAATACATAAAACTCAAAGTTTGTCTGTTTGTCCATATCAAGCAGAGAAGACCTCATATGATTGACTGTGTCAGGCAAGAAGACCTCATATGATTGGCTGCCTGAGAAGATTATATGGAATCCTCAGGTTTGCAGTATAGGGAAGGGTCTTTAGAATTCTGAGCCAGGGAGCTCTTGGGCCTGGCCGGTTGCTATGTAGATGAGGCCTAGCAGCAAGGAAAAGGCCAGTGTATCCCTCAGGAAACCAACCTCTGTATGTAAATGACTCTGAATACAGATTGGATTGGGGAATATGGGGAAAAATTACAGGTACTGGTCAAGACAGTTTGGGGAATTAGAGACACAGGAGCTCAAATCTATGTATTTCAACTTCATCTAATTCCTAAGGTAAGGTAATTCCTTAGGTATTTTTAAAAAGTATTACCTATGACAAAATAAAAACTTGGGCAATGCAGGGTATATCTGCTAGTCATTTATACAAGTCTTGATGCCTCTTTGCTTGAACACTTCGTAGATGATACATGGTTGTGGGAGAGAAGAGGGAGTATTCAATTAAGGGCCATTTATCATTGGCTAGCTGGTGATGGACAAGCCTCCTCACTTAGCTGCCCAGTGTCTCCAGTCAGACACATGGTCATGTGAGCAGAAGAGGGTATGGGAGAAGGATCACCCATCTACAATGGTGATAGCCAGGAATGGTTGAACCTCCTCATTCAACTGCTGCCTCTGACTTCCTTCTCTCTTACCACCACATGGTTGTGTAGGTGGCAAGACGGTAGCAGAGAGTAACTGATTCAAACTTATCTGGCAACAGCTATGATAGCCTAAATGGGCAAGCCTCCATTTTCCTTCCATGTGAGGAGGATCCCTCACTCCTAGCTATGATAGCCAGTAACAGACAAAATTTCTCACCTTGCTACCCATTCCAAGCTGCAGGAGAGAATGAGAGAGAATAGTGAACCAAGGCTTGATGGATAGGCCTTCTTGTTTGTGTGCCCATTGCCTTCCTCCAGCTCATTATGGTGGTGCCAGGGAGTGGGAGAGCCAAATGAGGAGGATCACCCATCACCAGCTATGATAGCCAGAAATCGGCAAGTTTCCTCACTTAGCTGCTCACATCCTGTCCCCTCCATATGCCCATGCAGGCAATAGTGGCTGGGAGTACTGAACAAGGAGGATATTCCATCACTGACTCTGATAGCTGGCAACAAGCAAGTCTCCTTGCTTGGTTGCTCCCATTCCTGCCAGCCACTATATGGTAGAACAACAGGAAAAAAGTGAGCCTGGGGTTGACTTTCACCCTCCTTTGTGACATATTCAAACTGCAGCTTTTGCAGTGGGGAAAAAACTATTTAAATGACTCTTTCTTCCCATTGGAAATGAATAATTTAAACAACATTCCTATGAGCCACCCAACTGATCTCTGTTAGCTGGAATATCTAGAGAAGGGCATTTGACAATGACCACAATTCATGGAAAGTGTCATGTGAAAGCAGGAAGTTCTTTGCTGCGGGACTGAGTAACATGTGGTTCTCCAGATGCTGTTGGACTATGACTCCCATGCTCCCTTACCATTGGCTAGAGTGAATGGGTATTATTGTCTGATTGTTTGAGTGGTTAGATGCACAGAGATTCTTGTTGGAAATAAAGGTCTCTTAGAGCCTTTTCTCCAGCAACAGAGGAAGTATCTACCTTAGAAGGATACATGTGCAAGAACCAAGATGAGGCAGAAAAGAGGTTCTACAATCTTCAAAAGGAGGAATATTTATTAGAATAATCCATTATTCAGCTGGAACAGCCTGATCCTTACTGAACTACAGTACTTTCTCCATATTCATGGCTTTGATCTGCACAAATCTGATTATTTGTGAGGCATGTGCTTGGCTCCCCCCCACACACACTTTTTTCCTCCCCTCATTCCCTTGCATTTCTCATCCAAGGCTTGTGTTTAAAATAGACACTTTTCCTTTTGGGTGAGCAAAGCACCCTCCCACTGAAGGCATGCGGGATGTGGCTGCACATTCAGCTTTGTAGTGTCTGTTGATTGGTCAGATACTCTCTTTGCTCCTACCCCTCCTTTCTCAAGATGGCCACCAATAGTAGCTAGAATGCCAGAACTCTGCTCTTCTCTATTTGAGGGGAAAGTATCGGTAAGCCCTTTACCTTGTCTCCCCCCCCCCCCCGGAATGCTGGGCCAGAGGCAAAGGAATGGGAGAGGGAGCTCTGGAGGAGAATTGTGTGGGCAGGGGGAGTTTGTGGTTTTTCCACTTTTGAAAGGGTCCTGCACTCCAAACCCTCATGAATGTGGAGGGGCTATTGTATTCTAGAAGGTTAGGTAGCAGGAAAACTTGCTTCAGCATGTCCTCCTCCGTGAAGTTTAGGAGAGCACAGGGCAGAAGCCAGAAACAGGGAGTAGTAATCAGCCTGGGATAGAGTTTTGGGTTGTTGTGTTGTTGTTTTTTCAACTAAGTAAAGCCATTTTAGTAACCTTGGCTGAACCAAACTATGTAAACTGCTCATAACATTTTTGGGATAGATGGCAGACAAGAATTAAACTGGCACGAAAAGATAGGTCAAGTTCATAATCTTTCTCTGTCTAAGCCATGTTATTTCTAGTGGGCAAGAAAGGAGCCAGAACAAGTGAAGAACCTGCTGTATACTCTAAGGCTAACAGCATCAGAAGGGGGCCTGGTTGTCAACACTGCTGTGATTGATTGATTGATTGATTGATTGATTGATTGATTGATTTAAATCCTCTTTTATCTCAAAAAACTAGGACTCAAGGTAGATCACAACAAGAATATTTTAAAAAGGTACAGATAAAACCACAGTTATAATCTTAAATCCTAATTAAGCAAATCATTTTGTTTGTTTAAATAAGGTATGTAGAGAGGAATTCCACTCAACACAAAGTATAAGGTACAAAAGAATCTGCAAAATCCTGTATTGTACTGATCTGGACTTCAGTTCAATGAATCTGCATTTGCTTCAGTGCATCATACATATGCCTCAATAACATCATACAAATCAAGCACACTAAAAACTACAATTGTGACTGCTGTTAAGGATCACTGATATACTAGCAGCCAGAAAGGAATATTCACTGAATATCTGTCTCTGTTAGATTTATAAAGTACACATCTGGCAATGCCCTCAAAAGTTATATACAGTGAGAAAACAAGTTATATATTTATCCAATAACTGCAGTGCAAAAAGTTGGACACCAAACCACTTATATCCTTGAGGAAGCATCCCCCCCCCCACAATCTCTTTTCCATGCAATAAATGTGAAGTTGTTTATCTTTTGCTGCAGAAGATCCAGATGTCAAGGCTATCACTTTCCCAACACTTAAACTGCAATGTGTTGATGTTAAGAGAACGTGATAATTATTTACTTCATGGAACTTATTAACTGCCTGTCTGTCTAAGACAGTTAGTGATGTACAACAAGTTAAAACATTGAAACAATAGTGCAAAAGGGGAGGGGAAGCCTTTTTAAAAAGAAAAAGAAATCTCAAACAACCAGCAGAATATTAAACAGCCATGGAGTTATGAAGTAGTCCATGCACTTACAGATTGGCGATACAGTATATTTCTGGCCCATTTCATTTCTTCAGATGAACATTCATATGACCATTCCTTCCCATTTCATCATTAGTATGAAAAGTGAAGGTTAGGTCATATGCAAAGTTCAATTTCTCCAGGTATGTGTGCACACAGCAATTAAAATGTCTGGATGATGTTTTTAAATAAAAAAAATAGTAACAGTCCATCTAAAAGTAAGGAATGAGGAAACTTAGCCAAACTTCCTTATGAAGGCAATTTCACAATAGTAGTCCCAACACCAAGTAAACCTGTTAATAAAATCACCAATGAAAGATTATGTTGGAATAACACGTAATGAGTACTATACAAAAAATATATAAAGGCTTAAGCTAATCATGGAAAGCTCCAGTTATGTCCACACACAACCTTGCTCCTTAGCACAATGAGCACAATTTCCTTCTTTTCCTCCCTCCCCAAACCCAGTCTCCACATATATAATTTATATGCTTATCTCAGTGAAAGTCATATATGTGTCATAATAACTATTATTTTCTAAAAAGTATGTGTGTGTATTTGTGTGTGTGTGTGTGTGTGTGTGTGTGTGTGTGCATGTGTGTGTATATATGTATATGAGAATGAAATTTCTAATGGCCCAAGTGGAATAAACCCATGGGAAACAATGGAACATATCAAGTTCCCATTGATTTAATGAGTCTACTCTAACTAGGAGTAATGTAACCCGTGCTGGCAGACCCAGTCCCAGGGGAGCATAATATTTAATATCCAAAGTTATTAAGCCAGAGGTTCACCGGACAGGAATGTAAACATCCAGGTCTAAAACCGAAGCACAACTAGTGAGGTTAGGCCAACACTCCCCCAGTCACATCTCCATAAGGAAAACCTTGAAAGACACGTAGACACAAACAATGGGCCATCAACAACAGTGACACCTCGAGGGGACTACATGTCCTCCGGATGAGTTTAACAATTGCAACAGTGAGAAATAAAAATGAGATCCATCTGCATAATTCCGTCATCATCCTTTTCCAGGAAAGGGACTGCCCCCGAGGCATGTTTTGCCCTATAATTGAGTCCCCTTTTGGGGCTCTCTTTGGAGAACTCCCACACATAACTAGTGCCCCAACATTCTGCTAGTCAAGAGCTCCCCTCAGCTTTCTTCCTCCACTGAGCCACTTTCGCCTTGCTTTTTCCTAAGTCACAGACTACAGGATCAGGTGCAGTATAAACCGCTCTCTTTCCCTCTGCTTTTCCCAATCTTCATATCTTTTCGACTCATTAGTCCTTGTGCAATTGTGTGAGTGACTGCTTCACTGTGTGTATGTGTGTGGATATTTTCCCAATTCTACTAAATAAATTACTGACAATTGGACATTTGGCCTGGCTCTCGTGTGGTCTGACTCTGTAGACATAGGGTTCAAGATCTCACGGTATTGCCCTGCCCTCCACTTTGCTAAGCAGTGCTCTGCTAATTTCTCCAATCTTTGTATTTTTGGAGCAAATCCGGGTGTCCCCCAGGGATTCCCCCCTAAAAAGTCAGGGTAACAGTAACACTTAGATTTAGGCCAAAAAGAACAAAGCCTTCTCAGAAGATCTCAAAAATCAGTATAATTCAGACAGAAGACACACTCACCAAGATGCTGAATCAAGGACATTTAGCTGATTTTTAATATGTCTGAGGTTGGAGGAAGGGATAACAGAGGAAGACGTTTTGTGGCGCTATTTGGCAGAGAACAATCAGTCCTCAGTGGCATGTACGCACACACATAGGCTTGGCCTGCTTTTTCACATTTGCTGTATTTGCAGGCTGACTTTTCTCACACCTCCCCCCAAGCAAGTATCATGCAGCCCTTTAGGGACCTGGTCTACAGTTTGAGAACCAGTAGAACAGAACTAAAAAGGCAATCAATTGTCACTCAAAAAAATTAAAACAATTAAACAATCTGTCATATTATAACCAAGCACTGAAATCAGAACAGCTTAAAGTATTTTAAAAATATAACTTAATATTATAGATTTAGAGAAAGAGGGGAGAACACCACCTTCCCACTTAAAAGACCCTTCCCCAGCAGCCAGTTTGTGGCCAAAATCCTGTCTCTGCAAGGGGTTTTCTTTAAAAAGAAAAGTGAATGTGAGTACCAGCTATATTCTATCCTGCACCAAAGCTACCACTTCCCTATGTATATAGAACATGCAAACTGGATATCATGCTACAGAGGAGAATGGAGCAATTGGTTCTGTGTGGTTTTGGCATGCTTTGATTGATCACCTGGATAGGCTCTAGAGCATTGCTTAATCCTGCATTTTGTTACATCATCTTGTACAAGATGGCTTTGTATAAAAATAGTTGCCCTAAGACCATGATATCCCAGGTATTATAGAAATGGAGAAACCTCAAGGGTCAGTGACTGCAAACCTTTGCAACAAGGCATGATTCATTACACATAAACCATTCATGACAGATGCTTATTATGTTGCACAGCAAGCAGCCTATGACAAGATAATCTCCAATGGAGACTGTAGTTTTACCTATACAGAAATGAGCAGCAGTCTACAGACTGTCCCCTTCTTGTCAAACTGTTGTTGTACATGGTATGTACACTCATCTCACACACAAGTTTTGCAGGTTTTAGTACTGGGCTAAAATGAGGCAATGATACAGTACCTCTGCAATATTAGCTTTATCAAATCTCTTAAACAGCTGGCAGCCTGTTCAGTGTTTATAATATTGAAAGCCAGACTTACACCATTGTAAGTATTGCAATTCACATTTATAGTCATGACACCATTGCCACAACCAGAAATGTACCAAACAAAGGAGTTTCAAGGTACTCAAGAGCTGGGTGCTGGAGAATGATACATTCCGCTCCCTCCCACCAGAAGTGCATGGTTGAAAAAGCAGTTGTGACAAGTCTCCTTGGAGTCACTGCCTCTGCTTTTTGCACTGCACGTCATTGGCAAGAAGGAGCTGGGTGTGTCATCATTCAGCATTCCAGTCTCCAGTGCTTCAGAATTCTTCCAGTTAGTATAGCTGCCTGGCTTCTAAGGTGCATTTTGGGGAGTTTATTTGAAGCTACAACAACAGAGCTGCATTGTTGCAGCTACACCTAACAATGTCAGCTCTCAGCCAACTACCTCTGTTGCAACCTTCCTTTTTCATTACTATAACCAATAGATGGGATTAGGGACAAAGGAGAAATAGCTCATTTAGAAGAAAGCAGCCATGATATTAGGACCACAGCTTAGTACTTGCTTTGTACACAAAAGGTCCTAGATTCAGTCCCTGGCATCTCCAGTGAGAAGAATCAAATAGAAGATGAGGGGAACAAGCTATGGCTGAGGATTGCTTCTCCAAATCATAATAGTGAATACTTCAGTAGAGGGACAACCAATCTGACATGTTAAACCACAGCATCCTATTGTGTTGTGCTCCATAGCATTCAACTTGCAGAAAGTAGCTTGCACAGAGAAAGCAGCAGCCCTCAAGATGGAAGTTCATATTAAAGGACTGGAATTTCAACAGAATGAGAACAAAAATGGTTTATGGTTCAGTTCTAATTATACTATCATTACTTTTAGGCATCAGTGGTTTCTAGATGTATTCCACAGAATCCTAGGGGAATTCAAAGAGAAGCTATGTGTTCATGATCTGTCAGAACTAAGAGGCTGTATCTATCTTCAGAATGGAGGTAAAAGGAGGAATTCTGAAACAAGAAAATTAACAGAAATTCATAGAGGAAGGAATAATGTTAACTATGGAAAGCAAAGTGCAATCTTTAGCCAATAGTCTCTTTATTGCTTTCAGCACTCATGAGAGTTTTGTAGCTACACTAATCATAAATATGTATTGTGCTGGCTATCTAGAAATTAAACAACCCAGAAGGCCATGGCTGTGTGAATGGAGACTTGTAATCCTTCCAGCAAATAAGTGTCCTTGCCATCTTTGGAAATTCTTGTTTTTACACTCTTCACACTATATTTTAGAGTTGCAGTAATTAGTGAAGGAGTGTGAATTCTGTGTCATAACTTGAGATAAATGACAATTTCTTTTCATTTTATTAAAACAAAACCGCACAGATATCTTCACATTTAGGATGGAAATAACTTGAAGTTTAAAAAATAAATCAAGTGAAACCAAACTGACAGTTTCTTCTATCCAGACCCAGGGCTTGGAGTGGTAAATTTAAAATTCAGAATTTGAATCCCCTATACTTAATTGGGCTAAGACTGCCCTTCTCTTTTGATGAAATGATCATCGCTGTCAAAACCTACATGTCAGTGCAGTCCTCTCCATGCAAGGAATAAGCTTTACTTATTGCCAGGGCGAAAAAAGAAAGGATACAATTTGTTTCAATTAGTTTTTGAAGAATTTAGCAAATTTACTCACTTTTAGATTTTGAATAATTTGAAGATTCAAAAATGCCAATGCAGGGGAAAGTGAAAGATTTTCATCATCCTTATTCATAACCACCATTTTTTTTTTCATTTTATTTAGTGGGTAATTCAAAGTAGATAGTCTACGTGAAGTAACCATGACATAACATCATGCTTTTGAAGCAGAGTGTTGGCCCAGGCATTAACAAATCAATGACACTCAAGTTATAGAGGTTACATTTCACCAATGAGCTGGTAAAGCATGAAGACACTCCAGCAGGTTTGTCTTGCCCACTTGCCTCAAAGTGTAATCAAAGCCTTTCCTCTAATTTCCAAATGCCATACTTGTCTTAGCTACCCAGCAGCTTTTTCTTTCTTACATAAGCCTGGAATCAAGCAAAGAACAAAAGGCCAGTTGTCTGACTGTTGTGAGAGGATGTCAGAACAAAGCTGACATATCTAAATTCACTATCTAATTAAATCTTTTTAATTATCTCCACCAGCTCCAGATCTCAGTGTGTGTTAATAAAACAGGGATGCACCTGTGAAGCAGTTAACTATTCATCACCCAGTTGGAGGAAAGGGTACAATAAGAAAAGCAAAGGACAAGGATACAAAAGGAAGGATATAAATAAATGGTAATTATGCAAGCGGGAAACTTTTCTTCCAGCATTCATTCATTTATATTGGTTCAGTCTTTGTCTCATTTGTTAAACAAAAAGGAAGACTTTTTTTAAAAAAAGTGCAAAAATGCTTTGTGAATTGGGTATAAGTTTCCTTGTGACATATCATGGGGCCAGAGGCAGCAGTGTCAGAAAATGCTAGCTTCTGCTAGCATGTTTCAGAATTTACTTTTTCTGAGATGGGAAAATCAGTGAGCTTGACTTTGTCCCACATTTGAAGCAACCTGTGAATTTTGGTAAAGTCTTTAAAAATGAAAGAAAAAAAATCTCACCCCTCTGCACTGGCAAAATTCAATAGGTACAACTGGTCCCACAGTTCATTTGTTCTCTGACAGCATATTAAAATGCAAAGGGCCTCTCAGGAAGGGAAAAAAAGATGGTACAACATTAATTCAGTACTAACATGGTCAAATAGACAGGGATTCAAACTTAGGCTTTTAAGAATTAAATAGTCAAATTCCCAGGAAAACACTAAGGAATTTAGGATTTCATCTCTCATTCATTAAAAAAAAAAAATTTCAAGTGCGTTCCAGAAATGAAGAAATTTGCACATTCTGATAAATTCTGTAAACACCAAGATTTTTTTTTTTAAAATACATTCTTCAAAAGTGAACGGAGTTACCATCTCTTCCTAGATTAAATACTGCAGGCCAGCCACACTGCTTGATGAATGGCTTCAGTCTACAATAGAAAAAATTGTAGAAATAAGAGAAAACTAGTTGGTTTCTTCCCCACGCTTTGGCTTCTAGTATTTCCATGCTTTATATGATTCTGCTATACCACACTGTCAATTCCAATGGTGGCTGTTGTCTGTGTGGTACTATTGATTCACCCTTATGTCTTAAATGCTACAGATTGTGATGTTTCACTAGCACAGAAGTCGCTGCATATCATTGGTGTGAGGAACTGTTAGAGGCCAGGAGAGCAGTTACCAAAGCCCATGGTTGTGTCAAAGACAACAAGGAAAATCAGTTTGCTGAGAACTCCAGCAGGCCAGGAAAACAGTACAATAAACCTAGGAAGCAGGCCTGACACTAAACAAGGGCCAATTAGAATCAAGGGCAGGTGTTTCAGTGCCCTTCTGGAAACCAGCATCTCTTGTCAGGTGATGAATGAAGCAACTCATTCCTTCCATTGAAAGAGGGAGACCCACCTGTGATGATTCAGGTCAGTGACAGTCCTTACCCTTGATAACTGCTCCACTTTCCCTCTTTCTTTCTAATTGACGTATTTTATAATAAGACTGGGCCTTAAGGCTGTAAAATTCTTGTAGATGATTCTTCTGGGTTTCTGTTGCCAGCCCTCTTGGTCCTGTCCCAGACACTGTAGTTATAGTATATATTCTGCACTTTGCACCAGCTTGTTGGCACCCCTCCAGTAGCTCTAAAAGCAATAACCTCTATTTTAGACAGTTGTGGGTGATGCTTTTTATGATGGCTTTACATTACTGAAGTGTCCCAAAGTAGCTTTTGGATCCAAAGGGAGATTCAGTGACTTCACCTTGGACAATGGGCTGCTAGCAGTTGAGTGCTACACCCTAGTGACACAGACATTGGCGAAAGGGAAATCAATAATCAGACTGCATAAAAGAGATTTATTGTTTGGCAAATGGGTAGTGAAAATGTCAATTGTTAGTGAGGGCTAATGCTTGCAGTAGAGCTAGGCCAAGAACATTTAAGACTGATTTTTTATTTGATTGTGGGGGAGAAAAACCTAATTGGGATGGGATTTTAGAAAGGATTTCAGTTATTTATATGAGGTCTTTCAGGCTCATCCCACACTGGAGGAAAGACTTTGGGTGTTCCTGTACAATCTTTTTAATAAACACTTCCTAGGATTTTGTTGCTGCTAGAATATATGAAAGTCATGGTTAGTCAGTATGGGCTCTTCTTCCCTGCCAGCAAACTACCCCATACTCACATATTCCCCTGAAAGTAGCAGTTTTTCTTTGAAGGAGAGGGAATGGATATCAAATTAATAAAAGTGTTAGAGCTGCTTGAAGAATTCAGTCTTCACAAATTTCGATACGAACTGACCAGTACATACTTTCTGGACTAATGTGTGAATCAGAACTTAATTACCCCACAGATTTTGTGCTTTTTGTATATTGTGACATAGTTCTCAGTAAGAACAGAAAATCCCTTCTAAATATGTATTTAAATGTGTATGTATTTTAAATCACAGATTAAAGTAGAAAAGCCTAAAAGCCGACTTATGGCTGAGCACATGCTAAGAGTGAAAAAGAACATAAAGAGGCTTACTGACCAATCTCTGGGGATGGCTTACCCCCAGGAATGGCTTTGCAAGGTCTTTTCTGCAGCTAAGTCTTCCCTTGTTACACTTTCCCTTTCTTTATGATTTTTCTTAGACAATGGCAGCAAGGGCTGAATAGCTTCAGAGAAAGAATCCTAACCCCATTTTGAGAAGCAAGTAGCCATATTTTAGGTATTCATTCCTCTGCATTAGTACAGGGAGCAAAAGAGGTGTGCTCTTATCTCTCTTATCCCAATCTCATGGTGTTGCTGGAAAAACTCTAAAGAGGAACTGTAAGCATGTTCAAATTATAGAACTCTATGGGATTGGAAGCCCGCTTTACTGGAGATCCTGACTGCATAGAACTCTGTAATTGTGTTTAACCAAATATGATTCCAGCTCCTTTTCAGCCTTTCCCCAGAAACACAAGATGATCAAGGCCATTTCTGCATCAGACAGCTATAGTGCTATTATTCCACTTTCAACATCCTATGGAATCCTAGGGTTTGCAGTTTAAAAAGGGGCCTCAAAGGCCCCTCCCTAAGCTGTAAACTCCAGGGTTCCATAGAATGTTGAAAGTGGAATAATAGCACTATAACAATGTAGTGAGGAAATGCCCCAAAAGTGGACAGGACAGGCCTGAAACACATCTTCCTAGCTCTCTCTATTCATGTAGAGACATGAACCTCTGAAAATGACTGCTGTAAATCAGCAGACAGGATTAGAATGCAAAAGGGTGACCTATACATATTCAGTGTGCCCACATGTAATTACGTACCAGATTGCCTCCAGTTGCTGATTGAAACTGTGGCCCAGTCAGGATGAAGAGGTGAGAGTTTATTTTGGAGAACATCTGCCTCCCGAACCCCACAACCAGCCACTGGGAGAGCCAGCCATCCTGAGAACCACGGCCCTTAAAGTGACTTTTGCAAGCTCTGGAACAAATCAGTAGCATATCCACATCCAGTCTGTGTTAGCACTGGCAGTTTTTGAATCACCACCTGGGGAACTAAGTCATGTCTGGTTTCACAATCCCTTTGATAATGCTCATTCCTATTACAAATAACACTTCCAGATGACCAAGCTAGGCTTTAAGATGTGCATTATTGAATTATCCAGGAGGCCACTGGTTTGAAAAGGATCAGTTTGATTCCAAATCCTGTTGTGTTTTAAATTCTGCTCTGCTTTAGCTTTCCATAAAAATCTTAACCACAGCATAGCTCTCATTAGCTAGTTTCATTAATTAATTTATCTGTCTTGATTCTTTCTGTTGTAAATCACAGATCTCCAGCTTCATTTCTGTTGGATCACTTTGGACACTGCTCTTACTGTTTATCTTTGTACCCAGCATGTCCTCTGTCCCTGGAATGGTGCATCCTCTAAAGAAAAAAACAAAACAGAAGACATCTGTAGTGTAGTCAGGATTATGACAGAAGGTATATATATAGCTAGCAGATGGAGGCCATTGAGCTCTTAGGGATAAATCTGTTATATGGACTTGACACTGATAGGCCCTCTTAGAGGAGCATGGGGTGACGCCAGAATTTTTCCCTGACAGATGAAAGCAGTAAGACAGCCAATAGACATTAAAATATTATGAAATATTATGAAATATTATGAACATGTGAATCACGAACCTTATTTTCCTTAGTGTAATTTTTTTATGGTCCCAAAGTAGACTAGATGAATGCGTAGTTTAAAAATAACCTTTTTCTAAACCGTGTTCAAAACCTTCCTGTAGGCAATGTATAGGCCTTTTGGTAACCTCTCGTCAAGTGTCTCAATAGCAAGCCCTCAAATTACTGAAACTATGGGAGAGTTGCCAAATTAGACAATGTTCAAGCCTGTCTTGAACTTTGGCTGATTTTTTCATTTCCCAGAGGTGCTACTGTCTCACCACCCTCACCTTCCTGTCTTTTGCACAGCTGCAGGATAGCAGATTGGGCACTCAAGAGCTAGAATAACTTTCCTCACTGTAACACGGCATTCTGCACAGTGCCTGAGCTATAAAGTCACACCTCAGAGCGATGATCTCCCTGTCCTCTTCCTTCTTTCCTATTTTGCAATGTCATCAACAACTTTTGGTTGGTTTTATGTCTTGCCTTCCTGCCTGCCCCAAAGATAGTACCTAAGGAAACTTGCAGTATTAAAATCATCACCATCAAGCCAAGTATTTCTTTCAAGAATGGTTTGACCCTACTAGGGAGCATCCTAGGGTCATTTGGAGCAAGGGCTCCTACAGCTAGAAGTGAACTGGATGGAGCTTTGGTTGGATCCACTGTGAGACAGTCATTATGTTCTCCTAGCTTTTCACTACATATTAAAAATACAATTCCATGTGTGATCCCCTATTTTCTCCTCCCCACTTAAAAAAAAAAACTGAGTCTGGATGCTCAGGGTTCACAGTGGCCAGGAGCACATTTGAACAGTTGCAACTAGTGTGCCAGCTCTGCCCATTCCTTGAGATGTCAGATTTGGTATGGCATGGTGATACATGGTGATACATGCCTTGATTGCATCCTATTTGGTTTACTGCAAATGTACCCTATGTGAGGTTCCCTTTGGAAACTGTCCAGAAACTTCTGTGGATCCAAAATTCAGCAATCAGACTGTCTACAGAAAACATATAACTCCCTTGTTGAAACAGCTTAAAAGGCTGTCAGTTGGATTTTCGGGCAGTTTCAAAGTGCTGTTTTTGACCTTTAAAGTCCTACACAGCTTGGGTCCAGACTGGCTGACTGTATCTTCCCATACAAATCTGCCCAAATTTTAAAATTGTTGGGGAAGAGGTTTCTCTTGGTCCCACCACCATCATCACAGGTGTTTTCAGAAAGGACACAGGTGGAATCCTCCTTGGTAGCTGCTTCCAAGCTGTGGAACTCCCTCTCACCAGTAGTTCGGTTGGCCCCCTCGCTGCTCTCTTTCTGATGGCAGGCAAACCCCTTTTTATTTAGGCAGGACTTGTTCTTTATTCATGTGGCAGAAAGGTTTTGTAATGTGATGTGCCTTTTTTAAAAAAAAGAAGGCTTAAATGTGTTTTGAACTATTAAACTTGGTACTTCTAAAAGCGTTTGTTTGTTTGTTTGTTTGTTTAAACAACTTCTGCATGACAAGATTTTAGCTGTACTTTGTTTGAGGTTGTTAAAAGCCACAACTTTAGTATCCATGTTGAGAGAAAGGTTGGATATAAATTATATATATCTTTTTAGAAACCTCATCTTTGTCCTAGAACAGGAGTGGGCACCTATGGTAGGTCTGGGGGGACATTTTTCTGCCTCTGCTACTACATGGTGAACACAGAAACTGCCAAAAAATGCCAAAATAACACAAGAAACTGAATCAAATAGCCAGGATTCCACATATGCTTTTAAAATAGGTTGGGTTTTTTTATGTTTAAACAGTACAGGGAGGCCTATAGCCTATTTAAAAAGTGAATTTTCTTTCCCAGAAGCTTCCAGGAGAGGATGTTTACCACTTCATGGGGTCAGAAAAGGAGTAGTCTGGAAGACTTAAAAGCTGGAAAAAGAGCATTTGGGCGATGCATGGAGCCCCAGGACCATATTTTGCTCACATGTCTCATTTTATGGCTCAAACATTTCTGTGTTGTTCAGTTCTTCCAACATTAACCAGAAGTCTCTGCTGAGTTAGACCTTCTATCCTGGCTTCCTTGGCTGATAGTATCCCGTATTGTTGAGTCAGGAGATTTTCTCAGTTTTTGTTCTTCTATACACTGTATTTTCCCATTATACCTGGGTTCTGCTTGCTCTTTTTCTTTTTAATCAAATTTAGAACAGTGTATGTCATCCTTGAATTTCCTGTCAAATCTCTATGAATTGATATAGAAAACACATCACTATATTTTTGATAAGTGCTCTAAGCTCACAGAGTCCTGAAGGCCTTACTTAGTATATTTTTCTTCTTCCTCGTGTAATACTGTAACATAGTGATCAAGCTGAAATCCCTAATCCAAATTTCAGGTCAACTATGAATTTACTTGGACGTTCATTGTCTCTCAGCCTCAGTACCTTATTTGTAATATGAGGACAATGCAAACGGTGGTCTGTCTTAAAGGAAATCTATGTTAAAGGATAGTTCTGCTGAGATAAGTGATGGGATCAGGTGACTTCCACCGGTAATGAGTTCAAGGAATGCAAGAGGAGGTGCAAGCACAGGCTAATTCTGTTCCCTGCCAGTGATATGCCCAGAAGTCACAAACACTCAAGTCCATATGTCCAATACACATTTGAACGTGCTTTACATTTGTATCAATGTGTACATGGAGAGATCCTCCATGAGAGTGGAGACTTTCATCAGACCTTGTGTAGTCAAACAGAGGATCTCTATGAATGGTCAGTGGCAAATAGGTGAGGACCCTTCTCATGTGGACAGCATGAGGGAGAGGCAAGGCTACCATGAAGATTTGTGAGGAATGCAGGCTAATCTACATAGCACAGTACCTGCATACCAAGTTATCTGAATCCTCTCCAGTGCTTAGGAAATGGGTTAAAAACTCCATAAGTAGCCTATATCTTAAAATTGGTATTATTTTAAATCTTGCCTTTCCAGAATAAGGAAAAACTGTGAGATAAACTGCTGAAAAGAGCTCAAGGGCAGGTTAAGCAGGGAAATGGCAAATAGTAAGGGTTAAAAAGAAAAGGAAGGTATCATCCTCAGCAGAAATGAAACAATGTTTTTCTGAAAACAGAATCAAGACAGACATAGTAGCATAAACTATCCAAATTGACATTTTTTTCTGTGTCATAAGAAAAATGCATTATGGTGCACTTCAGGTTTATATTTTATAGAAAGACATCCAGGTCAGTTAGTTTAAGTACAGTGGCCTTGATCTGGATCTCTATTTTCAGTGCTCCCTCACCCACCCACAGCACACATACTTCACTTCTAAAAGATTATCAGTTTTTTTAAAAAAAAAAAATCCAAATTTCACAACAAAATCCATAATTTCACATTTCAAATCATATTTAGCTTGTAGGGGACACTTTTGATCACTGGTGGAGTAGAACCAAGTTTTCAGGCTCAATGCCCAAACACCCTCCCCCATTTTAGAAACTTTCAATCTGTAAAGGCAGATGTTAAGTGCTTGCCTGGAGGTAAGGGAGAATTGTTGCAATATTTGCAAATCTCCACTATTTGAGTCTCCACAAGCATAACAAACAGTGGGAACGACCATTAGTTTGTGGAATCATGCTATCACACTGAATATCCTTCTTAAACGAGTGGGGCCTTAGAAGCTATAAATAAATGGGAGAGGTACCATGTGCTTCAAAGCCCCTGATGAAAAAAGAAAGGAAAAAATGTTGAACAAAAATGGAGACAAAGTTATAAGAGTGGATATCATTCAATGAAAGAAGAAAAAAAATGCCTAGCTAGATGCTCTGAGATAGCGAGATTCCTATGAACCATTGCAGCAGAGGCAGATGAAAAGGAACTGAGGGAAAGAGATGGAAGACCAGTGCAGGTACAGTTGGAATGTGCAAGACTATCACCCCAAATAGGGCTGCTTATCTATAAAAGTTTCCCAAAGAAACTCTGTGTAGGCACAGAACAACCCATATGTGTGAGTTCACATATGACCACTCAAAGAACCACAGTTATAGGTAAGCAATCTGCTAGGGAATGATTGACACATAGGCGCATATATATATATATATTTAAAGGGTAAAAACAACAACACCTGCAACTTCTTCTGGGAGTCTTTGTCCTTTCTGAATTTAGCTACAATCGTTGCTGAGACTGAGAAGAAAGAGGTTGATTTTTTTCCTAGTGAAATCTTGGAATCCAAAGTATTTGGAAGTGGCTTATACTTGAATGGATGACAAATGGGCATTAACTTTACAAAAATATTGTCTCCTGGAGGAGATCTGAATTTCTACAAGAGATTTGTTGATATGGATCAACACAGCTGCCTGCTTTTTTGGAGCTGCCTTGGGAGCATGGCCACGGCACAATGTGATGAGCACCCACATGTCAATATTTACAACCTCACCACTGTTCCTCATGAGTTTTAAGGAACTGTTTGTTCAGGGGAATTACAACAGCTATTCATTCTTCATTTCTACTATTATGCAGTGTCACACAGAAATGAGTACTGTATGGGAAAATATCTATTATAAATTAAAGCAGTATATAAACAGAAATGAATATTAGTTTTAATAAACATATCCTCCCTGGGATTAGCTACACAGTGTACATCCCACACTACAGTGCCTGTAAGCTTAGAGAAACTTATTAAAATAACCAGAGTAATTTTGTAATTCACACTTGGACTGCAAATCTGATGGAGCTTGCAGTAATATTTAATGAAATATTACATTGTTTAAAGTATTCCCAGTGAAATATGTTCTTAATTGATTTCTGACCTGTGAAAAACACTACAGAGAAAGAAAGATGAGATAAGACAAGATAAGATATTAGCCTCCTGTTTCAAGTATTTTCTCTCCTTTGGGCACTTTTCTCATAGAAAACCAATGTGACACCAACAAGCATATCATGGGAGATACCACTAGACTGTTTAATAAAATCATGTGGTGGGAGTAAAAGGTGGAAACATCTTCGATAGGAATCTAATGTCCATATCCATAGACTTTCTTCCTTTACTGCCTCCAAATCCTATAGGTCATCAACTTGCTCCAATGTTGGGTTTTTATCAACCAGCTCATAACACATAATCACTGAGAGAAGATTCCCTATTGAGGTACATATGGCTCTGAGCACTGGATTACTTCAAATATGCACTATAGGAGAACTCATTGATCTCCAAAAGATATCATAGATCATCAGGTAAATGTTGGAAAAGCATGTCAAAAATTCACAGTTGGTTTGGGTGACGAATCTTCTTGAAAACCTTGGATGAAAAATGCCGGAAAAAATTGTAGATGAACTAAGCATCTCCCGACCCCATTCACACTACACAATTATAGCATTATTATTCCATTTTAACTGCTATGGTTTCATCTTAGGGAATCCTGGAGTTTATAGTTTGCTGGGGGACTAGAGCACTGGATAAGAATTCTAAATGCTGCTCCTTACATTGAACTTCCAAGGATTCCATTGGATGTTGCCATGTCAGTTACAGTGGAATAACAGAACTATAATAATGTAGCGTGATGGGGGCCCAAGTCAAGTGAAGGATGGCACTAGCTTGAATCAAGCTTATAACATACACCAGTATAATTCACTTCTTCAAGTGGGGCATACTGGAAGCATGGGGACATCAACAAACATTGCCTCTGTCAGGAGATAAAATTGCCCTGCTTGGCTCCTGAGCAACCAGGAGCCAACAAGACAGCTTTGTTTCCAGAGACAAGTAGCTTTTGCTGCCATTTCCATCAAATCAGTGCTGATATCACTACATATACCTCTGCTGCCATGCCTCCTTCACCACCAGAACAGCCACAGTGCTCAGTAGGATCTTGGCCTCTGTCTGACTTCTGTAGGCTTAATATTTCTATCTTGCATTGGCCACCAGGTATATTTCAAAATCATAGGTTGTTATGATAAAGACCAAATAAAAATTTTTGGAACAGTTATTGTACTCTCTTTTTCTTTCCCTCTCCCCTCATGCACCCTCTCCTTTCCTTCTACTTAGTCAGATTATTCTACTGAAAAGTTTTTGCATGTTAAAACTGTATGGGACAAACCTATTAATATATAGAAACTTTTTAAAAGGATCAAAGCCGATTCAGCCTGCTTCTCTCTATCCCTTTTTATCCTCATTCCATTTTATTGTATTTCGTTTTATTTTCTATTAGAATAGTCGTTAGTCTTCCTCATAGGCACACACCCCTGACAGCTGGGGTCTTGACTGCCATAGCACTGCTGAAGTAGATTTTTTCCTCAGTTTTAACTCACCCTTCACAGCTCACCAGTTAGTTACACTGTTTTTGATGAGAGAGCCAGGAAGAGTGAGGTCATGCGAACAAGAGATGAGAGGAAAACAAGAAGAGGAGGAGATGCAGAGGCTCCCACAAGGAACTCCAACTCCCACTGAAAAGGTCAATGTGTATTTGAATCATCGGCAGTGCTCTGTGCCACAGATATACACTCAACCCAATGCAGAGACACTTGATAAAGAGGCTAACGAACTGGAAAGATTGCAGCAAGAACAGAATAGGCCCCTCTTCTCCAAGGCTTCCCATGATGCACCATTTGGTTGCCATGGTGATTTGAAAAAGAATTTGGTGGTTGTTGTTGCTGTTTTGGAGACCCTTTGCTATTCCTGTTAACCTTGACCTTTTGTGTTTTTTTTTCATAAGAGATAAGGAATTCCATTTCTTCTTATCTGGTTGTGGCTGGCTGCCTTGCTGGCATTGATGAAGGCAAGAGGTGTACCAGGGGCTGTCGAATTGTCTCTGCGTGTTTAGATTCCAAATTGATAAGCAACAGAAAATAGCATAGGGATTGTTAATTAAGGCTGATATTGGAAAGAGCTCTTCTTTTTTTGCTGAACAATGAATTCTTTATGCTTCAAAAATGAAGAAATTATTATTAAACATACATAAGAGCAGGAAATGAAGGTTGGGGTGGTAAGATAAGAAATGTGCCTTCGGTCAAGTATGAAGATGCCTTGGGCCTAACTGATAGACATACAGGTTCAATTAAAAAGAAGCCTGTGTTGTTATGGTCATGGTTTATGTTCAATAAGCAGCCCATGAATACTTCCTATTTGCTTTTTTACAAAGGATGGGTTGTCAACAAGAAATAACTAATGATATGGAATCAGATTAGACAGGTTAAATGTGAGGAGGTTTTGATGCCTACTAAAAGTATCTGAAGTTCACTATTCCCAACTAAGAGCAGTCTGTTGTGTATGTCCAAACAACAAAGGACAAGTTTCATTATTCAACACATGGAACTGGTATTTTCATCCTTGGATACCCCTCTTTCAGACACAACCTTTGTTTCTGGATGGGCTGACATTCTGGGAAGTCTCCTTGTCAGTACTGCTCAGAAATTAAGCCCTTTTATGTGCACATCCAGGAGATAAGCTTCAAGAAAGTTTTTACTTTAAAAAGGAACAGATGGATGAAACCATGAGAATACCACACATGTATATTTTAGACAGTTTGGCTATAGTTGACTGTCTGACTATGGAACAACAAAACTGAAAGTGCGTATATCCATTGACAAATGGTCTTCCAAAATGATGAGAACAGACTTTTGTAATTCTCATGGAAAGATTATTATACTCAGTGGTCACCAAGCATGGGTCTCTAGCTGTTGTTGGACTTCAACTCCCAGAAAATTATATAGTGAGCAATAAAGCCTGAATGGCTTCAGACACAAGTGCAAAATGACTGTTAATTTGTACCAAAGACCAAGGAGCAACTTCACTTAGCAACAACAACAGTGCTATACAACAGTTCTAACAGCAGTTTCCCCTAGCGACACAGCAAAAAATAAAAACTGTGTGTAGTGCCCATGGAGACAATAGCCTAAATCTCATTGTTGCTTCTAGCTAGAACCAAACAAATAATTGTGTCTATGGGACTTACATAAGTGTTGGTTTACCACCAGTGGCTGCAATCCTGCATGGTTCAGCACAGCAGTTCCTCATGCTGAACAACACTTTGTTGTTGTCGTGTGCCTTCAAGTCATTTCTGGCTTAATGGAGACCCTAAGGCAAAGCTATTATGGGGTTTTCTGGGGCTGAGAGTGTGAGACACATGTAAGGTCACCCAGTGGGTTTCCATGGCCAAATGGGAAACTGAACCTTGGTCTCCAGGATCATAGTCCAAAGCTCAAACAACTACTTTTACATGCCAGCTCTTTGACTGGCACTACACTGAGCCATTTTCCACCACCTTCTCTGCAGAAAACAAGCTGACTCTATCCTCTATATGATATCTCTTCACACATTTAAATGTAGCTATAATATCATTTCTTATTCTTGTTTTCTTCAAGCTAAACATACCCAGGTCTCTAAGCCATTCCTCATAGGGCACAGAATAATACTTATGAATTATATTTCTACCCACTCCCAGTTCAGCACTGCTGTAGTATCTCAAAACAAGTGTTGATGTGTGTTTCTACATCTTCCTGAACAAGAGTTATTATAGCCTTCCAAGTATATAATCTGATGGAGATATTAGCACCTGACACATACCTGACATAGACATTATACAGTTTTGTTGCCTGTCTGATAATACCTTGAACAGCAGAAGTGTTCTAATTTCCATCATTATGGCCTCTGCTCCTTCTGTTAGATATATTTGTTGCTTCTGATTTCATTTATACAGACTTTGTGTTTTAATTGTACATTGCCGTGAGAACTATTACTATAGGGTCACTAATAAATCTCAGATATTACCAAATAAACAGAAATAACCGTGGCAGAACTCCTGGCATTATTCAAGTTATCATAGTTGAGAGATGCTCTAAAGCAGGGGTGCTTCCAAGGGGTGGTTTTACAATCCACCATGGGCTATACCACCCTGCTATTCTACTGACAAATTTGAGGCTAGAACACAAACCAATGGATTCAAATGACAAGAAAAGAGATTCTTTCTAAACATTAGAAAGAGCTTCTTGGGAGTAGGAGATTTTTGACAGTAGAACAGACTGCTTTGAAGGATGGTGGGATCTCCTACTTTGGAGGTCTTTAGGGAAAAGGCTAGACTTTCAAGAGTGTTTTAGTTGTGTATTCCTGTATGGAAGAGGATTGAACTAAATGGACCATTTGATTCTATAACTTTATGCCCACGTATAATGTCCGAAAGAAATTCCCCTTTTGGCTGAAGAAAACAATCCAGTTCTTCTGTATAACAGAAGTTTCAGAAAATCCGAGATGAAGACTGGTGGGCATTGAAAGTTATACAGTAGAAAACATATGATGGCCTACTATGTCTGCCTTTTTTCACATAATCCCATAGCATAATGCATACAAGATTAGTCATTATACAGATTATTAGGCTGACACACCAAGATGGCATGAAAATAGGATCCATGATTGCCCAAGTTTCAAAGCCACTGTCTGAGTCAGACCTTGGAAATGTTGTTTCTGAGAACTAGAACTTATAAGATTTCCTGTTCTGCATTGATACGGCCTATGCATGCGGGGGGATTCTGGAAGTACTAGTTTTTAAAAAGGAATATTTGCATGCTCAGGTCTGACTACTTCGGCTGGAGTTCAATACCTTATACTGGCAGTACCATTTTTTTTCCGGGGTCATGCAGTGGTAGAAAATGTGGACACTGTCCTACCCAAATAAGAATCCCGTCCAATGTTTTTTCCTTCAGTCCTTCACTTTCTAGCATTAGAGTAACATAAAAGTTCAGGTAACCGTATTGAAACAGAGTTTAGGTATCCAAAGAAAAGCCTATGGTAGAATCATGTAAAACTCCAACAGCAGTATTTCATGAACTTTCTCAAATATTGTACAAGGAAATTTTTCCATGCATGTATACTCTTTATGCTGCATGACTCAGGTTTAGTCCACCAATTGTGTGTAAAAATTCAGTCTCAGTTTTGACATATGTGCTGACACCATACAGACAGTTGCTACTCAATCAGAGAAAAGCAAATTCAGTAATCTTGGCTTCTAAGGGTAACGTATTTGGTGGAATTTCAAGAGTGCAGTTTCTGTACAAGCTTACAGAGAAATTTTAATAAGTTAGCGTTTATTAACAGGCCAATATCATTATAACAGGATGACTACACGCTACGCATTTAATTCCTAGTCATCATTATTTAGTTTACACAACTATTTTGCACCTCTAAAATTTTGTATTTTAAATTAATTTGCATTTTTAGAAGCTTCACAAAATAATTTCTAATTAAACTGATTAACTGAGGCTTACTTTCATTGCATATCCTCTGACATTTCACAGATGAAAACCAGGACACATGTGGCCAAGCAACATCAGAGTATGGTCAAGATGGCAAAAATTGTTAATGAGGAAAAACACACAAGCTAGGAAAGGCTGCAGGAGTTTGCTTTTGCCCGAACCTACTGAGAACTGATTTTGCCCCTCTTGTCCTTGCCTCACTGCTGAGTTAATTGGGTGAAAATTAATGTTGGACTTTGAAGTCAGTTTTGAGCAACTGAAATAAGCTGAAGACAAAGCGGGAAAGTGGGAGGAGCAGAGAGAAACTGGGATGTTTTAAAAGCAGCTAGAAAAAAATGGAATGGTAGACGACAGGTGCCAAATTGGAACAAATGGAAGGAATTTTGTCCTTACCTATAAAAACTTTTTTTCTCCATAGATATTTGTGATGAACAATGCCCAAACCTCCCCCCTACCCCATTTTTGCCTCTACTCACCTGAAAAAAATTTGTCTCACTACACCTCTGGTAGCTGGAGAAGCTACATGAAATCTACTAGTTCTGAGCAGTCTGTTTCTCCATTGCCTCACTTTCTTCATTGCCACTAGGCCTGTGGCCTTTTTTCTCCTTCTGCCACTCTTTACACTCACAGAATTTAAAATGGCTTCCATGTTTCAGCTGCAACACAATGCATTCCTTTCTGTTGCTGGAATTATAACCCACAGACAGCACCAGGGCCTAGTTCAGACAAGGGTCCTTTTTGCACAACACTTTCAATGCGAAAGGGCCCCTTGAGCATCGCACACATGTGAGGAGTGGTCCACACGATGCACTCACATTTGTGCAACGCTCCAGGGCCCGGCAGGGACCACTCACTCATTTTTCATTTTCGGCTTGAAGCCGAAAATGGTGTGCAGTCGTGCATCGCTCCGGGGCCCCGCGCTCACTTACCTTGTGTGCAGAGCCTCAGGAACCGAGCCAGTCGCACTTCCTGTCTCAGTGCAGCCTGGGAAGGTCCCAGGCTGCACTGTGAAAGGAAAAGGTGGGGCTCTCGCACAAGCAGGCAGCTCGTGCAGAGCCGAAGAAGCAGGGAAGCAAGAGCCTCTCTTCAGAGGCTGCTCACGTTAGCACCACACCCCAGTGCCGAAAATAAGTGAGTTGCAGAAAAGGTAAAGGTCTCTGTGTGCTCTCTGTTTAGAAGCATAGGCAACAAGGATTTATAAACTCCACACAGCTCCTTAAATTGCTTTTGTGCACATCTTGCCCCAAAGCTCCCTGGAGTTCTTGCTTACTTGCAGAAATGTGCCTGACCCATCAGTCACTGGCAATGTGCTACATTTCATCTTCAAGTGTGAAAGGGAAAAAAAAAACAGTTATAAAAGATTTATTGAAACAAATTTCTCTTTCAGTGGAGAATGTGGGTTGATATGATTGCCTTTTCATTTTGTCTTTCTCTCTCCTCCTGAGCTTACAATTTGAACAATTGCCCGGGCTTGTTTGCCCATTCCCAGCCTGCCAAACCATTTTCAATAACAAGATCCATCTCTTCCTCCTCAGGGCTGCATTGTCTTCATATCCTTGGAGAACAGATGCCTTCACTCCCTTTTATCACTTGAGCAACATGTGTTTAGATTGTAAACATCCTGATAACACTTTTGTTAGCTCCTCAGAAGTGAAATAATAAAGCTATTGATAACATTTCTAGTAGTGATACTCACAACTACCACCTTACTCTGTGATTACAAGGAACAGGCAAACAACCTAGGTGTCATGTTTTGATAGGAATTCCATCACTGTTGAATTGATGCCCACAAGATAAAGCTTCGGAAACAATATCCTTGATCATGTTACTTTGCTCAAGTAAGGTAATAAGGTAAGAAATGCTATTTCAGGCCAATTTACCTTTACGGAAGTACAGATCCCTGAATTCCGCACTTGAGGTTGTCTTCTCTTTCCTAACCTGATATCCATTCTGTGTCTGGTTCTACTTTTTGAAACATTCACAAGTTTGTGTGCATCAATACCATCATCATCATCATCATCATCATCACCATCCTGCTTTTTTCCCAAAATTGGGACTCAAAGAGACTCACAATTTAAAAAACAAAAAACAATACACTTAAAAACGTAGAAGAGTGAATAACTGAAATAGAATTAAAGTATTTACAGAAGGAATAAAAATGCAATTTAAAAAGTATTTTAAAAGTTCTTAAAAACAACAATTAAAACAATACAGTACTATACAGATCCAGTGTCTCAAGGAATGGGCACAGTTGGTGCACATGCTTTAAATGTGCAAAAGCACTCTTAGCCACCATAGAGAACTTGGCCTCCAAGTTCAAAGTTAAGTCCAAGAGTACTTCCAGATTGTGAAACTATGTTTTCAGGGGGAAATTAACCACGTCTAATACAGGTTGAATCTCAGTTCCCTGATCTGCCTTCCAGGAGCACCTCTGTCTTGTCGGGATTAAGTTTCAATTTGCTTGCCTTCATCCAGTCCATTATTGATGATAGACACTAGTTTAGGACCAGAACAGCTTCCTTAGAGTTGGGTGGAAGATGCAGCAGAGTTGGGTGTCATCTCCATATTGATGGCAGTACACTCCAAAACTCTAGATGACCTCTCCAAGCAGTTTCATGTATATGTTAAATATCATGGAGGACAAAACAGCACCCTGGGGACCCCAAAGACCACAGCCAAGGAGTCGAACAGGAGTCCCCAACACTATCTTCTGGTTTTGCTCCTCCAGGAAGGAGTGGAGCCATTGTAAAACAGTGCTTCCAAGTCTCATTCCAGTGAGGCAGCCCTGAATGGTATTGAAAGTCATTGGGAGGTCCAGCAGAACAGGGATGCTTTCCCCCAGTCCAGTTCTCTTTGTAGTGTCATCCCCCAAGGTGATCAAAGTTATCTCTGTCCCATAGCCAGGCCTGAAACCAGACTGAAGTGAACCTAGATAATTTGTTGTGTCCAGAAACCCTAGAGTTGGAAAGCTGCCACGTGCTCCAATACCTTGCCCTAAAAATAACTGGGCCAATACCCTGCCCCAAAATGGTAATTTGGACACCAGCCAATAATTATCCATTATAGAGGGATTCAAGGTTGGCTTTTTCAACAAAGACCTCACAACTGCCTCCTTTAGACAAGCTGGAATGCTGTTTTGTTGTAAAGAGGCACTGACTTCCCCCTTCACCTGCTCAGCCAGTACCCCTCTGGCCTGTTTGATAAGCCAGGAAGGGCAAGGGTTTGAGAGGCTTTCACCTCTTCAAGGATCCTGTCTGCATCCTCACTATTTGAAGTCATGAAGGCGCGTTCAAGCAATGTGTTTCCCACCCATTTAAATGGGTACCTTTTTCTATATGCACATTTCAATTGTTCATATTGTTTTCTCTAGATGTGTTAGCAGATGTTACTCAGTGTGAACATCTGGAAGCACAAACATAAGATTCTAGCCTTCAGACACTCCAGGAAGTGTGAAGCAAGGCAAGGCCAAGAAACCACAGCTTTAATTTGTAGCTTGCTTGTTCCACACATTAATTATTGTTTAAACTGTATACTATTTATTAGGGATGAGACGAATCCAGAATTTTCCGAATCCAAATCTAGATCCGAATCCCTAGAAGATTCTGCGAATCCACGAATCTCACGAATCTTGAATCTTTCAAATCTTTTTTTAAAAAAATGGTTTTAAAAGCAAGGGAAAGAAAGCGCTTCTACTGAAAAGTGTTTTGAAGCAGAATTTGACATCTTTGTGTAATGAAAAACAAATTAAATAATAGTTTTCACTTTCAGGAAAACATACCTACATACTTCTTATTAAGAATTATAGGTAATTTGGAAGTAGCTCCAGATGTTGGAGGATGCTCAAGATGATACCATTTCCTGGGTTATTACAAAACAAAAAAGAGGGAAGGATAATCTTGGGCAAGACACACTCTCTCAGCCTTAGTAAAAGCCTAGGCAAAGGCAAACCTCCCTTTGAAGAAATCTGGCCAGGACAATTGTCATAGTTTTGCCTCAGGATCTCTCCAGATTGAAAATGACTTGAAGGCCCTTTCTACCCAGGCAGGAAAATGTGGATTAATCCCACATTTTCCTGCCTGTGTAAACAGGGCCACACAGTACAGTACAGAGATAATCCAGGTCAAAACTAGATTTTCTTTGCATAGCTTCTTATGGCATCCTGGGGTTTGTAGCTTGATGATGCATCAGCACACTTTGGCAGGGAAGGCTGTGACACCTTGTAAAATGACAAACTCTAGAACTGTGTATGAAAGAGTTTTGCAAGGGAGCTATGCAAAGGAATGTTTCATCTGTCCTTGAAATCTCAAGACTGTACCTTCCAGTCAAGTCTCAAGTCCTGCAACAAGAAAGGCACTTAAAAACAAAGAAACAAACAAACAAAAACAAACACCAGCCTCTAGTCCCGTCTCAATTCTCTACCCTGATGTCCAGTCTCATGTCCTGCAACAAAGAAGGCACTTTAAAAAACACAAAACAAAAACATCAGCCTCTAGTCCAGTCCCAATCCCTACCCTCCAGCCTCAAGTCAAAAGAACAGAGAAGAAGAGAATAATTACCTTGCAGAGGGAGGCAGCATGAGCAGGCATAGGCAGGCAGCCTGAGCGGGCAAGCGCAGGCAGGCAGCCCGAGCAGGTGAGCTCACAGCACAAGCGGGCAAGCACGCAGCACGAGTAACCACAGGCAGCTTCCGGCGAACACAGCTTTATGCCACGATTTTTGTGTGCCCAGGGATCCACCAACCAATCTGGCTTTTGGCGGGCTCTGGAGGCACCAATTTTGAAAATCAATAAAGTAGGTGGATTTGACAGATTCGATTTGCTGTTTTGGTGCTGGGATTCGGATTCCTGAATATCAAATCCTTGCACAGGATTCAAGGATTCAATTGGCCCATCCCTACTATTTATACTATTTATTTATGATATCTACATACAGATGTCAAAGTGGGACAGTGAATAAAGCCAGTCATGTAGGGATGGGGAATGATGGGGGCAGTTTACACCAGGCGGCAATGTTTTTGGAGCATCCTGGCTTGTAGCCACACTCCTGTGTGCCGCAGCCCTCCACACACACCATTGGCCACCCACCATGGCCCTACCCCCTCCATGCACTCCAAGCTTCGCTGCTGAAGAAAGCTGAAAGGGGAAAAAAATCAACTTATTTGATATGTGGTACTGGGCAGAGTTCTGTGAATGTCATGGACTACCAAAAAGACAAATAAATGGGTTGGAGAGCAAATCAAGCCTAGACTCAATAGAAGCCAAAAATGACTAAACATACTATAAAAAAAAATAGTGACTGTTAAAGTTGAAGGCAGTAGAAAATGAGAAAGACAGAACTGGGAGGATTGATTCAGTCAAGGAAGCCATGGCATTGAGTTTGCAAGATATGAGCAAAGCTGTAACAGGGTCTCTGGGAAGTCTCTCATTCACAGGGTCACCATAAGTGGCAGCTGACTTAATGACACACACCCACACCCAGAGAGAAAGAGAGAGAGAAGATAATGGAGGAAGATAACACTAACTACACATAGAAGAAGCAGTAGGTAATTGCCTGCCTGTCATATATCCCACTAGACTCCTTTTATCTATTATTCATGCAGACACCTGGAAGGTGGTCTAAATCACACATTAGTCTTCAGAGCTCTTTCTAGCACTTTCTGTTCATGCAGAAGAGTACAAAACATCTTCCCTTCGCCATTCCCAACATTTTAGAAATACACAAAGATACAAGTAGAGTTATGCTATGAAACGGTTAGATTTTAAGTAAACTCCTAGGAATTTAGTAGAGGCATCTACACCCTGTTTTTAACATGTTTCTGATGAAGTGAACTGTTCCTGGTTTCTTATTTTGACAACTTGGGCTGAGGGTATCAGAGACAGCAGAAAACCTCACAGCCACTTTTCCTTTTCCAAAACAGCCATTTCCTTAAATGCTTCTAAATTAGCTTCTCTTATTGCATTTATTCTCCCTCTTGATGTTGTTATTATCCTGTTTACCCAGCATCACTCCAGGCTCCTTCCAGCCAGCACACACAATACGTTACAATTATATAATTACACCATTGTAATCAAATAATTAAGATACATGTTAAACACATATTAGGGCCTACAAAGAAAAATGAGTGGCAGGCACAGGGAAGGCATGAGTAAAAGAAGGGAAGGCTGGGAAGTAGGCTGTTCTTCTAGGGATTCCAGGCTCTGGCCTTTGGTGCTGACTCATAGAGATTATTTGCTCAAGCAACTAAATAAGACAGTACAGTTGTAGCTTTGCAATTCAGCTGGTGTTATCTTCTCAAAGGAAATTTTTAAAAGCTTACCAAGGGCTGCAATCTGGACAGTGCTATTCAAAATTAATTTTGTTACACTGTGTTATTTAATTATCATATACAGGGATGACCAAATGTGTTGTATTCAATTTTACTTGGGTTCTCATCTTTCCATTGTCCAGCCCCTCCCGAAACTGCAAACCCCAGGATTCCATAGGATGTTGAAAGTGGAATCATAGCGCTAGAACAGTCCAGTGCAGAAATGACCTAAGACTGCTTCAGTTGAGACCTAGCCTTCTTTAACAGAGTTCACAAGTGGAAGCTCTGAATTTCTGAACTCTCTCAGAGACTAGTTTTAGCAAAGAAAGGCAAACAGGCAGTAACCAAATTTCATAGCTAAAAACTTTACTAATTACATTTAACAGCACATCTAAATATGTATACATGTAGTGCCTAAGCCCTAAACAGTAAAACTTCAAGAAGAAGAACAGCTCAGCAGGGCCTGGACACATCATGTTGAGGAAGAGAGTGAGAGAGGAAGAGAAGGTAGAGCCTATTATGTGCTTGCAAACAATCTGGAAGGTGTTCTGGTCACATAGTATGGTTGCTTAGGTACATTCCCAAATGGGCAACTAAGCAAATGGGAAAAGTTCTAGGGACAGAAAGTAGAGGGTAGAAGCATTCAGGAAACCCTTACTGTCTAAAGCCTCATTGCTCTAAAGGAAAGGGGTTAAAAAGAATGCTTGGTTGGGAAGCATTTTCCAACAGTTCCTCTTTTCATTCTCTTGCACCCCAATCAGTGACTCACATCACTTCTCACGGTCTCTGGAAGCAGTCTTTTGAACGAGGCTTGGTGAAGATGTCATAAATCAAACTGCATTACTGCAGTTCTTTGGCTCAACAAGTCCATCTTGACACATTTGTTACACCTTGTGGAAGACTATGGGCTTTTCCGCACTTTGCGGGGGAAACAGGGCAGTCCATTACTCACGGGACTGGCTCGCACTCCCCCGACGATCCACGTTGCTCTGGAGCAGCGTGCACCCGCTGTACGCACTCTCCGGGGACGAAAATGGAGGCTTTTGGTTGGCGGAGGCTCTCCACCAACCAGAGAACCTCGCCAGCCGGAAGCCCACCCCTGGAAGATCTGCAGCCTCGCACTGGTGCAAGCCTGCAGATCTGTACTTTAGCGCGGCGATAGACTGGTGCGCGCTGCGCCATTGAAAGACCTTTTTTTATCAGTCTTTCAATAGCATGGCGAAGCCCCAGTTCTGGACTTTTGGGAGCGGACTGAGGTCTGGACAAACAGCAAGTAGTCCGGACCCAGTTCGCCCTCAAGAGCAGACGTCCTCGCCGGAGGGCGCTCTGACCCATAGCTAAAGTAAAGTGTGGAAAAGGCCTATGTCAATATACTTTTTGAGTGGCTTCTCACTCTCAGAAATCCCAATGCAGTTTTGACTGTCTTGCCAAAAAAAAAAAGTTTTGGTTCTGTTGTCCCAAAGTCTGGAAGAAAGCTATGCAGCCACTTTATTTCATCACAAGATGCTTTTGCAGACATGCATTCTGCCCTATGGAGGAACAAACAATAATTTTGGATTATCTCTTCTCTAAATAGCATATTCTCATCTAAAATAGCTTACAGGAATATTGTGTACCGGAAGGCTGTGAAATCCCTTCTTCAGTGGCTAGGTAGGAGAATGTGTCACATGGAACACCTCTATTGGAGGACTGAGACCACCTCACCTGGACTTGGTTCTCTGACTCTGGCTTGCCATCTAGTACCTGGTCACCTGGGAGATCCTATGCATTAGCAGCCTCTTGTGATTCTACTGCTGTGGAAGTACTGAGAGTGCTGGTAGAATGCAAGACACCTGGAAGATGCAAGAGCTCTTCACACTCAGGTTACTGCTGGTTTTCTCCTTCAATTGCAAACAAATCTGGATAGGCATCTTAGTCTGGATTAAATTTAGAATTTGGTCTTTCATCATCAAAAATGGTACTTGATAATTTTATTGTATGCTCATTAGGTTCTAGAATTCTGTAAGCATTTCTAGCTTAGCCAATAAAGATAAAGATCCTCTTCACTTCTGCAGTTAAGTTTGCCTCTTTTCTGCTTTGGAATAGAGGTACAACTTTACCTCCAGGAAATTCCCTCCACTACTTATATGTTTACCTGCTCATCTTGACTTGTATGTAAAACCCATTTCCCACCTTTGTCCCTTTAGCTACTATTTATGACACTTGTTGACCCCGGACTTGTCACTACATCACCATTCCCACTTGTTTCACATTTCTATTATGGTTCATACAGTGTTGTCCCCATACACTATTCTCCACTGTCAGTCCACAGAGGGTTTGATCCATGCATCTGATTAAGTGGGCTGGAGTCCACATAAGCTTATACTAGACATTTATTTTTCTCAGGCTGAAAGTTGCTATAGGATTCCCCTATATTTTTTTATGGTGAAACAGTCTAACACAGCTATATCTTTGAATGCTTCAGCTAAAACAAAATTGCACACATTGGCTGAAGGGGTGAATAAATATGCAATCTGACACACATCATCTCGTTTAATACACTGGGGCTTACTTTGGAATAAAAATAGATAAATTTGAGCTTTAAGTTTGCAATCTCATGGGACCACACTTGTCTTACAGTAAATATCAGTTAATATTTACAGTAAATATCCTATCATAGGACTTCAACCTCTTCTCTCCCTGTACCTCAGAATGACACATGATGAAGCACAAGATCTTTCTCACTGCACTTCATTTATAACATAAATATCATTGTAACAAAATTATAGAACTTTTTTTAGGAAGAGAAGTGGGTTCTCTCACCTCTCAAAATCCTACAAAGATCACCAATTATTTTCACCAGTTAGGGTGTCACTTCTCATTAAAAACATAGACCCCTTAAACATATCACATTGCTCCCCCCACCATGGTATTTTAATTTAAAGCAGGAGCAGGGGATGTGTGGCCCTTTTGATGTTGCTGAATTGCCATCATCTGTTGAAAGTGAAGAAATGTGCAACCATGCTTGCATAACCGATTATGTGGCACTAGGGACTAATAGGAGTAGAGGCAGGCATTTGAGGTTCTCAGAGGCATTTCCTCTTTATGTTTCAGCTCTGTGGCTTCTTCTGCTATAGACTACTACTCACAGACTTGAACTTAGTTTCCTTCCATACACTCTTCATCTTTCTTTCGCTTTCTTAATTATTTAGCAAATGAAAACAGAGCTCAGCTTTCTCTCTTCCAGGTATGTACTATACTCTAGTAAGATGTCTTCTTCCCTTAAGGTGGTTAAGCATATATCTTCCATATATGCTAACACATTCAGCCTTAATCACAGCCTTAACCACAACAGTCAATAATGAGGAATGATGGGAGTTATAGCCCCTCAAAAACCAGAGGGCTCACATTCTTCACCCGTAATTTTAAGGCTCCAGTCCTTTGCATATTCATTTAGAGTAGACACTGCTCATCTCAGTGGATGGTATCATTCTCTGGTGGGATAAATTCTTGGAGTAACAGCTGAATACAGGAGAAGCATTGGTTCTACCCTATTCTTCTATATTGGGTTAAGGGTGGAGAATGTGTGGCCCTCCAGATGTCATTGGACTGCATTTCTTATCTTTCCTAACCACAACAGCTAATGTTGAATAACTATGAGAGTATAAATTACATCTGTCCAATAAGAAAAGTTCTCCAGGCAGTATACAAACATTACAATTGTATAAAATACAAACTGTAAGTACACCCTGCAATCCAACAGCATCATAAAGACAAAGCCTATTTTCACATGATGTCATTAAACCTCCATAGCAGCAGGTTGTTTTTGGGTCAGGAGTCATCAGCGGCCATCCCCAAGCATTGCAAAACCACCATATTCTATTTCCAGAAAAAATCTGTTAAGTGCCTCCTTTATCACTTTGATCCCATCAACTGACTCAGTGCAGAACTTCTGACAGCACTTGACAGCACTTCCTGTTGTCACAGATCCACCAGCGGGGAGGCTGTGGGTGTGCCTAGCTTGTCCCTCCCTCAGTGACTCCCATGGCATGGTAACTTTGAAATATATCACCTCTCTGTGTTTATTTGAAAGTTCTCCTTTGAGTTAACACCTTTTATTTTTTTAAATACATTTTTAGGCATTATAGCATGAAAATGCAATAGCGTACTGCTGTGTATAATACTGCTTCCAAAGGAAAAAAAGAAACAACCAATCAGGGGCAGTGGGATGGGGTGAAGCTGGGGAAAGGGAGTGGCTAAGGACACTGTAGTGCAGAAGGGACACATCGCCTCTAGTATGGAAACAACCAAAATTTTCTCCACACCTGTTTTAGTTCATGGCAGATTAGCTAACCGATTCAAGAGTTCTATGACATGCAGCATTCAAATACACCAGCATGTCTTCCACACTTTAATGGAGGGCTTAGCCTGGTCCGGACACAAAGTCCTTTTGTCATTAGCTGCTAGCCTTTGTCAGTGTCAACCTGGCAGTGAGAAACTGACAAAGTGGGGAGTTAAAGAGAGACATCCTTGACAGGGGCAGCTAAAGCACTGTGTAGTTGGGGACATGCTTTCAAAGAGTGTCTCTGACCAGTGCTTAAAATGTTACTTTTTAAAAGGAACTAGAAGCACAACTTATCACCCTGATTGTTCAATATGCTATTCATTATTCTGATTGTCTAATACTTGCTAATGTTACTGCAGTCCAGAAAATAACTAGCTGGATTACTTATTATCAGCATGTTACTTTTTATTGTGATGCCACTGAAAAATATAAGAAAATAATGTCCTCTAGTGCCTCCCATCTCTGAGGATTAAATTCTCAATGTAGTACCCTGCCTGGATTCCCCCACCTTCAACTTCATCAGCACAATGTAGCAGGCCATGAGGTTGCCATATGCAGTGTACTCAGATGGTTTGGATGAGGTTGCAAAAGCAGTCTCGCACTCAGTTCTCCTTCCTTCCTTGTCACCCTCTTCCCCAAACACTCACCTTAAGCCTCCTGACTGAGCTGATATTTCTCATGAGTTCAGAGCAATATCTATTCTCATCTAACTTCTCTCACATGGGTCAGAACAGCCTAACTATTCCAAGTGTGTACTCTATGCTGCTGTTTGGAGCAGCCACCCAAGTGAGAAATGCTCTTCCCCTGCTCCACCATGTCTCTCTTTCTCACACACACAAACTCACACTGATTCTCTCTCTCTTTTTTTTTCTAGTAGTGGCAGAAGTCTATTTCACTTGGACACAATGGAAGAAGGTAAAAAGGCAGGATAGTTTTTTAAAAGTTTTTTTTGCTTTCAGCTAACCTAAGTTGCTACAACAGCTCATGTTTGCAATATGTCTGGTCCTCCCTTTTCCCTTTCCTCCCCTCCCACCAGCTGTAGTCATCATAGCAGATGGTGTGGGGTGATTCCAGGCATAGTTATGCAGTCCCTGGGAGGCCAATAGTTGCCTATTCCTAAACTGGAATTTCTTGTGAGATCCTTTGATCTTCCATGTCAACATAAGCCAAAGAACTTCTGGCAGTCATGATAAGTCAATGACTCTGATGTCCATGATACATTATTTGGTTTCTTTTCCGGTTCTGCAATTCCAGCCATCAGTCTTATCAGAATAATAGAATCATAGAGTTAGATGGAACTCCAAGGGCCATATAGTCTAACTCCCTGCCAATACAGAAAGCCAACACTAAAGCACCCTTGAGTGCTAGCTATCTAACCTTTAAAATTTATCATACATCTCTTAATTATCATGCTGAGCATGGGCAACTCATGGACCAAACAGCCTCCACTGCTTTTCAGAGAGACACTCCCCTGCAAAATCTACCCACTGATGCAAGGAAAAGTTCTTTAAACTTCTAGCATTAAGTAGGGACCCCATCAAAGAAAGGAATGAAGTATACAGCCTCTGCTTGCTTATTTTACCTATTCTCTGAATTGCTTTATCACAAAAAACATTAAAACTTGACATTCCCATTATCATTCTTTGCCTGTGCCAAGAGGTCCATCAGTTATGCTACTAGTCCAGCAGATGACATCACAGTTTCTGCTCTGGAGGAAAAAAAAAAACCTTTCCATGAATTGATTTTTGTCCAATGGAGACAAAGACTGACATCAGTGGTGAAGGAATTGTAACATAGACTTTTCTTCTACAGAAAAGAAAGTGGCACAATAACTTTGACCTCTTTTATATGTATGTGACATACCATTCATCCACCCTAACAATATTCACCAAGACCTATTTCCTTTGGTGCAGTCTCATGTATTTTAACCAGAACCAAAATATGAGAAAGTTTCTTTGGGAAACTACAGCTGCAGAATCTCCTAGCCAGCATGACCAATTCTTATGCTGGATAGAATATTCTGGGCACTATAGCCCAAAGAAGTAGCATATCCAACTTCTGGCCAGAATGCTATGATGCTTCTCCTTTGCTGTGGTGCCCTTTTGCACACTGGCTAAGGAGAGATTATGCTTCACAGTACTATTATGTCTACAGTTGCATGGTATGTGCTCCCCAGGCAGTAGTGAATGTGGAGTGCTGTTAAAGCAAACCATTTTGCTTTTAGATACAGTATTAAATCTCTGATTCATGTTATGCAAAGGAACTCATATTGTCAATTCCTGCTCTAAGACATGCTTAGTTTCCTTTAAGAGCTACCACCGTCAAGTCCAGAACTGATTAAAGATGGGGAATAAAATAACCTGTGGGTAAGCTGCTGTAAGTGCAAGGTATAGAAAAAGTTCATGAGAAGAAACTAAATGAAATGAAATGTGTTCACTTACAAATGAGCTATGGAATGACTCCAGCATTTCAGATATAAACCTGGAGGGCTTCCTACCATGTCCTGGAGGACTTTACTTAACCAAGTAATTTTGAATAGGATTTATTAACATCAGGATGTTGGTTGAACTGCTAAAAGCACAGCCCAGGGGATATCACAGACATTTGCAAAAGCCCAATGTAGTAAGCTACTCTAGTCCGTATAATCTCAATCACAAGGGACTCTAAAGTGATGATTACAGTACACGCTAACCAGTACAGTTTTCTTGACTTAACTGCAAAACCTGAAATGATTTTCTTAAATGCTTTAGTCATCGATAATTGATTTAAAAAATCTTCCTTCACTATGTTAAGTTTAAATTCTAACCAAGAATGAAGGGAGGTTAAGCCTGATCTTGTATTTGTTTATTCAAAAGTAAATCTTACCAAGGTCTTAAATAGATCTTACTCCCCAAAAAATATACATAGGACTGTGCAGGCTTTAAACAGTAGTTATACTAGATGCACGACTGGAAGGATCTAGATGAATGCTTTCTACTGCATGCCTTGAGGCTGTAATTCCCAGAGATCAACCATGTACATATTATAGTTACAGCAGGCCACAAGTGATACATACGCATTCTTTTATTATCTCCTATACTTCATAATTTGTTTACCACCATTATGTCAATGATGCCACAGCACGGGCAGCTTTCTTAGATAATGGTGTCCTCTGCCTAACTTCGAAGGTAAGGGACTCTGAAGAAAATTTTTACACATGACAGGAATGTTCAAGAAAAGGCTATCTTCAGGTATCCAGTCCCTGCGTAATATAAAGCTATAAGGTTAGCCCTACACTTGGGACACTTTCATGTTAGCAAAGACAGAATCTAATAATACTCCTTTGTGCAGGCAGGAGTGAGATAGCAGCAGAATGAACACATGACACCAAGCTGGAAAACAGAAGGCCACAACTTTATTGGCTACAGCATTTTAATAGGTTGGCTCATGCGTGGGTCTGTATCCTGGCATCGATGAACCCGCTGTTGACCGATGCACCCAAGCTTCCAGCCCAGTGCCAAAATCACAATGGGATGGTGAGGTGTGGGCCACCAGCTGCCCCCGTGCCACCCCAAGGTGTAAGGAAGGCAAGCCTCCCAAGCCAGACTGCTCGCCACTGCCTTGCACCCCCACCAAACTGCAGGGCCACCACACCAATGCCTACAGCCTTTGGCCCTGACCCACCAGGATCCAAGCCCCATGCAAGTGCCAACAAGGTAGGCCCCAGGCTGCCTTCCACCAACCCAAGAGCATATGCAGTCAACAAAATCCCCCCCCCCCAGTACAACCTCAGCTCAAACAGACTGCGGCAGGCGGGAGTCTGACTCACAGCTGCAACTGAGGCCTGATGTATCCAGAAAAGGCCTTGGACTCCAACCCCCCACCCTCTGGATGTTGCCTGCTGACAGTCCACACTCTGAGGCCACAGTAGCAGTACCAATCCAGAAGAAGTAACTGCCAAACTCAGAGGGGGGCAACCTGAGGTGAGACAGGGCTGCATGCAGGATGGCCACAAACCGAAACCTGGTCAAGGCAGGTGAACAGAGGCTCAAGCCCTTGAGGCCTCTTACACAGAAACCTCTTAATCGCCTTGACTGGGCAGAGGCCCAGAAAGGGGGTGTAGCCAGAAGGTGGTCCCACGATCCCGTTGGTCATTCTTGGCAGAGAGGATCCAGATAGCCAGCAAACCCTCCCACAAGGCCACATCAGAGACCAGCAACGCCCTGCTGGACATGTCTTGCTTGGAACAGGAAACCAGCTCACCCACATGAAGAGCACCAGAAAACATGGTGGAGAATGCCACCCCAAACAACAATGCTTTGAGGAATAGATCACAGACAAGATGCTAACCAAGTTGCAGAGGAGACTGAAGGAAATCGGCCGTCTGTTGTCCTTGCGGCACGGGTAGCGCCGCCTACAGTCTTCCAGAAATCTCCTGATGCAAAACAACACACAGGGGAGGCCCATCTCACAGCCTTGCAGAAAAAGGAGATGTCTGCCAGTTGCACAGACAGTGACTGGGGGGGACAGGCCAAGATCCAACAGGAGAACCAGAAAATGCAGTACATGCTGCTCAGATACATGGCCCACGGCACACTACCCTAGGCCCCGGCAGAAGGCTTGGAATCCACTGAAAGCACCGCAGTACACTCGGAAAGTTCCAGGGGCAATGGACTGTAAAACTCCTTGCATTATGCACCATTCCCAAGCTCCCATAGTTCCTCTGAAGAAAGATGCAGGCAGGAGGTCAGCCTGGATGTGAGGGCGATCTGGCTGCGACATCTGTCACCCCATTGATCGCCAGGGTTGATTCGGCTGATCTGGCTGGCTAGGCGGGTGTCCCCTTCCTCTCTCACTGCTCCATGTGCGTCCCTCCCGAAGCTGCGCGCTCGGTGGAATAGGACGACCATCCCAGATAGAAGGAGTGTACCGTTCTTCGGTCAAGGGTATACGATAGCTGCGCTCCCCTGCTAGAACCTCCAAACAAGCTCAAGGTCCAAAATTCAAGGAAAGTGAGGTCCCACATAACCTCACCCCCCAACCAGTGTTGAGGCCAACACTTGGCGCACCAGTGCCCTTGAAAGAAAACCCTGAAACCAACAGACCCAGCTGCATCAGAATGGATCTGCAATGCAGAGCCAGGCGTGAATCTATCCTGCCAAACAGATATGCCATTAAAGTTATCCCAGAAGGATAAGCACACCCGAAGGTCTTGCTTAACACCTGAGGTGATGCAGATACAATGATGGAGGGCCCTAACACCTGCTGTAATTCTGGCTAGCTTGGTGCAGAAGGCCCTCCCGGGGTAAATGACTCTGCAAGCAAAGTTGAGGTTCCCCAGAAAAGTCTGGACCTCCATTAAGGCGTTCTTCTTGCGCCTCAGGATGGAAGCAATGTGCTCTTTAATGGCCACAAGCTTGTTAGCAGGGAGGCAAGAAATGCCTAGAACTGTGTTGAGCAGGATGCCCAGGTAAGATAGCGAGGTGGAGGGCCCCCCAGTCTTTTTCTGGGCCAACGGGACCCCCAGCTTGGCCGCTAGCCCTAGAAAGGCCTGCAACAAGTTGGCACATTCACCGCCCCACCTGGGATCTGGTGTGGGGAAGGGAGTCCAGGGTGGCGGGCACAAACAGGAAGTCATCCAAGTAGTGAGTAATCAGGGGAGACCCAGCCCGGCTCTTGACTGTCCACTCCAGGAAGGTGCTGAAGATCTTGAAGGCAGCACAGCTGATGGCACATCCCACGGGCATGGCCTTATCATAGTACCAATACCCATCGAATTTAAACCCAAGCAAGCAGTAGTCATCAGGGTTACCGGGAGCAGCCAGAAGGCAGACTGGGTATCACACTTGGCAAAAAGCATCCCCTGGCCGCATGACCAAACCAAGCTGAGAGCCTGATCGAAAGAAGCATAAGGGACAGAACACAGCTCATGGGGAATAGAATCGTTGACAGACGCACCCTTAGGGAAGGACAGGTGGTGGATAAGCCTGAATTCCGCAGGAGGCTTTCTTGGGGACCACCCCCAGGGGGGTCACTCTAAGATTGGGTATAGTTGGAGAGGAGAAGGGGCCTGCAACCCTCCCTGCCTCCAGTTTTTTGGCAATTTTCTTAGCCACCACCTGAGGGAGTTCCCTGACAGATTTTAAGTTACCCACCTCAAAAGCCATCCGTGGTCCCTCCACAGGGATGTGGAAGCCGAAAGAAAACCTCTGCTTGATGAAGTGGGCAGCCGCCCTGCCAGGATATGCAGACAAGAGGAGGCGGAGGGCAGCTAAGTGAACTGGGGTATGGAAGGGAAGGAGACTACTGGTGGGGGGTCACCGCACCTCTAGAGGTAGAGAAGGAGGAGTTGCTGTCCTTCTTACCCAAGGTGGCACCACCAGGTTGGCTGGGGCGGGTAGGCAGACTGCCTCCAAGGCGGGGAAGGACACCCTGGGGTGAGAACCAAGGCAGCTCTCACAGCAGTGCTCAAACCTGCACCTGGCCATCTGGCATTTGCCCTGATTGAACACCCAGCAAACCAGCCACGTGGCATCCTTCCTTCCAGACCCATGAAAAAACTTAGAGCCCTCCTGCCTACCCTTGATGTGTGGGCCAACAACGACAAGCCAAAACTTGTCATTGATGAGATCCCAGTGGGCGAACTTGCTCTGAAACATCTGCTTATGGAAGGCCAAGTCATACTCAGTGGCTGCGGCTTCCCTCATGAGGACATGAGCCTTAAGCACATTCCTCAAGTGATTGGACAAGTGCCAACCTCTGTCTGGGTAAGCAGCTGTAACCACCCCCATGAACACATTGAAACCAGCAAACCAGTTAGAGAAAGAGTGGTCAGCTGAATCTCCTTCATCTGCCTTCTTGCTGTTGTTGCTAGATTTTGGAACACGCCCCTCCTCCCCATCAGGTTTTAAGAATGAGAAGACATCAACAAAGTAACCTTCCAAAATGTGCTCCCTGGTTTTCTTATACGGTGGATACCCGGAGGTCCTCATGATCCCCAAAGGAGGCATGCAGATCAGACATCCCCACCCCCACCTGTTTTGTCCCACACTGCCCTGGGACCATGAGGCTCTTTCCCATAGCCCTTGTGCGTCCTGACCACTCACGAGAGATGCCTGGGCAGATGTGTGGCAGCCTTCCAGTAATCCCAGGCCTTCACCCCGCCAGTCACAGATTCACCTGAAGCCCCAGTGGTGTCAGACTCCTCACTGCTCCTCCTGCTGTGACCCCTGTCCTTCCCCTTCCTCCTCTTCCTGCTCCACCTCTCAAGGCTGGAAGCACCTGTGCTGGAATCGGAAGAGATGGAGGGGCTGGACATTGTGGGGGATGGTGATTGCTGCCTGCAGCCAAGCCGGTGCTGGGGGGGGGCGTGCGTCTGGAGGGACGCTCAGCAGGCAGGGCCACAGGAGCAGACTGAGCCTCCAGCCACTCAACCTTCTCTGCCAGCAGCTCAATGGTCTGGGAGAGGCCGGCCAGGACAGCATCACTGCAGGGGAGCAGGAGTCAGAGCAGGACAGGCATGATGCCCCGGGGGCCCAGAAGTGGGGTTCCGTCTAGAGGCAGACCCAGGACTTCCTCTGCCGCCCCACCTGGGATCTGGTGTGGGGAAGGGAGTCCAGGGTGGCGGGCACACTGCTCCTGGAAGGCAGGGTGACCCAAGAAGAGGGAAGAGTGAGCTGGCAAGAAAAAGGTGGGGGGGAAAGGATGACAGGCAAGCTTAGAACCACGAAGGAGGGCCTCAAGGCCCACAGAGGTGAGCAAGGGGTGTCAAAAGTGGCCCAAAGAGCTGGACCCAAGAGGGTCCCACCGCCAAAGCTTGCCTGCATGCAGCCACTGCTCCGCTGAGGAGCCTACAAGGCAGGCTGAGCGACCGCCTGCCAGCACAGGGACTGGAGACCTGCCTGCAAGCAACCCCTGCAGAATGAGTCCCCCAGCTGGCCCTGCTCACCTCAGACAGAGCACGTGACCACCCTCTACAGCACCCAGTCCGCCACAAGGCCTATGAGAAGGCTGCCGCAGCTGCCAACACCAAAACAGATCACTGCCTCTTGGACCGTCCACCGCTGGACACCACTGGGTTTCCAAGGCCAGATGCCACCAATACTCCGCCACTGGATGCTGCCAATAGTCCACTGCCAAATGCTGCCAAGGATGATGTCACCAGATGCTGCTGCTACTCCACCACTGAAGACGCCGCCGCTGGACACCACCGATACTCTGACACTGGAATGTCACCGAGGACTCCACCACTGAAGAGGGAGCCCAGGTGGACGCGGGGGATTAAATCCCTTACCACCACCCAGTCCAGCCTCAGCAGCCAATCGGATTGTGTGAGGTGCAGTCCAATTGGCTGGTGCCCCATGGGCATCTAGGAACCTTGGAGCATGCTCCCCCACGTCCGACACAGCCCCAGCCAGGCCCGGCATGCTAAGGCACGCCATTCCCCAGACCGCTCCACCCTGCAAATGGCACCATGTGGGTAAGTTGTGCAACACACTTTTCAAACACAACACAGGACAGCAAAACAGGGAAAATGGAAGGGAGAGAACATAATTTTCATCCTTATATATGAATCAGCCTTCTGTGGTCAAAGTTAATGCATGCATGATCTGTAGAATAGAATTGAGTCTGAATCAAACGAATGTCTACATTCACTCCAAATTCTGAAGGTGATGAATTGGAGGGCACTGCTTTATTAATTTTCTGGGGAGGAACTTTTTGAATGTTTTTCAAGGAAGTCCCTATGATTGGGGAGATGCGTAAATACAATTGTTTCTCTATTTCTCCTTTTGGTACACAGTAAAAAGGATGCATTTTTGCTGTCCTTTGCAGCATCCCTTCTAATAGTGCAAAGGAAAAAATTATTCTCTATTGTGAATCTCATATAAAACTAGTTCATGATAGGCACATGCTTTGTTCTAACCAATTTCATCCTTAAATGAGAATAATACTGAAGAAAGAAAATGCAGTTTGTTATTTTGGTTTGGTCTGGTTTCTTAATAAGGATTCTTGCTCAGGGATATGTAGCTTAGACCAATGTATCTTTCTCAAAGTAGCTGATGAGTATGTCAAGCCATCCTTTGAACATTTACTATAAAAGGTTCCCAATGACAACTTTAAGTACCATTTGATTGCCTGCAAAAAGAGGCTCTGCTCCTATTGTTTCATTCCTTCAGTCTTTCCCCTGCTCCCCCATTCTCTCTTTATTCTTGACCTCTGCTCTTGCTTTTCCTAGCAACTGCCTCCATCCCCTCCTTAGAGAGACCCACCTCATACTTTGAAGACTATTGATGTAAACAAACACTGAGAACAAGGAGCAGAGTTTGGGTCATGTCAGTAGTCCAGACCACAGAGGGAATATTGTTGGAGTAACGTTTGGGGGGGGGCTGCTTGCTACACTCCTGAATGCGCTCATTGTTGGCAGTATGTTCCCATGAGCATGTGACACAGTTCAAAAGTGGAACTTTTTAGACACAGCTGTGTCTGGAAAGTGTGGCTTTTGCCTTCTGGAATGCTCTTAATTAACCACACAAAGCATTTTGCAAAAATTGTAATGGGAACCCTGACCCATTTTAATGGATAGGAATAAATATCTGGTCCTTTCAAAATGGGCATTTCACAGTAGCTGATACTTTCAGGCCAGCTGAGTTAATAAAGCTACAAAACTAATTAAAAAACACCATGTATAAATCAAGAATGTTAAAATGGTTAATCAAGGGGCCAATCTGGTCATGTCAGAGTAGATTCTGGCTATGCTGAGTGCAGCAAAGCCAGGGTACATTATTTGCATGCCATCCACAATACCTTACTTGAGTTCGGATTGGATTGGATTGGACTGAACAAGGATTTCTTTCACTTGGGCTCCTGCTTATAGACCTTGCCAGGTGTCAGAGCACCACAAAACCTTTCTAGGTGATCATATTTGAATCTGCCTCACAGACTGCCTTAGTATAATATTCAGTCCTCATGTGTTAGAAGAGGTTAATTACTTGCCAGAGGACTTATACAAGGATTAGGGGCAGTTTGTGCCTGGTATAGTTGGTGGGGCAAAACAAAAGGGTCACTGGAAGCAGAGCCAACATAACCTTGTTGCTGTTCTGTGCAAGTCATTTCTACCTACAGCAACCCTTAGGTGAAACTATCACAGGATTTTTTGGGGCTGAGAGTGTGTCATCTGCCCAAGGTCACCCAGTGGGTTTCCATCACCAAGCAGGGAATCACATCCTGTTCTTCAGGGTTATAGTCCAACACTCAAACTGCTACACTATGCTGGCTCTTGACATAACCCACTGTCTTCTGAACACTCAAAGGATATGACTAACTTATTACTAGTGTTTGACATGGAAAAAAGCTAAAACAGAATCTCCTTGGGCAAGTCACATTCTCTTAACCTCAGAGGAAGGCCATTTCTGCACTATATTGTTATAGTGCTATTATGCCACTTTTAACATCCTATGGAATCCTGGGGTTTGTAGTTTAGGGAGAGGCATTTAGAATCTCAGCCAGATAGCTCTTTGGCCTCAGTAAACTACAAACCCCAGAATTCCACAGGACGTTGAAAGTGGAATAATAGCACTTTAACAGTGTAGTGCGGAAATGACGGAAACTACCTCTGAACTACTCTTGCCAAGAAAACCAAAAAGGTTCACCTTAGGGTTGCCATAAGTTGGAGACAACTTGAAGCCACAGAAGGACAACAAACATCTCCTGTCTCTACTCAGGAGGGCTGCATGTTGTCACACTCAGGCCTGAACTGCATTAGGAAAAAAGGTGAGTGGCCCCCGCTTCCTTGCAGCCACTTTCTTCCCCACTTATAGCCTGTGAAGGTGCACAAGTAAAACTAGTGGAGTTGCACACACTTTGAGGAGACTGGACAAGCTGAGAAGACATTTAAGCAGTCCATTACAAGTACTGTGCATGTGGGGAAAAAATTGAAACAGAGTTGCCCACTGTGGCTCACCAATTAGCTATGAAACCTTCAGATTCTGAAAACGGAATGCTTTTCTTGGGGGGGCAGAAGTGAAACAGAAAGGAAGAACAAAGTAAAAGGGAAAAAAAGACAAAAGTGTCCAAAATGTAGAAATGAAAACAACAGCATGTTGCAATAGAAGCAGCAAAGCAGTGCCTTTGTTTACTAACTGGCTCTCAGACCTTAAGATTCTGTAAGCACAGAGCATTTCAGGATAGGAGCTGGGAGGAACAGAGCATCACTTGCAATAAGCCAGGCATTTCAGGATTCATTCCCACTGAACACCAGCACCATGACAGAAGGGCAGCCCATAATCACACACATTAGGAAATAATCTAAAATAATCTCCCCAAAAATGAACACACCACACATTTTCGGTCCTGGACAATACAATTAAACTCAACTTTTCTTTTCTCTTTTCTCTTCTTTTCTCGTTTTCCTTTCCTTTCCCTCTTCCCTTCTTCCTTCCTTCCTTTCCTCTATCTCTTCAACACACACACACACACACACACACAAACAGAAGGGATCTTCCCCTGAAATGGAGTCTGGATAAGATCAGCTCAGAATCCGCAACAGGCAGAGCTCTTCAGCCTAGTCAACTGAAATTGCTTCTGGCTGCTGCTCTGCTCACTCTGGCAAGGTCAAGGACTGCTCAGCCTAGGTAATAGTAAGTACTCAGATGTCTGTTTTTCAGGTGAGAAATCTAAATGGAAATTAAAACAACAATGACCATTTGTTCTGGAGTGTTCAAGAATATTGTTTGATAGAGAAGGGGGCTTGCTTCCAAGGCCTTTGTTCCTGGAAACTGCAAAGCTCCTCTCCATATATCAGTAAGCTGGGGTGGTCCATTCCACGGCCCCTGTCTTCCTGCTAAGCTTCAAAGAGAAACTTGAAGCCAATTTGAGCTGCTGCAGAGAGTACGTATACTCAAATTGACTAGACATGAGTCTCACAGCAGGAAACTTAAGTGTGTGTAAATAAAACTCAGATAAGAAACAGTAACATCTGGAAGGCCACACATTACCCACCCCTACTATACCACTGAAGAGTTGAGCATAAATTTATATGATTTTTTTAAAAAAAATCATATGTGCCAGAAAGGCTTCCCATCAGGAAGATAACTGTAATGCAAACCTAGGCATGGATAATTAACACAATTTCCACACTAGACTCTTACTATGCTATTATTCCACTTTCAACATCCTATAGATCCTAGGGTTTGCAGTTTAGGGTGGGAGCTCAAAGGCCCCTCCCTAAACTGCAAACCCCAGAATTCCATAGGATGTTGAAAGTGGAATAATAGCAATACAGCAGTCTAGTACAGAAATGGCTTAAGAGTAAGTCCCACTGTCTTCAGCAAGGGTGGGTAACTTGTGGTCCTTCAGATGCTGAGGGACTGTTAACCCAAAACATGGGTGACTGAAGGGTCCACCCACAGTGCCAGTGCCTCTATATGACAGAGGGGAATTAATTAGCTCAAAAATCAGGAGTCTTGCAAGAAGTGGATAACTTAGTGAGATTTACCACCTATGTTTATGGGGTCCTTGCAAGAAAGAACCAGCCAGAGACTCCAAATATGAAATAAAATATGTTTTATTGAAAAAAATTCACACAAGCAAGCAAAGATCCAAACACTCACACGTGCACACAAGAGCTAGCTGAAGGTAAAGGAAGGAAAGTGTGGATAGAGGACATTTGAGGTTGAGGTGGTATTTACCATTCTGAAGATCAGCGAGGAAAGCAGCAACATGGCATAGGTAGGCACCTAAGGACAGTTCTCATTCAGGAATCAGACAGACAGCATGGTGTTCAGTAAGGTGAGAGACTGTACTTAACTGCTCAAAATCAGGGGTTCTTATATTTGAAAAATATCCTGTGGACATGGGTGTGAATCACTTTCCCAGCTAAGTGGACTATGGGAGTTGTAACACAAACAATGAAGTCCTGACGAGTTAATGATCTTAGTGTTTAGGTGAGAAAAGGATAATGGCTGTTGTAATAGCCCAGTATTGTGGAGAAGCTGGAAAGACAGCAGGGGAATCTCCAGCCATGCAGGATCAGGGTTAAGAGAATCACAATTTGGTGGGGAGCTCCTCTTTCAGCTCTGAGATGTCTGGCTCATTAGCTTAAGCCTATTGTCTTGAGAGTGGCCATGGTATTAGCGTGACAATGACTTTGGCTTTTCTCCTAGGAGGCTGCCCTGCCTTGCTATCTCATGTTCACATGCCTCTTTCAGTATGACCATCCTGTCACCTTAGGTATCATTAATATCAATGCCAATTAATAGTGCCAATTAAATAATAGTTGCCAATTAAACCATGTCAGTTGTAGAGGGTGCACGGGTCATAACAGGACTCCAATTCCATGATCCCTTGCCACTGATATACTAGCATTGGCTGGTGGGTGTTGCAGTTCAGCAACATCTGTAGGGGCATGAGTAACCCACATCTGGTTTTAGTAAGCCTTATTCCTTAATAAGCTTGAACTGCACAATATCTGCTTCTCAAAGATTCAATTATCTGTAGTGGGCACTGATGCATGTCTTGCTAGCTTGTTTTTCTTGCTGGGAGGTTGTTTCGCCTTTTTTTAAACGAGTGGGTACTTATGTAACAGCACGAGCATTTGATGGGCTTCCTTGTTTCTAGATTAAAGTATTTGAGTATTTCTGCCATTAAAATTAATTTTTGCTTCCTTTGTTCATTGCTTAGTTTTTATGTACATCTAAAGAGACTTTAAAAACATTTTTAAGAATACAAGCCAATGCGTGCTTCCTTCCTTGCACCTCTGAATGAAGGCAGTATTCATTCCAGACGTAGGTGACAAATACTTGTTTATTGCAGTCTGGAAAGAGGACACTTTTAAAGCATGTGTGTCATTTCCTTTCTTTGTAATTCCATACTCTATAAATTCCTTAAACCTTTGAACTCCTGTCTGCTTAACAAACTATTATCTATTTAAAGCCTGCACCACATCCCCCCCCCATGTTTTTAGGTAATTCTTAATGCTGAAGTTTTAAGAGAGAATTCCTACACACAGAGAAAGAATGAAGCATCAAACCTGAGTAACAGGGATCACTTATTTAATTATTTACTTTGATCTGCAAGGGAACCACTTAATGAAGCTCTAGGAGTTTAGATTTCCAGGACCTTCCCCCTAGCAATGCCATGGGTGAACCACTCCTGGCCCCAAGGGAAGCTACCTAACTAACTTTCCCCAACTGACCTTTCAAGAGACCACCCAAAGACAAGGCCACTCCCTCCAGGTCATAGAATCCAAAATAGGAGGTCCACTCCAGAATGCTCTCAAAGTTTCCTCCAGTAATGTCCCCAAAGGCCCCATGAACTTAAGGGTAGAGAAGAGAATCATCCTGCCTCTTAAACAGGTTCCAATGGGTGCTCAACAATGTGTGAGTCCTCTTGCTTATTTTCCCTGCAGCCAGGCCCTTTATTGGTGGCCACTCACTCCCACTGTATCATGATGCAAGCATTACAACACTTCCTTTTGCTGCCGTATTCTGTGGGACAAGGAAAGGACACTTACCCAACAGCCCACTGTTGGCTATCTGTTCATGGAACTGCATAACTTTTTGGTCTGGTATATACCCACATAAAGAAATGGTAACACACATGCATGCACACACACAAATACTTGTGATGTGGTGGCTTGAGAAGCATGAAGCACTTTTATACGTGTGTGTGTGTGTGTGTGTGTGATATAGATATATATAGAGAGAGACTGATTTACTGGGAATATGCCAAGCTTATCTGTCTTCATGATAAAATTCAAATAGATAAGAGCAGTTTCATTAAGAAATAAAAATTCTTTTGGATCTTGATCTGAACTAGCTGTTTAGAGATGTATAGTTTGGTTCTAAAGAGCTTTCTAAAATTCATAACTTTTTTTTTTATAAACATGATGAAAAGAAGAGAGATTAAAATTTCAAATGGGAAAGGGACCACATTCTCAGTGCTGAATTAGAGTCACTGTGCAATTCTCTTCATCTGACAGAGAAGGAGATCAGGGGAAGCAGAAAGAGTAGCAGTGCATGCCATTGCCACCAAAATGAAGCAGCAGGGAAAGACCACTAGGCAAAGGCCAAAGGGGAGGGTAGCTCTTTTGGGGGGGCTCGAGAGAGGCCACCTTAGGATGCAGGGGAGCAGTACCTGGGAAAGGAAGGGAATGGGAAGGGTGTGAGAGTCTTTCTTCTCCGAGCAGAGGTGGGATAGCCTGAGAGATGCTATTGTGGATTGGGACAGGGGGCAATAGAATGGATAGCTCAGGAAGGCACAATTACCAGGCGGGCAAAGGAGGGCAAAGAATTAGAAAGAAGCCCTGTGCTGTGTTTCTGAGGGAAGAGGGCAGTAGTCTGGGTTGACAGAATTTGTGAATTAAAGGGGGTTAGATTTGGTCCAAGGGTAATGTTTTGTATGTTGTATTAAGGGGAGACAGTACTGATACCATTGTGTCAACATGTCATCTGAGCCTGAGGACATGAGTATTGTTTGTGGAGCACATGCTTATGGGGGGTTATAGGGTTAGCTTGGGTGAGGGCTTCTGTTTGAACAAGGAAAGGAAGTTAGCCTGAGAGAGGCCATATTTATTTTTAAAAAGTGGATTTGGGGTAGGAAGGAAAAATTTAATCTGAGGGAAAAGGAAGAAATCAGTTTACTTGACTCTTTTTTTTTTTTAAAGGAGGGAATTAGGATTAGCCTCTTGAGAAGTACCACAGAGTAAAAGAACTCTACTGTCATGGACAGATCACTACCTGATAGTGCTTAAAGTTCTGGGAATTCTAGCTTCTGCAGAGGCAGTAGACCTGTTAGAATGGTCTGATCCCAGAGACTTATTGATCCAAAAGGATTCCTGAATACTCTGGGAGATTTTCCAGGCGCTAGAGCTGGTGATTCTGTTGATGCCCTGGTTGATCTATGGAACAGGGAGATGACCCAGGCAATTGACACAGTTAACTGGAAGCAAAGCACAGGCTCCTTACTTTTCTGAGGATCTCAAAGCTACGACGTGCTTGGGTAGATGACTAGAGCAAAGGTGGAGAAAGATTCAGGAGGAATCTGATTGAGAATGGGTTAAGGCTCATTTTAGAACCTACCTTATAGCAGTGAGAGCAGCAGAAAAATAATTATTTGCTGCCTCTATTACAGCAGCTCAATCTCACTGAATGCAGCTCTTCTGGGTAGTTAAAGGGCTGTTACATCCATGATCTCAAACTGTCGAGTAGGAGCCCTCAGAACAGCATTATGACAAATTTGCTAAATACCTTGCTGAGAAAATTGCTTGGATTCATTCTGATTTATACTCAATATTGAAGGTTGAGCCTGGAGAGATAACTGGGACACACAATTGTCAAAATTTGATGGATGAGTTTCAGACTATTCAGTATGAAGATGCAGATAAGTTGCTTGGAGAGGTGAGGCCAACCACTTGTCTGCTAAACCCATGTCCATCCTGGCTAATTAAAGCTGCCAGAAGAGGACTAGCCTATTGGTTGGTGGAACATGTAAATGCTTCTTTGCAAGAAGGCTATGCTTCAACTTCTCAAAAAGAACTAGTTGCAATACCTTGGTTGTAAATACCTTTATTGGCCCCAGCTCCCTACATAACCATCGGCCAGTCTCTAATGTCCCCTTTCTAAGTAAGGTCCTAGAGAGAGTGGTGGCAACACAACTCCAGGTTTTCTTACATGTAATGAATTACCTGGATCTATTCCATTCTGGGTTCAGGTCTGATTATGGGACAGAAACAGCCGTGGTCACCTTAGTGAATGACCTACATTGGGAATTGGATAGGGGGATGGAGTTCCTATTGGCACTCCTGGATCTTTCAGTGGCATTTGATACCATCAACTGTGGTATCTTTCTGGGTTGTCTGGCTGATATGGGTCTTGGGAGTATTGTTTTACAGTGGTTCCCGTCTTTCTTGGTTAAACATTTCCAGAGGTCGGTGCTGGGGGACTGTTGTGCAGTCTTTTGGCCCTTAGGCTGTGGGATTCTTCAGGGATCAATATTGTTTCCTATGCTTTTCAACGTCTACATGAAGCCACCAGGAGCGGTCATCCAAATGATGACTTGGTGTCATCAGTATCCTAATGATACTCAGCTCTATCTCTCCTCTACAACTAATGCCAAGGAAGCTGTGGTAATACTGAATTGTTGTCTGGATGCAGCAAAGAACTAGATGCTGGTGAATAGTTTGAGGCTAAATCTGGACAAGGTGAAAGTGCTGCTGGTCAATAGGAAAACCGTCCTGGGACTGGCTGTTCTGGATGGGGTTGTTCTCATTCTGAAGATCAGGTTCATAGCTAGGAGGTGCTCTTGGACCCAGTGCTGTTCCTGGAAAGTGATTTTGTTGCAGTAGCCAAGAGCATCTTTGCTCAGCTTTGGCTGGTGAGCCACCTGCGCCCTTTCTTGAAGAAGGCAAATCTATGTACAATGGTTATTGCCTTAGTAATCTTTTGGACAGACTACTGTAATGTGCTCTATATGGGGCTGCCCTTGAAAAGTGTTTGGAAGCTGCAGATAGTACAAAATGCAGCAGCCAGACTGGTGTCAAGTATAAATTTTACAAACCATATAACATCAGTCCTGCAGGAACTACACTGATTTTCAGTTTGCTTCTGAGGTCAATTCAAGGTGCTGGTGTTGACCTACAAAACCCTAAATGACTTGAGTCCAAAAGATAACTGAAAGACACCTGAAATACACCAAGATACCTGAAAGACCACCTCCTCTCATATGAACCTGTTAGAATCTGTGATCTTCAGAGGAGGCCCTGTTGAGTGTCCCAACACCTTGTGAGGTTCGGTTAATAGGTACATGTAACAAGGCTTTCTCTGTAGCTGTGCTTCATCTGTGAAACTCCCTACCAAAAGAAATTAGGCTGGCCCCATCTCTTTTGAGCTTCAAGTGAGCAGCTGAAACAGTACTGTTGTACATGGCATTCAGTGTTTCCTGTTTAAAGTGTTTCAAAACTGGATTCTACTATTGTTTTTAGACTGCTTTTGTGAGTCTTTAAAGAGTATTTTAATAGATACATATATTTTTAAAGAATTTATCTTTGTATTCTTTTTTTTTTAATTTGTTTTTAGTTGTTCATCACCTGAGGAACTCTTGTGGGATGGGAGGTGATGAGAAATACTTGGAACAAACAAACATTTAAGTCTGTTGGCTGTCAGGTAAGACAGAATCCTCTCCACACTGAGAACAGCTGTATCTACTGGATTTGGCAACTGCAAATAGCTGAGAATATCATTTAACTTATTTATAATGACTTTCCAAAATTCACATGACCCTTTGTAAATTCAATGGAAGCTTTTTAAAAAAATACTGGGGGGAAATTAAGAGAGCTGGAGTGGTATAGTGGTTTGGGCATTGGACTACAATTCTGGAGACCAGGGTTGAGATCTCTGCTCAGCCATGGAAACCCATTAGATGACCTTGGGCAAGTCACACTCTCTCAGCCTCAGAGGAAAGCAAAGGCAACCCCCCTCTGAACAAATATTGCCACAAAAACCCTGTGATAGACTTGTCTCAGGGTCACCACAAGTCAGAAAAAGACTTGAAGTCACGCAATAACAACAGTGAGAAAATGAAACCAACAAATTCATCCAACCCTGAATCTAGTAAGAATAGGGTCAGGATTCATAGTCTTTTTGGCCTAGAGGACTTAGAAACCAGGACCACACACATACACATGCACACTCTTGTCCCCTTACATTTTCCACATACATATGTATGCATTTTCCTATAGAAACATATCTCAGCATCCAAAGATAGGGAAGTTTAAGCTTCAGCCTCTCTCATCCCCAAATGATCTCTCCCAAGATCACCTTTTTCTGCAGTGACTGGACATAAGGCCAAAGTGAGGTAGAGCTGTGCTAAAGAAAAAGTATTCTGAATCAAGGAAATATTTGCAGAATTATGAAGATCTTAAGAATTTCAAGGAAAAGCAGGTTAAGCATTACCAGAACATTCTGACCCTGCCATGGATTGATTGGCCCATTCTGCTAACAGATAATAACAGTCTGAAATATAAAAGAAAGCTTCAATATGAATAGTTTTCATATGATGCTGGCTTGATAATTTTCCCTTATGCCTTAATGACTGCTGTTTCGTGACAGGTTAATTTATCTCCAGTATCTCTTATGATTTGCTATATGTTATATGCTGTTGCTAGGTACATTTTCAAAAATTGGTATAAACTCTTTGCTTTGGCATTAGACAGCTCACACCCAGTGCTGACATTTGAACTAACATTGTGTCATTAAATATACTGTTCTATCCAGTTCACTAGTATCTCCATTCTTGAACCCCAAAGTGGACAAGTTTCCCCTTCAGGACACACTGAGAGCAGCCAAGGGCCATATGGTGCCTTGGTGCTATGAACTAGGCATCCTTTGAACTGCTTATCCATCCAAATGCTTAAAATCCATCATCTTTTTTTTTAATTTCTAACTTTTAATTAATATATTTGCATCATATAACACAAAAATGTAATATTCAGTGATAATTGGATTTAGTATCTAATACAGTGATATGCATACATTAAAGTAATCTGATTTAAATCAATGAAAGAAAAACATAGAGGAAATGCAATCCTTTTAATATATGCCTATGTCCACACTTGTAAGTTTCACTGCCGACATCTGAAATTTCCCACACTGCCTGTCACGCAGGTCCTATTGTGCTTCCATTCATGCTTTCCTAGTAGTCTGCAGCATCAGGACATAGTGGGTTGTATCCAGACTAGGTAGCTCAGACTTCATTCCCACTGAAATCAAGGCCATTTCCACACCCCCTCCCTAAACCACAAACCCCAGGATTCCGTAGGATGTTAAAAATGGAATAATAACACTTTAACAGACTAGTGTGGAAATGGCCCAAGATTACTCAGTTGAATTCATTTCAGTGACACTGAAGTATGATCAGCTTTGTCTAGATACAGCCCATTAAATCAAAGATGGACACTTCTCCCTATGTTTAAGGCAGTGGTTCTTAACCTTTTCTTTACTGAGGACCACCTGCAAATCTAATGTTTTTGCCCCCAAGACTTAACTCATAATTTAAATATTCAAGAATTTATTTAAATTTTCAAATATTTGTTTATTTATTAAAGTTTTCTGGAGACTAGGATTCAAATCCCTGCTCAGATGCTGGGTGATCTTTGGCAAATCACATCTCTCAGCCTCAGATAAAGACAAAGACAAATCCCCTGTAAACAAATCTTGCCGGGGAGTGGGCGGGAGCCTATGATAGGTTCATTTTAAGTTTACCATAAGTGAGAATTGGCTTGAAGGCACACAATAACAAAGTGCTGTTGACCAGGGGGGTGGTATTTCTAGCCATCGTGTCTCTTCCCTTTGAAAACTGACTTATGGTGACCCTAAGGCAAACTTATGGTGAGGGTTTTCTTGGCAAGATTTGTTTCCTTTGCTTTCTCAGAGAATCTGCTTTGTCTGAGGTTACCCAGTGGGTTTCCATGGCTGAGGGGGGATTCAAACACTGGTCTCCAGGGTCATAGTTTGGGCCCACATACATACATGCCTGCTGCTGTGTCCCTTTCATCAGAGATGTGGCAGTGGGGGTATGTGTGCATGTGCCCAAACTGCTCCGTCATTTGCAAATGAGGGAGCAGTTTCAGCACCTGCAACCCACCTTCCAGTGCTTCCATGTCCCTATTGCTGCTGCTGATGTTGGTGTCCAGTAGCAGGGTTTGCAGACCCCCTGTGAGGATTTTGTGGACGCCCAGGGGGCCCCAGACCCTAGGTTAGGAACCACCTGTTTAAGGCATCAAAATCCTTCTGTCCACAACACTGCATTTACCAGTACATTTTCACTACAACATTTGGTATTTGCATCCCTTTCTATGTGCATCTCCAGATTTTGGTGCACTATGAAATGACTTGAAGGCACACAACAACAAACAATGGTGATAACAACAACAACAGATTTTATAAATCCCCAGCAATTTGAAGCAGGTATGCTGTACATGCAATAGATAATGCAGTAAAAGCAAATTAACATGTTCCATACACCTCTAAGCTTAATATTACAATATACTTTACTGTAGAAGCAAGAGAGAACACATTTAAATAATGTACAAGTGACATTTCTGATTCCTGATTCCTGTGGAATGTAACATCTGCATCATTTTGTATGGGCCCTAGGCGGCTCAGTTGTGAAATGATGGTAGAGGAGAGCAGCCCTTGATCACTAGCTTGATCACACAGTCAGTGTAGTTATTTATAAATGTTGAGCTATGGGCAGAAAGGTACTTCATACATCACCCACACAAGAACAGATAAGGAGATCTGTTATACAACAGAATTGTGCAATGAAGTGTTCTAAAGTTACAGTTCCAGGTGGAACTCACATCACACAGTTCAGACACTTTTATCTAGTTTTTGAAATTTTTTTAGAGTACAGCTAAAGTACCATGAGACCAGAGGTAGACACATGCTCCCATCTTCAAAAAGGAGAGAAAAAAATCAAACATGCAACTGGTGCTAACCCACCTGCCTGATATCAGTACCTGGAAAGATACTTGAACAGATCCAAAACAGTCTTTGAGCATTAGGTATGATTGAAAAGGGACAGCATGGGTTTCAAAAGAAAAAGCCACACTAGACTAACTTTATCTTCTTTGTGTGCTTATGTGTGGAGCATGGTAGGTCACAGTAACACTATGAAAGTAGTGTACTTTGATTTCAATAAAGCTTTTGAAAAAACTCTCCATGATATTCTTGTTGGCAACCTACTAAAACATGGACTAGGTAATGTTCCTGTTACATGAATTTTTAGCTGCTTGGCAGATCCTTGCCAAAGAACTTCTTGTCCATCAGCAGAGAATTGACAAGTGGAGTTCTGCCCTGGGCTCAGTCTGAGTGTTATTTAACATCTTTATAAATGATGTGGACAAAAGAATGAAGGTGATGATCATTCACTAGATAGTAGTATCTTAGGAGATAAAGCAGGATTCAAGAACTAAGCCAAAAATAACAAGATTAATTTCAACAGAGAGAATACAAAAGTTCTGCATTTTAGTCTGAAGATTTCCCATCTTTCTGCACCTCACCTTTTTTTTTTGGTGCTGGGGTGTGGGGATCATGCAACCAGCCTCCAGCGAGAGGCTCTCGTACCCCTGCTGCTTCAGCTCCGCACGAGCTGCCTGCTCCCAAGCAAGTAGCTCAAGAGCCCCGCCTCTTCCTTCTGCAGCGCAGCCTGGGAGTTTCCCAGGCTGTGTTGGGGCAGGAAGCGCAAGCGCTGTGGCTCTGGAGGCTCCACACGCATGGCAAGTGTGTGTGGGGCCCTGGAGCAACTTGCGATTGTGCACCATTTTCAGCTGAAACCGAAAATGAAAAAATGCACGAGCAGCACCTGCCAGACCCTGGAGCATCACGCGATTGTGAGTGCATCATGCAGATCACTCCTCACAATCGCGCAACGCTCCAGGTGCCCTTTCGCATGGCAAATGCTGTGAGAAAAGGGCCTAAGATATGTTATTGAATAATCAATATAAACTTATAGAAGCTTTGTTAGGAGTTTGGGGTAAGGACATCCAGCTCAATAAGAAATGGAATAATGGTTACAGGAAATCAAAATTATTAAAAATAACAAGGTTAGAGAACAACAGATGAAAGTCATAACAAGATGGTATAGAATACCACAACAGTTATCATATGACATTAAAAATATCACCTGCCTGTTGGCATGGGTGTGGGAATAAAGGAACGTATATCCATATGTGGTGGGAGTGCCCCAAGGTGCAAAGTTTTTGGAAGGAAATAGAACAAGAAATACATAAAATAGTGGTGGGGGGATTCAATTAAATAAAGGAATATGCATAACTTGTAATATTAGGAATGTAGGATCAAAGAAGAAACACAAATATTTAATTAAGCAATTAATTATAGCAGCACAAGCAGTAGTTGCATATGGATGGAAAGAAAAAGAAAGATGGAATTGTAATGGACGGGTGCAGTATATGATGTTTTATTACATAATGGAAAAAAGAAGGGTATATTTTGGTCAAAGGAACAAGGAGGTCTGGTTTAGTAATTAGAGATTAATGATTGAGTTTGTTCAGGAAAGGAAAGGGTATGAGAAAGTAAAGGAAATAGTTAAAATGATTTTCCACATGAGAAAAAAAGGAAACTAAAATAGTTACACTGTTCCCTGGGTGGTGGGGTGTGGGAGGGGAAGGGAGCAAAAAAGAAGGAAATATTGTATGTATATGAGTGGTTTATTAAATGTCGGGTATACTATTATTATATGGTGTATAACTTTTTGTTTTGTAAGATATTTTACATTAATAAACTCATATATATATATATATACACACACACACACACACATTAAAAAAAAAGGTACCGCAAATATAGGATGAGCGACACCTAATTTGACAACCATGCATGTGAAAAGGAGACACTTTAGAAAACCAGACACTCAGCATGAGACAGCAATAGTGGTCCCAAACGGCTAATGCTAGGCTGCATCAACAGTATTATAGCATCCTCTTTGTACAAAGTTACTAAGTTATTAAGAAAAAAAAGATGACCACAAATGATTTATGTAACTTTAAAATGAGAGCTGAAGACATTGAAATAGTTAAAAGATTTTCTATACTGTGGTTCAATCATTAATCAAAATGGAGAAATGTAATAAAGAAATCAGGAATCGGCTAAGACCTGGAAATGCCGCTAGGAAGGAAATAGTTGAGATCTTCATGTGCAAATATATACATTAAATAGCAATGTCAGAACAATCCGTGCCATAATATTTCTAATATCTGTGTGTTGTTTTGAAGGCTGGATGGTGAATCAAACTGACAAGAGGAAAATCACTTAATTTGAAATACAGAGTACTATAGATGTCCTGGACTGCCAAAAAAATAGAAATAAATGGGTGCTAGAGCAGATAAGCTGGAACTCTCTCTAGAAGCCCAAATGACCAAAATGAGGCTGTCATACTTGAGACATAACACAAGATGGCATGAATTATTGGAAATAATAATAATGCTCAGCAAAATGGAAGGCATTAGGAAAGGAAGAAGACCACATCATAGACAAAGATGGACTTAAGGAAGCTGAAGCTCTGAATTTGCAAGGCCTAAGCATAGTTGTTGATGATCAGGGCTCATGGAGGTGTCTAGCAGAGGGCATCTCCATAAAACAAAAAGTAACTTGACAGCAAATAACAGCAGCAACAACACATTTTGCAAAGTAATGATATGATTCTATGGTGCTCTGCACCTTCTTTGAAGTTCTGTGTCTGTTCCTGAGAACTGCCATTTCAAGACCGAAACTGTGACCAGAATAGTGCTAGTGTCTTAAACATTGGTGAGAAAATGTACTTGTTTTCTGTGCCTGCACAACCAATGAACCATTCTTTTTCTGGTTCACATCAGTTTCATATGTGTTATTTGATCATGTCTATTCTATCCAATGTATGCATCAATCAGCAATGAAGCACATAGACACGCACTTGTTTTCATCTGCCTTTTATATGTTTTGTTCCAAATGTTCAGATTGCTCTGTCTCTTAAAATCTAGGAAATCGTGCAAAGCGATCAGAATCATAGGTCCTTTCAGCTCGACACACCCAACCCGCCATGGGGATAGGGGAAGGAGGGGTCCAGGACAATGCTTGTTCAGGATGTTGTCCTGGTTCCATCCTTCCTCTATCCTTAGGCGGCACAATTGCGCTACAAATCGTAGACAGGTTTCCCCATCAATGACTTGTGATCATGACACCCTCCTGCTGCACACCCTTACTTAGGTTTTCCCCATCAATGGCTTGTGAACATGACACCCTCCTGCTGCACACCCTTACTTACCTTAGCTGCAGAGGCCCTGGAAGCACAAAGGCTGCACTTCCTGCCCCATTGCAGCACAGGACAGTACCCAGCTGTGCTGCAGCAGGAAAAGGCATGGCCATCACACTTCCTGGATCCCAGAAGCAGCCGCCGCCACCATTGTCACTGGAAAGCTGCTGCCACTATCATCACTAGATGCTGCCAAGACAAAAATAAGGTGTGGAAAGGGCCTCAAAGTCATAGAACAATAGAACTGAAAAGGACACCAAGGTCCATCTAGCCTAAGCCATGACAGTTTGGGAAATATACAGATAAAGTGTGCCTGACAGATAGATTTTTTAAAATTTCTTTCTAATATTTTGCTGGGATCTCTTTACAAATAAGCTGGCCATTAACAGAGAGTCCTCTCCATCCTTCTTTCAGTTCTGCACTTCTAGACATGCTCTTAGATCAGTGGTTCTCAACCTGTGGGTCCCCAGATGTTTGTGGACTTCTGCTCCCAGAAGCCCCAGCCACTATGGTCAATGCTCAGGGCTTCTGGGAGCTGAAGTCCAAAAACATCTGGGGACCCACAGGTTGAAAACCACTGTCTTAGATGGACAAATGATCTTCCTGGCATCAGCAGACCTTTGAACTTTTAAGAGAATAAGTACAGGTGGAGGAGGAGCGTTTTCTGTACATCTCCAGCTTTCTGTAAAAACATTAAATATCAATTATACAAAAAGCCATGTTATGTTTTAATTATAGTCATGAAAAATTACCCCATTCATCAGTTTCTAATCAGCTATTTCCTTGCAGTCAGGAGGCAACTGTTATTTTATTGATTAACTCTTAGCAGACCACAGACATAAATCAGTCCTACAGTCTTTCCATATATCAGTGTTGTTGTTTTTACAGTAGAACCTCATCCTTCAGTGAGCAAGACATTCTTACTATGAAATCATTATCCCATGGTTGTTTCAGGTAGTTTGGTTATTTCCACAATTTTCTGGTAATTCCTTAATTGCTGCCAAAGCTTTCTGCTAGCAAGAGCTATATCACCAAAAGATTTCCTGGGAGTGGAACCACAAATTCTAATGAAGGGGAAATATTTGTTATATCAGTTGCTAACTGTCACCTCACTTTCCATTACCATTAGTGATTAATCACCTGTCCAAAATATATTTTCAAACCATTTCAATGGAAAATAAGCTATGCTTTGTTGCATTCCCATTCCTGGTATTCGTGGTACCTCAGCTCAGAATATAGCTATAAAACTCAGGATTACACATTACATTTACTGGGCCATTATAATGACATAAATGGTGTTAGCATTCAGTTTCTTCCAGAACTCTTCATCTGGCATGATGATGCACAAATTATGAGACAGAAAAAAATCAAGAGATCTGAAAATCTAATCGGGTGGACTGTCCATTGTGTATGTCTGAAGTGACAACTGCCTAGATACCATGGCTATTGTTTCTGCAAGCAACCAGACTTGCAAGATAGAGACTGCAGATTCAGTGAGGGGAAAAAGGTTGTTAACGTTATCAGTGTTCAGTCTTTCTAGACAAGAGACTGATTGTAATCCCTATAAATCTACCCATTGTCTTGAACAAACTATATAGACTTACCCAAAGGCTTGAAGAAGAGCAGGAATAATTTGGCAGAGTTTATATCTGCCTAGATGGCAATCAAATGCATGTGTTGGTAGAAACAAGTCAGCTAAAGTCAAATCACAAGTCATCCTGAGTGGCTGGAAGGACAAGGAAGCCTTATTTAATTTGTTTCCACTTATGGGTCATACAACTATTTCATGTCTAGTTGCTTCTTGCATTTGTTATTCAATATAGCTATTAAAACCTGCATCAGCATGGTATAATGATTTAAGCACTAGACTAAAACTCTGGAGACCTGGTTTTGCATCCCAGCTCAGCCACGGAAACCCACTGATTGATGTTGGGCAAGTCACACTCTCTCAGCCATAGAGAAAGGCAAACACACACACACACACACACACGCACACACACACACACAGCTGAACAAATCTTGCGAAGAAAACCCTGTGATAGATTCACCTTAGGGTCATCATAAATCAGAAACAGTTTAAAGGTACACAATAACAATTACAGTCTGTGTTCCTTGAATGCTCACCAGAGGAGTCATGTTAAAATAGTGACTATCTCTTAAAAAATAATTGTTCACACCTACTTCAGTCTAGGAGAAATTATGCCCCAAAGTAACTCTACTCTGAATATTCAGCTTTACTAAAAATATGCACAGCCTTTTGGACTGTTCTGCTGATCACAATTCAGAAGGACAGGGCTAAACAAGAAGGCCCCGGAATACCAAATGGGTACAAGATGAAAATACACTTCTTGAAACTTAGATACGATAGCAAAAAATAACATGGATATGCCTCTTCCATTCCATTATGTCAGTATATGAGCTAGGTGCCCAATTTGGAGTTAAATAGTTTGGATTTGGAAGGAAGGAAGGAAGGAAGGAAGGAAGGAAGGAAGGAAGGAAGGAAGGAAGGAAGGAAGGAAGGAAACAGCCAGTCAGTAAGCACTTACAATGAAATGTCATGATCACAAAAAGTCAATATGGGTTTCTCAAAAACAAGTCATACCAGACTTTCTCTTATAGAGGTACAAGCTTGGTAGATGGAGGTAATATGGTAAATGTAGCATATCGTGATTTCAGTAAGGTCGTTGAAAAGGTCTCCCATGATATTCTTGCAAACAAGCGATTAAAATATGGGCTAGACAGTGTTACTGTTGGCTGGATTTGTAATTGGTCAACTGACTTAACCCAAAGGGTGCTCACCAATGGTTCCTCTTCAACCTGGAGAGAAGTGACTGGTGCCACAAGGTCTATCTTGGGCCCAGTGCTATTCTACATCTTTGTCAATGACTTGGATGACTGGAATAGAGGGCATGCTTATCAAATTTGCAGATGACATCAAATTAGGAGTGGTAGCTAATACCCCTGAGAACAAAATCAGAATTCAAAATGACCTGAACAGATTACAGAGCTGGACCCAAACTAACAAAATTAATTTTGACAGGGAGAAGTGTAAGGTACTATACATAGGGGAAAAAATTGCATAGATGTAGGATTGGTGACAACAATTCATGTGAAAGGGATCTAGAAGTCTTAGCAGACCACAAGCTGAATACAAGTCAACAGTGTGATACAACAACTAAAAAAGCCAGTGCAATTCTAGGCTGCATCAATAGGAGTATAATGTCTAGAGATCAAGGGAAGTATGGTACCACTCTTTTCTGCTTTGGTCAGTCCTCACTTGAAATAGTGTGATCAGTTCTGGGCACCTCAGTTCAAGAAGGATATTGACAAGGTGAAATGGGTCCAGAGAAAGCTGACCAAAATAGTAAAAGTTATGGAAACCATGTCCTATAAGGAAAAGCTTAGAGAGCTGAGTATATTTAGCCTGAAGAAAAGAAGGTTAAGAGGTGATAGCCATGTTTAAATATTTGAAAGGATGTCATATGGGAGATGACGCAAGCTTGTTTTTGCTGTTTCAAAGCATAGGACACAGAGCAATGGCTTCAAACTATGGGAAAAGAGATTCCACCTAAACATTAGGAAGAACTTCCTGACAGTAATTGCCATTTGACAGTGGAATACACTGCTTTACAGACTAGTAGAGTCTCCTTCTTTGGAGGTTTTTAAACAGAGGCTAAATGGCCATCTGTCACAAGTGCTTTAATTGATTATCCCAGCATAGCAGGGGTTGGACTGGATGGCCCTTATGGTCTCTTCTAATTCTATGATTCTATAATATTTCAAAATTTTCTGCTCCTCTGGAAAGTATTGAGAATAAATGAATGCTCAGCCTATTAAACCTGGATTAAGTATCCATGAGCAAACTCTTTGACAAAACATAAATTTAGAAACAAAGATCTATTTTGTAGGGTTGGGTATCACATTTATTACATCAGATGACCACCATACAAGCTGTTAATTAAACAATAAGATCAAGATTTATCCTTTTGTTTCCAGACTGCTCTAAATTAAACACACTGAAAGGGCATTTTGTTTGGCCTTGAGAAATGGCTTCAGATCCCAGCATGAAGCCTTTAAGCACTTTGCAATAAAGAAAATATAATTCTGGAGTTAGGAGTTAACTCTCTGTTTCTTTTTCAGTGTGACCAAACAAATTACAGTGCAGTTGCCTTGGCCAAAATAAGCATTTCTTCTCAAAGCAGCCAGGTGATAAAACCATCCACAACCTCAGCATATGAAAAACTGATACCATTTTATTTCTAACTCTGCAATGCAACCGGGTGTGGTGAATAATGGGCTCTGCAGACTCATGTCAGCAGTGGAGGTGGATGTCTCTGATGTCAGTGGAGTGGTAAATCCATTCCAGCCTTTAGTCAAAACTGTAACAGAGCTAACCAAGGAGCTGAATCCTACCCACAGAATATACTCAGAACCTTGGATACTTTCTTTAAAGTTCACATTAAAATTAAGAGTAGATTCAGTGACATTGGAGCGTTCTGCATCCCCTCTATGTCTGCACCAATTGGGAATAAGAAGTTGCAACTACCTCTTTTCTTATGCAACAAGATCAAAAAGTTTTAACTAATACTTCAAGAACTTAGAAAAGTTGGGGGGTGGGTTACAGCTTCCAGAAACTCCTAGTCAGCAAGGGCACTGATCTTCTGGCCATTGCTACCTGGAAATTCTGTGGGTTTTAGTAAAAAAAAAAAAATCTATTTTTTCCAGGATCTCTCAACAGCATATTAATTTTCTGGCATACCTGAAGCAGGGGAGAAAAGTTAGGTAGAATAGCCCTGACTGTTGCTGCTGACCTGCTCAGGCAGGCGATTAGCAGCAGCAAGCAACAGCTACCCACTGCCCAGAAGGAGAGAGGGCCACCTTGGCCACTTGATACATACCCAAGAAGGTAGATGGGCTGGCCACAGTTCCTAGGCTATCATCAAGGTAGGTTCTCATTATTCCAGCTTCTCCTAGTGTCCTGAACAAATACTATTTAATTGCCTCATATTTTTTCTTTTCCAAGGATATTAGAAAAGCACATAAAGGGCCCCCAAATCTTGTTCCCTCTAAATCTCTTTAGATGTTCCATCCATTCATCCAGACTCTCAACAAAGGAAAAGAGTGTTGAATCAATCTGCCCAGTCTCTCTGACTAATTAACTAAGGCCATTTCCACATGGAGTAATAAAAAGGGTGCAGTGCATCCTCCACGGAGGACACCTGCACCTTGGAGCGGACTGTGTCCAGACTACTTACTGTAGATCCTCACCTCAGTCCACTCTGGAACAACCACAAGTGGTCCTCCAGCATGCTTTTGAAAGACCTGACTTTTCCGGTCTTTCAAAAGCACAGAGCGCGCCACTGCAAGCCTGCTCCCTTGTGCAGATTCACAGGCTCTCACCAATGCGAGCCTGCAATCTGACAAGGGCAGGCTTAGGCTGGCGAGCTTCAGCGGTTGGTCGAGACCCATGACCAACTGGAAGCCACCATTTTGGACACCAGAGCAGAGCAGATCGACAGCCACATACTGCTCTGGAGCAACCTGGACCGGACCAGGGAGCCAGAAGATCCGGTGAGCAGCGGCACGGGGCAATTCCCTTGCCCCGTGCGGAAATGGCCTAAGTCTCCCATTGGTCATCCCTTTATCTGCACTGAGAATGGATCTAACATGCGAGCAGACATGTCTGGAGTGGGATCCTTCACATGACAGAGGCACCTGGGCTGTTCAGGATTCCTTTCTCCCCTTCATGTGGAGAACTTCAATATCAGAGTAGACAACTGCAGCAACTCTGGAGGTTGCAGTCGTGTATTGGGATCTCTAGGAGCTTCATGATATATCATTTTTTTAAAAAAATAATCCTATGTAGTTGGAAGCCCACTTCTGGTTTTTCAAAATTTATCATTCTTATGTGAAACGGTAAAAGAAGAACTTCCAGGAGCAGCAATTCACTCTGTCTTGGAGGCAGTCTGGAGATTCTGGAGGTGTTGATGACCCCAGAAATGTCCCACTTTGCACACCCCTGCTCTATACACACACACACCTGTGTGTCAGCACATGGATCAATGGGGAGGACTAATCTACATGCCCCTCTAATGTCCTCATGTGTTATTTCACTGGATGAGGTGGTTTCGGAGGCCCTACTTACTACTATCTAAACATTGGAGAGACCAAAACTTGGTTTGTTTTCGTCATTAATCCTCAGGTTTGTTGTTAATTGCTGTCAAGTCCACTTCAACTTATGGTGACCCTACAAATAAGAGACCTCCAGTGCTCCCTGTTATTGACAGCCCTACTCAAGTCTTGCAAGCTCAGGGCTGTGGCTTCCTTTACACTTGAGGAACTTGTCTAGTTCTTTCATAGCTGCCATTCCAAGTCCTAGGCCCTTTCCACACAAGGAAATTAAGATGGGCCAATGCGTCCTGTCACGGAGGTCATCTGCACCTTGGATCGGACTAGGTTTGGACTATTTACCTTAGTTCCGCACCTAAGTCTGATTCAATACGCCCCTAAGTGGTCCAGTGCACTATGTGAAGGCCGGAAAAAAGCAGTTTTTAAATTTTCCGGAGCACGTCAATTCATTCCTGCTCAGTTGTGCAGATTTGCACCAATGCGAGCCTGCGATCAGCAGAGGGCAGGCTGTGGGCATGGTTAGCTAGCGGTTGGTCCGGACCCACAAACAACAGGAAGCTGCCATTTTGTCAGCCTCACTGGTGCAGATCTAAAGACCTCGCACTGCTCCGAATCTCCCTGGAATAAACAGAGGAGCCCTGTGGAAGGGCTTAAGGGAAAGTCCGCGTTGTTTCGAGTCCAGAAGAAGTGGTAAGTAACAGCACGGAATGATTCCTGGCCTCATGCGGAAAGGGCCCTAGTCTTCTGATTTCTTTACTGCAGTCTTCATTTTGACTTATGATATAGGAATTTTTAAACAATTATAGTGTCTTCATCTTCTGGTTTAAAGTTATGTAAATCACATTTGGTCATTAATTTTGTTTTCGTAATGTTCAGCAGTACCCCGCCTTTGCACTTTTTATTCCTTAACTTTCCTCAGTAGCTGTTCCAAATCTTTGTTATTTTCTGCTAGTAGCATGAGATCATCTGCATATCTTAAATTGTTTATATTCTTTCCACCAATCTTCAAGCCTTCTTCCTGAGTCTAATCCAGCTTTCTGTATGTATTCAGCATATAAATTAAACAGATAGAATGATGAAATGCAGCTTTCTCTGGCCCACTTGCCATTTATATTAGTTTAAAAACAACTTGCATTGTATTGAGTGAGGTTCATGTTATTTCCTGAGTTTACTGGAATTCCAATATGCTTACAGTTAACAGCAGAATTTAATGTTTATTGTTTGTATTTCCTGAATACACAAAGAATTCCACTGTCCCTCTGAAATGAAGTCAATTTATTGAAACTAAAATAAGTCAGTTCAGCTTCTTCACGTCACAGTTAAGAAAAAACCCTTATGACGTTGTTATTGTTGTTCTTATGTTCATTTTCTGAGACAAAAAAGTACCTAAGTGAGAACAAAGCAACAGGTTTACAGTCAATTTCTAGCCCAGCGATTTTTGTCTGTTAAAAACAAAAGAAGAACAGTATATGCCAAGTAGCTGAAACTTAAGAACACTTTTTCACAACAGTTCATCAAGTAAATATGTCAGAGTGCCTACAATGTGTACGTTGTAGATCTGGTTCTGTGTGGATTCTGTGACAAAATGTGACTCACAGTAACTAATATGTCCCATATGAGAGCTCAACTGTATCAGACACTCCCAGGGGCTCTTTCACACTACAGAGTTATAGCACTGTGATCCCATTTCAATTGCCATAATTGCATCCTAGGACATCCTAGGGTTTGTAGTTTAATGAGGCACTAGAGCTGTCTAGATGAGAATTCTTAATACTCATCCTTAAATTTAAAATCCCAAGATTCTATAGTATGCTACCATACAGCTGAACTGCAGTCATACGACTATAATTGCATAGTCTGAAAGGGCCTGAGGATTCTCTACAGCAAAACAACAAGGCATCGTAAGAGGTGACAGTTTATGAACTGAGTTCCAAAGCAGACAGGAGACAGGGAAGTGATGATCAGATCTTCCAACATTTAAAACTAACCATGTAAAAGCAACTATAAAAAGCAACCATGTTAACAGCACAAGGAGCTCTGATTTGTATTGTCCTTTCTCTCCTTAAAGTTGCTACTCCCTTCAAGGGGTAGGGGAAAAAAAAACATTTCTGTATCCTTTCTTTCCCCCCTATACACAGCTAATTGGAGATTCAAGAGACCATGTATGATGCTGCCTTATACTGGGTCAGAAATTGTTTGTCAATTTATTTCAACATCGTACATAACACCAAGCAATTCCCCCTCCTCTGCAGAGGAATTTAAATTAAGAAAATGGTTTAAAGAGTGTCATTTCAGGGGTGCAAACTAACAAAGTAAGCAAATTTCTGATGGGTCTGATCACAAACTTCCCATATCAAATTTACAGACTTTGATACTTTCACCTGGATGCTCAAGGTAAGTATCTCCCAGTATAAGAACTGTTTAAAGAAATGGTTCTTACTCTCGAAAGTAACGTTTCACCAAGTTCTGTAGCTGCATAGCTAAGGCCATTTCCACACGGGGGTAAAACTCCGCGCTGTGACGACCAGACATGGAGGTCGTCTACACTGCGGGATGCACTAGAGTGGTGAAAAAAAAGGGAGGTTCTAGACCTCAAACCACCCTCGTGCGGCCGCGGGGGTGGCGCTCCGTGTTTTATAAAGACCACTTTTCAAGTGGTCTTTTTAAAACTTGTGTGCACTACTCCGTTGCAGCACCCCATTTAGAATTGCAGGGACACGCTAGCGTGCCCCTGCAGAGCTGCCCGGGGGCGGGCTTCTGGCTGGCGCGCTGCCCTGATTGGTGGAGCACCGCCGGAAGCCACCGGACACCATTTTGGGTGCTGCCGGACGCCGCTGAGCGCTGCCGACGTTTAGAGCAGCGAATTCGTGCTGCTCCCCGGGGGACAGACCGCCGCACTGTGCCCCGCTGCAAGGCAAGCTCCATCCCCCTGTGCGCCGCCCCGTTTCCCCCATTTCGCCGCCCCCCCATGTGGAAAGGGCCCAAGTCAGTCCTTTCTCCATCACTGTGCAATCTAGTGAGTTTTCAACAATGAGAACAGCTGTAAATGAGCTTAGAAGCAAGTACTTATGACAAAATATTTGCAATTTCAATGTTAAATATTTCACAGGTGAGAAATGCTGTGTTGTGTAACATTATTAGGTTAAAGCTTGGCCAATTTGTGTCAAAACACAGAGAGAGAGATTTAAATTCAGGCTTCATTTCTCAGTAACATTTTGGAAATAAGAAGTTGGAAGTGAAAGAAAGTGCAATTTTTTCATTTGAAAGGAAGCTTTCCTTTTTAAAAAAAGAAAAAAAAACTTTTGCAAAGGTTTTGTTTTTCTGATCCTAAAATGAAATTTAGAGTGTTGGCAAACCTCATCCTCTAAGAAATGTGAGAAATTCCAGACAGAAAACTTTCTTAGTTTCATTAATAATATTCATATATTCCCCAAAGAGGTAACTAGATATGTCTTTCAAGAAAGCACTTATTCTAACCTGGTTAGCATCTCTTCTACAGCATCTAGTTCTTTCCTGTTGAAATCAATGAGAAGGAACCTATTAAATGAGGCAAAAGAGAAAATGAAAATGACACACACACACACACACACACACACACACCCCAAATGTAACTTTTCTGCTTCTGGTATGATCAGGGCTTTGGTCAGGAAGGTTTTACAGTCTTAGGATTTCCACATACCAGCTTTCCAGTAGTGGGTTATACTGTATATGCGGGGGGGGGGGCAAGTGCATTTGTTTGTGTTTACTTTGAACATCTGAAATAGAATTCTGATTGGCAAAAAAATGATGATGGACCAACAGAGCCAACCCTAGGCCAGCTGAAAGTATGCTGAATCCAAATTCATCCCTCCCTAAGGCTGGGGGCCCGTCTTGCCCTGGTTGGAAATTGTGCTTGTCTTGTGAATGTCTGTCCCTTACTGGAGGAAGGTTTTGCTTTTGTTTTTTTGTTTTTTAATCTTGTGTGAGTCAGCAATTTCCTCATCCCACATTTTCTCTGCCCTGGTTTTGGCTCTTCTGCCAGCAAACCACTCTGTTGGTGGAAAACAGGGACCAGCAGGCAAAAGAAGGTTCCACCAGCAGAGCATCTCTTCTGGCACAAGATGGGTTCTGCCAGGTGAAGAAGCCTGAACTTAATCCTACCCTTCCAGAATTAGTACAGCTTTGAAAGATTGCAGAGTTAGTCAGTAGGATGGATAAAGGGAAAGTATGCAGAAGAGAAAGGTCTCCCCATAGATACAGGCCCAGGAGAGCATTAAGATATTCCTCATTTTGTACCCAGTCATGGCTCATGTGCCAGACAGTTCACATGTGTGGTCTGAACTCAGTCTGAAAGTGAGGAGTTAAAATAAAATCAGCAACTGTAGCCAGGCAGTGTGGAGAACAATATGAGGAGGGAAAGGAAAAAGAAGCTGCTAACTCTAGCAAACATCAATCAAAGCTGGATAAAGGCAGAAGTAACAAGCTCACTTAAAGTGTCACCTCACTGAGAGCAATTTGATGTATTCTTCACAAAGGCAATTATTTATTCATAAATAAAACAAAAAAGGGTGATTTTTCAAAGGCTGCATTGTGTGGAAAGGCAAAAGCAGCAAGGAGCCCACCCAAGGAGAACTATCTGACATTTTCTTCTCATTGTTGGAGGGTGAGCTTTCCCCTGCCTCATCGTACCAACTGATTTAATTATTTTAAATGAGAAGAAAACAGGACACTGCTACAGCAACAGCATCAACTTTGTCGATTGATCTGAAAAAATAAACTTTTTCAATCTGAGGAACACATACTGGCCCTTGAAAAATGCAGCAGCACAGCACACTTCGAAAAATAGTGCATTTCCTATATGGAGATACAGGCAAAAGTACAGAACCAACATGTAAATTGCCATAATGTCCTCTCCAGAGGAGGGAACATGCAGGTTCTTACCATACAGGAATGCTAGTATTTCCCAAATTATCCATTCTCATTAAATTAAATTAGTCTGTTCTACATATTTTTATCCTTCCTCTCAATTAAAACAAGAGAGATCCAAGGCAGTAATTACTTAAAACAAAATCAGTAGTTACTTAAAACAAAACAAAACAGCAACATCAGAAGATCAAGAAGCCATCAAGATTGCTAAACGGTGCTAATACAATTCAGTAAACCACCTTCTTTGTTCTTGCATTTTGTTTTTGTAAGCCACCTTGGAAAGTTTGAAGGTTGACTTAGAAATGGTTTAAACAAACAAATGCCTTGGAACACATACTTTCTTCAACAAACACCACAACATTTTCAGATTTAGTGTGAAGAAAAGTCTACAGCGGATGGTGAGGCCCAAATTATAAAAGACACAAACTCCAGATCATCCTTTCTTTGGAAACCACTTTCCCATAGAGTACGAAACATGGAGATATTCAGTGTTGAGCTTCCATAGATATTCTCACAAACCAAGGAGGTTCATATGTGAGCTTTGAGACACACTGGCTAGTTGTTGATCATTACAGCACAATCTCACATATATTTTCATAGACATAATTCCTCTGAATTCAGTGAAACCCAGATAACTGAGTGTAGCAGTGTAGCTACAGAGCCACAAAGATTATCATAGCATCTTGGAAACAGACTGGTAGCTGTTGAAGGTCTTTAATAATTAAGCTCGATGAACTTTTTTTAAAATATATTTTTGTGAGATTTTAAAGCATAGTAAACATAATTCCTGCCCCTTATTTTAGAGCTAGACTATACTTCTGTGTACAGCTCTCTTCAGTGGTGGGTAGATAGGCAGGAATGTGTTTGAATATAGCCAGGATGTTACTAGGAGGCTTGTAAGCACTTGGCATAGGCTGTGCTGACTCATCACAACTAGCTCTTTAATATATCATAAAGGAATAGTCCATGCATCACATGTTGCCACATGTTTCAAAGTGGCCACTAGAAGTATTGTGCATTTGCTGTCCATCACTTGCCTTTGCTTCTGTCCTTCATTGATACCTTCCAGTCATTATAGAAAGGAGGTTAGCACTTTCCTTGGACAAGCTGACACAAAGTCAAGACTATCCATGAAAAGTAGCAGAAGGCTGCACTCAAAGCTTGATGAGAACTTGTCTTCAGTGCTTTCACTGATTTCCCAAATGCAAGTAAGTTAAAATATGCAACATTCAGCTCATTCTTCTATCTTCTTTCTTGAAATTGTAGGTGGCACGGGTCCAGTGCCACAGTAGATAAATGCCAGTAGTGCAGCCATAAGGTTGTCAGTTTGATCCTATCAGGCTCCAGGTTGACTCAGCCTTCCATCCTTCCCTGTACAAGTCAGTAAAATGAGTACCCAGCTTGTTGGAAGCAATTAGCTAACACATTGTAAACTGCTTAGAGAGCACTTAGCTATAAACTGCTTAGAGAGCACTTAGCTGATAAGTAATATAGATGTACACATGCTATTGCTATTACAAATGTCAACTCTGGACCAGGGAATTTTAACACCTTTTTTTCCAGTGGCAAATATACTGGAGTAAAAAAGTTTCATGAAGTTGTTCTCCTCATTTTTGTTGGTTGTTGCCATTTCTTGTTTCATTTGGGTAGCAGTCTGACCATGCTCTCCGTTATTAGTAGATATCCTTCTCTCTTCTGGGAGTGTAGCTGAAGGCCAAAGGGGTTGCTCATCCAAATAAGAATTTTGCCTACTGACAATGACATTTCCTTTCAGTCCTCAAATTCCTAGCACTGGAATAACTTAAAAGTTTAGTTGAACATTAGAAATACAGGTTGGGCATCCAAAGAAAAGGTTTGGGAAAAGTTACCACAGGAATGTGAACCCAGACAAGAATTCTAATATAAACAATTTTAAAGGTCTTAGACTTTGCAATGCTAGAGGTTTGGAGACTGTAGGAAAACCTTATTGGGCAGGCAGAATTCTTATGGGGGACAGTGTCCTCATTTTGCACCCCTGTAGCTATACCATTTTTCTTTCCTATTTTTTTTTAAAAAATAATCTTAAATATCTTAAAATTTGATGTTCCAGTGTACTGTAAATAGAACCACTATTTCTATATTGATGGACAAGAGCTTTTCCAGATCTTACTGATGAAAGAGTAAGAATCTGATATCAGTTCAGGTGTTATCATGTGGCATTGTCATAATGCCAAATCAGACTGAGATCAGAACTTGGAAAAGGTATGTTTTCAGATTACAGTTCCTATGTTACCCCAGTCAGCATCACTGCCAGCTAGCTGGCTAGGGATTTGTAGACCTGTAGTCTAAAAAAAAAAATTTTTTTGAAGCCCCAAATGAGAACTATGCTTCCTCCCCCCCCCAGGTTTTCTAGGTTTTTAAAAATGGTGCAGATCTATAGCATGAAATATGACTGCCAGTAGTGATACATTTCTGCTGTCCTATCTCAGTCAAGGAGGCACATCCAATAACTCAAATGAACAAACTGAATAGCTCACAGCTTGTTACTTACTTTTATTCTGTAAGCGCAAGGTCATAACAGAGTCCAAAAGAATTCCAAGGCAAGTGAGTCCAAAGTCAATTAGTGTAATCCAAAGTCAGGAATGGAGTTCAGTGACATATCCAACAGTAAGGAAGGTCAGATCAGCTCTGACAACTCCTGCAGGGAAAGCACAGCACCCATATAGGTCATCAGCCTAACGCAGATGCCGCCTGACTAATTGCTGTCAGTTATAAATCCTCAAAGATCGACTCAGGTTCTCTCTTTGAAGTCCGTGCTTGGCAAAGGTGAGTACAGGCAAATTATCTTCTGTTTCTGAAAGGGCAAGACTCTCTGCTGGAGCTGGCACTGCACCGTGTTCTGTTTGTGGCACTGTCGAGTAGGTCCTGGCATGTCCCCTGTTTCAGACTCTGAGTCAGAGCCCATGCTCTGCAAGCAGGGCATGATATCTGCTGTGTTTGCCCTATATGCATACCCGTTACCAAAAATGCTGCCACCCACTCCCATTTACAGTCCATGAAAAAGGTAGCAAGGAATTTGGGCTAATAGGGAGAATAACTAAACTTCAGTAATATCCACTCCTTTTACATAATTGTTTGTATTACATTATTGTCACAATGGGATTATGTCATGCCTCAGGATCTAGATTTAGCTATTATGACTGTGCTATGGCTCCAGTGGCTATATATGATATAAAGTGTAAAATGTGATGCAATAATTTTACCTGGCAATCTTTTTACCCCAAAACATGAGTGACTCTGGTTTACCCACAAAGCCTGTGCTTCCATGAAATGATGGAGAATATTAGCTCAAAGAGGAGACCTGCAAGAGAAGGGCAACCTTACAAGATCTTTTACATCTGTGTATACCACTACAAGTGCAGGGAAGAACCAGGCAGAGATCAAATGTAAGCTTATTTGTTTTATTGGGGGAATTAACAATCCTACACACAAGATCCAAGCAGTCTTGCAGTCACGCAAGGACAGCTGAAGGAAATGGGAGAAAATATTTGGATAGTGAAAGTTTATTGTGAACTGGGTGATATTTACTTATCCAGCAGTGAAGAGATAAGGCAATGTCACTTAAGTAGAAGTCTAAGGGTAGTACAAATTGGAAATGGGAGTGGCAGAGTGATGGTCAGTACACCAAAAGTACTACAAGTTCTCTGGCAAAAAGCCAGAGTTCAAATTCTCTTTTCTGCCCTGAGGGGGGAAGATGTTAATGGCTCTCTAGCAGAGTAAACAATGGGATCCAGAAAGTGGATAAGGGCATCTAAAAGGAGCTAATGGCCTTAGCAATAAGTAACAAAGGGACTGATAGGCATCATGATAGCTGTTTAACTGCTGGACAGATGAGGGGATTGTCAGGGTCTGAGCTGTGGACAGCAAGAGTTGACTGATACAGGCACCAGGGCTGGGCCAATGGACAGACACAAGGTCAGGAAGCCAAAAGTCAGGGTACAACAAGAGTCCAAGGCAGCAGTCTTCCAGATAGCAAGATCCACAGGACCAGAGGCAGGAGGCAAGTCCAAGAGGAAGGTAGAAGGTCAAGACACAACAAGGGTTCAAGGCAGTAGAAACTTACCAAATAACAAGAGTCCGCAGGCCCAGAGGCAAGAGGCATGTCCAGAAAACAGGCCAAGGTTCAAGACCAAGGGTTAGCAGTCAGCAGATCAGAACCACAGGAGAGCCAGAACAGACTACAGGTAGCACTTGAAACCATATTGCTGTGACAAAGGCTGTAGAGAAACCCCAGTTCTTATATAGCTGGCTGCTCCAGCTGTCCTGCATCAAAGCAACCGGCTGGGTCTGAGGTACTGGGCAGGATTCTGCAAATAACAGGGTCAAAGCCAGGATCCTTGCAGGCAGAATCCTGTAAGGACTTATTCACAGACCAGAACCCTTACAGGGATAAAGGACAGCTTTCACTGGACGAAGGGAGAAGGTTGACGACAATCAGTCCTTCCATGGAAGGAGTTTCAGGTGCTATTGTTTCTAAAGACTGAGTCATTGCGGGATATCTGCAAGTCCTTTGTCTGGGAGTTTCCCTGACTATGACCTAGCCATGCCCTGAGGCCTTGTCCTGACCTAGGCCTTTTTCGCATGACATTTGTCATGCAAAAGGGCGCGTGAAGCATCGTGCAATTGCGAGGAGCAATCTGTACAATGCACTCACAATCACATGACACTCCAGGGTAGGGCAGGTGCCGCTCGTGCACTTTTTCATTTTCGGCTTTCAGCCAAAAATGGTGCGTGATCACACATTGCTTCAGGGCCCCGCGTGCACTTGCCGTGCATGCAGAGCCTTCAGAGCCACAGTGCTCAAGCTTCCTGCCCCAGCACAGCCTGGGAAACTCCCAGGCTGCACTGTGGAAGGAAGAGGCAGGGCTCTCACATTGCCTGCTCAGGAGCAGGCAGCTTGTGCAAAGCTGAAGCAGCGGAGGCTGCTCGTGTGATCCCAGTGCCACAAAAAGGTAAGGTGCAGAAAGAGCCCTAGTTTTGCAACACATGCATGCAGTCAATTTCCTCTTTGTCAGCAGGCTCCCAGTCATAGCAGGATATAATTTATATTTCATGTAATAAATATATGTTTTGCCAATTAAATCATAGCATGGAGGAGGGGTGTACGGCCTAGGCAATGAAGCCTAGGCATTCCTCTAAACTATGCAGTGAGATAACGTTATAGCACTAGAAAAATGAGATTTCACAGTTTGCATCTAAAGTTTTCCTTGGTTCTGATGAAACAGACTCCATCTACAGCAGAAGCAGAAAGCTTCAGATGGGTTGAACTTCATTTTTGGTTTGGACAGCATGGTCAGTTGTAAGGGATTAGAGTTCAAAACATTTGAGAGCCAAAATTTCCACAACCCTGCTTTAGACAAGGGAGTTTTCTTCCAGAGGAAAGATTCCTTCTTCTAGGTAAAGCATTTTTCATCAGAAGAACTTAACCTTTGTATGCAACCCCCATGTTTTTGCTTCAATCTAATACCCAACATTCAGATCCAAAATCGTTTCTTTTCAAGTGGTATTTTCATGCAAATGCCTCCATTTTACTCCAACACCCAAATCATAAACCCTTTTATTGGGCAGACTAGGGCTGCTTACATTAAATGCTTCCATGGGTCTTTCTCTTCTTTACTTACACAAAATGAAATAAAAGCACATACTGGTTTCTGTGAAGCTGACTTATACAAATAAGCAACAAAACTGATACTGTGAACCACATATATTTTCTGTTTCCTTCTTCCAAATATTTTATTTTAATTTGTATAGCTCTGTGTGAGACACATGCACAAATAGCACACGTAATCACAATCCATTATTAATACTTCCTTTCTTGTTATGAAATGGTTCTATATTTTAGCCTTTTAGATAAAGCTGGTTGACAGTTAACTTAAATGACAAGTACACTGAGCCAATGGCAAGTACACTGAGCACAGAATGCTTTGCAATTCTCTTTTAATCTTTCTGGCACAGAGAGACTTATGGAAAGTAGAATCCCCTGACAGTTCATTAATTCGGAGAAGGTGTGCTACTGCAGAGCTCTGCCGGGGTATACATATATACGAATATATAGGCTAACACACAGTACCAGAAAACGGTGGTTTAACTCACTGCAAGACACTCAGCCCTTCTCCCCCTTCCAGATCTCTTGCCAAGCTTAACACTGACCCTGGGATTCTGGCTTTTCCAAAGCCTGTTCTTATAGATTGTTGTTTGGTTTAGTGATTTACCATGCTTAATTATTAAATAGTAATAAATAATGAATAGGAGGAGAAATATTATTTATTGCTAAATGAAGACATCATTCACTAGGAAAGGTAGAGCTAAGTGGAGCAGTTGCTCAGAGCTGCCAAGGAGATCTATGCATTAATCAGAGAAGGCCTTGGTTCCTCTCTTTGCCAAGTTCCCATGGGTGCACAGGTGCTGCCTCCGTCAGAAGCAAGCTGAAGCAGACAAATACCACCTGGGAATCAAGTCCTTAGGGAGAACCTGCTGCTCAAGTATGAAAGGCAGAACCACATGTTCAGCCATCCCTTTTCAAAGAGAACACTTGGGATCCAGACAGCTACTAGCTATGCAGGCAGATTGACCTGTGTAGGAGTGATGGGAGGGAGAAGCCATTTGTTCTTGTGTAGCATGGAAGGAAAAAAGGGGGCCTAAAACTCCATCTACAGAAACAAAAAAGCCTGAGCTGTTTTAATTCCGTCCAGGAGCTCTCAGTGGTTAAAAAAAAAAAGGCAAAACCAAAAATCATTCTAATGCCTTTTGGAATTGGAATTTTGGAATTTCTTCATCAAAGAAAAAACCCAGCCACTGTTTAGCAAGACACTATGTATGCCTCCAGCTGAAGTTTTTCTCAACTGGTGGTTGAGGGGAACACTGAAACATATAAGGGCAGTGGCATTTGGTGCTTCCCATATCAGTGGGAAAATGAATCTGCTCCTGTTGTTAGTATGTATTTAAAGCAGGAATAGGCATAGTGCAGCCCACAGACTTCATGCAACCCCTGTATCCCACTTGTGTGGTCCCTGAAGCCTCCCTCTAGTCCCCTAAAGCCCCCCAACCTCACATGAATTTTGGGGAACAATTGTTGCTTCCAAACCATGAAACCCCCTGTGACAAAAGGGTTAATTTGCTGAGGGAGATTGGAGACAAAGCAGCCAATAACGGCTTTTACAATGCTCAAAAGGGCTATAGCTCCAACTGAAGAGTGAGAGGTGATGAGAAAGAAGTAGGTTGGGCATGTGGGATGTTGGAGAGAGAAAGGTAGACAGAATGAGGGAAGTTGGAGAGCGATAGAGAGAGAATGAGAGGAGCTGGAGCAATGGAGGCTTAAATTATGCTGAAAAAAGATCGCATATAAATGCAATAGAAATAGACAAACAATGTTAAGAGAAAAGAATGTTATTCTATAAAATTAATGTTTCATGGTGATTCCTAAGGCCAGTCTGTGGAACCAAAGCAACACACCTTGCTTTCCAAACTAGTTCAGCTAGTTTGGAAAATAGAACTACCTTAAGGCCTCTGGAACTACCTTAAGGCCTTGATTGGGATCCAGATAAGATTATTGTGACAAAAGGACTCAGGTAGGTAGCAAGTAATCCAAAGAGAAGATTCTGAGGAACAACTCTAAAAGGTTTTTGTCAAACACCCCAAACATGTGCAAACATGCATAAATGTACTCACTGCCAGAGCAAAGCAGAACCCCATTACACCCAAATTAGGGATGTAATTCCTCTCTAATTTTCTTCTTGAAGCAAGCAACAAGTAATTTTAGCAATTTTCTTCTTGTGCAAGAAAGTCTTCAAAAACTACACAATCTTCCAAACCTATTTGCAGTTCAGGACTAATTCTGTGCAAAATTCACTTTTTTTCTTTTTCTTTTTTTTTCAGAAAAGGACAAGAAATGATATTTTCTACTCATAAAATATTTCACCACAGAAATATTATTTCTTATGCAGAAAAACCTGTTTTCTGCACAGAAAATTCTGTAACTGGGGTATTATTCTGTGCAAAATTTGCACACGGGTAATTTGCACACAAAGCAGCTTTTTTTCAGTTATGAAAACAAGTTTTTTCTACACAGGACATAATATTTCTGTGCAGAATTATTACCCATTATTCTTTTTAAGCTATTTAGCTAAATATACTTAACCAAGAAGCCCTCTCCAGCCCCTCCCCCCACCCTGAAAGCCCATTCTCTGATCATCAGCAGATTGGACCTTCTTCTCCCCATGCAGCTGATGCCTGCTAAAGTGGCATAATGACAAGAGAGTCATAATCACACCTTAATCACAGTTATGAATACAGAACAGTTACAAATGAGTAAATCTAGGGCCATTTCCACACAGGCATATTGCCCACGCTAGGGCGACCTCTCTTGGAGGTTTTCTTCACCGCAGGGTGCGCTAGCGCAGTTAAAAAAAGTGAGGCTCTAGACCTCAAACTGCTCTAGCGCAGCCGCAGGGGTGGCGCTGTGAGTTTTATAAAAACCACCTTCGCAAGTGGTTTTTACAAAACTCACCCGCACTGCCTTGTTGCAGCCCCCGGTGAAGAACTGCAGAGACACGGTAGCGCATCCCTGCAGATCTGCCCAGGGGCGAGCTTCCGGCTGGCGTGCTGTCCTGATTGGCGGAGTGCCGCTGGAAGCCGCCAACCGCCGTTTTGGGTGCTGCCAAGTGCCACCGAAATTCGACGGCGTTTAGAATGGCAGATCCGCGCTCTCCGCAGGGACAGAGCAACCCGCTCGCAGGTAAGCTCTGCCCCTGCGTGCGCGGCCCCGTTTCGCCCCCCCCCCCGTGAGGAAAGGGCCTTAGTCTCATTCAGTCTGGGGCACAGATTTCACCAGCAGTCTTCAATCATAGTTCTTCTGTGGAAGCTATATAATTAATTATGTCTTGTAACTTTTTTCTCATTTGCTAGATTTAACTGATAGTAACAGATCATTGAAAAATCTATGGTAAGTGGTGGTTTCTTGTCATCTGAGCTTTGTTTCTCTGAATCTTTCTCAGTTAGCTTCATAGCTTGTCTTACTGAATGTGTCTTAAACCTCTATTTGCCTTTCTTGTTAATGCCTTAGTCTACTTATGAATCTATGTATATGCATTTTAGGTGCTGAAATTTATTTTGTGGTTCTCCAACTCCATTTGCTCTAGTTTTTATTAGGTGTTTTATTTTCATTCTCCGTGTGACTAATTCTTAAAAATCATCTCTTGAATTCTTCTCTCTTTCTACGTATACCTTTTTGGTCTTATAATGGCAACATTTATTTAATCTTCAATGCATTAGAAATAGCAGCAGCAGCAGCGGCGGTTATTATTATTGGTAAGAATTCACCTGGGGGCTTAGCGTCTTTGTAAATGGACTTACAACTGCAGGAATTAGAACTACTGTAGTTTCACAGTATCTGTATTCAGTGTGGGGCTCTTGTTATGCTACTATGTAGGGAAGCCAGCAAAGTGGCTGTTGCACATTAAGACCAATGCTCAATGGGAGCAACACATAGCAGGAACCATTGTGCAATAAGACCAGTGTACATCAGGACACTAGTTAGCAGTGACATAGACTCGAGTCATCCAACTCAGACTCAAGTGGCATTTAAGTCTCCTCGGAAACTCGACTCAGACTTGACTTGATGATATATGATTTAGTGACTCGACTTGGGACTCATATATTTTCAGTGACTGACTTGCTGCTCCTTGTGCTGCTCACCTCCTCCTCCAGTCTTCTCCCAATCAGCAGTGAGGGAATGTTATGTTGATGAGCCAATGAGAGTTGTACATGCTCTTTTTCCTCACCTTTTCCTTGTTTCCTGCTTTTGAGAAGCCATTCCCAGGAAAACATAAGTGTGGGAGGACTGAAGACAGGGAAAACAAGAGATTTGCAGTTGGTTTGTTTTTTCCTGTGAGTGTGAGTATGGAGTGGTCTTGGAAAGTGGGGAGGTGAGGGGAGTTTGGCGAAGGTCACCTCCAAGAGCAAGATACACCCAGCCAATAGGATAGTTATTCTCCCTCTTCCAGCCATGAGAGAGGGGTGTGTAGCTTTCTTTTGCCAGTTTCTCCCTGCCCTTTCATAGTTTAGGGGTTGGGTCAAATCCTGCTTGCTTATCAGGAAGCTACCAGGATTGATAAGCTGCACTCTCTTAAAGTTTAAACCTGTAAAGGCCAGTTTAAAATCTGGCTGAAGCATCGCTGAGGCAAAGTGGAATAAGAGGTGACAGGATGGGGCTTTTGGCAGGCAAGAAAGAGAGAGAAGAGGATTGAAGATTGACATCCATGGAAAGAGGTTAGAAGTCTGCCTTAGCATAGCTCAGACATGTTGGGAATAAGAATGGTAGGATGGGACTTTGATTTTCTAGTTATTGAAACTTAACTCCCACACACACACACACACCACTACCACCTCCTTTTTTTTTCTGTTAAAGTTGGATCCTAGACTTGAAACTAAACTTGAAACTGGAAGGTAGGATACTTGAGACTTGACTTGAGACTTGGAGAAAAAGACTTAAATACATCACTGCTAGTTAGTGAGTGCTAGGTGTGTACATAAGTAGCACCCTGTGCTCATTGAAACACACTTACCAGCATCCCATTACACATCTTTGCAATTCACTCACAGAGTTCTCAGCATCTCTGTAATACAGAGATGTAATACAGTTACCAGTTAAGTAGGCATAATATAATGCAACACAGATCATGACAGAGAATTCTGCATCATCATCATCATTATTATTGGATTGAACATTTAATTCAAATTATGAAGCAAAACAAACTCCTTTTATTGCTGTTTTTATTGAGCAGGCAAACCACAAGTTCTAATTTCCATCAGATCTGTTCATTAGTTAAGCTTATATATCAATTACAGTTTTCTTTATTATTATTAATATTTCATCTGATCACTAATTTAAATTAATCAGTTGGCATCTCTGTAGTATTAATACAAATCCATATTGTGCTGTCAGGGGCAGGCTGGTTACAGACTTGTAAGGGCAATAATTTTGGTTGCAGTGACAACAAGTTTGCTTCATTCTCAATAAGACTTGTAAGGACTCAGGATAGTAGGAGTGGGGGATAAGTCTATTTTCACTGTCAGGAGGGCTCTATTTGAAGATCATAGACAGACAGGAGTTAGCAACACCAATACCATCATGAAACAAGGCAAGGCAAGTAGTATGAGACACCACTGAAGAGACAGGGGCCCTTTCTGCAACTCACCTTTTCTCGGAGCTGGGGTGCGGGGATCGCTTGAGCAGCCTCCAGCGAGAGGCTCTCGCGTCCCCATTGCTTCAGCTCCGCAGCTACCAGCTGCTCGCACAAGAGCCCTACCTCTTCTTCCACAGTGCAGCCTGAGAATTTCCCAGGCTGCACTGGGGCAAGAAGCACGAGTGCCATGGCTCCGGAGCTCCACATGCAGGGCAAGTGCACGTGGGGCCCCAGAGCAATGCGTGATCTCTCACCATTTTCAGCTTAAAGCCAAAAATGAAAACATGCGCGAGCAGTCCCTGCCAGACCCTGGAGCATCGCGTGATTGTGAGTGCATCATGTGGACCACTCCTCACATTCGTGTGAGGCTTGAGGGGCCCTTTCACATGGCAAATGCCATGCGAAAAGGGCCAGAGAATTGTCTGGGATTCCCTTTTTAAAAAAATCTTTTTACTGAAAAAGATTTTTTAAAAAACCAAAATTAATACTATCTTCAGAGTAGATTTATAAAAGTAAATTCCAAAAAAATAAAAAAAAATACCTAGCATCAGTATCTGAGATTACTTTGAGGTGATAGCTAATCCTGGGGTTGCTATCTGGTTTCACTGCAAGCAGAAAATGAGCAAGAGTATATTGCCATGGGATCACAGCATCAGCAGCCTACTGAAGCACCTTAGGAGGAGGCATAAAATTTCCAGCAGCCAGTAAGCACTGGCAAGATCCATTGGGCAGGAACAAAGAAGGCTGTCTAATCCTAGACAGTTGTTCAGCTCTAAAGCATCATCACCCCCCTCCATTATGCTGTGTATTAAAATCTCACCAGTCAAAATGCAAGTACAATGAAAGAAAAGTATCCTTTCCTCAAGTAACCTGTCATTTAATTTAGTTATCATTATCATGTCTGATCATTAGATAAACTTACAGACTTGGTTGATGCCATATGCTTGTCATCCTGACATCCTGAATGAGAAGCATCTAAAGACTGATGCTTCGTCTCTTAGCCTGTGGACTCACCCAGGAGCTTCTGTTTGTATGCCTGGTATCCCACTATCCCTGATCTTCTGTGATGCAGTTTGTCAGCTGTGGAGACTAGAGGTCCTTTAGGTGTAGTAAGTGGAAGGTACCCTAACGCTGTGGCAATAGAATGGTGGCAGAACCAAAGTAGCATGAACTGCCAAGACAAAGCAGTCAAAAGCTATTTCAAATTGTCTTTATTTCTGTTCGTCCAGTTTTTAAATTAGAAGTCCTAGCACAAAACTCCTTGGAGTTAACTGTTTTCAGTATGGTTGAGTTAATCCTCTCCTTAATGTCTCCAAAGTGTACGCACATTTGTTACAGAGGGAAGGGTGAGGTTTGGTCATGTTGGTTTCCAAATATATGCCACTAGAGGAAGAATGGCAATATTTCTATTCGGATTTGGGATTTAGATCAGGCTAGATTGAGTCTTGATCTCTTTTGCCAGCTCAGAAACTGTGTTGAAATTGGACAACTATTCACAGTCCTAAGAAAAGTAAAAATGTTTTATTTTCTATATCATAAACTTAATGCTTCTGAAGAATTACTTCCATTGTTTTAATCTCATGACAAAATAATGATCTAAAAGGAAATCAACAGAAATGATTATCGAATGTTTACATTCCAGGATGATTCCAACTTTCACTTTTAATTAAAGGCTCCAGATGTTTATATGCATGCCTGATTTTCTATGAATAGGTGACAAATTCATCAAATATGAATTTTATTGCAAGATTATGTAGTTTGCTAATCTTGGAACAGAATGCAGACCCAAATAGAATTTATGGCTACAAATCCCTACATTTCTGAACTTGCAAATATAATTTACACTCCAAAAAATTGATCAGAAACATGTAGATGAACAAGATTTAGACAAGATGAGAAAATGGATGCAAAAATGCCCCTATCATAAAATTTTGATTTTGGGTAAGGAAATATGCATAAATGGGGGCAGGGGCTCACAATCCAGTGCAGATCCTGGTTTAGATTCAGATTGATACTAGAGAAACAAAGCAGGACTCCCCAGATTTGTTTTATTCAGAGTCTCTGTCATGGGTTTTGTAATACTGTAAGCTACAATTCCTACTATGTTCACTGAGGGATAACTCCTACTTTGTTTAGTGCAGTTTAGACCCAGCTATGTGGACACTGGGTAGCAGATATAGTTGCTCTTTAACACATGTATTTTATTACAAACCATTTAAACAAGATGGAAATTGTAATGATCTGGCATGAAAAGCTTAAAGTACAGCAAGAATACAGATAGTGTTGTATAAAAGCATTGAAATATTATGAAGCATGCTAACATTCAGAAATACAGAACATTCACTGATGTTAAATGGCAGATTTTAACATGGCCATCAGAATCTGGGTTTCAGAAATTATAGGTTTTATTTGTTTCTTTGCTTGTTTGTTCCGAATTTTTGATTCAAGTTAATTCTTGCTTGTATAACTCAAATTGCATATTACAATATGACATGGAGATGGAAAAGTTACACCAGGCAAATCCTTCATAAGACAAAAAGCAGTGCCTTTTAATGCTCCTAATCACTTACAACAGTTTAGATACTGTGCTGATTATAGTTAAAACACCTGCAGGAAAGCACATATTCTAATTCCTGGAGCACATCTGTGCCCAATATTTTCAGTGTACAACAAGCACATGTATTCACTGCTCATTGTTCCAGAAAGATCTCTCCAGCTGAAGGAACCTATTAAAATGACAAATGCAGTTCAATATGGATAAATGGAAAGTAATGAATATTAGAGGGTGAGAAATCCAACTTTTCCATATAGGCTAATAAGGACTTAGCTATCAATGACCAGTTATGGAAGGGATCTTGGGGTATAGACAACAGCTCAGTTAAAATATTTATCATTGATTCAGTGTGTGTCCCCTGTGAAAATGGGAAAATCCATCCTACAGATCATTAAGAAAGGATTTGAAAATAAAACTAACAATGTGCTTCTGTATAAATCTATGGTATGACTATATTTGTAATACTGTGCATAATGTTGCACTTCAGAAAAGATATTGTGGAGCTAGCAAAGGGCAACCCAAATGATTAAGGAGCTCGAGTAAATCTCCTGTGAGGAAAGATTACAACATATTTGAAACTTGGAAGAAACAGTTATGCATGGTATAGAGCAGTGGTTCTCAACCTGTGGGTCCCCAGATGTTTTTGGACTTCAGCTCCCAGAAGCCCTGAGCATTGACCATAGTGACTGGGGCTTCTGGGAGCTGAAGTCCACAAACTTCTGGGGACCCACAGGTTGAGAACCATTGGTATAGAGAAAGTGAGTAGGGGGGATATTTTTTCTCCCTTACTCATCATACTTCAGCCTGAAATCATCCAGTGATGTTGAACAGCAATGGAAAATTCAGGTCAGGCAAAAGGAGGTACACTACAGAATCCACTACTGTAAGAAGCAGTGATAACCGCCAACTTTGACAGCTTTAGACGAATGCATGGAGCATAAGGCAATCAGTGGCTGGCTGCCAATTATGGTGGCTATATGTTCCTTTTAGGATCAAAAGTAGCATTTCTCTGAAAAACAGTTTGCTGGGAAATCCAGGAAGGAAGGTGTCATGGCTGCCTATAAACATCTCATTGGCCACTGTGAAATGCTGGACTATCCCAGTCTTTGGTCTGATCCATCATGACACTTCTTACATAGCAATAGTGTCCTCCAAACCCCTCATGACTCTGTGTCAAACTCCTAAAAACCCACAATTCCTACAAAAGTATTCCCACATAGAATATAGAGTGACATATACAGAAAGAATGTCAAAAACCACCCATTTTGTTTTCAGCATCATTCCCTTTTGTGACATTTCCACAAGGAAGAGTCTTTTCCCTCTTATTCTGTTTGGAACACAAAGTGTTTTGTTTCCCTCCTGTATGCCATGGACACAGATATGTACGCAAGCACCATGGGCAGAAACATTTCCCAGAAACATCCTAAAAAGTGAAAAGTGCATACATACAAGCTTTCTTTGGCTAACCTTTCACCTGAGCCAACAGCTATACATCGATATAGATGTGCTAAGTAACATGAATCCACAGAGGGCATTTTCTGCCCTTTCAAGATGATATCTCTGATGAAGCAAAAAACGTTTTCATCTCAGAGCCACCGTACCACCTCTACTCTGTGCCCAGCACTCACTCAGACCTCCCACTGGGGATATTTCCAGGTCACTGATCAGCAAGCTGGATTCTGGGTATAATCATACTTGGTGGGAAACAAGGAATTCTGTAGGGAGGTGCTGCTTTGATCTCCACAGTTTCAAAGAAGCATGGCCTTAGATAAAGTCAGCAAATCCTTCACCCTGTAGATACTTTACCTCCTTGAGAACAAGCTGCTAAAAGTGCAGGTTGCTGCTGCCCTTGTTTTATCCTGACAAAGGATATGAGTTGTGATTTCAGTTACAAAATAAAGTAGAACAGCCCAAGGTGATGTGGATTGTGTGCTGAAGGTTAAACTTCTACCATAGCCTAAATCCTATTGTTAGTCTTGATTAGAATAGTCATTGAATCAATGGGTTTTCTCGTTTGTTGACTCATCATTCGGGGTGAGTTGAGGGCTACTTTTGCCTAGGAATTTGAGCAAGAAAAGAAGGACAAGCTGATGTCATTGGTTCAGGTAAAGGGTGTATTTAACTGATGCTCAAGCAACCTTTCCAAGCTTTAGGCTCCTAAACATTCTTAGACTACAATGCCCATTGTCACTGGATAATGGCCAACATGGTTGGTGATGGAAATTGAAGTCAATGGTTCCTTGCTTTGCTGGGTAGTTTCACTGAAATTTCCCCAAGCTATTTTTATCTTTACAAGAGTTCCGTGTACCTGTTTACCTCCCAAAATGTATGTCGATAAGAGCATCAGATGTGCTGGGCAATGAAAGGAAAGTATGGAAAAATAATTAAAAGGAAAACTGCTGAGTGTTCCTTTCTCTCCCATTGCTTCTTCATTCCAACTCACTATCACTCTGAGAATGACTTGCAAGATACAAAAAATCATGAGGGCTTTGTTATATTCGACTTCCATGTAATGATCCATATGTTTCTCGGGTGATTGTGCACATTGTTCAGTTGACAAGGACACAAAGGTCTATTTTCAAACTACAAGGTTATACCTGTCAAAAGATCTTTCAGATTTGGACAGAGGACTAGTTTTTCAGCTACAGAACTAGTGATTCAAAGTGAATACTGCTCTTTTCTAAAGCAAGTTCTACTCGCATCTTTCTTGGTCAAAACATCACCAGATCTTTTATCCAAATATCACCTTTGCTGCATCCTTCTCCAGTATGGCAATTATGTAAATGTTCTTCTAAAGACAGTGTTACTCTGTTTACTGGGGGTCCCGGGAGGGACACCAAAATGTGCTCAACTAAAGGTGGGGAAAATTAGCTCAGAGCACTGCTTTAGCTTTACAAGAGGCAGAGTAACTTAGCAGGATCTTGTAACCCAGTGTTTACGGGGTCAGGCCAAGTCAAGAAGCAGACTGGTTTGAAAATAATGAATGATTTTTTTATAAAATACAGGCACACAATGTAAGCAACACAAGCACACAGATAACTAAGGAAATTAAGGTGTGAGTAAGATAGTGGGATTTTCAGAGGGATTGTTGGTTTGGGTGATACGACAACTGTTCCTGAAGCCTGGAAGAAGATAGAGAGCGATGCTGAGGTTCGGGGTATCTCAGCATATAGAGCTGAGGGGCAGCTCACCAAGCAATGCGGCAGCAAGGTGGTTGGAACTCGGGAGTGATCCGAGGAAGGTCTCAGGATCAAGGGTTTTTATAGGGAGAAGTGTGACTGCAGGTTATGCCTTACTCGGGGACAACAATGAGTTTTAGGTGCGAGACAATGTCTCAGAAAGGTCACCATTTAGCATGATTGAGTTAAGGCCAAATTGACAAAGAGGTAGACTGTATGCAAATGCTCAGTGCTTGGCGTTTAAGCTTCTAGCTTGCCAAGTTACCTGCTTGGGGCAGGGAGTCCTTTGTAAACAGCGTGCATACATAATGTGATGTTTGCCGGGGAGGTCCCTGAAGCTGCGATCTGGCTATTTCTGGCGTGCCTGTATTGTTTGAGAATATTTTGTTGGAAATCTCAGCATTCTCTTCCCCCCATCTTGTTATTAGAACAAATGGGAATAGCCAGATAGGGCTCCCTTTGTTCCTGCATGCCAGATCTTCTCCATTTGCCTTTCTCTGTCTTTTATTGCATGATCATAAATACCTTTGGTTCTCAGGTGATCAGATCATGTGACCCAAGACTGTGCTTGGGTCATCGGTCTTATAAAAGTTAAGACCCCTCCTTTCTCTCTCTCTCTGATCTCTTCCTTTTGTTCTCAATGGCTGCCTTTCTCTTCTGCATACTTCGAGTCTCCATAGAGTAAGATGGTGAGTTAAACCAAAGACTCTCCTATTCATTAGTTAGACAGGTAGCAGACTCTCGATACAGATGTAAATGAAGAATCATTAGTAAAGTCTTCAGTCTTTTATTCAAAGCTACCTGTGTCTGTGTTTATTCCAAGTGCCAATCTGAAGCCACAAGTCATTAGACAAAACTTTTAAACGCTTCTCTGTGTGACTCTGCTAAATGAAGGCTGGATCCTGATAGTTTCAGTCTGATTTTTTAATTTTTACCAACGTATTTCAGCAGTTAAGTGCTGAGCCTGATTTCGTGCTTGTCCGGAGGCCTCACAAACACGTGGAGAGGGGTGGTAGCATAAGGCCAAATTATGATATCAAAGTGATATCGGGTGCTATCGCCAGGCAGTCCTAAACTGCAGTAACAACAGCCTTCCAGATCAGTTACAGCCGTCCCATTTTCCAGCCACAATCTTGAAGATGTATGCAATGCATCCACAAACTGAATTACTCTACAATTATCAGTTTGTGAAGCTGTTTCATTTCACAGAATGTATCTGGATGTCCTTTTACCTCAGGGCATCTACAATCAACCAGGGCAGATATTCTTAGCCACATATTCATTTAGCTAATATACCTGGTCATCACCTCTGCTGACATTCTTCAAAAAGACCATTTTGCCTTCAGACTTTTGATTTTATTCAAAAGCTGGGCCTGTTCACTCCGTATAATTCCACAACTCTCTCTCTAATTTCCTATGCTGTCATCTGTGGCCAGAATATATGTATAGCTCAATGCATAGACACAGTACTAACCATCATTGTCCTGATGTATCCAGGGAAGCCAACAAGCCTAGAGAATGAATCCTGAAAGCACTCATGCTTTAGCGCAATCTTTCTAATCCTGTCCTTTAGATAGGACTGGACTACAATTTCCATAGTTCCCAATCTATCATTGTTAGCAATAGATAGGGATTTTGGGAGCTGCAGTCTAACAAAACATCTGGGCCTTCAAGCCTCGAAGAGGTTGACTTAATGCAAGTTTACACTTCACAGTATATTCTTTATACTAGAAACCTACACTGGGTTGCCCCTCTTTTCTTATCAATATTGTTAGGTTTAAACTTTAAACATGATTTAAAAAATGAAGTGGACATATTTAGTGAAAATGCACATACCTAAAATACACACATACAAGGTATCTGGTTGAATCCTTGGTTTCTCCAGTTAAAGCCTGGGTAGCCAACTATTGGCCCTTCAAAAGTTGTTGGACTGCAGCTCCCATGCTCTCTTATCATTGGCTAAGCTGAACAAAGGTTGAGGGAGTTATAGTCCAGCAACATCTTGAAGGGTACACTTTGCTCAACCTTGGTTCAGGGATCTCAGGTAGTCAGGTTACAGAGAATCTCTGTCTGACAAAGAACCAATAGTTTAACTCAGTATATGGTGCTTCCATATCTTGAGCTGCAACGAGGATGAAGAAATGAATTAGCATTTTTTTTTCTTTTGTTAGCATCTGAGTGCTTATATTACATCATTGTAACAGAATCAAGGTTTTTCATCATCTGGAGCAGCATGTATGGAAACAATTTTCCTTCCCTCCTGAATTCTAGAAAATGCTTGAATCAAGTCACTGAACTGAGCACCTATTTCTGCAGTAAATGTTTGCATATTTAAACTCTCTCCTGAAAGCCCACCTGTACTATACAGCCTATAAAGCATCTGATAGTAATTAAGCAGCTGCTGTATTGCAATGACTGTTTATTGCACCATCCCTAACAGTCTCGCTTTTAACTGTGGCTGTATTTTTTTTCCTCATGATATCCATTCAGTAAATGTTTCTTCACAAAAGTGGTGAGCATCTTGAACAAAGTCTTCACACCTGAAGTAGAAGGACCTGGAAACATCCACTAAATCCAATGAAAAGAGAGAGAGAGTATAAAAAATGTGTAAAAGATTTTATTTCTCAAATAGGGGCAATGTTTTTCAGCCTGGAAATATTTACACGGCCTTCCTCAGTCTCTTCAAAGAAGCAGGGGGCAATACACATGCAATATTAATTACAGACAAGGCATGTACTGAAGAATGATAGAATGAATCATAGGTGTGAATGTGCACCTTATATCTTAAAATAAATCAGTTAAGAGATGCTGTCCATCATCCTTTTAGTGATACATGCAAGTGAAAGCCCAGCTTTGACCAGTGTTTTTTTTTCCTGTTGTTGCAGAGTATTCTTTTGTTTTCTGCACAGAAAATGCTGTTTTCTGTACAAAACAACTACATGAGAATTTTTTGCAGAATAAGTGTGGAATTGCAAATAGACTTTGAAAACTGTGGTTTCCAAAGACTTTCTCACAGTAGGAAGCAAATGGCTAAAATTATTGCTTGTTTGCTTTGAGAAGAACATTAGTGAAGAATTATACCCCTTTCTCCCTCAGCTACAGGGAGGATCACAGCTAAGCTCAGAGAAGAAGCTTGATGAGGGAGGCAGATGACATCAATACCCTTGCTAGTTTAATTTTTTTTAAAAAAAAAATCTGTTGGTGTTTCAACTCTATAGGCCCTGGATCTACTATTCCAGTATATATGGGCATGAAGTGAATGTCTGGGGCAGGGGCAGGAGGCATGCTCCTTCTCTTCCCACTGTGGCTTAGACTTACACACCAAAGAAGGCATGAAAATGGTCTTCTGAAGAATGCTATGCAAGGCATCAGATGGATTAATTGCAAAATGATCCCTGTAACACAAAAAGACAAATTCTCTTAAATACAGAGACCAACACCAAGCAATCAGTCAATTTTTTAAAAAGCAACAAGACCAGAACGATGTTATCAGCACAGTGGTTTATACAAATCTTGAGAAGTTTTTAACAACCATGTAACTTTTCAACAATAAAGGAGATGTCACCCTGACGTAAAGATTATTTATTTTAACATGTAGCAACGAGATGGGTTTTTTCTCCCTTTTTTGAGTTCTTGGCGTCATGTGATAATATTAATTAAATGCATCTCTGACCCTGCTGGGCTTCTTTAAATATTTGCAGTTCTCCACCGAGCTGTTTGGTTAATGAAATGAAATTAATGAGCTCATTAGATTCTACCTTAATCTTTCAAATATAAACGTGACAGTCAGGCTCACTCTTCTTATTCTCTCCCTCCCTCCTCCCCTTCTCCCTCCCTCAACCTCTCTCTCATTTTCTTCATAGGGAAATTTGCTTCTAGGAAGCAAAATCTGAAAGTAGGAATTATCCATTATACAAGCAGCAACGAGGCAAGACTGCAAATCTCAAAAAAGGTGGGGATTATGTTCTTGAATCCTGGAGATTTAAAGTTGGGCCTCTACATCCTTATTTAAGTGCCCACATCCTTATTTGTGCCTTCCTTTAAGTGTTATTGCTTCTCCAAGATAGCAAGTCCACAGTGGATCTTGCAGAGGAAGAAGGATATAATAGTTCAGCAAAGAATATACTAGCCTCCAAGGAGAACAGAATACAAACATGAGTACAATCAGTTCCAGAAGTTACATGTCCATTTGTGTGACTGAATTCAGCCTCTGAATCTTGCTTTTTTTAAACCTCTCCCTCCTTCCAATTCCATTCCTTACATCTCATGTCTTTTAGACTGTAGGTTCAAATGTAGAGGCCTTGTATTCATTTTTGCATGCTGCCCTGGGAGCCTTTTCTGATTGAAGAGTGGGGTAAAAAATCATTAAATAAATGCAGCATGGCATGTATTTAGCAACTCTTAGAATTGGATTATATTAGAATTAGATTGGATCCTTTGTTGATAATAGTATCAACTGACACTGCTATCAGTTAATATGTTGCTGTTATTGTTGTTGTCTACCTTCAAGTCATTTCTAGCTTATGGCAACCCTAAAGCAAACCTATTATGGAGTTTTCTTCACACAATTTGGTCAGAGGTGGTTTGTCAGTGGATTTCCTAGTCCAGCACTTGAACCATTTGCACCATGGTGACTCATCAGTAAATATGCTATATTTATTTTCTTCTGAATATATGGATTTATCACTAGCCTCAATTTTGGCATTTACTTATCAGGCAAAAATTACTGGAAGGCATATTTCTGTCTGTTACTAATGGCAGTTGAAGGGAGGATGCCATGGACTACGACAGTGGTTCTCAACCTGTGGGTCCCCAGATGTTTGTGGACTTCAGCTCGCAGAAGCCCCAGCCACTATGGTCAATGCTCAGGGCTTCTGGGAGCTGAAGTCCAAAAACATCTGGGGACCCACAGGTTGAGAACCACTGGACTACCAGGTAACAAGAGAAATCTTGCTTTCAATCCAGCTTGTGGTTTCTTGGGACCATCTAGTTGGCCAGTGAGGATGACAGGATCTTTGACATGGTCTAGCAGTGCTCTTCTTACATTAAAGCAGACAGATGGCAGAATGTTACATTTATGTTGCTATGATATACCTTCAAATTATTTCCAACTTACTGCAACCTTAAGATGAACCTATCACAGGTCTTCTTGACAAGATTTATTTGGAAGGGAGTTGCCATTGCCTTCCTCTGAGGCTGACAGAGTATGGATTATCCAAGTCACTCAGTGGGTTTCTACAGTCAAGAGAGGAATTGTACCCTGGTATTCTACATAGTCCTAGTCTAATACTCAGACTTCTATACCATGATGGCTTACATTTATACAGTCTCAGATACGCACTCACATCTATGTGTGTTTGTGTATGTTTGCATGCATGTGCATGTGATAGAGTTAAAGAAAGAGAGTGATAGAGAGAGATGTTGCAACCGCAGCAGCAATAATGAGAAGAGGTATATCTGGAGCAAACTCCAAGCTCATCATCCCTTTCAATATACCAGTAGATAGACATTCTGCTATTTGCAGAATTATATTCAAACTAAATGATACAGAAGAAAAAGAAATTCCATGTGTGCAGATTGAAAAAGCAATGACTTGCACTAAGATGGAGCTTGCAGTTTCTGGCTGAGTTCTAACCGGAAGATTCAAGCACTTCCCGCACACCTGAGATGAATACCTGGATGATTTTGCTGCTCTTTATGATGAAAGATTTGAGGATTTGAGAAGGGGGAGCATAGTTTTTCAGTTTGTGCTTGCAGTAGCCAGCTGAGTTCCAGCCTTGGCACTCAGATGGTTTTTCTAAGGGTCCAAAGGCTCACCCTTCTTCACATCCCACTTATCTTCTTGAAGTGAGTGGTGAGCCATGCAAACTGGATTAAGATGGTGGGAACCATAAACACTTCTAGGAGAGTAGGGAGGGCTCTCTTTGTACATGTGTACAAGCTGTTTTTAGGTGATGGAATAGAAATGAAATATTACAATAGACAGCAATATTAAAACCTTTGTTTGTGAACCCATTTTCAAGCCTGTAGTTAGGATAAGAATAACAGCTTAACCCCATGCAGTTTTACTCCCTTACTTGAGGAATACACAATATGTTTGTAACAGAAACATTGGAAGATTCAGGAAGTGCAGCACAGAATAGGTAGTGAAGTAGTACAGGAATACCTGGCTACACTAGATGAATTCAAGTCTCCAGGGCCAGATGAATTACATTCAAGGATATTAAAAGAACTGGCAGAAGTAATTTCAGAAGCACTCGCAATAATCTTTGAGAACTCATGGAGAACAGGAAAAGTTCCAGCAGACTGGAGGAAGGGAAATGTCATCCCTATCTTCAAAAAGGGAAAGAAAACAAGGCCCAAAAAATTATTGCCCACTTAGTCTGACATCAATACCAAGAAAGATCCTAGAGCAGATCATTAAACAGTCAGTTTGTAATTACTTAGAAAGCAACGCCATAATCACTAAGAGTCAACATGAATTTCTCAAAAATAAGTCATGCCAGACTAATCTGATCTCTCTTTCTTACAAGCTTGATAGATTACAAGTTACAAGCTTGATAGAGATGAAGGGAATGCTGTGGATGTAGTATATCTTGATTTCAGTAAGGCCTTTGACAAAGTTCTCCATGACATTCTTGCAAAGAAGCTAGTAAAATGTGGGCTGGACAGTGCTATTGTTAGATGAATTTGTAATTGGTTGACCGACCAAACCCAAAGGGTACTCACCAATGACTGCTTTTCATCCTGGAAAGAAGTGACTAGTGGGGTGCCACAGGGTTCTGTCTTGGGCCTAGTGCTATTCAACTTCTTCATCAATGACTTGGATCACAGAATAGAGGGTGTGCTGATTAAATTTGCAGATGACACCAATTGGGAGGGATTGCTAATATGCCAGAGGACAGGATCAAAATTCAAAGTGACCTTAACAGATTGGAGAGCTGGGCCAAAGCTAACAAAATGAATTTCAACAGAGACAAATATAAGGTCCTACACTGCGGCAGAAAAAATGGAATGAACAAATATAGGATGGGGGACACGTGGCTGGATAACAGTAAGTGTGAAAGGGATCTAGGAGTCTTGGTAGATCACAAGCTGAACATGAGTCAGCAGTGTGATGCTGCCACCAAGAAAGCCAACATGATTCTTGGTTGCATCAATAGGAGTATGGTGTCTAGATCAAGGGAGGTGATGGTATCACTCTATCCTGCTTTGGTTAGACCTCATCTGGAATACTGTGTCCAGTTCTGGGCACCTCAATTCAAGGAGGATATCAACAAACTGGAATGTTTCCAGAGGAGCATGACCAAAGTGGTGAAGGATCTGGAAGCTATGCCCTATGAGGAGTGGCTTAGGGGACTAGAGATATGTTTAGTCCGCAGAACAGCAGGTTAAGAGAGGACATGATAGTCATGTTTAAATATTTGAAGGGATGTTATGTCAAGAAGAGAGCAGACTTGTTTTCCTGCTGCTCCAGAGACCAGGACAAGGAGCAATGTATTCAAGCTGCAGGAAAGGAGATTCCACCTGAAACTCAAGAAGAACTTCCTGACAGTCAGAGCTGCCCAGCAGTAGAATATGCTGCCTTGGAGTGTGGTGGAGTCTCCTTCTTTGGAGGTTTTTAAGCAGAGGCTGGGTGGCCATCTGTTGGGAGTGTTTTGATGTGTGTTCCTGCATAGCAGGAGGTTAGACTGGATGGCTCCTGTGATGTCTTCCAGTTCTATGATTCTATGGCCCTTTCCACACGGGGTAATTAAAACAGGGCAGTGCAACCTCTAACGGAGGTCTTCCACACCGTAGAGTGCGCTGGGTCATATATAATTTTGACGTTCCACACCTTTAACCGCCCAGAAGCGACTGGAAGTGGTGGCGCCGCGTGTTTTTCAAAAACCTTGAAAAATGTGTTTCCCTTCCTGATGTGCGCTATAGCGTATGTGCTCATTTGTGTAGAAGCGCAGATACGCGCTGATTCACGCACGAGATCCACGGAGGGTGGGCTGTGGGTGTGGACAGCTTCAGTGGTTGGTCCCACCCCACAAAGAACAAGACGGTGCCATTTTTTTTCCCTTGGAAAACGGTTAGGAGCTACAGCAAGAAAAAGGAAAAAAGAGTGCAGGTACATAGTTTGGATCAAAATGAATATGTTTTTATCTTTATCACTTTAAAATAAGTTTTGCATGTGCGCATGGAGCTGTTGGCAGTTCTGGAGGCTGGGGATATGCAGTTGGGGGGGCTTATATTTCGGGAGGGGACTGCTGAATGCTTTCTCCTTCCTCATGTCAGAACAAAAGACTGCCTGTTCTCTCGCCTGATCTGATAGCACTCCCGTATCCCCCTTAATTGTTTTTAAAATAGCCTCCACGTGTTGGCTGGCATGCTGTATGGGACCTACAATATTTTCCTTTCCCTTTTTACTAGTCAGTTTTTCATTTTTATTACAGTTTTATTTGGGGGGGGGGTGTCAAAGTTTATTTTATTTATTTATTATATTCGTAGGCTGCCTTTCTCCTGGAATTGGAACCCAAGATCTGGAGAGCCACTCAGTGTCTGCCTCTGCTGCTTATATACCTCAGATGAAATAGATTTCAACTTGTTTTGAAACCAGAAATTTTTTTTGGGGGGGGAGGGAGAGAGTCAAGAACCTAAATGCCAATAAAAAAAGATTTTAAAAAACTTGTTTTGAAATCAGAGAGGGTTTATTGGGAGGGGGAATCCCAAGCTGAAATGCCTTCCCCATAAAAAAAATACGCTAGAGACCCCTGCAGTTGTCTTTGGACTGCAGCTCCCATTATCCACATAGGAGTTGCTGGGAATTGTAGCCCGAGACTGACAGGCTCTCCCCCTCATCTGACTTCAGACGACACCTTAGGAGTCAGGGAGGGGGGAGTCATATCCTTTCCAACACCTCAATTTTGTCGGATGAAAATCCCCAGCATTCCCCTGCTGGCCGTGGATACTGGACATTGCACTACAGCCCCATCTGGGGGGTCGTACGCATCCCCACCCTTGCGGTGTCCGTGGGAATCATGCAACTGTTGGGATGTGGCTGGACTCCAACTCACAGCATCCCTTACGACTGGCCAGCTGATTGGGGACGCTGAGTGTTGCAGTAAAGACCCAATCTGGAGGGCTGCGGGTACCCCCGCCCCTGCAGCTCTCCCCCTTCTCACTTCCCCGGGCTTCTCTCTCCTCCACCGCCCCCAGGCGCTCCCTATTGGATGAGCCCCGCCGCGCCGGGCGCTCCATTGGTTGCCGCGCCACTCCACTTTCAGAAGACCCAGGAGACGTCATCGCCCTCTTCCCTAAGCATGCCGGGAAGTGTAGTTCTGGGCGGGGCAGGCTTTGACAGTGCCACGGAGGCATCCAGAGGAGCAGGGAAAGGATGCGTGCCCCTCTGCAGTTGCAAGTGCCCCTCTGGTGGACTGCAGCTCCCAGCAGCCCCAAACCAACCGCATAGGCCATGGAGAAGAATGCTGGGAACTGCAGTCCAGTGTCTGGAGAGAGTGGCATGTAGTCACCCCTCGACCAAATCCCGGCGGGGAGGGAGGGTGGGTGGGTGTAACGGCCTCTGTTGCAAGTGACTCAACCGCTTCCCTCCCCAGCTAAAACGAAGCCGTACGTCTCCATCCGATAATTGATTAATGGCAAGGTGTGCCAACATTGCCTTCCTCTGAGGCTGAGAGAATGTGACTTGACCAAGGTCACCCAGTTGGTTTCCATGGCTGAGTGGGGATCTGAACTCTGGTCTTCTGTAGTCCAGCACTCAAACCCCTGTATTCACAGTATCTTTCGGAGCAATGGGACCCTGGCAACGCTGGTCATCCCCTCTTCTTCCATTGCAAAGCCAGCAGAAAACAGCAGAAAGAATGGGTGGGAAAAAAACTCTCAAGGCTAAAAGGAGGGAGGGGCGAGGGGGGGAGGTGTCGTGGGAGGACCTAGGTGGCTGTGCGCACGTGCGCACATGAGCACATACATAATGACGCATGGAGCCATTTTTTTTTTTAAAAAAAAAACAGTCAGTCACAGCCAAAGGGGGCGAGGTAAGGAGACTAATGGGAGTGGCAATGAGAAAATCATGTGGCTCTATTAACACACGCTAGACCGGTTCACGCTAGAGCCGTATGGAACGTCGTAAATTAAAGTCCGCGTTAGCACAGATACAGAAAAAAACGGCTGGTAGCGTCGCAGCGTGATTTCCTCGCCTCGTGTGGAAAGGGCCTATGATTCTAAGTGACTAGGGAAGAAAAAGGAAGCATGCTATATCTTTTCCCTTCAGTATTAAGACTCTAATCTTTTAGGCGCTTGGAGCAATTTCACCAACTAAGGCACCGAGAATGTGACATTGAGTCCAGTCACTAATCAGAGATAACTGCAGAGGTTTCCCTGATGCCACTCATCATTGGGACGGTGAGCAGCATGCAGGGAAATCCCCACTGAGACCCTTTTCGCACGATATTTGTCATGCGAAAGGGCTTCCGGAGCATTGTGCGATTGCGAGGACTGTTCCACCTGACGTCCTCACAATTGCATGATGCTGTCGGGGCCAGCAGGTGCCAATTGCGCAATATATCATTTTTGGCTTCTTGCTGAAAATGATGTGCGATCGCGTGTTGCTCCAGGGCCCCACACGCACTTACCTTCTGTGTGGAGCCTCCGGAAATGCAGCCCTCAAACTTCCTCCCCCAGCACAGCCTGGGAAAGTACCCGGCTGCACTGAGGAAGGAAAAGGCAGAGCCCTCACACTGCCTGCTGGCCAGCAAGCAACTGCTGCAGAGACGGAGCAGAGGGGATGCAAGTGCCTCTCGCAAGAGGCTGCTCGCATGATTCCCACGCACCCATGCCGGAATCAGGTAAGCTACGGAAAGAGCCTGAGGCAGCAGAAACTATTTTTTTTCTGACAGTCTCAATGTGTTGGGGCTTAAAGGAGGGAATGTTTGTATGCCTGCAAAGAACATATGGAAGCCCTCTGTGGGCAACATTAGGCCCAAGGCTTCCATCCTAGTATCCTAGTTTTAATGATAATAATTTCTACCTCCCAAGCACACAGGTAGGGAAGCAAAGAGCAGGTGGCTGAGGATACAAATCACTGAGGTAGTTAAGAGGCTGCAAGCTTGCTGTTGTGTGCCTTCAAGTCATTTCTGACCAAAGGCAAACCTATCATGGGGTTTTCTTGTCAAGATTTGTTCAAAGAGAAGGGAGCTGCTTTTGCCACCCTCTGAAACTGAGAGAGTGTAACTTGCTCAAGTCACCCATTGGGTTTTCACGACCAAGCTGGGATTCGAACCCTGATCTACAGAGTTGTAGTTCGGTACTCAAACCACTACTCCATGCTGCTTCGGTAGACTGAAAAGAAAGATTACTAAAATAGAACAATTACCACAGATTTGATGACATCAGTCTGGTTGCTTCCCCACAAACATTAGTTTTAAAGGCAGATGGGAAAATATAGTTCCATTTCAGGAACAGTATTTTCCCTTCCTCTTTTAAAACACTGAGATGCTGTGGCAGTGGCACATAAAGAAAGGCAGGTCCAGTGACCAGTTCCATGTATTGGGGGGGGGAGGTGAAACATCCTCAGGCCTCACCTGTAAGCTGACCTCTTTCTTTTAGTAATGGGGGGAAAAAGCAGCAGAAGAAGAAGCCCATGTGAAACTCTTTTAAAGAGGGACAGACTGGCCCCAGCTCTAGGTGGGAGAAAACAAAATGTTCCCTCGCCAAGATGATAGATAAATAGAGCTTTCTCTATATGTATATATCCACCATTAATGAGACACATGTATATGGAAGCAACCATAGCTTAGTGGGAGTGTATATATCTCCCATAAAGCAAATCTCAAGTTCAGTTCTTGGCAGATCTCCAGCATCAAGACTAGAAAAAGATATTTGTCTTGGAGACACATTGCCAGTTCCAACAAAAGGTACATATAGGTCTAGATGGGTCAATGAACTCTGATTCAGTATAAGGCAGTGCGATATAGAAGTGGTTAGACTGAGACCCTTTCTGCAGGACAACGCTCTTGCATGTCTTTTCATCACAATCTCGGCAGTGCCTCTGCCAGGATGGGAGCGTGTCCCTAGTGGTCCTCTCTGCACCCAACTGGCTGCCTGCAGAAGGGAGTGTGGGGACATGCCCCTTCCTTCCACACTGCAGCCAGCTTTCTTCCCATGCTGCAGTAAGGAAAGAAACACATGGTTATGCTTCCAGCCCTTCTGCATGGCTGGCTGCCATGGAAGGCTCACACAATCAGGGATCGTTGACAGTTTTTCCGTCAGTGATATACCCCGTGATCATGCTGACTGCTGACACAAGAAGGCCGAGACTGGGACAACATCATGAGGATGTGTTGTCATGATCTCGCTCCTCTTGCATCTCCATGCCTGGAGGATGCCATCCTGTGGAAATGGTCTGAGTGTCAGACTCAGGCAACCTGAGTTCAGATCTCCATTCACCATGAAATTCACTGGGTGACCTTGTGCTACTCACTCCCTCTCAATTTAACCCACTTCATGGGACCACTGTGAGAACAGAGCCACAAGGAGCAGGACCGTGCATAATATTCCCTGAGTTCCTTGGCAGAAAGGTAGAATGAAAATGCAGTAAATAAATATTTTCAGCTGGTTCCAGCCAAAGATGTCACTTTAACAGCAAGGCTGAATGAATATTTTATAAGAGTACAAACATTCCTAGCTTATTACAGACTCTCATAGTACATGCCTGTTTGCCCTGCTGTGTGTGTGTGTGTGCGCGCGCGCGTGTGTATTCTTGTCCATAGTATGAAAGCTGGTGGATGAAAGCTGACTGTGGCAGCTCAGAATATGTTCTTCTAACTGTTTCTGCATTTCTAAAGTGCACTTCTCTCTTATCTGTGCTGTTTACCAATATGTTCAATAAATCATTATTCTTTATCTGATATGATACCTGTGCTGCATTTTAAGTGAGGCTTATGGTTATGGGAAATGCAGTGCGAGAAGAATATAAATGACCAGGTAACAGTCAGCAGCTCAGCTGTGCTTAGTAAGGCTGTTAGTTTATCACAGAGCTGTACTGACATCCCAACTGTGAAAGGAAAATTCCATTTTCTGGAATCCTACACTGAAGGAGGCAAAAATAAGAAGACCAAGCATTAAAAAGTCTGGCATTATTTTCCTCTAACTAAACTGCATCCTGCTCAACAACTTAAAACAAGAAGATCTGCATTTTGAGCCAATGACTAAAGCCAGTATTGCTGTCGTTCCAGTCTGGAGTATACTCTACAGCAAGAATTGTGGCACTCTCCAGAATTGTTAGATTGCAACACCCAGCACCCCCAGTCAGTATAGTCAAAACTGAAGCATGCTGGGAGTTACAGTTCAATGACAATCTGGAGGGCAAAGCAGGAAAAATGTTTGGAGCTATAGTTCAATGACAACTTGAGGGCAGAGCAAGAGCAGCAGTGTTGGTTCCAGTCACCAATGACGTGGTAAGAGAGGCTGTACCACAGTTAAGGGATATTACTTTTGAATGCTCTGTCATGGAAATATTGCCTCGCAATTGAAAATTTGTACTACATGTTGTTTTTGCTAACATGGAAATATTCAGAAATATTGTCCCCATTACACTTGTAGTCTGAATGGGCTCTGCACCACAGAATGCTATAATTGCATTTAGCAACATGGGTAGACCCCCATAGAATAAGATACCTCAATGTTGTACCATCATGAAGTTGACCTTGAACTGTATCTTCATGGCTTTGGGATTTCTTATGTTTTTTAGAGAAGCGCCTAGAAGAAGACTTTTCACACACTGCTAGGATACAGAAAACAGTTTCTCTGTGGGAAATTCCCTCCCTTGCTTTTTCCATTATCTGCTTTAGGAATACTCCTCATAGGACCCTGCACCATTAAACTGTGAGCTGTCCACCCCCAGCAGGGTCAGCCAATAATACAAAACAGAGAAATGAATACTTGCAATATGATAGTGCCATATCATATGATGACTGTTGCCAAAAGTTAAAAAAAGGGAGAGGAGAGAAAGAACTCACCTCAGGCACAGTGTTAGTATCAGAGTAGTATCTGATGGAGAGGGATTGGTGTTCATCCAAAAAAATAGGGGGCTACTGATGATATTTCTTAGTATTTTCCCCTAAGATATCTTCAGACTTATTTTAAGACCGTTGGGTTTCAGTAGGACTATGGCCATTTCCGTACTAGACTGTTTATAGTGCTATTATTCCACTTTCAACATTCTATGGAATCCTGGGGTTTGCAGTTTAGGGAGGGGCCTTTGAGACCAATGTCCATTACATAGTGACCCCTGATCTTACTCCTGACTTTGAAAATTATGGGTGATACTTCCTACCCCAACTCAGCCACCCACATGCACTTTTAGTGATTTTATTCTGTGCTCATTAAATTAAGAATTTTGGACCATGCAAAACAGAACAAATACACATGGGGGTCAGGACCATGTCTTCCCTTGGATTGCCATCCTGACCTTTACTTTGTCAATCAGAGACTGAATTTTTAAGTCTCATTTGCCATGCTGAGAGAGAGAGAAAGAGAAAGAGAGAAAGAAGGGGAGGAATCAGGTCTTATGAAAATCAGTTTTAGCACATCCCTGAAACAGGCAACAAGGAACTGTGACATCCAATTTCTGGAGAAGGAGAAGCATAACAGTAATTAAATTTTCTGATCTTGTTAGCCAATTTCTCCAATCACTGCCCCAGAACTGGAGATGGGGAAGGGAGAAGGGGCATGCTTGCATCAGCAACGCTAGTGAGGGAAATTAGGTTTTCACGGATTATTGGGTTAGTTCCACTTCTTCCACTTTTTAATTTATTTGTCTGCATGTTCCATAGAGCTGAAAGGCCGAGAATTTTCCCTCATTTTTTTTAATTAAAACAGAGTAGGGGGCAGGGATGATGAAAACTTAAGAAAGGTGGGAGGAAAAATGTTCAAGTATGAGAGGATGACAGTATGAGAGGATGACAAAAATCTGGATGTCATTTTTTTAAAAATTTCCTTTCATTACAGCTGTCATTATTGTCCTTTTCTTTAAAGCTGACAAAATAGCCTCTGGACATTTTTACATGGAAATATCCACTTGGTGTGTGGTATGAATTTTTTAAAATAATGAAAATATACTAACATATTGCCAACTTTTCATTTCATTGTTTTCCCTTCTCATAACAAAGACATCAAACCAAGAATCAACGTTTGGACCTCCAGGGTATTTCTCAGGGGCTTGAATGTTGACACTCTTTCCAATTGTTTTTTGAAATATGAAGGAATGCCCCAAATGCACCTAACAGAATTGTACAGGTAAGTATGTGTGATTATTTAAGTCTAACTATGGAGAGATTCCCTAGAAACAATTCACAGAAGGTGTTAAAATATCTGATTTAAGCCTTCTTTACAAGGAGAAGGAGGAAAAGGAGGAAGGGAAATAGTAATTAACTCAGAAGCATTTGTCCTATGAACTACAGAAAACAGCTTTGTAACCAATGCCATAGTGATTCAGCAACAACCATCACTACAACCACACTGTGGAGCTGGTACAGTTGATTTTGTTTTAGGTTTCTTTGGCCATGACAGGTCAAAATTCACAAAGGCAGACATGAAACTTATATCATGGCCTTGAAAAAGATACAAACATTGTTGTAAAGATGAACAAGGAAAAACATATAAAACACTTTGAATGCTGAAAGGTGTTATAGAGTAAGGCCAAAATCTACAAATTCTATGGATGTATTTCAATTGACTTCCCAGTTACCAAGAAGCAAAGAGTTATGGGCTTTGGCTCTGGAACACAGAAACCATAAAATATTAATAATTAAGCAGCAAAATGTGTAATTATATACACTTAGGTCTACCTCCAGTTTTGTCATTGCAGTAGTGCAAAGCCCATAGTGACTGTACATTTTCAGATTTAGCGCAAGGGTTTTATGCAATTCAGTTTTTATTGCACAAATAATTGTGCAAAATACTTGCATGACTGCTTGTGCAAGAAGTTATGCAAAAGATTCTACAACTAGCAAAGGTGAAACCCTGTGCTATTATACAATTAAGGATTTCCATTTCACTTGTATTTAAGATACACAAACAAGTACATTTGCTTGCTTACTAGAAAACCCAAACATTTTCTCTGATCTGTATTTACTGAAAGTGAAATTTTCTAAATTTTCAAACCTCGCCCTGGTTTTCCACTTCATAACACTAGTTGGCATTCTGTATTGCAATTCTATATTTGTAACCTAGCAATACAGATCCACAACTGGTGCATATTCAGTAAGACTACATAGTCTTACTATCCAACAACACAAATGCTCCCCCAGCACATCTTAATAGCCAGCACCTTTATTGGACAAAGGCAGTATGTTAAGCTGGCAATTGGAGCCCATCCCACCAGCAAGTGAGGCTGCAACAATCAGAAGTAGGACTCCTGTTGCAATTCCTTGACACAGCTTCACTCACTGGCTAGAGGTAGGGACTAGAAACACCATCGTTCTTGCTCCCCAGTCACCAGCTGAACAGACCTTCTTTGCCTGATATGGCTCCATGCTGTTGAGGGGTGTGTGACAGACCCTTATTTTTCACTAGATTGGTTTTGTAGTTCCAACCTAGTAAGGCACCCTGGCACTATCACTTAACCCTTACTCTCTCCTTTAAAAACCACCTTTGCATCAAAGGGCTAAGGTCTTAAGTGTTCCCTCAGAACCAAATAGCTTATTTGTGGTAGTGTGTTCTTCCTTGTTACCAGTGCCTTTAGACAGCTCAGGCCAAAAAAACACACATCAAAAATCCAAAAACCAAAAACAAAAACCTGTATCTTTTATTGTAGTAACATGAGAAATAAAGTATCTTGTTAAGGTTCATATAAAGTACAGTGTTACATTAACAGTCTATGCCAATAACTCCCAGCCTTATACATTAATTCTCTGTGTCTTTTTCTCAGCAGCTGAAACACAACCCAGCCACCCTTTCTGGCCAAGATTTTGCTGAAGGCTCTCTTTCAAACAGCATCTCTGCCTTATATATAATTTTTATCATCCATAAGCCTCTCCCACACACACACCACTGTGTTGGGTTTCACTCTTAAGGTACTACTCCTATTGCCTAGCAATCCACCATCAAATTACACTTACATTTCAAATAGCTGACTCCCAAAGCTTGGCGAATCAGGCCAGGATAAATTATTTAGTTACACCATGTAACTAGGTAGCTGGTGTAGAATACAGGCAATTATACTTGACAAAAAAAGAAAAATAACCGTGACACTGAAGAACTGACCACACTGATCCAAATAAAAACAAAGAATCTTGCACTTTCTCCATGTACCTTGCCTCATACAGATAACTATATGACGGACTGTGTAGGTGACAGTCTTATTTCTAGAGGCACTTTCTATTTGAAGAGCTGTTCATTCCACCTTTGGCTTAGAGCTTAAGAACTATCAAAAGAGAGTGGAAGGGCTTTGAAATTGCTCTTTAACTGTTCAGCAGCCAGTCAGCCTTCCCCACTAATGGAGCTGCCAAGCCCTGAGATTTCAGTGCTCAACCCTAACACCCAGGGATGACCCCTTCTGATGTCACAGATGGCAGGTCCTAGTGATGTCACAAGGTTGATGATACAAGAGTCAGTCCCTGGAGATGTCATTCAGTAGGGTAAATTAAGCTTCAACCACAATTACACAGAGCTTACTATCCAAAAAAACAAGCTCCAAGTTAAGTAATGGGGGAAATATATACACACAGACAGCTCTGGCCTTGAAATTCTTCCCCCTACCCTAAGAACTGGAGAAGAGGGTCTAGGGCCTGAAATCTGGAAACCTGGTGAGATCAGAGCTTAGTATTTACAAGTAACTAGTTACTGATAATTTGTATTTTCCCCAAATAACTAAAGCACCTCTAGATTATTGTATGAGCGTACCCTCCTGAGGAAAACTTTGCCCCTTTTGCAGCATAATTGTAACATCTTAAAGGTAATTTTATAAGTTATTGAAGTATGCAGTTATTAAATCCTGAAGAAGGAGGCATGTCAGATGGTTCACATATTGACTAAGGAAATTTTTTTTAAAAAAATCTAGGGTGATAGCAACTAGTTTTGCTTAGTCTCAGAACTACAACAATAATTAATTATTTTTTAAAACTGACTTTATGAACTCTCAGCAAGATTTTCTTTTTATTTAAATGATATTAATTCTGGCAAAACCACCTCTTGACTATTCCTTGCCTAAGAAAACTTTATAGAATTCATGGGGTCACTGTAACTTGACAGGTGACTTGAAGCTTATACACACAGACCATTTCCATACTAGACACCATTAATGCAATATACCCGTGAAATCCCAGCATTGCCACTTGTGCAATGGTGGCAGATTGGGAACACTAATTTCTGCATCCTTCAGCCTTAAGCCGATGAGTAGCAATATTGCCACTGGTGTTCCTTCTGCACTACAGTGTCCTTGGCCGCTCCCTTGCCCTGCCTTCACCTCACCCTACTGCCCCTGATTGGTCAGCGGTTCCCCCCCCCTTTGGAAGCCATACTAAACACAGCAGTACACTATTGCATTTTCACACGATAATGCCTAAAACTGAATTTTAAAAAAATTAAAAGTTTTAATTCAAAGGAGAACTTTAAAATAAACACAGGGAGGTGATGGTTTTCCAAGTTACCAGCCATGGGGCTCTTTGAGGGAGGCACAAGCTGAGCACGCCCACAGCCCACCTACTGCTGGATCCGTGATCACAGGAAGTGCTACAAGCACTATTACAGTTCTGCAGTGAGCTGGCTGACAGGATTGAAGCACTAAAGGAGGCACATAGTAGATTTTTTCTGGAAATAGAATACTGCAGTTTGGTGACACTCGGGGATGGTATAGCAGCTAGATAGTGATAACCTTGTGCAATAGCATGGCTCCTGAACTAAAAACAACCCACTGCTATTGCAGGGTAGCAACATTGTGTGGCAGGGCCACAGAGACACAATTGTTTTAAATGTGCATTTGTTCATATAAACAATTGAAAACCTACGTTCTCCTTTGCTTCCTTTGTGGTTTTGGCCATATTTACATGACCGCCCTACATATAGTCAAGAGTTTTGCCAATTTACTTTCACCCGTATCTTCCATCCCACAACTTGTTTGATTCAAGGTGTAGCTGGGCCTTGTCTCTTAACGCAGCAGCAGGAGACAGCGAAGAATTTCAACCACATTGACCTCTCATAAGGGCTGCCTCAGGAGAACGACAAACCTTTATGAGTGTGAGTTTTTAAAAAATATGATGTAATGACATAGAATTCATATCATACAAAAATTAAAAATATTGCTAAGCTAACAAAAAATGAAAAGAAGTTAAAAGCAAGACCACTGAAAAGAAAACAACAAAGAAACAGTACAGCGTATTCTCTCAACCAACAAAGGCCTGATGAAACAAAACGGTATCTATCTGCCTAAGGAGGGATGGCAGGGAGGTTGCCATTCCAACCTCTTTAGGAAGAGAGTTCCAGAGCTGGGAGAAGCCAACAAAAAGGCCCTCTCCTTTGTTCCCATCAGATGCGCCTGTGAAGATGGTGGGACTGCGAGAAGGACCTCCTCGTTTACACTGAATTTCATGAGCAGGGGCTAAAGGCAAATGTTTTTGTGCATGAAATAAACCTGAAATAAAAACCATCATTCTTTGATTTTGTTGGGCAAAGAGGGAACCAGATTGCTGACAAGTTGTCAATGGAAGTCTGAAATGCTGCTTGGAGAGTCCCTGCGCACGCACACGCGCGCACACACACACACACACACACACTTTGGAAAGTGGTCCCTGTTCTCCTGCAGCTATTTCAGAAGCTGGGTGGGGGAAACTCAGCTGTAGCAAAGCACAAGACCAAGCAAAAGACTGGTGGGGGGGGGGAGACATGCCTTATTTTGGCTCAGAAAAGAATGTGTTTCTTTTGCTTTCAGCAGTGTTACAGCCAAGCGAATGAGGCCTCAGGGAGTGCTAGATCACACAGTCCAGGTGTCTGCTCTAAGGAAAGAGAAACTCTCCAGGTTTCCAAGCAGCCTTTGCCAGAAGTTTAGTAATTGAAGTTCAGCTTGACCCCTGAGTGCTTGTCTGCTCTTTGGGAGGAAGCAGAGAGGCTGGGCATAATCGGAACAAGCTCATAATTAAAAGCTTTTTAGCCTTTATGAGTTCCCAGCTCGCATAGCTGTGGCGGGAGGAGTTGTTTTCATTTTACCTCATTATGTCTGGAGCAGTGAAACCACAATGAATTTAAGTGGGCTTTGCCAACTCTTGTCGCTTGCTGAACAAAGGAGGCATCAGAGATGGGAGCAACTGCAGCAGAGTTCATATAAATGTTTGAGTTTGCTGGCAGAGATTAACCACCACCAGGAAGCAATTTGTTGGGGTGTGTGGCAGGGTGGTGGAACCAGCAAAATAGACATTTAGCTCTCCCAGAGCTATAAATTGGCAATTCTAAGTACTTGGGGCAAGTTTTTAATGAGCACTTTTCATAATTTTTCAACATTGTGCTACACACCCTCTGGATTCTTCTGGAAATCCCCACCAGAGATTCTTGGGTACAAACAAAAGGAAAAATTAAGGGAGGGGTTCAAGAGCTTGCTCTCCCTCCCTCCCTCCCTCTCTCTTTCTCTCATATGTATTCACACACAATTGATGGGGGAGAAAGCAGAAATGTTAGTCTGTTGAGCTGGTAGAAGCCAGCAGAGGGCAAGGTTGTTGCTCTTGTTGCTGTTGTGTGCCTTTATGGCAACCCTAAGGCGGAGCTATCATAGGAGCTTCTGGGCTGAGAGTGTGTGATGCATCCAAGGTCAGCCAATGGATTTCCATGGCTGAATGGGGAATCGAACCTTGGTCTCCAAGGTTGTAGTCCAACAATCAAACTATTATACCACGCTTGCTCCCAGGGTGATAAATATTCTTATATTCTCATTCCCACCATCCAGAAAATACATTCTCTGCCTCTGTCACATGTCAGATGCACCAAGCTCTCAGATACGTTGCAAACATTGGCAATGCAATAAAGAGCTGCTATCTGACTTGGTGTCTCCTTAGCTGCTGTATTTCCTTGGCGCTATTTTCCCTTTGCACAGAAAAGATATGTGTGATATAAATCAGAGGATAAGAATTAGGCCTTGAGGTTAAAATGTATCTTCCTGGGGTCCCAATATGGCCCGCCTCTGCCATTGCCAGATGGCCACATTCTCTGCCGCAGGAAGTCATCATTTAGCAATTTGCTCAACTCTGCCATAAGTGTTCCTCTTCCCTGTATACTTCCATTCTAAAAGGAAGGTATATACTTGTTGGAATACAACATTCTCATCTTCTAATATTTTAATAATATTTAATATATATGTCTCTTCAGATATTGGAGCCAATGAATCACCCTGAACACACCAATCTCATCTAATTTCAGAAACCAGGCACTGTCAAGCCTAGAAATATAAAGTTAGAGATTTTGGAGTCAAGCAAAGGTTTTTTACATTTTTCCAGAAAAGAAAATGTTAGAAAAATATTTAAAAAGTGTACTAGCATCCTTAGAAATTGAATATCAACTTGTCACTTTATGAACATGAACTGTATTATGTATAACTTAATTTGGCACAGAAGTATCATATCTGAAATAATAAAAAGTACAGTTTATATTTATTTATTGGGTAAATTATTTAAAAAATAATTAATGTTACAAGCGGAGCTATAATTTCCTGAAATGTAATGCAAACCTCAACTATAAGGAACCTCTTCGGTTTTGAAGAGCAGGCAAATAAAAACCAAAGAAGCCATTCACACTAGTAAAACGAAGAAAATTATTTTGTCTCATCTAGTTTTCCACAATGCCAAGCAGACAGAAAGCACTCATTCTCATACTAAATGAGAAAAGGAAACTAAGGTCACAAACTGCAATGATGAGAGACACTGGCTCTTTCCACACCAGGCAATTAGAACAGGGCAGTGCGTCCTCTCACGGAGGTTGTCTGCACCTTGGAGCGGACTAGGAGCGGACTACTTACTGGAGATCCGCACCTCAGTCCGCTCCAAAACAACCCCAAGTGGTCCTCCAGTGTGTTTTCTAAAGACCACAAAAAACAGGTCTTTATTTTCTTGGAATGCGCCATTGCGTTCCTGCTCCCTTGTGCAGATTCGCAGGCTCGCACCAATGCGAGCCTGCGATCTGCAGAGGGTGGGCTTTAGGCATGGCGAGCTTCAGCAGTTGGTCGGGACCCACGACCAACCAGAAGTTGCCATTTTGGAAGCTGGAAGCCACCATTTTGGAAGCTGGAAGTCGCCTTTTTGGAAGCCGGAGCAGTGCGAATCTACAGACCTCGCACTGCTCCTATTCACCCTGGACCAAGGAAGAGCCCTGCGGAAGGGCTTCAGGGACAGTCCGCATTGCTTCAGACCCCAGAAGAAGCAGTAGGTAACAGCACGGAGCGATTCCCTCACCTCGTGCGGAAAGGGCCACTGTGTATTAAAGTCCTTTCTGATTTATAGCAACCCTAAGATGCATAGGTTTTCTTAGTATGATTTGTGCAGAGGGATTTGCCTTTGACTTCCTCTGAGGCTGAGAGAGTATGACTTGCCCAAGATCACCCATTGGATTTCCATGGCCAAAGAAGGGTTTGAACCTTGGTTTCCAGAGTTGTAATCCAGTGTTCAAACCAGTACACCACACTGGCTCTCAATGCCTTCATGTTGATTCTGATTTATGATGATCTGAAAGTCAACTTATCATGATTTTTTTCTGGCAAGATTTATTCAAAAGGTGTTTGCCTTTACCTTCCTCTAAGGCTGAGAGAATGTGACTCGCCCAAGGTCACATTGGCTTCCATGGCCAAGTGAGACTTTGAATCCTGATCTCCAGAGTCATGGTCTAATGCTCAAACCAATACACAAGGCTGGCTCTCTATACTACACTGTGCAGAGTCTTACCTCAAAGTCTACCCACAATATAGAAATAATATTGGGTGGGGAGTAAATAGATTTTTACCTTAGTTTGCCTTAAATATTTTATTCATCATTCTAAAAGAAGATATCTCTTTACCTTTTATTTCCCCCACTTAATTAATTAATTAATTAATTAATTAATAACTTACTTTGGTAGAAGATGGGAAAACAGGATTGGGGGAGGCTTATATTTTGTTTTCTCCCCCTCCCCCACGGGCCTGTACATCTCGAGTTCACCCCAGTTAATACTTGGATGGAAGACCATCAAGTTCTCTCTCCATCAAGGATCTCTAGGGCTAGCAAAGAATGTTGCCCATCAGAGATGATGATCCTGGGCTAGGTGGACCGGTGGTTTGACTAGGTGTAAGGCAGCTTTCTGTATTCCTATTGAGTTTAGTGGGGCTGTCCCAAGACCCCCAGTGCATCCAAGTGGGAAATCTATTTCCAGCTCCTCTCCCTAGGAAACATCAGTACTTGGATCTTTGAAAGTCAAGGGTGGAGAACTGGAAGATGTCTCAATGCAATAGCATGCTTATAGGAGAGGAAGTGGAGAACAGGAAATAAATAGAACACCTGCACTCTGATTCTTAGATGACAAAATGCTCTGGCAATGATTTGCATTGGCCACAGAAGCTCCTGCTGTACTAAATCAAGGCAAAGAATTTACAGCAAATTAATGAAACTAATTTTCTGACTGGAATCATCTTCTGTGAATTATCATGTCCTTACTCATTAAATAAATTATCTGTGTCTTCCAAGACATTAAGAACGCATCGTAAATTACACTCCTTCATAAATAATTTGTTTCTGCATGGGCTTAAATATATAATAGAAGTGGAATATCGACAGCGGTGGGTGGGTGGAAGTACAGCAGAGACCAAAAAGGGAAGTGAATAAGAGGAGTGAAAGGAGGGTAGGGTAAGGTAATTGGGAGGGGGCAAATCATGGAAAGGGAAGCATAAAAGACAGAGAAATAACAAAGGGATGGAAAATAGATAGAGTAAGTGTGGGAGAAAAAAAATTGGTTGCAACAAAGCTAAAATATCAAGGTTAAAAAGAGTAACAAGAGAAGAATAAAAAGGTGTGATAAACTGGGGCCTTTGAGGCAACATTAGAAATGAGGACTGTGTCTCCCTAGAACAAGGGACAAAAAGTGCTGTTCAGTGCTGGAGGAAGTTTGGCACACCTGGCAGGTATATCAGGTTGTCACAACACTTAGTCTGTTGCTGTAATCTGTCTACAGATGGATGGGCTCCAATAATAGCAGGTCACAGAGAGTAATCAAACAGGACTCAGAGTTACTTCAATGAAACATAAAGCAACAGGAAATGTAATGCACCACAGAACGAAAGGATAGGTGTGTGGTCTAGAGATGGAAAAATTATTTAAAAATGGTTGGAAATGGTTTCTCTAGCATCAGAAAACCCTGAAGAGGAAAATTTTAGATGGATGAGAATCTTTGCAATTTAAGAGTTATTCTGTATGAAAAATGCAAATATTTTGCACAAAAAGGTTTTTTTTCCACAGAAAATAACATAGAAACATAGAAAACAGCATTTTCTGCACAGAAAAAGTCATTTTCTGCACAAAAAGCCTCATGTGTGTGTTTTGTACAGAAGTCCCAAACTGCATAGTGTTTGACTTCCTTGCAGTGAGAAAAAATATGTTAAAAATTATCCTTTCTTGCCCGCAGTACTGAAATTTACGAAGATTTGCACCCCTACAATGGACAGATTTTCCAAGTAGGTTAAGCACTGTCATTGGTTTACAGAGATGTTTTGACTTGGATAGGGAATCTAAATCTCCAGAGGTGGGATGATTCTTTGGTGGACCTGGGCAAATATGGGATTGCTGGGCCCATCACACTCATTCTCATGAAGGTCTACTAAGCATTCACTGAAATGAACTTTGTTTTCTCTGTGCAAATCACCATCAAGCCAATTAGAGGGAACAATAGAGGGAGAGAAGAGTCTGAAGGAAACAAGGGAGGCAGAGGAAGGTCTTCACTGAATGTTCATATATGATGTTTACTCCAGACAATTTGTAAACAGATAATATTCAAACAAAGTTATAACAAAAATATATGAAAGTGGCAAATGCATACTAAAAACTCAGAAGAGTCAGCATTTGCCCAATTTGTAGTGGCCAAAAAGGTGTTCTGATTCTAAACTCCCTGTTCCATGCAGGCTAATTATCTGGAAGCCCCAGAGGGTATCTCCTTGTGGAAGCAGGACCCAAACTGGCAGGTAGAGGTCAGGTGATCCTTTATATCAGGTGTGGGAGACTGCTCAGGGGAAGAAGATCACTTTTCCACCTTGTGGCCTCCTGTTGGGCTGCACCAGCACATTTTTCATGCCTGTAGAAACTTCTAGCTGCTATTTCAGTTAATTTTTAAAATTTCTTTTATGTTTGAGTTGTTTTGGAAGGTCATGTGCTTTGGGATATATTTTGGTGCTTTGGGGGCAAAACACTCCAAAATCCCCCCTTTTTAAAATAAACAGTCTGGGGAGCTTTGGGAGGTTTCTGAGGTTTCAGAGGCTGCAGTTAGGGGTGTAATGACTGAATGAAACCCACAGGCCTCACTTTGCTCACTCCTGCTTTACATATTCTGAGTTACTTAATACTGAGTTACTTAATGCTTTATGACAGATTCTAAAACTTTAAACCTAGCTGGTAGCATAAGAGAACCCAGAGCAGTTCCCTGAGCATAAATGAAATATTCTGCTGATAAGCTACTTACATAGCCAACCTCACTGCAGAATTCTTCACCAGCTGTAACATTTGGATCAACTTTAAGACAAGCCTCATATAAAGCACATTGTAACAATCCAGTCTTGAGGTTACCAATGCATGGATCACTATCATCAAGCTGTTTCTGCCTATAAATAGTCTGAGCTTTTCTACCTGATTTAAAAGCTAAAACTAATATAAGAGTCTCATAACCATTGAAGATCTTTGTGTCTCCAGGCCAGCAGTGGATTAAGAAATACTCTGAGGCCATATCCCTGCTCCTTAGAATAAATGAATGCCCATCTAATTGACTCTGTTCATGGATTTGGAAACTGCATATTCAGAAAGCTTCCATCTTATCAGATACGGACTCAGTTATTAAACTTCATCCAGCTGATTTTTGCATCCCTACAATCCATTTAAAAGACTATGAATATATGTTATAGCAAAGATCTACATGGTTAAATATGGTGTAAGAGTTCCAAATACAAAGCTCCACTATAGATTCCTAGCACCACTTCCCAGAACTCTTTGTAATGCTGTGATAGCTCTCCTCCACAGCCATTCCATTACTGGTAGAGAGCAAGAGAAACTGGAGAAGTATCTGACTATGACCCTTTCTGCACCACCCTCCCAACCCGCCATAGGGATGGGTGAAGGACAGGACCAAGACAACAGTTCTGCGTCATGTTGTCACAGTCCTGTCCTTCCCCAGAGGGTGCAAACACAGAGTAAAACATTGATGGGTTTTCCCTGTCAATGATCTGCAATTGCGCCACTATTACAGACTTACCTGTCATTCAGAAGTCTGGGAAACACAACGGCTACACTTCCTGCTCCAGCACAGCCTGGGAAAGTACCCAGCTGCACTGCAGAAGGAAGACTCAGGGCCATCATGCTTCCTTCATTGAGGAGCAAGCCAATGCAGAGTGGAAGGCTCCTGTCACACTCTTCTCCCAGCAGAGTTACTGCTGGGATCCCCACCAGACGTCTCCGCAAAAAGGTATGGTGCAGAAAGGGCCTATATCTCCATAGCCGGTCACAAATTGAGCACATCTTTCACAAACATCCACTAGGGTCCTCCAGAGTTCTCAGCAGATGATGCCATTGGTCTGTGTCTGGCTTTGGGAACAAAAGGAGAATGGCCATCTCAGTGCAACAGTGAGTTGGGTGGAAGGCGTTAGACATCGTAGAGAGAGGGAGAAAATGCCAGCCTCTGCAACAACCAAAAAACAAGGTAGACATACATTTGAATATGTCACAAACAAGTTGCTGGCCTATATATGATCAATTATTAGGACCATGGCTACTGTTTCTCTAGATATGTTCAACTATATGCACAGATCTTGAATGTTTCCCCCCTTCAATGAATCCACTGAAAGAATTAGGCACTTAACATGCTTAAATGCAAGGAAAGAGGATGCAAGAAGTCTCAGGTGCAATCCCTGGCATTTCCAAATAGGTCTGGAAAATCACCTATCCGAAGGATACCCTGCCACTACCAGCGCTGACAGTACTGAGCTAGAAGGATCAGTGCTCTGACCCAGTACGCAGCAGTTTCATAGGTCTTCTGTTTGGGTGGCTCAGATGGCTTCATTTCTTGCCTCATACACACACTTCATGTTTTCACCAAGAAGCAGAGAAGTTTCATGCTTGTCCAGAAAGTGGAATTTCTATACATTCCTAGAATAGCAAGAAAAACTTGACGAGTGTGAAGCGGATTTCTTTTTCACAGCTTTATTGTTTTGTATAATGTGTCAAGATGGTGACAGAGGCCATCTCAGTGGGAGATGCTGAAAACACTGTTGTACTGCCAGTTGTTTTGCATGTGTTTCTCTTGCATAATTATCCCCTTGGAGCCGGTGATTGGAGGATCCCAGGGGTGCCGGAATCCAATATGGTGTCTCTCAGCAGGCTCACACATTCTCCACCAAAGGGCTGAGAGGATTTGGAAATGGAGGCCTTGTGCTCAACGTTTGTATGCTTCTGAAATCTCAGAGCAGGAAAAGTTAGCTGCTTGTGAAATCCCTCCATCTGTGATCTTATTTATCCATGCTGCCAGGGCTATTTGTTTTGTTTCAGGCTGGAAACTAGGCTGGGATCATGGCTTAATTGCATTGTTTGCTGAATTAATTGTTCTGTTTGATCTGCCTTTCTCACAGGATGCCTTTGGGAACAGGATGATTTGCCTAGCTCAAAGGAGGAGGGTAGTTGTGTGAGTGTGTGTGCATGAGAGAGAGTGTGTGTGTGTTTTCCAAGGAAGCAAGATATGGGGCATGCAACAAGCAACAGAAAAATAATTATAAGCCAAAGCCAAAGAATGTGTATTCCAAAGATCAGCATCCTGGGAAAGATACACACAACAGAGCACAATGAGGTAAAGAAAAGCTGTGTGTTCAGGTTAACATTCAGGATGTGAATTGACATTTTTATTATCATTAAGCAGATGGAGATAAAGGATCTGTGCCATAATTACTACCCCTTATCAATAACTTTGCTGCTGAAATTTAATCCCACACAAACTGCCCAGACCCAGAGCTTATCAGTTTTTCTGCTCCTGGCACAGGAGGCATTAATCAGAATAGGAAGACATACCTGAAACAGTTGTCAAAATCATATGACGTTCAGTCCATGCTCATTTAGTGGAGGCTGCTTTATTCTGAGCCAGGGCTTTGCTTCTTTCAGCTTCATACTCAAAGCAGTGGTTAAAGTATTCCCCGAGGGCAACATGCAGCATCATGAGGCCCTAGGCCCGACCACCCCCCACCAGCAAACCTCAGCAAACTGTCTGCAGTGTCATGCTGTGGAATTAAAAAGGACCACGTGTGGGATGGGTGAGGATTAAATTGGCCTTTACCCTGCCCATCACGTGGTGCTGTCTAGCACAAACTGCACCAGTTGCATATTGGTGGCCTCATCTGGGGAGTGCATCAAACTCCTCCGCTCCATGCAGTAATGAGGCTGCACATGTTCAGGGAGGCCTTTTTTTCTTCTTCAAATTTTGACCTCCTCAAATCCATACACCACTCTTTTACTTGACAAAACCTGTGAAGCCTCCTTGAGTGGTGATTCACCTTTAGGCAGATCATAGGACGACCTTGCACCATTTCACATAAAAAATAAGCTTTTCTAAACTAGAAGAGGTTGCTTTCTTGCCACGTCCGTCCTACTCGCCCCCACCAATTCTTTTTATACAGTCAACATGGATCTCAGAGAGTCCCTGAGGCAGAAAAATTGCACACATTTGTCCATTCTAGCTTTCACTGATTGGCAGCAGCATCTTTCCCATTCCTACCTGAGATGCCAGGATTTTGATCTGGGACTTTCTGCATGATAAGTTTTCTGTGCTCTGCCACAGAGCTACTGCTTGACTTTCTCTGTAACCATCTCTTAAACTGCTGTAAGTCCACAGCCATACAATGGGGAATCCCTACAACAACTAAACATGCAGTGAAATAGGAAGGACTAGAAATTTTTTTACTGCTACTTTTCATCCTTCCTTTTTCTAATAAGAAAAGTATGGTTGGACCAGAATTTGGAAAAGTTATTTTTCGGCTCCAGTTCCCAGCATCTTCCTCAGAAGGGTAAGTTTGGGAATTATAGTCTAAAAAGTAATTTTTCCATGTTCCAAGTTAGATTATAAGGGGGTAAAAGCCCACACATTGAAACACCTCGTGAAACTGGAAGGTTATTATGCTGAGCACAGACTGTCTTTCCTCAAGAATGAGAAAAAGAACCCAGTTTTTCAGAATAATGAGAGGTGAATGTTTTCTCCTTCCCTACAAGTTCTAAGATCCACTGCTTTTTTATGTATTAGGCAAGTAGGAAGCAGTAGTTCTGGCCAACTATAGAAAAGCTAGACAGAAAGAAAGAGGGGATTCTTCAGGCATATCCAGATGGAAGCTTCCAACTCTAGTCAGGAGTCTACAGTTTGTCACTGTTTCTGTATGGAGTGGGCCACTGTAGACAAGCAACATGAGGCAAAACAACCCACACATCTGGACAGCATCTCTTCAGTTGTCTCAGTGTGCCTCTTGCCTTCTTTCAAATGCTGGGCAGACCTCAGAGGACCGGCCACAGTCTGTCTCCAAATGATTTACCACCCTGCAAAACAGTTAAGAAGTACAAGAAAAAAATAGAAAAGTTACAGGTTAAAGCAGTGTCCTTTATTTGATTATTACCAAAAATCATCTCAGGAGAGGAAAAGCCAAACTATTGTAAATGGAATGACGTAAGAACCCTCTCCTCTGCTTTATAAAAACTGAGGATTTATTTACCAAAAGTGATTCCTGAGACTTTTATCACACCAGGCCGTCTCATCTTCACTGAATTTTAAAGGGGCTTCAGAGGACATCATCCTTAATTTGTAACCTTGCTTTTCCATTGCTGCTTCTGTCTTTTTCTGTACCACCAGAAATCCTTTACGGCAGTGGTTCTCAACCTGTAGGTCCCCAGATGTTTGTGGACTTCAGCTCCCAGAAGCCCCAGACACTATGGTCAATGCTCAGGGCTTCTGGGAGCTGAAGTCCAAAAACATCTGGGGACCCACAGGTTGAGAACTGCTGCTTTACAGGAAAAAAGATGGAATAACTGTATAGTACCATCTAATTGTTAGTGTGAGGAGCCCTCCATTAGGAAATGCTCTATTTTCTTCATTAGCACTTTGGAATAAAATATGTACTACTCACCTCAGAAGTAATCAGTGTGTTTGCTCTCCCTGCTCTGTGTTCACCCTGAAACAAGGTAGTCATTCCATCAGATCATCCCAGAGATGGCCAGTCAATACAAAGTGGGATGGGGGTGCATTTTAATATGAGTGTGTTGAAGTAAATGCAAAATTACATTGGTTGAAGAATACATTTGCTTCTTCTTCCACTTTTTCTCCTTTACTAACAGCATTCACAAGCAATAACAAAAATGCAGGTATAAATGTACTTTTAGTGAATTATGATAATGCTTAGAAGGGCAATAGGAGGGGATGCTTCTAAAATTTACACAGCTCTGATTCTGGTCTCATGGACTCCAGGTCTTACTGTTGTACCTTGCCAATTGCTTCCAAACACTCTGCCAGTGGTGGTTGGTGATTTTCCATTTCACTGGGGAGAGGCTTTTAAGTCTAAAGGAGCTGTTCAAAGTTCTGAATGCTAACTCCAAGACAGATTCAATAGCTCTGTTAAAATTAAGACTAAACACTGGAGCAAATTCACCTGCACCAACAGGGAACACACCAGTTGCCACTGCTCTCTACCCATTAACTCATTTCAATTCTCTTTTCCCATCTATTTTCCATCTCAAAGAGCAGAAAGCTCACAATTTGAGAAATCCCAAACACTGGAAATCTGACAAAACATACTAAATAAATGTGTTCAGTGTCTGCCTTAATCTTCCTTACTTTTTCTGAATTCAGAGCATTGGAGTTATTGCTTGGAACAGGATTTCTTTAAAAAAAATGAGGAGGAGGCATGGAGACTTTTCAGACTGGCTGGGCATCTTATTCTGGTGTCAGTGCCCATAAAGCAGAGAGCCCTGGATAGCTACAGAATTCAGATCCACACCTTTTGCCTTATTGGTTCACCCAGTCTTCCAGAAAATGTAATACACATGACTTCACAGCTACTGACAAACCTCTGCTGCCCACGAGACTGATTCAGACCATGGCTCATCAAGGATTCCACCTCTTGAGCATCATCCGCTATTGTATTACCATGATCTAAAGGCTGCCTTCCCGACCAGATGAGAGACGAGGGAGCTCTTGGACACTGCATACCAGATAAGGAGGTGGAGATGACAGAAGGTTATTGAACATGTCCTTTCTGCATCATTACTTTATGTTCACTCTTTTTTCAATTGTCAGAATGCAAGAGGAAGATGATGTAATCTGACCTTTCTCCTTCTGAACTACAGACACTTAATGCTCTTCTGAGTTAACTGTTTGGAATGAACCCAACATTGTGAAGGCAAGGTATTTGAATGAACTTAGTAGGTTCAACTGTGAATGGCTAGGGTCCATTTGAACAAGAAGTTAATAATCTGCAGGAACTGTTATTCCTACTGATGAGACTACTCTAGAAAGAGCAAAACTTCCTTGAACAGCAAGTAAGCAGTTCATCAACAAGCAAGGGTGTCTCAAGACATTTTGCGGCTTGAGGCAAAATACAAAATGGTATCTGCTTGATTCTGTTTACAGAAGCCAAATGGACTAATAGCTGAACCTTACATAAACACTTGACATTAGGAAAAAACATCCTCCACTGTGGAGGGTAATGGACCAGTTTAACATGTATAATTCAGCCCATATGGTAACTATAGCTCTGTCCTCCAAGAGAGGATAAAGGTCAAAAGGCTTGGGAAGAAACAGTAATGGCTGGTATGGTTGTCTCACTCTGTCCCACATTAGGAATGGCCCTATCCCCATGCGAACTTCAGATCTGTCCAATTTTTATGTATAGATGTGAAAGCTGGATAGTGAGGAAAGCTGATGTGCAGTAGGGGAAATCAACTAATTTGAAATGTGGTGCGGGAGGGAGTTTTACAAATACCATGGACCACAAGAAAGACAAATAAACTGGTCTGAGAGCAAATGAAGCCTGAAGTTTCCCTAGAAACCAAAATGACTAAAGTTGGACTGTTGTACTTTGGGAATATTCTGAGGAAACATTACTCATTGGAAAATAATGCTGGGAGACACTGAAAGAAGTGGGAAAAAATCAAGGACTCATTACAGAAAGATTTATTCAATTGTGTAAGCTGCAGCCCTGAATCTGCAAGTCCTGATCATGGCTGTTAACAACAGAATCTCTTGGAGATCTCTAATTTATAGGGACACCATAAGTCAAAGCTGACCTGGCAGCACACACACAAAATAAAAATGATTGCCATAGATTAGGGATGGAAATTATATTTAATGTTCAAGGTGAGGGGATCAAGAAGGAGTTTTTCAAGTATCCAAAAATTTCTACAGGGAGAATCCTCCTCAAACCTTTTCCTTGGTTTTTCCCAGTCCTCAACTAGATGGTTCCTTGAGGGAGGTGGAGGCTGGATGAGAATTCTGGAAAGGTATAGCCTTCTGATCCTCATCTGGCTTGTAAGGGGAAACAATTAATTAATTTAATCATTATTTCTTGTTTAAATGAAGAATTTAACACAGTACATCCCTGCCAAGAAACCAGCATGCTGTAGTAGTCTGAGTGTTGGACTATGACTCTGGAGACCAGAGTTAGAATCCCCACTCAGCCATGGAAACCCGGTGAGTGACCTTCAGCAAGTCACACTCTCCACCACAGAGGAGTGCAAAGACAAACTCTCTCTAAAGAAATCTTGCCCAGAAAACCCCATGATAGATTCACCATATGTCTCCATATGTCAGAAACCACTGGAAGGTACTACAACAACAACAATACCTACCATGAGTTCTTTCCTTAAGATTTCACCAGTGATGATGGAGCTCTAGAACCTGTTACATACTTGGAAGTTTTACAGGATACAAATACCTTGTGAGCCATACAAATTTTATTGTGAGCCATCCAAACAGGCTTCTGTTATTGGACATCAGATAAATGCCATACATAAATATAAATAATACACTTTGCATGCTTTTTCCTCAGATCTTTTCCACTGGCATTTCACTAGAAGGATCGTTTAGATTACAATCTTTGTTTGACCAATATTTGCTTATATTACTGTTTGAAGTGCCCTGATCAAAAACCGAACAAGACTGATAGACAGAAAGGTATGTTTTCATGACAAAGAAGTAGAAACAGTGTAAGCACGAGTAAGTCATGCATCCTTTTTCCTCTTCTTGTGTAACATGAAAAGGGAGAATTTGTGTGTCTCTCCCGAAGTCCCAAATGTCAGATGCTAATGCATACAGTTCTCAACTGTCTTTTGCAGGAAATGCTCAGATTCCTCTTCTGTGTTATACATGGGCCACAATCCTATATGTCTTAACATACTGTGGTACTTCTGCATGAGGACCAAAGCTATGCTGAGCCATTGACCCTCCGCCCCTGACTTATTGTACAGCCTCTGAAGCAACACCCTGACAGCCACTCAGTGTCTCTTGGGGAAGGGACAGGATCGTAGCCAGATGCAAAAAAAATATATCAGTGCTGAGACTTCCAGTCATATGGTCCACATATGGTTCATGGTCTGCTTTTTCCCCACCCCCGATATAGAGAAAGAGAGAATAAATATCACATAAAATTGCTTGGCAAGAATTGAACTTCCAAAACAGAGTGTGCAACACATCACAAATATCTCCTTGGGCCATTCTGTGCTATGGTAATAACCGGAAAAACAGAAATAAATAATACAATTGCAGTAAGAAGGAGTGGTACAGATAAAATAGCAGCTAAAAGTAGCAGCTTAAAAATGGATGCGCAAAATCTATAAACCGGTTCAAATCACAGATGTGATTAAAAATGAATCCTTTGTAGAGAGGGCCCAGAAATCTTCTAGAAATAGCTCAGCAGGTGTCTTTAACCTCTGCAGCCATCTCTGCCTTGCTGGCATTTCACCCAGGTTTTCCCAGTGTAGGTAAGTATTTTGGTCAAAGCTTTCACTGCCCTAAGCATGAAATACCAGACAGTGGGTCTTCAGATGCAGTTGTTACTTCAAAAGAACTTCTTCCCAATCACCAGGCCTTCCCATTATCCAGGAATATTGCATTTCTGTTAGAAGGAAGCTTTCTTTTGGAGCTGTTACTCCAAAAGAATTTCTTCCCCCTCCCAGGCCTTCCCATTATCCAGGGATATTGAATTTCTGTTAGAAGGAAGCCTTACTAGTTCACTATCAGAATTAATGCTTCCCATGTTGCCTAGCACCATACAAGCACACTCTCCTTCACCTTTATTTCTAACAAAGCAAAATCTGCAGCCCATGCTATGCAGACTATGTGGGAAAGAGAGATTTCCTGGACCAGCATAAATTACAGAACTGGTATTTCTTTGTAGAAGAATGTGACACAGGATGCAGCGTTATTTGATGCATGATGTACCTTCTGGGAGGTTACAAGCCCTCGAAGTCAAGACACTTGGCTTCAACATCCAGCACAGCCATTAAACTACCCGGGTCAGGGTTCAGTACATGATTTCCTCTCTATCACTTCTGCCCAGGCCTCCTATCTTACCATGTCTCTGTTAGTGAAGTACCAGAAAGGTATGTGTTGCTCAGTTTCTTTTGAACAGAAGAACAGTTGCAATTCTGAGACCATCAGTCAGTCTAATTTGCTGGAGTAGTGACAAGACTAAAGTTAAAACAGCATTCAGCCCTGATACCAATTCAGTATTGGTGTTTTCCTGCAGCAAAGGGACTCTCTCCCAGCATAGCCATCTTTCTTACAATACAATTCAGAACATGTTTATGAGAAACAGAGGTAACTAGAGGACTCCATATCAATGAGATACTAAATCTGTTCCAGCTTTTCGTCTGAATATTAAGGGAACTAGCCAAGGTGCTGAAAATAGGCTTTCCAAAGGAAGCTCGGAACCTTGGATAGTCCCTGTAAAGTTCATACTAGTTTTCAGAGTGGATTCACCATTTCACTGACGTGGAAATCACCAACCCCACTGCTTCAAAGTGGGTACCACTTTGTTACTCTTCTCCTTGAATATATGAGAATACTGATCAAAAATGCAGCTGCCCTATAGGCTTTGCCTATCTGTGGAATATAACATACATTCCAACTGTTCTCAATCCCAGTTAATGCTCTGTTGTCCCACTTTTTCAGCTGCTTTTAAAATGTCCCAGTTTTAATCTCTTCCTCTCACTTTCCCCCTTTGTCCTCAGCTTAATGCAGTTGTTGCAAAATGAGTACAAAAGGAGCTGGCTGTCAACTCAGGTGGAAGGAGAGGAGAGGAACAGGCAGAATTTTGCCCTTACCATAGGCCCAGGCAAAAGTAAATTGTGGCAGCCTGTGTTCTTCCTTACTGATAACCTTTGCCATTTTGACCACACTCTGAAGTTGCTTGGTCACATATGTCCCTGTTTTCATCTGTGAAATGTTGGAAGACATGATTTAATGATCTCCTAACTTCATATGAAATTCATATGAACAGTCTCCATCCAGTGCTAGAAAAAATAGCATTGCCAAGGTCAGGATTGCTTTTAATAGGATGTCATCAATTCTTTCTCAAATATAGTTTGGGGACCCAGAACCTCCATTTTCCACATCACATACTTGTGAGGATTTCTTGTTATATGCCTAAACACTGACCTCAACCTCTTTCTGAGCATGTGCAGAGTACTGTTCTCTCACAACTGTGGGAGATCACCATTTTCTTTCTTCTTGAATCTATCTAAAATAGATTTGAATTTTGGCACCTTTTTGTTGGCTTTAAAGAACTTCAGCACTAGGAGAAAACCTAGCTTTGGAGAAGGGAGCAGAGGGTGCCATATTCTGATTGCACTCCCCTAGTGGTGTGTTCAATAAAATGTCATAACAGCAGAGAAATTTAATGATAAACATAAATAGATCAATAGCATTAGAGCAGATTTTAATAGCTGCCTTAGGCTTTCCTTGCACTCCATTCAAAATTGTCCAGTAGCAGTAATTAACAATTCAGCAAAGTAATTACTTTCTTGATCCTCCCCCACACCAAAAAAAAAACAAAAAAAACCCTAAAATTTAATGGTGAGAACTCTGAATGCTGCTTGGGCTATACAGCAAATCAATCTGAAAAGCGATACTATTACATGTTCAGACAGACTTTAAAATAACCCTGAAAAAAAAGGGAAAAAGGATTGCCGGGCCTTGTTGCTATGAACTCAGTTCCTCATCTCCCACTTTACAATATAGATGAAGTGATGTGGACGGATTTAACTAGCCCTTATCGTGTTTGCTGTTATTGTGGCTCAAAGAACACACTGATAACATTCCAGCTACCATTACAGGGCTAAATCCAATGTCATGCCGATGGCCCATCATGTGCAATGAGAATTTTTCCCCTTCCTGTTCCTTCTCCTTGAAGCTCTGGATATCACTCCAAAACTTGCCCCAGAGGGCCTCCCAGCCCTCCATAGCAGGTTTTGAGGCTACATAAGGTTTTTCATTGCAGGGATGTGCTGATGGAATCTGTTCTATCAGTAGAACAGCCCCATTAGATCACAGTTGAGATCCTCTATCAGGACTGTGTAGCCTCAGTGTATGATGCAATGTGAAACAGCAATTGTGCTATGCAAGTCCTGCATTGAAATGCAATGCTGTGCCACTGAATGCAAACCCAGAGGTCCAGCCAAACGCATAATAAATTCATGTGTTCCTCAAATGAGCACCTTGTGTGCACCACATGGACATTTGCATGCACAATGACACTACAGGCGCAACTCTAGTCCTGCAAACTTGAATTAAGTGTAGATGTTCCGCTTTGGAGGAAAATGTCCATTTTCATTGAGGAGTGTATGTAGGCTTCCAGACACTGTGCTTTGTCCTCCATTCCAGTCTCCTCTGCCCTTCCTCTGATCCTTACTTCCTTTAAAATAACTAATCTAGATGAGGATGTATAGGATGCTCTTAACACATAGTTAACATTCTGATCCATAGGATAAGCAACAGGATTTGTAACCTAAGGCTAGGTGAAATATTGATTTGTTTCATTTAAAAAAAAAAGAGCTTAGAATAATTCAAAATTTCATAACCAGGAGGGGAAAATGTGATTTTTTTTTAAAAAAAAATTAATGTGAGAAGGCAAAACTGACAGATTTCTCCAAGCAGGTAACTTTTGAATTCTTAAAAATCAGGGTTTGAATCCCAATGGATTCAGTTACATTCATGATGCTAAATTAGGGAGGGGATCCCCTCATCTCCTTTCTTCCCTTTCTTTTTTTCTCCTCAGCCCTTCTCGTTGCAAGATCCTCATCTTTACCAGCTGGTGCAGGTACACTCTCAGCCTCAGCCCCAGAAAACCCCATGATAGATTTGCCTTAGAGTCACCACAACTTGAAGGTACACAATAACACAACAGGTACAAAGAGTAGGGCCTAAATACCCTAAAGGCACCAGATCCTGTCTAATCTTGGAAGCTAAACAGGATCAGTCCTAGGTGGTACTTGTATGGGAGATCACCAGCAAATACCAAGTGTGTAGGCTGTATTTCAGAGGAAAGAATAGCAAAACCACCACTGAGTATTCCTTGCCTTAGAAAACCTTGTGAAATTAATGGGTTCGTCATAAGTTGACAGGTGACTTGAAGGTGCATATACACAGGTATGAAGAGGTTGGCAGATTAGGGAACAGGAAGCAGATACAACACACTCCTCAACATGAGGAGAATAGACAAACCTATTAAACATGGTGGTGCAGAAAGGTGAGAACTTCATTTTGTTCATTATTTTTTAAAAAAAACTTACTTAATTTAGACATTTCTTCACATATAGGATAGAAGCTGATTTTTAAGAAATGAGAGAAAGCAAAAATAACACATTCATTTATCCTTTGTTGTTTGAGGATTTCTGTAACATTAAATGCTGTTAGCATCCTAGCTGTAGGTTATGCATAGTGTACATGGGTGACGTGTGGGCCAAGCAGGAGAGGTCATTCCCCTCACTATTTTGTTGGAGAAGGGGTAGGCCACCAAACAGTCCAGGAGCTACCACTGCTGGTCTGTCCTCATTACCTGCCCCCATAAACTAGGGCCAGGAACAACCAAAATATGAAACCAGAAGAAATGAGGAAGACATAAAATGCATTATTTGCTCAAGGCTAGGAGACACAACTGTGGCCTTCCAGATTTGTTTATCCAATAATTTCTATCAGCCAGAGCTAGTATATCCAGTGAGCCCCAAAACTTCTGAAATGCTTCAGTTGCCCAAAGGTACTATAACCTTACATAGGTGAAATGATGAGACTTTTCTGCCACAGAACTACTGTTCTATCAGAAGGGATTCAAATACCAGAGAATTCTTGAATATACACATACGCACCCTTTTCACAGGGCCGTTTGAAGAAAGCCACAGCATTTTAACTGGTATAAGGATAGTTAGGGAACAGAGATAAATTAATCTGGTTTGCATTTTGATTCAAACCAGCTTGACTTATGCTACCTGAGCTGCAAACAGAACTGGAATCCAATTGTCCTTCAGTTTTCACATTTCTCCAAATTTTGTGATGCAGTTCTCTATTGTTTTTTTTTTTTAAAAAAAATTATACAAAAATGTGTGTGTTAGAGCAGATTGCTTATTAAATGCATACTCTGGGGAACATCACTTGCCAAAAATGAATACATGAGAATGGCTGGCAGCATATAAAAAAAATCACATTTTTTTGTGTTGACTTTGGAAAAAAAACCAAAAAGCAACCATAGATTATTGTAAAAACAGGATGGAACAAACCTGCATCAGGAGAAAAAATGAAAATGTTACAGAAAGTGGAAGAGACAGATTCATCCATCCTTAACAATGTCATGTATTTGGTATATATTTCCAGTATAGATATGCCAACATTGTAATAAATATGTCAATTGCAGAAGAAAGAAGCAGGAAAGATTGTCAGTTCTGGAGAAGAATAGGAATAAATGACCAGTAAAATGTGTGTGTGTGTGTGCGCGTGCGCGTGTGTGGGAGAGAGAGAGATGGAGAGAGAGAGAGAGAGATCAATAAGCAAATTAGAAAAGTAATCCTTCCATCCTCATCAGTAATGAATTATTGTCTCTGTGCTCTGAAGAATTTAACTGAGGCTCAGGAGCTTAACGTTAAGTCTGACACAGACCGCCCCTGAACACTTTAATTCCTCCAGCCACATGAGGGACTGAGTGACAATGAACTCTTCCCATGCAGCCCCTATGTTCTTTTCTTTTTCCACTATTGCTTATGTTTTGTGTGTGTGTGTGTGTGTCTGCCTGCGCACGTGTATTATTTTAAGTGGCTCAAGGTATCCTTTTCTGTGTCAAGTCAAAGCCTATTCCTCTTACAAGGTGACAAGGAGAAGAAAGAGACAGAAGCAGGGAAAATCAGTTTCCAAATGAAAGGTTTACTTTAGCTGAACTCTTTATAGTAAGTTATGGGTGATTGCTGTGTGTTGTGCTCCATTTCAGAGACTGTTTTGCTCTGTCCCCACAGCAGATTTTTAATCCAGAACAAGGTACTGAGAGCCTTGAAGTGATCTGAGACTGCTGATTTGCCAGATGGAACAGAAAGCAAGAATAGTGCCAATGCCAGCAACCTTGGCATACCTATACCCACTAATTCTAGTTTGCACATTTGCAGACTTCTGTTTGCTTGTTTTATCATATCCATTCTTTCTGCATCACTCTAACCTACAGCCATTTTTTTTCTTCTCTGTCTCCACCATTAGATCTTTTATTTGATCATGTACAAGTTATTTGTAAGTAAAGGTACTTTATATGTTTTACGAAGAAGAATAAGCTTGTTTCTTTTGAGACAGCACATGAGGGTGAGTGGGTATGGGACTGATTTTTGTTCAGCTTCTGCCTTGCCACTTGATTACTCTGCCTGTGAGATCCAGTAATTTTTGTTGTTCTGTACCCTCAAGTAATTTCTGACTTATGGTAACCCTAAGGCAACTTATCACAGGGGTTTCTGGGGCTGAGAGTGTATGACAAGCCCAAGGTCACCTAGTGGTTTTCCATGACCAAACAGGGAATCACACCTTGGTCTTTAGGATCATAGTCCAATGTTCAAACCACTACACCACGCTGGTTCTCACTCCAGTACTCTCTCACACATTTACCAACAAATAGAATTTATTAAGACAAGAGGTCTTAAGCCTAGAAGGACCTGAGCCCAAGATACAGAGACCTTAGCTGGAATTAAAGCTGCATCTTACAGGTACATCTGGACCATAACATTGATTGAAACTTTGGGAATCATCTAGCCCATGATCAAAGTAGTATCTATTGCACTGCTAATATACAAGACGTTTAGATACCTATTGTGCAGAACAGTTTATCACCTCTTGAGGAGGTTTGTTGTTCTGTCAAACAGACTTTAGGAAGTTCCTCACAATGTTTAGCTACAATCTGTTTCCCTGCATTTTTCATCCCTCCATTTTAGTCCTCCCTGAAGAAGCAATGGTAAAAAGGCCAGCTTCTTCTTCTGAATGTTGGGCTTTTAGGTATAAGAAGTTCATTATCGTGAAATTCATTAACGCAGTTACGAATGCATAACCACCATGGTTCTGTGGCTATGTAGTGTCTGCTGACCCTCACAGTCCCCACTTCCCACTTACAGGGCAGCAGCCGCTGTGACCAATGGGCGTCTATTCCCCAGTCAATTGGGAAGCAGCTTATTGACAGTCCCACACCCTCCCCTTGTGATCTCCACTGCAGCAGCCATAAACTGGGTCCCTGTTTTAATTCCCCCCCACCAGATGTCCTGCATGTGAAAGGGGACAGGAATGTCAGTCATCTGCTTCCCAATCAACAGGGGAACAGAGCCACGTCTATCGCAGTGGCTTCTGTCCAGTAAGTGGGGACTGGAGGACTTCTGTGGTCCCTATACATCTCCCAAGCTGCAGAACGCATAGAGATTTTGAATAGGAACCAGTGACAAATGCAGAACTCTAGGTCATGCATTCGTAACTGTCTTAGTGACTTCCAACCAGGGTTCCCAAGTTTTCAAGGGCATTCAGCCAGACTCATATCACCTACTGATTTTTATGCTGAAAGCCATTATATTAAAGAAGATCCAGGCACAAGAGAATGTGAGGGGGTTTGTGTGCCTGCTCCTGCCACCATCATATTTTTACCCATATGAGTGCAGGCTGAATGCTACTGTAAAACTAGTATCACTGTGTGGACAAACTTCATTTTGGTTTTTGGGAACCTGCCTTCATATTTCATGTCTGCTATGGGCCTTAAATTCTCATCCCTTCAGTCTCCATCAGTATAATGGCAAGTAGATTTCCTGAAAGTGTTGGGACTAGAAGTTGTTGAACTTAAATATTTTGTATGGTGGACCTTTGGTACTTATTAACTTGGAATTCAAGCAGAACTTCATGCCATCATAGACAAAGTATTGTCTTAAGTATACAGTGAAACACCCTGAAGGAAGACCAATGGCCTTGCTAGATAAGCAATATAGGGCTTGATAGGTCATAACCAACTCTTTGAATTTTTCTTGGAAACTGACTGATAGCTAGTGTAGCTGCTGCAGCAAGGGAGCTGAATGATCTGTGTAACTGTGTAACCATAACAATATGGTTGAAGCTGGGGTGGAGCTGCATGTATTTTGGCAGAAAAGAACTTGCTTGGCAAAAGAGTGCATCCATCTTGCCTGGAAGTCCTTGAATTATCCATGGAAAGCTCTGCAAATGTAAACCTATTCCCTGACATCAATAGGCTCCAAACTCGAATGTCGTAATGCTCAGGATGGCTGCTTAACAAGGAGGACTTTCCCTGCCCATGGCAGCCTGGAGCTGGTATCGTAGGGTCTGCCTGACACCTGAAATAACTGGTGTGGAAAGACCCATGGCTTTTAGAGGCTGTACCCTCCTAAACCTCCTGCCTTAGTCAGTGCAAGCTCTGGGAAGGGGAAAGAAAGGGGAAAGAAATTTTCTATTAATTCAGAAATAAATAAGACAGAAAGATTGGTTTCTATTAACATTTCTAATTTCAACATGAAAAAGACATACAGTTTTGAGCCTATAAAGTATAGGAGCCGGGATTATGGATAGCAGGCTGGGAAACTACACAGCTGTAAAGACCAGCATGTTCTAAGAAATATGCAAGAAATGCTGACAGCTGAATTTAGATGGTGAAATAAACCTTTTTTGAAATGTGGTGGAAAAAATGCAATATCATAATGTTTAATCATTAAGCACTTTGATGTTTTCCTTGGATCAGAAATGGCTTGAAAAGATCTGACAGTGCAAGATCACAGTTTTCTGGCTTTTGGACCCAACCTAAATTAATAAATACAAAGGTGTGCATTTAAAAAACAAACAAACAACAACAAAGGATTTGTGCACATGTGCATGTGTACACACACACAAACACAATCACAATCACATCTATAACACTTAATTTTATTGAACTTCCAAAATGTTTAATGTAGGTTTTTTGGGTCACAAACCACATCCATTTTTTACAAGTGTATCTGAATTAGAGTCAATAGCAAATCACTATGAGACAGCTGAAAAGTTCAGTGTGTTTCAGCTGGGGCTGTGCAAGAAGAAGAAGATTTAGTTGAGACTCTGAGACAGCAATTCAGAAAACAATCCACTCAGATTATTTTGCCTGCCATCTGAATTTGATTTGGGACTGAATCCAGATATCGATTCAAAATTCAGAACTCCTAATCTTCATGTGTCCTGCTCAAACTTATGCTCTGAAGAGTTAAACATGTTCCTAGTGGTAGCAGAGACAGACCAAAAGGGGTTGGGGGGTGCTCTCCACCCTGGGTGCACAAGATAAGAGGGCTGCAATGATGGCTCTTCAGTCTCCCTTCCTCACCAAGGTGCCAAAAAAAGAAGAAACAATGGGCTGTGAGGACCATGAATTAAAGAGCAGATACTTGCAACCCATAATGACTGAAGCCAGTTTTCTTTCCTCCTTCTCTCCCTTGCGATTTCCTTGAGTAAGGCAGAAAAGGAGGAAGGAGATGGGTGTGAGACAATGGTAGATGCACCCTGCTTTTGAAAATGAAACCATTCCTACCCACAGAAGAACCCTGCCAGTCTCTTGCTGCAGGAGGTAAAGGAAGGAGGGAAAAGGAAGGAACCTCCCAGTCCCTTTAAGACTAACTGATTTATATGTTTGCATGAACATTTGTGGATATCAACCCACTTCCTCAGATGCAATGACTAAGGAAGTGGATTGATATCCACAAAAGCTTCTGCTAAAACAGTAATCAGTTAATCTTAAAAGGGCTGTAGATGACTCCCTGCTTTTTCCTTTTCACTCATCCTCAAATGTGGGTTACAGTTTTACTTCTTCAGCATTTTTTTTCTTCCTAACAGAATCATGAATCCAGTGGATATTTTCAAGAGTTAAGAGCATGTTGTCCAGAGCTCCTATGGCTGGGTTCCCATGTGATTGAATTAGCCAGATTAAATCCAGATTCTGGGCATCCTACCTGGTACCCATTACTACTATTAGCTGGCCTGGATCCTAAGTTTTCCTTGAAAAGTCTCTTGCCCATCTGAAAGCAGAGCCAGACTGAAGAAATAGACTTTCTAGTCTGAGGAGGGGAGGACGAGCTTGCTTTTGCTATCCCAGTGTCTTGGGTAAAACCTGACAAAAATTGCCATTTGGACTTTACTAGGGTGGAGAAACCTGGTCTCTGGAAGGAACAGAGGTAGTTGTTGTTGTCGTTTTGTTTAATTTTTAATGGAATTATAAGCATACCAAGGTTTCTGGAAGAATCTCAGCTCTATTTTATTTTCCCCAGGCTTCTTGATTGCTGAACTGGATGCTCCCGGATAGAAAGGAGATAGGTGCATAGGCAGATAAAACTTCACCGAAAAAAGGCAGATGTTTACCTTGGAACCCCTAGTGGGTTAAATAAAATAGAATTTTCAGTGTCTGCATTTCCTTTCTGATCATTAATTTTTTTCATTATTATTACAGAAAATAATTTTTTTGTAGAAAAGAGAGGGATGTTTAAAAATGATCTGCATGGAGTGGCAAATATACTGAGTATGTACTCAGTGGGAGGAGGAAGTGGAGGAGTTGCTTCTCTAATGTGCATTACTCTACATCTGCTGCATTCTTTACTGTGTTGCTGCCTATTCATCCAGTTTTGAGAAAACTTTTGGAAGATGTAGACCCACAAGCTAAATTCCAAGCAAAAGACATCTAATCAGGAAAACCTCTGTGCCATGCCATTACCGAGGGAAACCTGCATTGTACATGGAAACACAGTGTTCTCCAGCAAGAGGCATGCAAGACTTTCCAGGAAAACTCAGTAATGTGAAAAACCAGCATTTTGTGGTTTTCCTCCTCTTACCTTACCACTCCTTCCGCATTGCTGGCTACTTTATATCCTGTCAGTTTCTGTGGTGTTCACTTTTATGGGAGGCTCAACTGCAGTCATGTTTGCTCTTAAAATACCAGTAAAACTAACAGTGCTGTTAGATACAAGGTAAGAGAAGTTTACATGGGCAAGAGCTCAGTTGACTCACAGCTCACTAAAGTTTAACTGTAGAATTTTTTTTCTTTATTTCTTTTTTTTAAAAAAAAAAATCTTCTTTTGCCTAATTGTAATCAGTACTTAAAATTCCATATTTTCAGATTCTATTCATCTCCAAATACAAAAGTTTCCATCCAATTTAAAACAAAATAATTATTCCAAAATAAGATAAAAGGATGCCATTGCAAAGAACAACCAGTTTGCATAATGAAATAATCCGTGCTATGTATCATAGCCATTAATTTATTCATCTGAGCAATTTCTAAAGCCTTACATAATTATTCTATAATTGTAGAAGTCATTGAATTTTTGCAGTAGCTAGCTAGAACAACTTTACCTGCCATTAATGAGTTTGCAATCTAATTTTTTTAATTAGGTTTCCATGAGCTGAACAAATAATAAAGAAGAACACATCTGGACATATGTAGAATACAACTCTATCACACATTTAAGATTATAAAGTAAGGTTTCCAGGTCAGAGGTTACAGCTTCCAGGTATGCAAAGTCCCAATATAACTAAGCATGGGTACAGCCTGAATGAGGCAAATGGGTTTACAGCAGGATTAAAAACATTACTTTTTTGTACTGTAGCTCCCAGAATTTTTTCATCCAGCATGGAGTTGTCCATTAGTACTGTGGTGCTAGCATGTAGTTGGAGTTGCACTCCAAAAATTAATTTTTCGCAAAATTCTATCAGCACATAAAGACAATGGCCTTTTCTGCATGGGGTGAGGGAATCGCCCCGTGCCAGTACTCACTGGACCTGTGTGCTCCATGCGCGGGTCCAGGCTGGTCCGGAGCAGTGTGTGGCCACGCTCCGCACTGCTCCGGGGATGAAAATGGCGGCTTCCGGTTGGTGGAGGCTCTCCACCAACTGGTGAAGCTCGCCAGCCTAAAGCCCCCCCCCAGCAGATCTGCAGGCTTGCACTGGTGGAGCCTGTAAATCTGCACCAGAGCACGGTCACGGAGTGGCGCTCTCCATGCTTTTGAAAGACCTGTTTTAAGCGGTCTTTCAAAAGCATGCTGAACGACCACTTTGGGTCATTCCGGAGCAGGCTGAGGTCCAGAACTACACAAAGTAGTCCGGACCCAGTCCGCTCCCAGGTGTAGACGTCCTCTCTGGAGGACGCTCTGCACCATTTTAAAAACCTCGTGTGGAAAAGGCCAATAACTCCAAAATATATTCCACAAGCATTGAAAATATTGGGGTAACATAGTGGCCCAGAGTAGCTTGGGAACCCTTCAGTTCCAGAGTGATTGTAGTCACCAACACACCAGCTTGCCTTAGGGAAGCTGCTGTTCTCTCAGTTCCCTGTCAACAAAAAGGGCGAAGTAATACTGCCCAAGAAGGAGGAGCAGTGGTGGTTAATAGCTGCCATGTCAGTGGTACAGTGAGTCCATTTCAGATTTTTTGCTAGCTTTAAAGAAAATATCCCTAGTGCTGAATCTATTTAGGAATAGGGCACAGTGTAGCAGACAGCTCCTTTAAAACCTGGATTAAAACCTGGAGTTGATTCACCATCTCACTGACATAGAAGTTTATCAGCTACCACTGAAGAGGCTGTAACATAAATGTCAGCTAAAGAATGGTAAAATTGGGCTTTTCTGGACATTTAAACATGTCTTTGAAACTCTGATACATGCTATCATATGCCAATTTTCCCCTACATGAAAAATCATGTTGGATGAGGATGATGGGAGGTGTAGTCCCACACATCCAGAAGCCAACAGCTTAGGGGGAGTCTATCTCAATCCTTTCTATATAGTACTGTGGGATTCCATATCTCCTTAGATAAAGTTCTGTCTCAGTGGAGCTGTGTGAATATGTGCAGTCTTGCACCCTGGGAACAAAGTGGTCTGGTACGTAAGATGCCCCATCTTCTAGTGCGGTTGTGAAATTGTGAACGACAGGCCCTTTAGCAACCTGTGGCATATTATTAGGACTGATGGTTGTTCAAAGAGTCCTTAGCTGACCCGGTGCTATTGTAATGATGTCTGAGATAGTCTGGTGAGGACCATTAACATGTGCAACAAGCTATATATTTGTACAGGATTATTATTTTTGCATTTCACTATGCCAAACAATGCAATCAGTGAAATCAAGCTAAACAATACATGCTTGAGCAGTCATGTTTGCTTCTGTTGCACTTTGCTGAGAGGAGATTTGCAGAAAGAGAAACAGAAAACACTAAAGCCATTTTTAAAACAAGGGCAGCAGCACTGTTTGTTTTTTTAAAAAAGAACAGCGTCATCCCTACCTTATTTCAGCCTTGTGAAGTACCTTCTTAAAAGCATGAATTTGGGCAAGGAAGCATTTAAAGCCATATTATAAACCAAGTGTTAAGTGTTTGGGAGGAAATTTTCTTTTTTAAAAAACCTAGCTGGTCTGCTTCTATCTATCAGGTTAATTTCCCACTTTTCCAATGTTGCATGGTGCCTCCAAATTTTCCAAACTCGTGTGCAGTTCTCATGTGGTTGCAATTGACTTTTATTGGAACTGAAGCTATTAAATTCCTATACAGCCTTCCAACAGAGCCAGGGGAGGAAGTGTTATAAACCAATGGATGGATGTTAAATCTAACAGGAGATATGTGGCTTGTCTAGCCAATGTTGCTTCAACAGTTAAGCCATTCTCCAGTGGTATGGTGCTAAATTATTTTATGAGCATTGGCAGAGGAGAGAGAGAGAGAGAGAGACTGAACTCCATAAGAAGAACAAGAACTCACATGAGAAAATGGTATGTCTTCCTTGGAAATACTATATATATTTTCTTGTGTAGCTTCCTTCTATGTCTCCCATGTTTGTCTCCCCTGCGAATGCTGCATATTTCCCATCGCTGACAAGATGAAAAATGTCACCCCCAGCCAGCCCCTCCCTAAACTGCAAACCCCAGGATTTCATAGGATGTTGAAAGTGGAATAATCGCTCTATAAAAGTGTAGTGCTGAACTGACCTGAATAAGGCCCCTGCCACAGACAGATGCTGAGTGTCATAAAATGTCAGCATATTGTGAGTTATTTAATTTGTCATCATTGTATTTTTATGACTAGAGACAGGGAGAGAGGTGCTGATGGTGATTTCTACCTCCTGTGCTAAAATCATTTACCTCCCTTTGAATACTGTGTGCTTTGACTTAGGAAAGTGAAGGTACCTTTTGCTGCTGTGCCTCAGGCAGCACAAGGTCTTTGCTGGCTCAGGACGTAAGTAAGACTATGGCTGCCTACCTGCAGCCTCGCGTCAGGAAGGCAGGCTCAATGTAAGGGCAATCATCCTGTAACATCTCACTCTGCTGCATCCTTGAATTGCCCAAGTTGCTTGCTTTGGATTATCGTGGATACAGCAGGAGTGATCTCCCTGGAGGCAGACATTTCTGATATCCATGGTTTGGTGAATCTTTTCCAGAGTTTAGTCTGAACTTTAAAGGAGCTACATGAGGGTCTGAACTTTGTATAGGTTTAGGACAGGAGTGGATATCTGTTGGATCCTGGGGGGGGGCACATTAGCTTCTGTGGGGATCTTGGAGAGACATACGGCTGCTGCAACCTCTCTCACAAAAGACCCCCCATTTTGTCTCAAAATATCCCCAATGCCTTTTAGGAGGTGTGGGGACATTTTTGCCATGTTTTAGTCCCCCTCCTCAGCCATATAGGTCTCAGAGAGGCCTTTTTTACATCAGGGAGTGACTAAGAACTTATTTAATATACCATCTCAGCTATCTCATCTGTTACACCACAGAACCTCTAGATATTATTTCAAAGTGTTCTCATAGGCCCCAGAGTTTCCTAGTGTTATCTTCAGGTAGCAAAAAGACGATGTGATAATGGGGCTTCCCATTATCTAGGCTTATCAAAGGGAGATACTTCTCTCTTCAGGTAAACCAAGGGTTAATGAGATGTTAGGATTACATCAAGGGTCACAGGGTGAGAGTTGACCAACCAAAAGGAAAGGGTCAGCATCACAGGTCACAAGGTGAGAATTGACCAACCAAAAGGAAAGAGGTGGGCATCTTGGAGATGCTTCCAGATCCTTCCAAGGAGGAAAAATATAAAACTTCTGAGAGGCCATGTGGCCAGAGAGAGAGAGAGAGAGACAGAGAGACAGAAAGAGAGAGGGGAGAGCTGGCCCAGTTGAGCTGGCAGGCATGCTGTGTCTCCTGGACCCCCCCCCTCCTCCTTTAGACCATCTATGCCTATAACAGTGGTTCTCAACCTGTGGGTCCCCAGATGTTTGTGGACTTCAGCTCCCAGAAGCCCCAGCCACTATGGTCAATGCTCAGGGCTTCTGGGAGCTGAACATCTGGGGAGCCACAGGTTGAGAACCACTGGCCTATAACCTAATTGTGAGTAACTAGAAATAAGTAGTTAGTTGCGTTAGGGATGTTGTTATTTTGGGAATTGGCTGATCTTAAGAATGTATCTGTGCTGTTATATCTGTTTTGTAAATTCTTGTAACTAAGTGTACCTGGGAGAGGGGAGTCTCTCAAGTGTGATATTGTTTATTTGCATGCCTTGATTAAAACACTTTTATAAACCTCCGTTTCTCTCCATTTCCACGCCAGGGTTGGCACACGCTACATAGGACCTCTCACTCAGGGGGAGGGGGAGGTGGAAGATCCTTACGCTTAGAGATTGGGCAGGGTCCCTCCTGTCCTGTCCAAATGATTCTTAATTCAGGGTGGTGGTGGCAGCATACCTGATAGAGCTGGGAGATTGCCAGTCGTTCCATGCATGGAAGTCAGCTTTGGAAGGCTGGCAAGAACCCTAGTAAAACACTGGGAGGGAATTTCCAGTCTTGCAAGGCTGGAAGTCAGCTTAAGAGACTGGAAATAAACCTACAGTGTCACAGACGACATTCAACTTTCTTGGGGGTCACACCATATAGCTACAGGATTAGATCTGGAGATGCCAAAAAGCAGGGGAGACACATGCCTAAAACTGAGTTGGGTGCTTTGGTATAAACTGAGGGCTGATGCAAGATGTTGCAGTTGTCTCTGGCAGTGTTTCCCAGAATCTACTCTTGTGGTTAGGACTGTCCATGAGCTTGACCAAGAACTGTCCACTTTGATTGTCATTGAGACCCACCATTCATCTTGATTCCAGTATGTAGGATTTGGTTACTTTGGATTTTTTTTTGAAATGCCTTTCCACAGGCACGTCTTTCTTGACGGATTGTATGCCTTGTGTGGTGGTGAAATACTGCCCAGGGATCATGACCTTCTTGAAAACAGATGCTGCTTTGGTTCATTGACTTTTCATAATCCAAGGTTTCTATCATACAAGAAGAATTACAGACCTTTCAAGTAGAACCATGAAATTGGCAGGGATATGTATTGGGGTTTCTATCTGCGTCAGAAATGCAGCTGTGGCTTCAGGAAATGGGTTGCATGTGTCCCAAGCCCGCTTTTTACCTTTCCCAATAAAAAGCAGTTAAAAAATTTCCATGCCTGACAGTGACCTGTGCCCAACTGAAGGTACTCCAAAACATATTCCCCACAGCAAGGACAACCCCTAGAGAGTGGGATGCATGATATGGAGTGGATTTGTGGGGTGCACAGATCTTGTCTTATTCTTTAGTTTTAATACATTGGGTACAAATGGCATGGGGTCACTAGGCTTGACATGTGCTTGATAACAAATCATCAACTTGGATGTGAGGCTGTGACATCTAGTAGATGCTACTGTTCTAGAAGTTAGCTGTATGGGTTGGGTTCCCCAACACTTGACTTGACTGTGTATCTCCAATTTGCTTGTTTGTTTGTTTATAACTATCTTGGCTACTATATCAATAGTATATCTGAAGTATCTGGCACCCAAACCAAACACTGGATCTAGAGATCTAGGATTCTTAGTGGTCCACAAGCTGAACATGAGTCATCAGTATGATGTGGCAGCTAAAAAAGCCAATGTGATTCTAGGCTGCATCAATAGGAGTATAATGTTGAGATCAAGAGAAGCAATAATACCACTCTATTCTGTTTTGATTAGACCTCACCTGGAATACTGTGTTCAATTCTGGGCACCACAATTCAAGAAGTATCTTGACAAGCTAGAACGTATCCAGAGGAAGGCAACCAAAATGGTGAAAGGTCTGGAACCATGCCCTATGAGAAGGGCTTAGGGAGTTAGATATACTTAACCTGATGAAAAGAAGGTTAAAAGGTGACATGACAGCCATGTTTAAATATTTGAAGGGATGTTGTGTTGAGGATAAGAAAGTTTGTTTTCTGCTGCTTCAGAGCCAAGGACACAGAGCAATGGATTCAAACTACAGGAAAAGAGATTTCACTTAAACATCAGGAAGAACTTCTTCAAAGTAAGAGCCATTAACAGTGGAATATGCTGCCTTGAAGTGTGGTGGAGGTTTTTAAACAGAGCCTGGATGGCCATTTGCTGGAGTTGCTTTGAGAGTGTGTTCCTGCATGGTAGGGGGTTGGACTCAATGGCCGTTGTGGTCACTTCCAACTCTATGAGCCTATGATTCTAAGTAATACTGTGGCAACCCACAGTGGACACATCATCAAAGGCCTTGCTAGCCATAAAAGCAGTCTGGGTCCTGTATCCTATCACACCCCTACTTATGTTACATTACATAGGTCACTTCAATTTGTTACAGAGCTGCAAATGTTACTTGTTTTGAACAGCAGCTCCCAGAATGTCCCACCAGCATTGGCCACTGGGAGATATGTCTGGGAGATACAGGTTAAAGAGTAACTCAGTGGCGGAGCTTGAAGTGTGTGGAGGGGGAGCAGGAGGGGGTGGGGCTACAGTGCGAGGGGCATGGCCACTGTGTGCAGGGACATGGCCAGGGCACGCGAGGATGAGGCTACGGATCAGGATGCCACAAAAACATTGCCGCCCAGGGCAAATTGCCCACCTGCCCCGCGTCCCTATGTGACTGGAGTAACTTTTCCAAGTTCTGCTTTGCTACATATCAGGTCGAATCCTGGATAAGATTCACAGAAATTGTGATTACATACAAACTCACCTGATAACTATATGTCTACCATCCATTTTCTACCTACTGCCCTCAGAACTTTTTACCTGCACCACACCCTGTGCCAGAATAGTACACTATCCGGCCTTTGTTCTAGGCTGATGGATTCAAAGATAAAATGAGATATTTGTTAGTCTTATGCTCCTTGGACCACATTTTGCTCCTGGAATCTATATTAAAAATGTTTTATGCAGGTTAAGGGTTAAATATGGCATGCCTCATACTTTTAATCCAATGTATACAGGTTTAACTGTTCTGCTGTAGTCGTTACCAGCATCAATGGCATTTAAAAAAAACAACAGTGGGATTCTTTCCCTCAAAGACCATCAACTTTGTTGAACTGCTGCTTTCGTCTCTTCCCCCCCCCCAAAGCATTAGGAATGTATAACAGCATCTAGTGAAATTTTCTAAACATTTCTAAATTTTCTTTATGGTCAAAGGAACATATTCAGAGGTAGCTGTGTTAACCATGCAACAAAATGCAACAAAATTCATGCAAGAGCTATACCTTTACTGGCCAAACAAAATGCACAAAATACATCATGCAAGCTTTCAAAGCTTCACTGGCTTCTTCATCAGGCAAAGATGTTAAAAATCATACAAGAAAAGGAAAATGATGATGTTAGAGTCAAAGGCCTACATTTTGTCTCAGATGTTACTTCGGTTGTGAGTAAAGATGGTCTAAAGGTATATCAATGGAGGCAGAGGCCATTTCTTTTCTTGGTCTTGGTCGCCAGGGACATAAGGCAATCAAAGAGAAGTATGAAATTTCAACTCCATTTGCAAGAAAAAAGTAACGTTCCTTGAGATCCAGGCTGTTCCTGTCCCTACCTCTTTTTTAGGCAAAAAAAAAACAACCCTTGAATTTCTCAAGAACTCTCTCCATTATTACTGTTAGATGTTATATAGGTAAAACTTGCCAATTGTAGTCCAAATGAAAGCATTTCACCTTTCATCAACCTCAAAGAAATAAGTCCCAGTCCATTAGCTCCCTCCTGTTGTAGCAAAATTCAGTATCTTCAACATATTCAGAGATAGCCATTGAAAGAGCAGTTGTATAGTCTTTTGATTGGTAGTACTAGGAACAATCCCTCCAAAAGCACCCTGTGAAAGCAAAGACCAGTTCCCAAGTGAGATAAATCAACACTGTGATAGTGATTTACACCAGCGTAGACCCTCACCATAATAATTCTCACTCAGGGACAAAGGAGTTAACCAGGAAACACCTCTGACCTCAAAAGTCCTGAAAAGAGGAAAGGGAAAGGGAAGGCAAGGAAGCCATAAAGCTGACAGGCACTGTTTTATGATTCATTCAGAACAGCCACAGTGGCATCCCAGTGCTTAACATAAACAGAGGGAGAGAGGAAGCAAGGAGAGAAATAGCAATTAACAATTAACTTTCCGTATGAATTAATTGCCCATTTTATTTGGAGAAAAAGATGCTAGAAAATTCATGACTGTTTGGTTTGGACCGAGTAACTGGCACTTATTTCCAATGCCCCCTCTTCTCTCCTTGCCTGCAAGCTGCGATAATTGTTACATGATGTGAGGGAAGAGTCCAGGGCATGCCATTAGAAAAAGACAAAAAATATTTTTTCCCTTTGCTTCTTTTCCTCTCTACAGGAGCATGTGAAATGTTGAGGATAATAATAGATGGTTCTTGGCAGAAAGGAGGGCTATTGTTGTCACATACTGGAAATGAGTTCCATCCATCGACCCAGACGCTTCACTCACCACCAGCTCCACTGTGGCAGGTGGCCTCCAAAGATCCAGCTTCACAATATCCCCCCGGCAAGTCAACACTGGTAAGAAAGAGGTAACAGGTGGTGCTTCTATAACACAAAGTTTTGTTGAACTTCAACTCAGTTTCTGCTGCCGTTTAAGCATTAGGGCTGAGGTTACGTCCAAAGGCAGGATGAAGAGATGAATTATCCTCATGGATCAACAGTGGTGCCAGATTCAGTCAAAGTCTGGAAAAGTTACTTTTTGGATGACAATTCCTAGAGTCCTCTGCCCAGCCAGCCCAGTGACCATTCTGGCTGGGGAATTCTTGTAAATTCATTCCAAAAATCAACTGTTCTAAGCTTTGGAACCAATAAACTACTTTCTGGTCTCAGGATGATATTTTATAATTAAACTTGGACCACCATCAACATTTAAAATCCAAATGACTAAAGTATACTGGCTATTTTATAAGATCCTTCTCTTTTTAAAAATCAAACTGAGGTGATATATTCTTTCTTGTTAATAACCTTAAAATACATTCATTTCATAACCTTGGTATATAACAATCCCTGGTGCCATCCAGAAGGTGAGAGAGTTTATATTCCATTCATTTCATAAAGTGACTATATAGCCCAATGCAAGTTTATTCATGCCCTTCATTTCCGTATGCTTTGGATAGGCAAAGAAATATACTTCTTCCTTGTTAAATCACTTTTTAACCTGCAATGTGTGCCAAGCTCCATCTGGTTTGCTGTAGAATTCAATTAAAAAACACCCTTAAACCTGGCATTTTCAAACTGTTATTTGTTAAATAAAAGCACCTGCAAAGCATTATGTACCCGAGATAAAGTAGTAGAAGTCTGCACATTTTACGTTAACCAGATATCAAAGGTAAATAAGGTAAAAGCTTTCCTGCGCAATCTAAATGAAAAGTCCTGACATTTGGCTAAAAAAAAAAAAAATTGGAAATAGCAGGGTACGCTTCATTGTAGAGATGGAAAATAGAGAGTGACTGGATACTGAAGATGGAGGGGAAAGTACATGATGATCATCCATACAACAAAAAATTTATCTCAGAAGTCAACTATTTCACACCTTCATACTCTATTAAAAACAGGTTTCTTCCTCTCATTATTTTTCTTCCTCTTAGATCTTCATTCCCTCCTTTCATTGCTTTTCACACTTATGGATTTGATTCCATACTTTATAGAGTTCAGTGATTGAACCACGACATATTTTGTGGAGGGGGGATAGTAATTTGAGATGGGTTTCAGTTTTAGTTCTGGTATAGTTTCCCTCTAACTCTGAACTCCCATCACTGTGAACTTTCAAATAACATAGGTGTGAAGTGCATCAGAGTTTGGGACTTTGAAAGTGTTGTACAGATTAGTCATCTTGGATCTTTCTCTCTGTCATATTCAACATACCTACTCAAATTAGATAGTAAATCCAATTGTGACCTCAGAGGGTGTTACTTCTGAGTAAATATGCTCAGAATTGCACCATGAGGTTTCCATATCTGAACCTTTGCCACAGAAACAACTAACCAGTATGTATCACCAGACATCATCTCCAATGCATTAAAACAAAGAGTCCACACATTCAGATATGAGTTGTTAAAGGGTGGATGTATATATATATATGAATGAGAGACAGAGAGACAACTTGGTTTCTTCACACTAAATTATGCACTTTTGTTCACTTCTATTTGAATGCTTGATTTTTTTTTCTCTTATTACAAAGCATCATGTCTGAAGCAATGGGAGATTTGGTAGAATACCTGGACAGCCAACTCACACAAGAATATTATGACTGAAACGAACAATCCACTTCCAGAGGAGAGAGCAGAAGGTAAGCTGGATCTGTGAAGACAACTTTGATAGGTGTTTTTGCAGGACTGTGGGGCTGAGTTTGTTTGCTTATTTCTCTGTGTTGTTTTTGTGTGTGTGGGTTTTGTGTGTGTGTGTGTGTGTGTGTGTGTTTGTTTCTTTTGCTTGCGCTGGCCGTGTGCTCTCCCTGAGCTCACAGCCTATTGTCAGCTAATTGTTTGTTAGTTAGTCAGTTAACTGTCAATCAAACTAGGGAGAGTTAATCAAGCTAGGGGGAGGAGCCAGCTAGGGGAAGGAGGCTTTATTAGGAACTCCCAGTGGCGCGCGCCATAGGCGCGCGCAATTTCATTCATCTACTTCATTCCTTCAAGTTCAACCATTCAAGTTTAGGAACAACCAATCCTTATAGCGACTGAACAAATTTAGGAAGAGTTCAACTGAGCTTGGGAGTTAGCGGAGCAGACATAGCTTATACAGCTCAAATTAAGAAAGGAGGCCCAGTTTTTGTTTTTGTTTTCTTGTTCTATTCTCAGTATTATCAAGTATGGAAGGTGAGGGAGCTGCTGCTGTCACCTGTAGCACTTGTGGCATGTTCCTTTTCTTGCCACAAGATGTGGTCGGGTACACCTGCAGCAAGTGCAAGCTGGTCACCTTCTTAGAGGTCAAGGTGCGGCAGCTGGAGGCACAGGTTTCTAATCTTCGTCTTATTAGGGAAGGTGAGGACTTCTTAGATAGGGCAGAGAGGACCTTTCTGAAGACCGGATATGCGGAGGAGCTGCCTGATGAGGAAATCAGTTCCGTGAGCCAGGAAAGCGATGCTTGGAGGAATGTCACGCGGAGAAGTAGAAGGGCCAGGAAGGAAACAGGGACTCTCAAACTACAGAATCGCTTCAACGTTCTTGGTGCTGTGAATGATGAGGAACACCAGAAGGAGGGAACACAACATCAGCAAGAAGGAATCCAACTTCGGCAACTGGAACTTCAACACCAACAGGACAGCATCCAACATCGGGAAATCCAGCACTCCCGACCTCAACACAATGCCCAGGCAATCCTGGAAGAATCTGCTTGTCGAAGAACCCCGGACAGGCCTCAGAGGAGGCGAGTTCTGGTGGTTGGGAACTCCTTGCTCAGAGGAACCGAACCGGCAGTTTGCAAACCGGACAAGCTCAATCGAGAGGTCTGCTGTCTTCCTGGGGCCAGGATAAACCACGTAACAGAGAGGCTAGCCAGGTTGGTCAAGCCCACTGACCGTAAGCCCCTCGTTTTGGTACACGTTGGAACCAATGACACGGTGAAGCGCAGCTTTCACCACATCACAAAGGACTACAAGCTTATGGGGAGAAAGCTTAAGGACCTTGGAGCGCAGGTGGTCGTTTCATCAATCCTCCCTGTTCAAGGATATGGTGCACGAAGGGAAAGAACAATAGTAGAGGTCAACAGCTGGCTCCGCACATTTTGCCGCCGCCAACCGTTTGGCTTTTTGGATCATGGCTTGAAATTCCAGGAACATGGGCTTCTGGCAAGGGATGGGCTGCACCTCACGAAACTTGGCAGGAACGTTTTTGCAAACAGTCTCACAAGGAGGATTAGGAGGGCTTTAAACTAAGTACAACTGGGGAGGGAGACAAGATTATTCAGGACAAGGACTCGGCAAGTGCAAGGGAAAAAGGCCCAAATGATATTGGCCAAGTAGGAATAGCATCCAATCGTGGGAGGGGTGGAAACAATGCTATGGGACTTACAGGAAGGGCACGGGGACTTAAGTGTCTCTACACTAATGCACGGAGTATGGGAAACAAACAAGATGAATTTGAACTCCTAGTACAGCAAAATAAATATGATTTGATAGGCATCACTGAGACCTGGTGGGATGAGTCTCACGATTGGAATGTAGGAATAGAGGGGTATAGCCTATTTTGTAGAAATAGACCAAATAAGAAAGGAGGAGGAGTAGCCTTATATGTCAAGGATGTTTTCACCTGTGAAGAGATCCATGACTTGAACACCGGAAGCCAGGTCGAGAGCATCTGGGTAAGAATTAAGGGAGTGAGAAACAATAGGGATATTATAGTGGGGGTTTACTACAGACCTCCAAGCCAGACTGAGGACCTCGAAGGCGCTTTCATAGACCAAATGACTGCGCATTCAAAAAGGAGAGATACAGTAATAATGGGAGATTTCAACTACTCGGATATATGTTGGCAGTCAAACTCTGCAAAGGCGGCAAGGTCCAGCAAGTTTCTTACTTGTCTTGCAGACAATTTCATGGTCCAGAAGGTGGAAGAGGCAACAAGGGGATCAAATATTCTGGATCTGATCCTGACCAACAGGGAAGACCTTGTTAATGGCGTAGAACTGGTTGGATCTTTAGGAGAGAGTGACCATGCCCTATTAGAATTTTGTATTCAGTGGGGAAGAGAAGGCAAGTGTAGCCAGGCATTCGTCTTAGATTTTAAAAAAGCAGACTTCTGTAAACTGAAGGAGCTGCTGGCTGAAATCCCGTGGTCAAGAATAGTCAATGAGAAAGGAGTTCAGGATGCATGGGAGTTCTTTAAAAGGGAGGTACTGAAGGCACAGGCTAAAACTGTGCCATTAAGGAGGAAAAATGGAAGGCATCTGAACAAACCGGAATGGTTGACTAAAGAGCTCTCAGCTGAGCTAAGTATTAAGAAAAACATGTACAGGAAATGGAAGAAGGGGGAAATCACCAAAGAAGATTATAAGCAAGTAGCCAGGAGATGTAGGGAGAAGGTCAGAAAGGCTAAAGCACAGATCGAACTTAGGCTGGCCAGAGACATTAAAAACAATAAAAAGGGCTTTTTTAAATACATCCGCAGCGAAAGGAAAAAGAAGGAGACGATAGGGTCACTGCGCAAGGAAGATGGTGAATTAATAACAGGAGGAAGAAAAAAGGCAGAACTCCTCAACACCTTCTTCGCCTCAGTTTTTTCCCAAAAGGATAAAAACACTCAACCTGGTGGTTGGGGAGCAGGTGAGGAAGTGGGGGAAATGCAGCACAGAATAGATAGAGAGGTAGTACAGGAATACCTGGCCACACTGGATGAATTCAAGTCTCCAGGGCCAGATGAATTGCATCCTAGGATTTTAAAAGAACTAGCAGAGGTCATTGCGGAACCTCTTGCTATAATCTTTGAAAACTCTTGGCGGACCGGAGAAGTTCCGGCAGACTGGAGGAGAGCAAATGTTGTCCCCATCTTCAAGAAGGGAAAAAAGAGGACCCAAATAATTATCGCCCAGTCAGCCTGACATCAGTACCTGGAAAGATCCTGGAGCGGATCATCAAACAGTCAGTTTCTAATTACTTAGAAAACAATGCCGTAATTACGAAAAGTCAACATGGATTTCTCAAAAATAGGTCATGCCAGACTAATCTTATCTCTTTTTATGATAGAGTTACTTGCTTGATAGATGAAGGGAATACTGTGGACATAGTATATCTTGATTTCAGTAAGGCCTTTGACAAAGTTCCCCATGACATTCTTGCAAAGAAGCTAGTAAGATGTGGGCTGGACAGGGCTACTGTCAGGTGGATTTGTAACTGGTTGACTGACCGTACCCAAAGGGTGGTCACCAATGGCAGATTCTCATCCTGGAGAGAAGTGACTAGTGGGGTGCCACAGGGTTCCGTCCTGGGCCCGGTGCTGTTCAATATCTTCATTAATGACTTGGATGAAGGAATAGAGAGCACGCTGATCAAATTTGCAGATGACACCAAATTGGGAGGGGTTGCTAATACGCCTGATGACAGGATCAAAATTCAAAAGGACCTGGACAGATTGGAGAGCTGGGCCAAGGCTAACAAAATGAACTTCAACAGAGAGAAATGTAAGGTCCTACACTTAGGCAGAAAAAATGGTATGCAGAAATATAGGATGGGGGACACGTGGCTGGCTAACAGTACGTGTGAAAGGGATCTAGGAGTCTTCATAGACCACAAGCTGAACATGAGTCAGCAGTGTGATGCGGCAGCCAAGAAGGCCAACGCAATTCTTGGTTGCATCAATAGGAGTATGGTGTCTAGATCGAGGGAGGTATTGGTGCCACTCTATTCTGCATTGGTTAGACCTCATCTTGAATACTGTGTCCAGTTCTGGGCACCCCAATTCAAGAAGGATATGGATAAGCTGGAGCAGGTCCAGAGGAGGGCAACCAAAATGGTGAGGGGCCTGGAAGCCATGCCCTATGAGGACAGACTTAGAGAGCTGGGTATGTTTAGTCTGCAGAAGAGAAGGTTGAGAGGGGACATGATAGCCATGTTTAAATATTTGAAGGGATGTCATGTCGAGGAGGGAGTGGGCTTGTTTTCTCCTGCTCTTGAGACCAGGACAAGGAGCAATGGATGCAAGCTGCAGGAGGGGAGATTCCGCCTGAACCTCAGGAGGAATTTCCTGACGGTCAGGGCTGTCCGGCAGTGGAATGTGCTGCCACAGAGTGTGGTGGTGTCTCCTTCTTTGGAGGTTTTTAAGCGGAGGCTGGATGGCCACTTGTCGGGAGTGGTTTGAGGGTTTTCCTGCATGGCAGGGGGTTGGACTGGATGGCCCTTGTGGTCTCTTCCAACTCTACATTTCTATGATTCTATGATTCTATAATCAAATGAAGTCATGTGTGAACAAGCCTTTGAGGACTGGTTGATGAAAAGTAAGAGTGGACCTAAATCCATGCAGTTCCACCCACAGAAAACCCCATGGTATGTTCACCTTAGGGTCACCACAATTCAGAAATGACTTGAAGGCACACAACAACAACAGTTAAAACTATTGAATCAATAGGATGTTAGTAAGTCAGTTCTTAAGTAAGTTCCATTATTTCAGTGCACCTACTGTAATTGGAATTAATAATTGAATTTAGGCCACAGTGGTTAAGGAGATACAGTTCTATGATTAGCCGATGGGCTTGATCAAATGATACTTTTCCCCATCCAGCTAATATACATGAAGTGGAACAAGGCCCTTCTACCTGTCATGCCTACCTCATGTCTAACATCACTGGATATCCTCATGAGGTTGTAACTTTCATATATGGCTTAAGCAAATAATTGATGAGGCATATAAGCCCAGATTTCAGGAATGATTTTTCCATTTTATCCAGTAATACAGCCACATGAAATAAGTCCAGATATGTCAGTTTTACAGGGCATATCTGAGGGTGGACCAGTCATGATGGAGTAGCAGATAGGATGGGCAGTTAAAATTTCAGTTCTTTCTGTATAGAGAGGCCATATGGTAGTTTTCTGTCTATAATGGTTCTGTCATCACTTTACACTGCAATTAAATGATAATTGTAACTGTGTAAATCCAGTCCAAATATGCAGTCCACACTGAATATCATTGACCACAATCCAGTGCAGAGTTGTTTTTTCTTAAACCACTGAAATGGTGGACATAAGTCTGTGTTAGATTGTTATCATAAACCAATTTACTTGCAAAACGTGACCTAGCCCATTAACTACAAAATATGAAAATGAATCTCTTGAGAAACAACACAATATTGATTTAAAACTAAGAAACTTCACATTTGGGTTTCTTCAGCCTGCAGCTGACTTCTGGATGCAGGACTTTCGGCACTTATTGATCTTGTGTTTTGAGCTTTTCTTTATGATAATGAAACCCTAGAAATAAGTTATTAAGGATGTGCCCTTGATTTAGACAAATCCCAAATTGAATTGGGCTGATTCAGATAAATTTAAGATTGCTGAGAAGCAAAGTTCCTTTGAATCACCCTGAAGTTTATCTGCATTATCCCAGACAATGTGTCTGCAAAAAGTGATATATTTGCACAAAGCTCTTCATGTAAGGAAAATGCCTGCATGTATTCTTTTATTTGATATTTACCTAAGAGCACATCTACAGTGCAACCATACTAATCACCCACAAAGGAAAGGGTGTGGCAAAAAGTGAATTCTATTTTAGTCCTCTTCTCTAAACAACCTGAAGGTTATCTACCTGCACTTATGCATAAAATCCCTAACTGTGTCCATCTGAAATTTTGCTGGGTTCTTTTTCAAGAGCACCTCTTTTTTGAAAACCTGCTTTTGTATAAATCACACACACTTGTTTGTTGGAAAAACGGCAGGCTTTATTCCTTCTCAAATGGGGCAGCACTTGAAAATATCATCAAAGTGTACTAAGACTTTTTTTAATGAAATATATTGCCAGATTCCTTTTAGAAGTATCAGATTTAAAAAGTTACTTGCACAGATCCTCCTGTATATTACATCTTTCTGTCATGCTCGTGTTGCAGGATCCAGACAGAACCCTTCCCAACAGCCACAACACAGAGACATGAAATGGACAATACTTACAGAAGCCTGCATAGATGAAAAAGTGAGCTCTTAGGAGACTCAGAGCATTTATATAGTATAGACACACCAATTAGGCAAACAGCTGGACAAGGAACCAGAAGAGAAGAAGCCAATGCGCACAACTGAAACTATTAGTGGAATCAGCACACCTCACATTCAGATCCCTTCCCATGTTCCTGGAGACCTTGATCTTTGCCTGGTGTATATTCAGACTTCACTGCTGGGCTGTTGCTCTGGATTTCCTGCAGACTTGTCTGGTAACTAACTAACAAATTGTTACAAACTTTGCTCATGGCTACTGATAACAGATTCTAATTAAAAAGCTGGAAACCTTGACTAGCTGCCAGCACAGAACAGTTTCAAATTGGTGAGGTTTAATCCACTCAAAAGTGGCTACTATATCTAATAATGTTATCTAGTTCTGTTAAAAAGAAAACATTGGTCATAGTCATTGGATAGCCCTCTTAAAGTCCGGAATAAAATCCAGTATGAATTCCTCACACCCACAATATGGAAGCCCTCAGTCACCACTGAAAGGCACTCTCTTCATGTTATAGAAGGTTCCTGAAGCCACACATATCCTTTAGGAGGGAAGAGACTGAAAGGATCAAGGTACACAGACAAAGAGAACTCCCTTTCCAGATCTAAGAACTGAGTAGGAAAGACTGCTAAGATATTTCTGGGTAGCAGAATCAGTTCTTCAAGGCTGCATGACTGGATTGATATTTTGGACCTCTACTACCTTCAAGTCATTTCCAAATTATGGTGACCCTAAGGTGAAACTATAATGGCCTTTTCTGGTCAGTGAAGGTGTGCCTTTCCTTCCATCTATGGCTGAGAAAGAGTGACTTGCCCAAGGTCTCCCAATGGGTTTTGAACCTTGGTTTCCAAAGTCACAGTCCAACACTTGAACACTATGTTGACTCCCTCAGCTGCATTATGCCTTCACATTACAGAGTTATGACATTGCAGAACCAAATGTTCATTCACACTGATATGCAATGTGGAACCCTATGCAACCATGCAATCAATCCAACATGTGCAACCAACGCACAAAGTACAATGCACAAAGTACCAACTCCCTGCCATGAAGGAATTCACAACTACAGCACTGCTGAAAGCTGCCATAAGAGTGCCAGCCCTTATGACTTTACAATCTTGATCAGAATGCTTTTGTTGACTTATGCTTGTGCCCTGGTGGCGCAGTGGCTAAATGCTGATACTGCAGCCACAACGCTGTGAATTTGATCCTGCAGAGCTCCAGGTTGACTCAGCCTTCCATTCTTCCGTAGGTCAGTAAAATGAGTACCCAGCTTGTTGGAGGCAATTAGCTAAAAACATTGTAAACCGTTTAGGGCGTACTTTGCACTGATAAGCAGTATACAAATGTAACTGCTATTGCTAACTGCTATAACTAAGGATTATACAAGTGCAAGTAATTTTTAAGAACTTGTGCAAGGAACTATCCAGTATGTTTTTTCCTCTGGTTGTCCAATGGCAACTGGATGGTTGTTGGGTACAGCTCTACACTTCACCTGATCTAGATGGCCAATTGTTTGTCTGGGGGATACCAGAAAAGTTCCCTCCATGCCCGTCACCCCAGATGACAACTGTCATCATTTCAGTCCACTATGTAAGTGCATTGGCTGTAAGAGCTTTTCACCATGCCAGCATCCAAGAGGATCTTGGACTGAGACTCTGTCTTCTACCACTTGCCTGATGAAGACATGTGAAAATCTCAAAAGCTTACGTATTTTTGTGCCACTCTGGTTGGCCTAATTAGAGGTATTTCCACCATATAGATCTTGGAAGGTATTTTTCTTTTGGTCAAGATGGCTGTCTCTGCTTTTAATGTGATGTAGATAACCAGTATCAGCCCTGGTTCGTACTTAGATAAAAAAACTACCAATGAATACCAGGTAATGTAGGCTATATTTCAGAAGAATAAACTGACAAAACCACCTCTGAGTATTCATTTTCTAAGATAACCCTGTGAAATTCATGGGGTCTCCGTAAGTTGGCAGGTGATATCCAGGGTGAAGTGGTACCATAACTTTCTCCCCTCATAAAACAATATAAGCATCCGATTTCTGCAACACAGAGGCTTAAAGGATCACTGTGGCTGATTCTTTTGCCTTTGTTATTGTGTGTGTATGTGCCTCCAAGAGAGCCAGTGCGGTGCAGTGGTCTGAGTGCTATACGACCCTGGAGACCAGGATTCAATTACCAGCTTGGCTGTGGAAACCCACTGGGTGACCTTAGGCACATCACACACTCTCAGCTCAGCTCTCACACACACTCCCAGAAAAACCTGTAACAGGTCTGCCTTAGGGTCACGATAAGTCAGAAATGGCTTGAAGGCACACAACAACAACAACAACAACAACAACAACAACAATGTGCTTTTAAGTCACCTACTGACTTATGGTAACACTGACTTATGGTAACACTGTGAATTTCATAGGCAATACCTTGCCTAAGGCCCTTTCCACACACGGGGCGGGTAAACGGGGGGCGCACGCAGGGACAGATCTTCCCTCAAAACGGGTTGCTCCGTCCCCACAGGGAGCGCATGTTCGCCGCTCTAAACAGCGGCGAATTTCAGCGGCGTTCGGCAGCACCCAAAATGGCGGCCGCCAGCTTCCAGCGGCACTCTGCCAATCAGGGCAGCGCGCCAGCCGGAAGCCCGCCCCCGGGCAGCTCTGCAGAGACGCGCTAACACATCCCTGCAGTTCTAAACGGGGCACGGCGACCGGGTAGCGCGTGCAAGTCACATAAAAACCACTTGAGAAGTGTTTTTTATATGACTCGCAGCGCCACCCCCGCGGCCGCGCGAGGGCGGTTTGAGGTTTAGAACCTCCCATTTGCGAACTACCCTTGCGCGCCTCGCGGTCTAGAAGACCTCCTGGGGAGGTCGCCCTAGTGCGGGCAATATGCCCATGTGGAAATGGCCTAAGAAAAGTCTAAAGAAAGCAGTCTTATTCCTTTCATAGTACAACACTTCAGCTTTCTCATTCTCCACTCCCCTCCCATCCTTTTCCCAGCTTCCTTAGCTGCTTGAAACAGAAGGATGAGGCAAATGAACACCTTCTGAGATAGCAGGTCCAATACTCAGCAAATGATTAAAAAAAAAAAAAGCTTGTGTGTAGCATGTGTTGGATAAATTAATGTTGCCTCCAGAGCCTTGATTTGTCTAGTCCCAGAAGAGCTATAATGAGATGTGACTTGGAAAGGGAAGGTACACAGTAAAGCAAGGGGAGGGTTCGGGTTAATATATGCAAATTGACTGGCATGTAAATTACTACAAAGTTAAAAATAATTCATTGCATAAGGAAGAAGTCCATTATTAAAAGAGAGAGAGAGAGCTGTTCATTCATTAAACTCCCTCCTTTGACCCCTTGGCCAGCAATGGACTTATCCCCCCACTTAAAACTTTACAAACTTTGTATTTCTTATAAATTGTCTCCAATGATATGGAAATTGTTTGGCAAGGCAAGCTGTCACATTTTACCCTGTCTTTTAGGGAGGGGGACACTTATTCTTGCTTTGCTTCTTTTCTAAAACACCTAGGTAGAGGCTATCTATCTTTTCCCCACTGCCAGCCTTAAATTAAAATTCCCCTATGACAAGGAAGGCTATTTTGGAATCACAAAAATTTCAAAGCAGAAATCCAATGAAGGTAATTTTAAAAACTCTCTTCTGTGTCATTCTGTTTTTTCACCTTGTGAAAAAAATTGAATGGCTAGGAAGGAAAATATCCATGTCTTTGTCACGCTGCCTGCATAAACTGGCCTATTAATTACAATTTATGAAAATGTCCTTCCTGAATCTGGTCCTCAAAAACCATTACATTTTTAAAACAAAAAATCACACAGAGAAAGACATCTTCAGATATTGTTGGACTGCAACTCCCAGTATATCTCACCATTGGCTAGGCTGGTGAGGGCTGATGAGAATTGCAGTCCAACAACATAGGGAGGGCCATATGATTCTCACCACTGGTCTAGTGTGTGGTTGTTACAAAGTGACATTTCCATCTTTGGAACGATTAGAAATGGAATTGAAAATAAAAGTCTGTTGTTGTGTGCCTTCAAATCATTTCCAACTTAAGGTGATCCTGAGACAACCCTATCACAGGGTTTTCTAGGGGTTGAGAATATATGATACACACAAGGTCATCCAATGGGTTTCCATGGGCAAATGGGGAATCTAACCCTGGTCTCCCGGGTCATAGTCTAGCACTCAAATCACTTCACCATACTGGCTCTTAAAAATAAAAGTAGCAATATACAAATCCAGGGGCAATCTCATATGGAACACAGCGTACAGTTTTGATCACTGCCTGACTACATCTTTTAAAAAAGGATATTGTAGGTGCTGACAGGTTAAAGTGATTGGTCTGTTAGTTTAGAATAAAGGTGCCCAAGGGGAGATATGAGAGAGTGCATAAAATTATGCGTGATGTGGAGAAAGCAAATAGGAAGACATTTTTCTTCTTCTCTCCTTCAGAGTCATTTCCTGAAAATAAAAGGTGGGAGATTCAAGACAGGTAAAAGATGTATTTCTTTGCACAGTCGATAGCTAAGCAGTGGAATCCCCTGCCACAGGATTTTGTGATCACTGCCAACTTGGATGGCTTTAAAAGGGGGCTAGATAAATTCATATCCATCAATGGAACCATCAATGATTAATAATTTGGGATAGAAAATGTATTCAACATTTTTTAAAAATGCCCCGCCCCCCAAAAAAAGTGGTTCCTCAAATGTCAGGAAACCATGACAAGGAGAATACTAGACAAGTGAGAATGTTTGCAGTTCCAGAGGTATATTTTGTACAGAAAATACTATATTGTGCACAAAAGGCAACACTTTTGTGCAGAAAAACCAAGTTATTTTTTTCCACAGAAAAAAACCTAAACTGTGAATACTGTAATGTCAATAATCCTTGAACACTATGAAGTTTTCAATAGCTTTCTCGCAGCATTGAGAAAAATGGTTAAATGATTCAGTCTTTCATGAAAGAACAAAATTTACAAAGATTTAGATTCTTAGTACTAATTAGGATGCCACCTCTGCTATTAGAAAGTGTAAGATGTGAAAATGCAATTGCATTCATGTGCTCATGGGATGCTTCCTGTAGTCAATTCACTGGCCACTCTGTGAATTGGGCACTGGAGTAAATAAATCTTTGATCAGATCCAAAATAGTTTTCTGTAGATTCTTATGTTAACTTTCTGTGCAATGAGGATTTTGTAATCTATCTTTTTCTGACACACATTTTCAATTTAGTACCTCAGGATGAAAGTCCTTTCACCATACTGTAGGGCAGAGATGGGCATCACATGGCTTTCCAGATTTTATTGGATTCCAACTCCTTACGTGCTTCACCATGGGCTTCACCATGGGGTCTGCAATCCAACAACTCCTGGAGGTCAACATGATTCCAACCCCACTGAGGCAGATTTACCATGCTAATGGCAGGGGGAAAGGGAGCTTAGATGTATTTTTATGGACAAATAAGACCTCAGGTTTTAAGTCTTAGTGAGATCCTAGGAGGGGCTGGATTGAGTTTTTATCCACAGCTACCCAAAGTTTTTCTTGGCTGAATGAGAAGGTAAATGGGAAAATAAGAACAACACCATAATACCCAACAGGTTGATTGTGACCATATCTTTGTTAGAGATATTAACATGATTTGTAACCATGGTCATTTTGTTTTATTTTGCTGTCAACTGTTGCTTTATGTCACCTGTGTTATTTTTACTTCCTCATTCAAACTGCATTCATGCATTCAAGACTTGAAAATATATATATATATTGACTGGGATCCTGCATTGGGAAACAGAGCTGCAATAACAGAGCCACATCTCCTGATGCAACCACCAAAAATCTACCTTTCGAACCAGGCAGTTCCTCTCCTTGCAGGATTTATAAAGCACTGAAGAGCTGGGCACTGACCAATGGCATATCCAGAACATCCAGTAGTGGGATGTGCTAGATGCAGCTGCCTGTCACTGCATGCCCCACTATTAAAAAAAGGCTGGATGCATCATCCAGCCAGTGCCCTACTCTCCAGAGCCTTGGAAGCCCTTCAGAGGGGGCTGGCTGGTTGCAAAGGTAGGTTTTGGGGAGCCTTTACAGTTTTGCAAAGGTACAACAACAGTAAATGCGAATCTCAATATTTACAATGTCGCAAGTCCAGTTTATAACATCATAAATACTGAACCACATGCCAGCCATATATTTTAAATGATACATTTCACATACCTCCAAACTTTAATGAAGGAAATGTAATTGTGCTTTACTGCAGAGCTGAGATGTCTGTGATGATGCAAGATGTTACTGGAGTGTAATTTCCATTATTCCTTACCACTGGCTATGCTGGCTAGAGCTAATGGGAAATGAAGCCTAACAACAACTACAGCTCCACCAGTTTCTCACCCCTGCTTCAATACAACATCTCTCTTGGTCAACCAGAACAATAAATCAAACTTTGAGGTTCGTTGAAAAACATGGGTTGTATTTATTATATTACCTTTGTTGCCAGACCATAGTTATGGCTATTGCTTTCTTTCTGGAATCCATCACAGTCCGAACTGAGCAATGGTACCAGACAGCAGTTTGCCAGACTCTTGAAAAATCTAAACCATGCTTTGGATTGTAAACTATACTAGCAAAAAGCATAATTTGGCATGGGGAGCTGTATCAGTCAAGTCCTTTAAAGAGTCATGAAATTATCTTCATTACATTTTTTTTCCTCTGCAAATGACATACCTGAAGCTATTTTCTTTAAGAAAAGCTCTACTTAAGTATGGCTTTGGCCAGATGGCATTTTTGAAAGTCCCACTGTGTTGACAATCAGCAAACTCCTGCTTCTCATTTTGTATTTGATGGACAAAATGCTTGTGATTCAACCACTTCCTGGATTGACTAAAAGTGTATGTGTATAACAGATCTTGTACACTCAAGATTCAGCTATGATTCTTTCCTGCTCCATAAAGTTCTGTTTTCTCCATCTCTTAAACACTTTTCTCAACCGTCTTCACTGAAATGATTTCTGGACAGAATACGAAATTTGAGTAAAACTCAAAGGACAAATTCGCTGTATCAAAACAAACTGGACCAGATAAGATACCTCCCCAATTACTTTGTATCTGAAATTTTACAGGACAGCACACCAGCTATAATTTGAGAATTCTCTTATTTGAAAATATACCGCCATCTACCATCCAGATGGTGAGAGAGATGCTATGTTAGCAAATTCTTGCCTCACCTGCTAATAAGCGAGGGATTTTATTGCGATACCAGTTAATTCCATCTCTCTTGGGAAAGCCTTTCTTCTGTCCTGTGTGTGATAAGAGCTGTAAAATTCATATGGAGACTAAAGAAGCCTAATTACAGCAATTAGCATTACTAATTTTATTTCAACTATAACCTTAAATCAGTTCACAAAGAGAAATTTTGCCTAGCAAACATTGGGATCCCATTTTAAAAGGGAGGAAAGAGGTGAAATTTGGAATTCAGTGTGCACCGTTTATATTGTATTCATAATATACAGGTAGAATAAGAGCAACTTAAACATTGTGAAACTATTAACTCTTATCTTCCTCTCCATTTATAAAGACCTGTCCTCCAACACATGCAATGATAACAGGCATATTTGGTCCACATTAACTTACATGGACATAGCCCATTAAAGAACTGTAGAACCATTACCTTTAAAAAGTATTTTGATGTTTTAGTATGAAGGAGAGACATGACAACTGTCTTCAAATATCTGAAAGTCTGTCATGCAGAAGATGGAGCAGATTTCCTCTCTGATCTTCCAGAGGGTGGGATTAAAATCAATGGGTGGAAATGGCTGGGAAGTGTTTTTCAGCTTAACACTTGCAGACAGTTCCTAGCAATATGTGATGTTCTTTGATGGTAGAATAGACAGCTTCAGGAAGTGACAGGCTCACTTTTGCTAGAGGTATTTAAGCAGAAACTGGTTGGCTAGTTGCCAGGACTGCTGTAGTAGCATGCATCCAGCATTGTAAATCCTGTATGTCTAAAGGTCCCTTCTGTCTCTATAATTCTGTGATCCTATTTTTCCTGCCTTCTATAAAAGCCATACAAATTCCCCTACATACCTGTGCACTTTTGTTTTCATTGTGCAACACTTAAATATCATCTAATGGAGCAGTCTACAAACTCCACTTAGCTGGTCTGCAGAGAGACAGCCCAGTAATCTAAAATAAATGTACCTGGCCTTGCACTTGATGTTTGTTTGTTTGTTTGCAGTATTTGCTATAAGGTGCACTATAAGGTGCCTATAAGCTGCACTTTTTCTCCCCAAAATAGCCTTTGAAAATGGAGTGCACCTTATACGCTAGGTGTGTCATTGTGAGCCCTCCTTTTTCCCCTCTCTCTTCCCACTCAATGCATAGGAAAGGGAGGGGCAAAAGGAGCACTCACACAAAGCATCCTTCACCCCCATTTCCCTTCCATTTTGTCTCGGTGGGGAGAACTCCCCACCAAGGAAAAATGCATAGGAAAGGGAGGGGAGGGTCTAGGAAAACCCCATGCCAGTGCTGGTTCTGCCCCCTGGACCTCCTCCCTTTCTATGCATTTTGCTTATGCAAAGGAAAGGGTCTAGCGAAGCCATGCACTGGAGCTTGTTCCACCCCCTGAATCCTGTCTTCCCTTTCCTATGCATTTTGCCTATGCATAGGAAAGGGAGGACAAGCTCTAAGGAGTGAAAGGAACGCTTGCTCAAGGCTTCCCTAGAGCTCCCCCTCTCTTTCCTATACATTTTGCCTTAGTGGAGGGAATTCCAGCAGAGGCAAAATGGAAGGGAAGAGGTGTGGGGGAAGCCTCACCAGCAAAGAAGACATACTGGTACTAAAAAAAAAAATCCCAAAAAATAAACGTCGAAAATGAGGTGTATCTTATATGCCGATGCATCTTATATGCCAGCAAATATGGTATTTATTTTTATGATGATGGGAAATTCAAGTCCATTTTTATCAGGCCGGATTATCAGACAGGCTAACAAGAATCCAGCTTGTAATTTTCATAGTACAATCCTGTTGCAGTTTATATATTTCCTACAAACTGAAGGGGTCTTCTCAGTACTATGGTGTAGGGTATATGATTTCCATGAGATCTATTGGGTGGAGAATAACATAGCACTAGTTTTGATGACAATGCCTGCCCTGAAGAAAACAACATTACTAAAATACAAGTTGTATGCACATGTGTTATGTATGTGTTTCGAACTAATACACATGCACGCGCGCACGCGCGCACGCGCGCACACGCGCACGCGCACACACACACACACAAATGAAATGGTCCACTGAGACCCATAGCAATTTTAAAGTGGTCCATGAAGAAAAATTTCAGACAGCTGATTTATTGAGATAATTTTGCAGGATTCCAGAATGTAGTATAGTGTTCACAGTTCTCTGAATTTGCAGAAGTTCAAACTCATCCTCAAAAGAAGAAAAAAAAACACACACGTGACCAGGGGCCTGTTCACACAGCACAATTCTAGCACTATGTTACACTTCAGTGGTCATGGCAACATACCACAGATTTCTGTGATTTGCAGTTTAGGAAGGAGTATTTGGGAATTCTCAGCCAGAGAGCTCTGGTCCATTACCAAACCATGAACCCCATGATTCTGTAAGATGGTGCCATGGCAGCTAAAATGAAATATAGGCCTGTAACTGTGTTGTGCAAATGAGCCCTAAAACTGTCTTTGTACTTGTTTCATTTACAAATGAATTGACAAATTTACAATTTACAAATGCCTGAGTGGGCATAACCCATTGCAAAAGCAATCACATAGGAAAACATTGCAAATCATAAAAATGGCATCCACACTGTTCTTTAAAAATCTGAATCAGCTCTGAACCACTGTATCCCAAACTGCTACTGCTGCTGACTTCTCTGTTAGGATGAGCAGATGTTCCTCTCCCTTTAACAGTCACATTCAGGGAAGAATTTGGCAGGTCCCACTATTCTCTCCCTGCATGACAACAAGCATGTGCCAAAATGCCTCTGTCACCTATTAAAAGTACAAGAATCCTATCCTCCCTTGCATCTGGTCACTTATCCTTGCATAAGGATTTCAGAGCAGGTAAACACTTCTTTAAGTCTTATGTTGGCCAATGGGCGTAACTCATGATCTAGAACAGGTGTGGGCAAATTTGGCCTCTAGGTACTCTGGAGTGCCCCACAGTCCCTCATTAAGCTCATAGTGTGATAGCTATAGCTATTTCTAATAGAAGAACCATGAAGGGACTGTCTTGCAAGTACACATTATGCACACAACCTACACATTATGCAAGGGTGTAAGTAAGCAAGTGGTTTTTAAAACAAATGGTTCCAAATAAGGATTCTGTGACTGGAGCTTTGTTCTTCTTAATGATCAAATGATATTGCCCAAATTTTGTTCCTACTCGCCAGCCCATCAAGATGCATTTGCTCATCAAACAATTTGCAGATATTCCAAAATAAACAGAAAGAAAATGGGAACTCCTCATCATCATTGTTATTCAGGAGGTAAAGCTGCCTTCCCTTTGACGAATTCAGCTTTCTGCTCTTACAAGCATATGAGATGCCATGTGGGAAATAGTGAGAGCTTGGCAGCTCAGCTAAGATGAGGGGAGATGCTAAGTGAAATATAGACTCCAGCACTCAGCATTAGGTTTAGTAATCTAGGGCATGGCAGGTGGCTATTTTCATAAACTGGAGAACCCCCCTAGGACCACATAGCAGCCTCTGGAATCAGGTGCCTTCACAGCTCAGAGCACAAAGTTGTGCCATGTGCATTTTTCATTTTTCAAGGCTGCAGCAGCCAGCAAGGCTATGAGGCAGCTGCTAGAGACAATTCTAGTCACCTCTCTGTCTGCTGTTAACTGAATGGCTGGTGTTATTATTAACTCTGGCATGCTTTCTTTCTTTTGGTTGTGCACAAGGGGCTGTTAATTTATGCTTATACAAGGGTTCTGAGGAAACGTGGAAGAGATGCACCGTAGCCACCAATTCAGCTTCTGCATCCTCAGGCCTGAATGTAACAACCAGGAAACATACTCTTCCAAGAACAGGCTCTCCTAAGAGCCAACTAAATGTCAGCTAAGACTCAGAATTTCAACCAGACTTCTATAGGAACAAAACAAAATAAAATAAACAAGCCAGAAATCGAGAAAGGCTAAACGTAATGAAGGAAGCAATTTTTCAACTCCAATTTGATTCTATGATTTTCCCAGCTCCCTTTGGCTATTAGGATGGCTGCCATCTTCGAGTTGAGACGGAGACCACTATAGCTAACAAACATGAATCTATCTATTTGTCCTTTGTTTTTGCTGCGTTTGTTTTCACTACCCTTTCCAAAGAGCTGCCATAGCAAACTCAAAACATAATTCCAGATGGAAAGCATCATTAAACAGAAGCCCTTTTCGCACAGTATTTGCCATGTGAAAGAAGGCCTGGAGTGTCATGCGATTCAGCTAGAAGCCGAAAATGGTGCGTGATTGCACATTGCTCCCGGACCCTGCATGCACTTACTTGACATGCTGAGCCTCCGGAGCCGCGCTGGTTGCGCTTCCTGCCCCAGCGCAGCCTGGGAAGGTCCCAGGCTGCACTGCGAAAGGAAAAGGCAGGGCTCTCACACGAGCAGGCAACTCGTGCAGAGCCAAAGGACCCTGAACACAAGAGCCTCTCGCTGGAGGCTGCTCACGCAATCCCTGCACCCCAGCGCCGGAAGACGGTCAGGTGCGGAAGGGGCCAGAGGCAGCCTTGACCTCCATTAGCTATGCAAGTTCCCAGCCAATCTCTGCACAGAGACTTTGTACTCCAAATGGCAGATCAGATGCTTTCACAACTAGTAGTAGTTGAAGTCTTTTTCTTTGAGGTACCTTCCTGCCCCATCCCATACACTCCTACTTTTAATGCCACAGTACTAAAATCATCGATGGGCATGTACCATATTAACGGCACTTCAAATGTATTCAAAAGGGAGATTGCTCTTTGTGGAGCTTCTGGACTTGCAGAAAGATCATGTGAAGCATATCACACTTGTAACACTGTGCTTTTGGTTTTTGGGAGCACCATATCCTCCATATCTATCCATCCACCTGAGCTATATATACTAGAAGCAAGACTGGAACAATTGGTATGATGTTTAGCTTTTATTTTATTTTATCCATTTATATATCACTTAAGAAATCTGAAATGGCATCTCAAAGCGATATAAAAATATTACTTTTGTATACCCTTTGAGATGTCATTTCATATATGATAATCCACTGGTTGGTGACCAACCAGCGAGATTTCATCTGACAACCTCAGTGGTTGTGCAGGTTTATATCAAGAAAGCCAGGTCCCAATTGGTCTGGGATTTGCAAGCCAGTAACAAGACTTTAAATTGGGCCGGCATATCTTTCATCATTCCACCAATGAAAACCAAGCAACATCAGGGTGGTCAAGATGGCAAAAATTATCCAGTTTCACATACCCATATTAATCATGGGGATATTTCAAATGTATGCATACTTTATATACATTTTTCTTCCTTGAAATGCACCACAAACCTTAGAAATACATAACTGTATGTGAAGTTCAAGATGTACTTTCTCTCATTGATGGTTTTGAGAAATGTGAAATGGATATTTTCTTAGGGAAATAGAAAGCCAATGAATTTCTTTTCCATCCCTCTTCTTGATTCTTTCCTTTTGTGATCCAGTAACCATATAAAAATAGCAAGGTAGATTTCATGTTACATCTCCTCCCTGCAATCACCTAATGAAACACAAGAACAAAAAAAATAAAAATAAAATAAGAAGCAGTCCACCTTAGAGACATTTAACTCTAACTTTCTGTGACACTGTATTACCCCTCGATTGTTTTGCCTGGGAAGCCAATGAGACTTGACCTGGCCCAACAGAGTTTTAAAGATCTGGGTAAAGTGTACGAGCATTAATAACATTTGCAGCTATGCAAGCTTATAAAATGTTACAGTCCTAATCAAACTTCATGCTTCAGTGTGTAAGTTGATCAGCTGGGGAAGGATTTCCTCTTTGCACACCTGGCCAGAAACACTTTGGAGTTTTATTCTTGTAATTGTTCCTACAAAATCATTTATTTTCCTTCCTGAGAAGCACCAGTGGATATGACCGAACCCTTTCAGTGCCAACAAGGCTCTGGTCATTTCTGCTATTGGTAGATAGAGTTGAATCCAGAGACTGGATGCAGTTTTAGTCTGGGACCAGTTTTTATGAGTTCATTCCAAACAGCATGAAAATTTCCTTCTAGCTTTCTAAGTTATAGCATCTGGTCCCTTCAATGTTATATATTCAGTTATCTCCTGAGATTGTAAACTTTAGTTATACCTCTTAGTCTAATTTTCATAGAAACAGGGCCACGCTTACTGGTTTCTCCAAAATCACTGAAAATAGATTTTAATTTTTTTTATTTCATTTGCATTACATTTCCCTGCACATAAAGGGCCAAACTAGACTTCCTTGAATTTAAGACAATTAGTCATATTGCCTTCTAAATAACAGTTGTGGGGTGGGGTGGGGGAATCAGGATTTGAACCACAGTGCATGGGAAAGTTGGGTTAAGTCTTTCTTGTGATGGTGACGACCTCAGGAGGAAACATCAAATATGTATTATGTGTTATGGTATCTAACAAGTCATGATCAAGGTGGACAAAGGTGTGATGTTTGTATTAAGGACCATGGCCATTTCCACATGAGATGCCAGAAGTGGGTCACTGTGGTTTGTCCCATCCTGAAAAGACAAGTTTTACACTGCGCTTCACCACACTGCACCAATCAGTGTTATCTGCTGTTAACCTGACTTCTGGGGGTCCCTTGGGGAAACTGTGATTTGCTCCTAAAATGTGAAGGTTGGGGGAATTAGTGGAACACTGGCTGTAGCCAGATGAGGGGCAGAGTAACCCAGTGGAATCTTTTACCAAATTTTTACGGAGTCCAACCAAGCGAAAAGCCGGACAAACGTACCAATAACTGTATTTTATTAATAATTGTATGCTCACACACCAACGAAATCACTCACTCACTCACGTACACAAGGCCTATTGAGAAACGAAAGAGGTGAAAATTGATAGGGGATTCAGCAGAGAGGGCATAAAGGCAGTCATACTGCACTTATCCTGAAGTCTTCAGACTGGGAAGTGGCAAGAAGAATGGAGCTCAGAGAAGAGAGGCGACTGAGGGGATCACTCTACTAACAGACTGCTGGTAGAGGCCCTGAAAAACTGGCACTACTTATATGGCAGAATGTACCTTGAAGGCAGGCCCTCACCCAGGAAGAACAATGGCAAAAACAAAGGGAGAAATGCTGCACAATAGCAACTTGGTAGTTTGCATGATTGGCTTATGCAGATGCAGTGCAGGGTTTACTAATGTTGGAGTTGTTCAACCTGGGGAAAACCCAATAATCCACTCAGGTTGGCTGAAAACCTTTTGTTTCTGCAGACGTGTTTAGCCTGAGGTCCCCTAGGGATTTTCCTGGCCTGACCTATTTTCAGTCATTCAACTTCCTTGTCTATGTATCAATTCAGGCAACCTCTCTGACATGGCTGGCATACTTAATATCAAATTTATATTCCCCAGGATAGGGTATGCCAGTGGGGTAACACTGCACACTCACCCGATCTCAAGCAGAGGAGCATGGTTGGTCCATCCAGAATACCTAGTCCCTGGCCACTCCCCTGGCACGCAATCAGTCCACCCTGCTGGCCCTGATTTTTTTCTCTTTATTTTTTTTCAGATGACAACACCATTTACAGTCATAACTTTTCCTGGAAAACAAAATAAGAATACTTTAGCCAACCTGCCTTGGAGATTTCAACAGTTCAACAGTTTGACATTTTCAGTTTACCACGTGGAGTGAAAATGGCGGCGGCCTGTCCTTTGACAGGTAGGCAGAGATGGGGATGGAAGTGAGGAAGGGACAAGCTGGGCATGCCCATAGCTTGCCCACTACTGCACAGTGATTTACCGTAATGTTTCTGCGTTAAGGGGAAGGACAAAGCACAACCACTGTGAGAGATTTAAATTGGATTTTTTCTGGTTTTCAAATATGTGATTTCGCACTCCAAGCTGATTTTCAATGCTGTCATGCAGAACCACAGATTAAAATGTGATGCTAACATGGTTCTACATGCAAATGCAGGTCTCAAGATCCGATGCTACTATGCAGTAATGACCCCGTATGGAAATGGTCCATGTGTCAACAGTGGGAAATGGTGGTGGGAAAATATATCCCTGTTCCCCTGTTTATCTTATCTAATCTTTCTTATCTTCAGATTGTCTGATACTCTTAGTGTAATCTCACTTTGTTCCTCCTTACAGGACCATCTTCCCTCTCACCCAAGCATCTAGCTAGCAATAACATCCAAATTTATCATGCTGGGTTTTAAACAGATTTCTGAAGAGGAAACTTGTCCAGTTTGGGGTTCAAAAATGGCCTATAATAAAGTTTATTTTTCTTTCATTCCAGATGGTCTTTATAGTTTAAAGTATTACTGTTCCATGTATATCCAAAATATTATTAATATGGTAGTTATGTGTGTAGTTGGCATTCGCCACGAGGGATGCTGATCCATCACCCATTATCAGTATGAGGTGTCAGTCCTGGACACACAGATGTCCTCTTGCCATTTCTTTTCTCCATGTTTACCAATATGCTTTCACTGTTTTGCAACTGTGGTAACCTACTGTGAGGTACTTTTAGAGTTTGTGCTCAGGTAAAAGACCTAGTACTTATTTTAAGGAAACAATCCACACAACAAGTACTGTGCAGCTAGAACATCAGGGTGTAGATTTTTCAGATAATTGTAGAGAAAATAAACAGCTACACACACAAGTCCACAAGCAATGCTAAAGGATCTTGAAACCAAACAATTTGATATTTTTAGCCTGAATAAGAAAAGATTGATATGATGCCCCTCTTCAAATATCTGGAGGACTGCCACATGGAAGCTTATATTCTGCTTCTCCAGAGTGCAGGCCCAGAACCAATGGATTCAAATAACAAGAAAGGAAGATCTTCTGATGCTGAGAGATGTTCAGCAGAGGACTGAATTGCTTAGGAATGCAATAGAATCTCCCCTGCTGGAGGTATTTAAAGAGAAGTTAGATGGACATCTCTCTGAGTCACTTTAGTGGTGGATTCCTACACTCTCAGGGGATTGACTAGATATCCGTTAAGATTTCCTCCAACTCTATGTTTCTAGAACTATACATACTACTAAATAGTAACATTTCACAATCATCTTGGTTGGTTGGTTTGTTTTGGATTTTCCTCACATCTCTTTGTACAGATATCAGGTCAGTTCTGTTGGGAGTGGCAAACTTTGCATGCTTAATTAACTGGCTAGTTAGTTTGCATGTCTACTGTAGGCATAGAGGGGACTGCCCAGAGTAAACTTCCTGTTTGTTTTGGTCAACACCTTTTCCTCCAGCATGTACGCATTCTTTATTCTTAAAAGGTTCTCTTGCCATTTACACCTCTCTCTTTTGTCTTCACTTTTTGTCCTGAAAGCATGCTCTAGGATCTCCTAACAGGGATTATTTTGAGCAAGCATGTGAGTGCTTAATTTCTTCTTACTTTCTTCAAGAATCGAACCTGTGTAGATTATGCACAAGATTATGTGAGTAAACTTTTCATATTTTTAACCAAACTGTGTTCATTTTGAGCTAGATTAAGTATGTCTGGGGTGGAGATGATGAAGTGGGACTAGTGGTTTGTTCAACTTCTGCCTGTGCATTAGAGAATACTCTGCTGATTGGGAGACTTATTACTAAAAAATCTCTCAATTCCCCAACAAGTTCAGTGCTGCAGGAAGTACGTTTGGCATTCTCATTCTTGATATTACAAATATATTCTAAGAGTCGTGAGTTACTCAACTCTGCCAGTGATTGCATAGATAAATACAACCATAATCATAATGATTGTTGTTGTTGTTGTTGTAGTGTGCCTTCAAATCATATCTGACTTATGGCAATCCTAATGCAAACCTGTCATAGGGTTTTCTCAGGGCTGAGAGTATGTGATGCATGCAACGTCACCCAGTGGTTTCCATGACTAAGTGGGAAATTGAACCCTGATCTCCAGGGTCATAGTCCAATGCTCAAACCACTACACCACCTGCCTTTCTATGTCTATTATATATGAAGGGATTTTGAAGAATCAGTCTGGCAGATAAAATGCTGAGAAAGAGTTACTGTTCATTTCAGGCAATTGCCCAAGTAACAAGATGCATGATTGGCTTAGTAGGATCCAGGACCAAGTTCCCATTCACACAACAGAATTATAACACTATTATTCCAGTTTAATGGCCATGATTCCATCCAATGGAATCCTGGGGTTTGTAGTTTTGTGAGGCACCTGTGCACTGTGACTGAGAATTTTAAAGGTGCCTCCCTAAACTGCCAGTCCCAGGATTCCATAGGATGGAACCATGGCAGTTAAAGTGGAATAATAGTGCTATAATTCTGTAGCATGAATGGGTGCCAGATCTTAAAAGTGCAATTCCAGTACCTTTTCTGCTAAGCCTTAGTGGCTCTGATGTTATCTCCCAAACTTAGTCTTAAAACTTCCATAGGAGAAATATTTTTTTTCTTAGCACCAAAGAAGCTGCAAGGAATGTGGGAAATAAATGAGATTTGGAAGGAAGACAGACCAGATAATGATTTGGAAGGAGACAAGTGGAGTGACAGGAGTGAGAGGACAGCAGTGAATTATCAGTTTTGGGGGATTGGAGGGTTTTTTTCCCCTTCCAAAAAGGCTATATTGCTAGAAAACAGAAACATTCCTTCTTGGAAAATATTCCATAATTACGCATCATGAAAATAATTAGGTTATGGTGAATTAGTACAAATGTTTACAACAAAATTGCCATGCTAAACATTATGGGTAATAATATGCTAATTGCTGCAGAAGCAAAAGATGATTATGTTTCAGCAATATCAAAAATTGCCAACTCTGTGCTTCTAACCAAGGCTCAGTACTTTCTACAGCATCTGGGAAGCAAACAAAGCAGGCAGCCAACAAACTGACCCAGGTGGCATCCTGGCAAAACATCCTGGTGCCGTGAAAATGCGTACCTACTGAACAAAAACAGAAGGCTTCCTACATCTGCCTGCAATTTAAGAGTGTCACAGAAAGCAAGGTAGAATATAGTTGCTTTGTACCTTTTCAAATAACTAGATAAAGCAAAAGACAATCCGTCAATGCTCTTCTCCAGACACACAAAACACTATTTTACTGCATGGTAGTTTTCGTACTCCTATCATCTAATAACTCCCATTTCTTTGGGGAGGTGTATAGTTATAGCTGTACACATAACAACCTCTCATTCTACCACCTAGACAAATAACTAAGAAATGGCAAGTGGGGTGGACAAGATTTGTCAACTTTGATCCCTTTTGTTTATCATTTTCCCACAGTGACATTCAGTCTGTTCTTCTTGTGTATCCGTTTAAAAAAAATCCACATGAAAAACTGTATGGGCTCTTATGCATATGCCCCATAGTATATTCCTTTTTACATACTCTTTTGTGCACACATTTCCTAATAATTTGTTTCTAACTTTTTGCAAACAATTTCCCACAAAGTAAAAAATTTTTGTGCATATGTTCCCCTAGTACAGTGGTTCTCAACCTGTGGGTCCCCAGATGTGCGTGGACTTCAGCTCCCAGAAGCCCTGAGCATTGACTATAGTGACTGGGGCTTCTGGGAGCTGAAGTCCATGAACATCTGGGGACCCACAGGTTGAGAACCACTGCTCTAGTATACCTAAAGAAAGAATTACAGATTTTCTTATCCTCACTGAGAAAGAGAATCCTAACACTCACCGAAAAACAAAAAAGCTCCAATATGAGAAAAATAATAAGATTAATAAGGATTTCAAAATTCTATGGAATTCTGGAGTATGCAGTTTAGGGAGCCAGAGAGCTCTTTGGCCTCAGTAAACTACAAACCCCAGAATTCAACAGGATGTTGAAAGTGGAATAATAGCACTATAACAGTGCAGAAAGGCCTGGATATCTTTTCTAGACATTTATGCATAGATGCTTTCCTATTTCCAGTCTACTTTCTGCCTTTTAATGTTCTTTTTTTCTTCTTATTCTCTTTTTCCCTTCCAGAATGATTTTTCATACCATAAAAAATGAGGAAAAATGCCAAGGTTTTTCAAAGCAGATACCCAACTGAACAAATTCCTACATTTAAAAAAAATGAAACAAGCAAAGACAAAGAGCACTTTGCACCTTGTTTAAACTTTATATTAGTAGCAAATTCCCCAAAGGATTCAGTAGCTCTTATGTCCCATATAACAGTAATTTATTTAGAAATCTGCCTTGGTACCTCTCCAAAATTGGACTTCTCCTGTTTTTACCAAGATTCCCTGATAAATGCTTTCATTTAAGAGCCTAATACATGTCCATTTTTGCTTCTCTCTTCCAACTGCAGTTTTTAATGCTTGTATATTTTGTGTCCAACTTCACATTCACCTCTGCACACACACACCCCCAACAAAACCCTAACTACTGTGTGAGGAGGAGGAGAAAAATAAGTGATACAACTTGTCACCATCAACATCTCTTCTTATTGTTTCTGCTTTGTCAGCTGGATTGGGTCCTTTAAGAACTGACTGCATTTTTATTTTATTTTTACAATGTATAACTAAAGAGAGATCTTGAATAGATTTTTAATTAATTATTTTTCTTATTTATTTGTTCATTCATTTGTTCATTTATTTTAATTTGTGTATTTGTGGTCTCTCTCTCTTGAAAGACAGGGGTGAACAGAAGTAGAACAAAATTTGCTCTGCAGATTTTACTTTGCAATTTAGGGGACGTAAAGCAATGGGAATTATTAGGGGACAGATAGAATTTATCATTTATAGTTTGTCTGGCTTCATTTCTCTATGCCATCCCAAATGGAACACTCAGATCATGAGTCCTTTGAAAACAGAGATTGATACCAATGAAATTTCTGTAAGCCACCCTGAACCCATGGGACAAAGATAAGGATAAATTTAATGTAATCTTTTTGTTAGCCATTTTGAATATGATCTCATGAAAATGTAGAATAAAAATATATTGCATGTATGTGTGCATGCATAAATGAATGATTAAAAGCATTGTACCTACAAGGCAGTAAACCTAGCAATGTGAGACAGAAATGGCTTCTCAAAAGTAGCACAACCAGAACTTGGAAGCTTATTCTAAAAAGTATTTAGAATAAGTGAATAGAACTCAGAATGTCTTTCTAAAAAGCATTTCTTTCAGTGTTTGTTTCTGTAACATATTACTTCCAAAACCACAAAACCACCCTCTTAAAGCAATATTTTAGGGGGGGGGGAATCCAAGTTCCTTGTCATATTACATTAGGTTTTGTAGTCATCCCAAAATTAATTTGATAGAGGTAACATTTCTACTTGGAATGTGTTACCTTCAAAGTCTAAATGCAACATGAAAACCTAAAAATAAGGCACAGAGACACTTTACCATTATAGACCCAGTTCTACAGGTTTGGTATGTTGGAAGTAGGAGACCCATGGAACTTCATTTCTCCCTCTCTTTCATCCAACGTCTATTGGCTACTGGTCATCCTGAGGAAAGCAATTCTACTTTAACACAATGTATGCATTGGGTCAACACACAAGGAATATGTCCACCCTATGACCAACTGTCCTGAGAACTTAGGAGTGATGAATTCCCAATGTTCAGAAGAAACAATGCAAAGATGATTCCACATTCAGAAGCTTTACCTCTAACACAGTTTTATTTAGAGTCCTCTGTATTCCTAAAATTCAACAACACTTCTTAAGCTGCTAGGTTGTTTAGTGCATAATAAGAAAACCCTAAGAAATTCATGGAGTCACCATAAGTTGACCGGTGGCTTGAAGGTACATACACACTAGAAAGAATAAGCTCTTTATATCAAGCATATTCACTGACATGCTTCCTTTGGCCAGATAAAAGTGGTAATGGAAAGGTTGAGAAGTGGGAGACTTAGAAGGCAGAAGTGGATTCTGGTTTTGCTGTTGTACTTTCTGAATAAGGCCTCTTATCAGGTCTCTCTTGCATCCATCACACTTTGTTTTTACGAGTCGGCACACACTTATTACAAATACGAGCACCAGAACTTGCCTTATCTGTGCCTTCTAGGTCAGGCTGTTCTTACAACTTGCTCTAGAAGTTTCAACAAACTGTTACTCTCAGATGATTTTGCCCATCCAAGCAGTTTCAGTTGGAAACTTGGTTGAGAGGATACATCAACCCCTCACTCTTTTCAAAGCTTTAGAGATTCCACCTATAGAGAAAAACAGTCACACTCTTCCTTTCACACAGTACAGAATGTGAGCATAACAATCCCAATCTCACATACATTAGCTGAGGGTAGCACGAGAGGGCAAATGCAACATGATGGCATGACATTATATCAGAGGATATGGGGAAAGCCATAGCAACTTGGTGCATTTCATAGTGTCTGCTATTAAAATCCCCATAATTAATGGAAATACTTAAAAATATTAGTTCTACCATTAGTAAATTTCCCTATGGCATACATTAAAGTGTTTAGCAAGGCAACAGGAAATCTTACTCTGATTTTAGAATTTTTCCCAGGAGCCAAAAATATAAATCGATTTTGATATTATTATGTGCCATTTTGTGTGAGAAAGGGGAGAGAACACCTGGAACTGGTGGATTTCTTTCAAATAAACCTTTGTTACACAGGGACCAAACAGTAACATTTCCAAGTTATGCCCTGCAACCTCATATCTTCCCTCTTTCAGCTAATTCAACATAGGTCAAACTATCTGCACAATAGTGTCTGAAAATCTCATTCCATTCATTTGTTCCTGAGGGACTAAATGAAGAACTTGATCTCCTCCTACTTTTGTAAGTTCACTCTGAATTTTTTCTAGTTTGGTTGGACAATATGTCTTTGAAGACTACTTCACTCCCTCTTCTCTTCCTCCCTCCTCCCTTTTTTCTGACCATCTGCCAAAACAACGACGAGAACAACAACAACAATAATAATATTTTTTAAAAAAACCATTTGAGCTTGGTTCTCTAGTTCTTGTTGGTCCACCAAATGGAATGAAATTTCCAACTCCAGAAATTTCTGCTGCTAGATAGCATATTGCCTTAAGCAAAATACAAAAATTGAAATCTGTTACATTTTTTGTAGCTATTATGATATATAAAGGGACATGTTGTCCTTTTTTATTTAATTTGACATTTTTATTTGTATTTGTTTTTTATGTAGCCCCAGAAGAAGGCCAATGAAATACATACATAGGCTAAAACATGGACTCACTTCAAAATTAAAATCAATCAGTCAATCAATAAATAAACCATCTACAGAACACTTGGAGCTATCTCTCTCACCATTTCTTCTTGAGGATAAGTTGAACTTGTGCTGGTGTATGTCAGTAAATGGATGCCAACCATAATTCAGGTGATCCAAAGCATGTGCAGAACACCAACATAGTTAGACAGCTTTTGAATATGGACGACATTGAATATGGACACAGTAATGTCTTCAGCTCACATTTATTTATTAAAATCTCCTAAACACAGAACTGTATCTAACTTAAAATAAGCACTACTCCCTAATGAGAAATTGTTCCAGGATTGTCCTAAGCTGTATGGAAGCAATGAAGGGTCCAACTTCTTCTAGCAGCTTTGCCCTGAGACTGATAATTCATATGACTTCTTGCAAAGCTACCTTTCTCTCTTAAAAGGGCAACACACTACAGGGGCCATGTCTTGTTTATGTTTCAAATTCTGCTCATTTTTAGTTAATATGAGGATTAGCATGAATGTCTTTGTGTTCAGGAAGAATAATTTCAGAAACCCTTAGATCCCACAGTATAGATTATAAATCAGCATGCATCAGATGCAAAGTAGGATTTAGGAAGGCACATTCTTATTAAAAATCCAAGAACAATGCCCTGGAGTAGAAGAGAGCACATTTGTTGTTTTTCCTCTTGCATTTTGAATGGCTCTAGCATTCACCATAATCAGCAATTCAGACACTCCAGGTTGAGATCCATTAATCAGACCTCAGGCTTTCTTCATTCATAATTCAATTTTTTTTAAAAAAGACATACATACAAGAAACTAGTAAGGAGTGGTATTTTAATAGTGAAATGTCTTACAGTTTCTGGCTGTTTACATCTTTGGAATTCTCCTTACTGACCAGTAGCATAATTTCTATGTAACAACAGTTCCTGAGAAACAAAGAGCTCACCCATAGCACCACTGCTTGAACCTAGGAACTAAGAGGTACTTGCTACAGAACAACATACGCCATCCAGCTTTTGATAGCCAACCATGAGATAACAAGACCAGACAGAGAAAATTTGGTTAAATCAAGACCAGTTTATTTGACCTAATTTATTTAAAATGTGTTGGCCTGGAAGTGTAGCAACAGAGGGAGCAAGGTGATGTGAATCCAGCTGAGGAGAGGTATCCCTTGACTACTTCCTCTGCCTTCACTTGAGGGAAATATCTGAGCCTTGTGGGCAATCCAATGCTATTGGTTGCTCCCCAGTCTGACATAACTGGAAGGTAAGCCAGGGAGCTCCCATCCAAGCTGCAGGGCACTTCAAGTGAGAGCCAGGATCCCAGATAAGCCTCAAGGGTAGCCTCCTTCTTCCACCCTGAGTGATGCAGGGCCCTAAAGAGGGAGTTCCAGAGTCCTGTCCTACACCAACAGAGTGCCAAAAGACCCCAAAGCCACCAGAAAATCTCAGATTGCATTGAGGGCTGGGGGGGTCCCACTGAGAAGATGAAAGAGCACACATGGAGGGGCGATGAAGCTCAAATAGCTTCCTACCCTTCCCCTGCCGTGTGGTGTGATCTGGCAGCAGGTGCCAATCACCAATCACACTGGTTTCTAATGTGAAGACCGTCCACCTTGTTGTTCTCTGTGCAGGTCCAGATAAACGTTCTCAGACTAGCACCACCCAGATGTATTCTCAGACAATTACACCATTGGCCATATTAGCTAGGGATGATGTAAGATGTTGTCCATCACATTTGGTGGGTGCCAGGTTATAAAAAGTTGGCATTGTTCCTTTCTTTTGTTTGCTGTTCTATTCCCATTGCCCAGAGGCTTTGCAGCAATCCTAGTTGAAAGCAAAATGAGGGGTGGGAAGCTCTTAGCCATTCTGATGTTTCATCTCCCAGAAGTCCCAGTAAGTACAGTCAGTGGTAAGAAATTGTAAAAGCTTTAGTCTAAAATATCTAGAAAGCTGAAATTTCCCACTCCTATGTTGATATGTTTGGGAATTTTTTTCATTTAAAGCAAAAAGAACTGCTAAAGGGAAGGATGTGCTGGAGGCTGATAAAACCAGTCATGGCATAGAGAAAGTAAATAGAGGGACTCTCTCTCCCTGTCTCATAACATTAGAATTAGAGGTCAATTACTCAACTGAGATTAACTGGCATTACCTTCTGGACAGATAAAATAAAGTACTTATTCACCTAACGTGTAATTAATTTATGGAATTTAGTGCCATTTAGGACTTCCTGTAAAATACCAAATAGCTAGTGTATACATTATAAAGAAGTATGTCAAAAATGATGCAGTTGCAAGGCTAGTCACTGCAGAAAGTGTTAGAGACATGAGAAGGGATATGGAGAAAAATGGGTAGACAGGATGGTTACCTAATATTTTTCTGTGGAGCTATTTCTCCTGGCATAGATATGCCTCTGGGGCCAGAATACTCCAAGTTCACAGAATCCAGAGAAGGAAAGCATAGTGTTTAAGCTGTGCTGGCTGATGTGCCCATCAAGGTAGAGGACTCTGAATGCTTTTCTGGCCATTAGGACCCTTTCAACAGCTTAACGGATCCCAGCAGTGTCCCACGGGGATCTCAGTAGAGCTTCTCCCAGGAGAGGAGCGTGACAGGAGCACTATCCTGTGGGAATGTAGAAGGCACAATGGCCACACCTCTTGCTTCCGCAGCACAGCTGGGCACTGTCCCAGGCTGTGCTGGGGCAGGAAGCACAGCCATTGCACTTCCTGACCCTCCACACATCAGGTAAATGAGGCAGGAGGAATACGCAATAACCAGTCAATGATGGGGAAAACCTGTCAATGATTTGTGGTGAAATCATGCCACCTGGGGACAGGAGAACGATGGGACCCAGAAGACATCATACATCTGGGTCCCATCCTTCTCCCATCCCCAATGCGGGAAGACAACATCCCGTGGAAAAGTCCTGAGTATCTGATCCTATTTTTCCCTGATAGGCTCCTCATTGCTGAACAGCTACATAACAGACAGGTAGGACATGGTTCTCCCTATAGTGGGAATAGCTGTCCATTTGAATCTGGTCAGCACAGATGGTGTGAAATTTCATTTGATTGATTTTTAAAATAGGAACTTACAAAATGTACACATTTTATCATAAACAGTATAAAAAGAACTTATGAATGTGGGAGAAGGGGAAACTGACAGATTTGTCTGTCCTCTATAGGATTCCTGCTTGCCTAAGATTGGACAGCAAGGAGTGCTGAGATGATTGTTCTGGTTTAGATGGGGAAAACAGAGGCTTGTTTTCCACAGGAAAATGAGGATGCTGCCAAGTATAGATGGGAAATGAGAAACTAGCTGCTGGCTTCACTGCCTTCAGCAATAGGAAAGTAAAGCTCATGGTAGGGAAGATAAGAAATATGCTGGCAGCTTCTGTCTCTATTTTCCCTAAGCATGCACATAGTCTGGAATTCTCTCAGGCTTTCCCAATGTGGCATGTTCCATATGTGTTTGATTGTAACTGCCATCATCCCAAACAAAGTCTGGCTAGGATGACAGCAGTTACACTCCAATACATCTGGAGGGCATGAAGTTGATTAGGCTGACCTAACCCTTTACTAAAAAGAATACTAGTTTGTTCTTAATTGAATGGGAGATATTCAAATATTTAAACATACAGTTTACACTAGTCCAGAAATTATCACTGCTGTTTAAAAGGAAGGCCATATGGGAGTTCTTTAAAGGCCAACTACCTCACTTCATTTCTTGCACAATGCAAAAGCAGCATCAAGAAATTGTAGCTAAACATGGTCCATTGTCCAAGCAGGGGAAAACACCTTTCCCACAGTAATGTTGTAACTGCAGTTATCTGGCCCAAGCCCGAGGTCTACAATTTCATATTGGTTATGGTTAATATTTCCACATGGCACTCCATAAGATGAACTCCACATGTCTGAAAGGGTCACGGAGAGCCTGTGTAGGCAGGCACGGCCACATGGCCTTAATTATGCAAGCTAGGTCCAGGCCAGTAAACAACTATCTGGCACACAGTCAGTAGTGCCCTCCAGACACAGCCGACCATTAAGCAAATACAAGGGCTCTCAGCCCCGAACTGCTTGCTCTATACAAACACTAAGCGCTCTTCATCTGCATATTGTTCTAACAATTGGCAATGCTGGCTAAATCTCATCATTTCTGATTTTGACCTTTCAGAGGCTTTGTCTCCACTAAAAACCCTATTGTTCTCCTTGGGAGAGGGCTAGCCTCCAGGTGCAATCTTCCCTATAAAAACCCTAAGTTTGAGCTTCTTGTCGGAACGCTCGTGCCTTGCATCCCGAACTGCTGCTGCTCTATCTCGCGAGCCTTCCCTCAGCCTCCACATGCTGAGCTACTACGAACCCCAGCATCGCTCTCTATCTCTCTATTCCTGGACTGCAGGATCATGTGGAGTATCACCCCAGAAATCCTCTCAAAACCCCTATCAATTTTCCTCACTTTCTGCTTCTATAGTTCTTGGATGAGTGCGTGAGTGCGTGTGTCTGTGTGTGCTGAATTGTGGACATTACAATAAAATCTTTTAAATTGAACAACTTGCCTAGTTCTTGGTGTGGCCCGACCCCGTATACATAGGGTTCCAAAATCCTGCTAAGTTACCCTGCCTTTTGCATTGCCAGCCAGTGCCCTGAGCTAATTCCTAATTCCCCATATTTTGAGCACGTTGAGGTGTCCCTCCCAGGACCCAGAAATCAGGGTAACAATGTGCCTTCCCTGCTGGGATACAGGGCTGCCAGAATTGTGTCTTACATGGATCCTTTGTGCATTTCCTTACCTCCAAACTGGCATCGCCATGCCTCTGGCTCCAGTCATCATATGCAATATTGCTCCCTGTCCCACCCTCAAATATACACTATAATTTATACTGTCTCTGTGTAAGTTATGTTATACAAATCCAGACACTTGATCACAGAAACATGAACTTGGTGCATTATCTAATATAGTGGGTGTCTAGACATACTCTGTAGCAATGTTTGGGACACAATTTGTCAAATACTTCATGTAGTTCCAAAACAAACATTTTGTAGATCTATCTGTGGCCCTTTCCACACGGGGGTAATAAAACGTTTTAGCGCAGTGTAGCGCGATATCTGACGGAGGTACTCCATACCTTAAAGTGCACTGAGTCGTCTTCAATTTCCAAGTTCCACACGTCAATCCGTTCAGAAACGTCTCCAACTGTGCTTGCACGTGCTTTTAAAAACCGGAAAAAAAGTGTTTCTTTTCCCCGTGATCCGCAATCACATTCTTGCTCACTTGTGTGAAGCAGATACGCGCTGATTCGCCCCTGAGATGAACGGGGGGCAGTGTGGGCGTGGACAGCTCGGCAGTTGGCCCGCCCCACAAAGAGCCGAACGGCGCCATTTTTTGATCCTCGCTAGCGAGAGCCCACAGCAGGAAAAAGAAAAAAGCATTGCAGGTACGCTAAATTGGAATTATTTATTTACAGGTGCCCAAGTATTAAAATTGCCTTTTGATGTTTCCGTGGGGGTATTGAGACTCAGGGGGACTGTGGATTTATTGCCTTCATCTGGAGTGGCCTCTGCGGATGGGGTTGGGTGGGGTGGGGAGGTGCCCCGGAAAATCGCCTCTCGTGACACCGCCATTTCGCAACCCACCACAAACCGCTGCATGTGTGAGCCGGGGGGCAAGGGGGGCCGCGGCGGCGGATGGGAAGACCTCGGCGCCCTGCCCAAGAGGGCGCTGAATGGACAGGGCAGCATCAGTCACCAACCAAGGGGTCCCGCGGGAAGCCTCGGAGTAATGGCGCCTTCACTTTGAAGAAAGACGCTGCGGGGATATCAATTGCAGGTTTGGCAAATTGGGATTATTTCTTTGAAACCCCCCCCCCCATTGCTACCGCGGATGAAAGCAAAAGATCCACAGCCACCTGGAGTTTCAGTGGGGGCCTGGAAGCTTCAGGGGGCTGTGGATTCTTCCGCGGCGGCATATTGGGGAGGTTATTTTTAGAAAGTCTCCCCTAATACCGTAGTTTAAACCCGCCACAAAGCGCTGAATGTGTGAGCCGGGGGGCGGGGGGCAGCGGAAAGCCTCGCCTTCACGTTCAAAAAGCGTCGTGGGGCTACCCTGACTGCCCCGGAAATGCTGCCCAGAACATGAGGAAAAACAGGGCGGGGCAGTGCCTGCATTGGGCAGAATGGACCAAAATGAGTGTGGAGGGGTGGCTAGCTGGGGGGCCTGCAAACCCCATGCATTCAGCCCGACCAGTTATCTCCCTAACGGCGTGATTGATTTGCAGTTGGTGTCACTTGAGGCCGAGAGTGCGACCCGACTGACATCCCTTGCTCCAACAGAACTAGAGCCTGATTGGTGGGCGGTTGGTGGGGGCCACGACAGGGACGCGGTCTGGCAGGATGGGGAGGAGGGGGCTAAGTGGGGTGCTCCGACAGAGAAAGATGACCATCTGCTTTGTGTACACAAGCCTCCCCCCAAAACCCACTATTTCCTCGCAGGTGGATCCCCGGTGGCCCGTCCTTCGAGGCTGAGAGAGGGATCAGACAAGGAACACTCCGTGGCGAAAAACCTCCATCCAGTTCTCCAAAACGGATTTCAGTGGTGGTCTCCCATCCAGGTTTAAATCCCCGCACCCTGCTTAGCATTCCAGGTTAGCATGGGATTGGGGACCTGTTCACATGATCTTCAAGTGCTTTCCACACCTGCCTTACTATGGCGGGTGGATCCAGGTCAAACTGTAGACTGCTTCCAAGGGTGAACTGGTTATATGCAACCATTGAAAACAAGTCACAGGAAAGCTTAGAGAAATATATTTTATTAAATAACTAGATAAAATTATCACCCAACATAACAGAAAAACAGAAAACAAAGGTCAAAAAACATTATAGGAGGTTGCCCTTCCTCATATCTATCTTGAGGTCCCGCAGGACTCCCCTCCTTATCTCTGCATACGAATTATCGAGGGCAGCTGACACCTCTGAAAGGCTTCTCTGTGCAGACTCATCTGTGGGTGGGAGAGTAGATATTAGGACACCGTGCTGACACGCTTGGTGAAAGCACCGTAGCCAACCTTCCATCATGGCCACCCCGTGTTACTAACTTACACATCTTGGCAGTTTTCCTTTTCCAGCGTGGTCATCCCCGCCATCAAGGGATCTTGCAATGGACCTCAGATCCTGGGGGGATGGACCTGGAAAGAAAAGATGACATTGGCGACCAGCACTCCTTGGAGTGGGCCTCCATGTGTGCCACCTCCGCGGAGTAATTTTTTGATACTTGCCAGCTGTGCGTGAGGATGGTCTAGGAAAGTCTTCCTGTCGCTCCTCCACCGCGGACAGTGCGCCAACTGCGAAAGGAAGGAAACTGTTCAACATCCCTGTCAGCAATTGTGCATCTAATCTCCACATTTTCTCCCACATAGGTGGTTACTGTACCGTCAGCTGCTTGCTCCTCTTTCCCTGGCACATGGATCCCCAGGTCACCGTGACCTCGGGGGAGGAGACCCGCGGGGCTCTGCTTGTGCGCCTGTGAGCTAAATGAAACAGCAGACAGATCTACCCGGAAACAGATCAACTTCCTAGCTGTCAATAAAGTTTTCACGCCAAAGCTGTTGCACATGTTTTACCTATCTGTTCCCCTGCACCTCCAACGTCACTTTCCTCCCCAGGGCCCGAGGTGTCCCCAGCACGATTGTTTCAGGCTCTGGAGAAACAGGAAAAAGCAAAGCTCTCAACCTTTGCAAAACAACGGGCAGACCTCCCGTAAAACACACGAGTTCCCCACGTGTTTGCATACGCAGGGACGGGGCTGAGAATCTCATAAGAAGTGAAGGTGTTGCACTTGCCTTCCCTCTCTGGGGTCCCGGCGACATCAACATTTTGCCTGGTCTCATGGCGTCTGGCACCTGGGAAGGGAAGTGGCACATGCTGCTGTCAGTGTGTGCTCACATAATGGGGGGAGCCGGGACGCCCCACCGTTTTGATACGCCCATCACTTGTTCATTGGGAGGGGGATGGTTGTCAAGGGTACTCACGTCCTCTCTGCAGCCACACCAGGAGGGGCGCCCAGCAGATTTCCACAGCCGCAGCATGGTTCGAAAGTAGGGAGGCTTGGCTGCATGGGGTGGGTGGCCATTAAAGCGTTCCATACAGTCGTAGAACGCCGCCTTAATGGCTTTGAATTTAGAGTTGACCTGCGCGGCCGTCCTGTCGAACCCCTGCCGTGACAACCCCCTTGCAATGGTCTCATAGTATTCCCTGTTGGGGGTATTTGTGTACGGAGTAGTACGTTGAGCCCCTCCGCACCACTCAACCATAGCCAGCATCTCCCTGGTTTCAAAATCATCCCAGAGGGCACCCTCATGCTCCATCTCTCTCCTCTCTCTCTCTCTCTCTCTCTCTCTCCCCTCTCTCTCTAACACTCCTATCTATCTCTCTATCTAGCTATCTAGCTATGTATCTATCTCTCTATCTATCTCTCTATCTATCTTTCTCTCTCTCTCTCTCTCTATCTCTATCTCTCTATCTCTCTATCTCCCTATCTATCTATCTATCTATCTATCTATCTATCTATCTATCTATCTAATAAAAGTATCTTAAAAACCAAAATCCACAAACTCTCACGCTCCTCCACTCTCCTAATCTCTCCTACCTTCCGCCCCGACACACCCCCACCAGGAAGGCTGCAGTTCCACCACCTTCCTGTGGGGGATCCGCGGCGCCAAGTCCTGGTGGCCGCTGCGCATGTGCGAAGCGTCACCGGGAGAAACTGCGCTGGGACGACAAGGAGGGAGACTTAGTACTCGGAACTAGCAACCTCGTGGTCAGCCAAACTTTGCGGAAGGTTTTGTTGAAGGTGGCTATGGGATCCCAAGATGCAAGCCAGGGAAATGTGTCCAGCCCTGGAGAGGGAGAGGTCAACGCCGAGGAGAAGCAGCGCAAAGGCAGGGGGGTCGCGTGGCGACACTCCGAGGTAAAGGATCTCCTTGAAGTGTGGGGCGAACAGAAGTACCAGGCGGAATCTCAGGAAAGCTACCGCAATATCGAAATATTTGAAGAAATAGCCAGGGAAATGGAAAGAAGAGGGCACAAAAGGACAGCGGAAAAATGCCGCACAAAAACCAAACGGGGTCCAACTGAGCTACCGTCATGCGGTCGCTGCAAAATAAAAGGACAGGCTCGTCCCGGGTTACCTGTCCTTACTTTCGAGGAGCTGTCGCGAATTTTTTACAAGATGTAGTGAGGCGTGGCAAAGCAAGGGTCATCGCGAGGCCTACAGATTGCAGAGGACAGGGATGACGGAGTGGAGCTGCAGCATCAGAAGGTATGAATGTTGCCAGGGGTGCCCTTACATCTTGGTTTTGTATCACCATCTATGCATGGAAATTCCACCCATTCCTTTCCCTTTTTGTGCTCCAGAGTGCCCATAGCCAGGAGCTTTTTGGGGATTACCCGGATACCTCTGATGCGGAGACATCAGGTAAGGCAGGTTGTTAGTGTGGCAACAAACGTATAAGCTTCGCTTTATCTCCCTGGGTAGCAATAGCCCTTGGGCATGGCTGCTATGAAGCGGAAAGAATGCTTTTGCAATGTGCATGCTACCTACGTTTCAATTCCTGCATCACTACTTACTCTGTAACTCAATAGCAAGCCCTTTTGCTCCCAAAACGGCCAAGTTGTCTGAACTCTTGGATTCCTGTGGGTCTCTGGGTATGCTAACGGTGTGGGAGCATGCGAACGGCGCGCAGTATGTTCCTGGTCCCTTCCAGCTGGATATCAATGTGCATAGGTCAATGGGGAGGGGGAAGGCCGGAAGGGGGGCCGCCGGGAGCCATGCAGAATGCATTCTCACGGACTTGTTCTTTCACACCTCGCAACCTATCCCCCGATGCAGGCATGGACGACACCAGCAACACGCCAGTTCATCCGGGACATCTAGAGCGGAAAATGACAGCACCACTGGTACAGGTGAGTTTTTAACCACCACCCTTACTCCACACCTTGTCACCATAGCACTAGAGGTGTTGGCCGGAAGGTACAGGAACCCTCCTGCTGGACCTTTTGCACAACAGTCAACCTTGAGTGTCTCACAGAGTGAGCAGGATCCATGAAACTAGACATATAAATAATTGTTTGCATGCACGGTTCCTGTTGCTTCCCTTCTCCCTGCACACATTTCTCCTAAAGTTAGGTATTCACTGTGGCTGTCACTCCTCAGTGAGATGTGACACGAGAGGTGATGTTACATGGGATGATGAGAGATGTGATTGGCTTTGCCGCTGCCCGGCATGCAGTTTTGTGCGGCCCTCACAGGAATGTCGTGTTGCGTTTCTAAAATCACATCCCATTAACCAGTACAATGCTACTTCCGTTTTGCTTTCACTCTCCTAGATGGCAAGCAACGGTAGGCCGAGGTGACACGCAGCACTACCGCCGCGGGCTTGTCTCCCCGGTCCAGACTACGCATGTCGCGCCATAGGACCACTGCAGCGGGGCGTCATGGCAACCTTCCCGCTGCTTCCATAGCTACCATGGATCTCATACGGGAGCAGCAGGAGCTCAACAGGGACATGCGTGCCAGGGAGTTCCAGCATGGGGGACCCCACAGCGACAGAAGAACGCAGGGAGCTGCTCTCCCTGCTTAGGGAATGTATCAGGGTTATGTCCGCAATCGCGGATGCAGTGAATGCAAGAAATGCTGCCATCCTCCCCCAGGAATGATGGCAGTGTGGTTTCCGAACAAACTGAGCCCGAACCAGGCCAGAGCCTTGCAATGGGGGAACTCCATCGACCTCCTCCCAGCAGCAGGTGGCAAGATGACATTTCCCAAGGGTTAAGAGACCCTGCCACAGGTACAGCCCTTGAGAAATGCATCTCCCCACCTACCTGCCCATTTGGATGGGTACAAATATGGCCCCGTTTACTTGTTAGCAGTATCCATTATCTAACTGTTTAAAGTTATATGTTTCCTATTTCTCCTATGAAAGGGGAGTTGCCATATCTGTCTTTCCTTTGAAGTCAGTACTATTGTTTGCCATTCATGTTGTTTTTGTGTTTTTGAAAATAATAAAGCAATCCCTGTTATTTTTGCAACAAAAGCAGTGTAAAGTTTATTTGTAAAGGGGAAAGTATTTACAACAGGGAGGGGCAAAACACCTTCTAATTGCAATTACAAACAAGGGAGAAAACTACAAATCTAGGACTGAACATTGTCCTCAGCAATAAGGCTTGCAATGGCATTCCTAACTGTTTCCCCTTCACGGAGCCTCCTGGCGGAGGAGTGGGGTCGGAAGTCATCCGTGTTTGTGGGAGGCGCAGAGGTGGGGGGGAGCAAGGTCGGGGGTCAGGATGTGGCCCTTTGACTCGCAGATGTTGTGGAGGACCACGCAGGCGGATATAACGGGAAGGTTCATTCTTCTCGGACACGGTTGGGGACTGAGAGGCAGCCCCACCGTGCCTTGAGCCTTCCAAAGGCCCGCTCCACCACGTTCCGACAGTTGCGAAAACCCTGTTGTAAGCCAACTTCCTTGGGTCCATGGCCCCTCCGTATGGCTTCATCAACCACCTTGACAGGGGGTACGCTGCATCTCCGAGGATGACTGGACCAATGGAAACGCCATTTATGGTGATGGTAGGGTTCCCCAGGAACATACCGTCCAGCCTCCATGGCGTGCCACAAGGAGGAGTGACGGAAAACAAACACGTAGATGGTTTCTGCCCGTAAAGCCAAGGACAATCTGCAAAAAGCGTCCTTCATGGTCCACCATCCCCTGCAGGAGAATGGAGAGGAGCTCTTGCGGTTTACGAACTCTTCCCCTCTCTTCCTTTTGGTGGCCGCACAGGAATGTGTGCTACCATCAACCGCGCCGATGCATTGGGGAAATCCCATGCGATGGAATCCATCCATGACCTGCAATCAGTAACCCAAAAAACAAACATTACTCCTTTCATGGCCAGTGCAGGGATAGCGGCGGGACCGGTCTGGGCTGAGATGGCGTCACCGGGAGACGTCGGGGCACGGGGGAAGGACGGAAGGGGAGAGAGGGCGGGAGGGGGAAGGGTGGATGGAGGTGGGGAGGGGGGACGGAGGGCCGCGGATGGCCGCACGCGTGGTGTGGCCAGTGTGCAGGGATGGTGGCCGGAACGGTCTGGGCTGAGATAGCGTCACCGGGAGACGTTGGAGCGGGGGAAGGACGGGAGGGGAGAGAGGGCGGGAAGGGGAAGGGTGGATGGAGGTGGGGAGGGGGGACGGAGGGCCGCGGATGGCCGCGCGCGTGGTGTGGCCAGTGCAGGGATGGTGGCGGGACCGGTCTGGGCTGAGATCCGTGGCCGGGAGGGGTCGAGTGCAAAGGCGGAGGGGAAGAGGGCGGATGGATGTCAAGTACTCACTCTGCGATAGTCTCCAAGGGAAACGGTGGACGACAGGAGGACCTGCTCTATCGCCAGACACACCTCAATGACAATCACCAGCGACTGTGGAGATCCCCAAGCCGAAGGTGTCGCCGTTTTTGCGATATATAAGCGGCGTTGACAACCACCACACGGTAATCGCCACTCTCTCCTCCACAGATATGGGTTACGCATTTCTGTGGCTTTCCTCTCAAGTGTGGGACGCAGCGACGATAAATGGAAGAAGGGTGGCTTTCGTCATGCGAAAGTGGTAGAGCCACTGGTCATCGTCCCACTTAGCAAGCAGCTCCTCAGCCCACCATGTCCTCCGCATCCTCTCCCTGACCCACCACCTTCTGGGGCGTGGGAGACGCCGCGAGTGTCCTCTCAGAAGGGGCGCATAGAAAACGTCCTCCTCCTCATGGTCCACGATGGAGCCTGGACCTCCTCGCTCGATCTCTGGCCCATTGTTCTTGCATGGTGGCCACCACTACACCCAGGACCGCGACAAAGGGCCCCAGGAACCTGACCAGGTCATCAAGAACCTCGCCCTCCATCGCAAAGCCACGAACAAGCCAGAAAATCGGCGAAGCAGGAAGCACAACGACCGGCACCAACCAACGCACTAGCCAGAGGTGGGGGATGGCGGCGAAAGGCGGGAGGCGTTGGGGGAGGACCTTGCATACGTACGTGCGTGCATGCGCGGGTACGTACCGACGCAACACGCCATTTCTTCAAATCGAAATCAGCCTATCACAGCCATAGTGGGCGAGGTTATGTTAATAGCGGGGGTGGTCAGGACGGCAACGTGTGGATCTCTGAAACCGCGCTAAGCCGGATCAAACATAAGACATATGAATGGAGAGCGCGCATTAGCGCGGATACAAAAAAACCCGGTAAAAACCGACCGGAACAGTCACTACGCGAATTCCTCTTCTCGTGTGGAAAGGGCCTGTGTATCTGTATGACACAGTAGACAAACCCGCGTGCCTGATCACAAAGCAATCAGGTGCAGATTGGCATTCTGTTGGTAACATAAGCTGGTGTAAGTTAACCTTATGCCTGTATATCTTTATTTTTACTTGCTGTAGAGGTTGGTATTCCTTTCCTTCTCCACAGTGGCAAACCCTCCCCTAGACTTACCAGAAAGCCAGTGAAGGCATTCCTCATGGCCATCACATGATTGGAGGAGAGGAAGGATCACGGAACTATGATCATGGAATCTCTTTTCTGATCATTTGAATCCATTGTTTCATGTTTTAGTCTTGGGGCAAAAGAAAACAAGCTTACTCTAGCTTCTACACATCCCTTTAAGTTATTTAAGGATGGCTATCACATCCCATCTCACTCTTATCTTCTCCAAGCTAAATGTATCCAGCTCCCTACATCATTTCTCACAGGGCTTAGCTTCCTAACCATCTCAGTTCCTTTCTTCTGGACATGTCCCCGCTTCTCAATATCCTTCTTGAACTGTGGTACCCAAAACTGAACAAAGCAGTCCAAGTGAGGTTCTGACCAAAGAATAGTAAAACCACTACTCTTGATCTGGATATTACACTTCTGTTGATGCAGCCTAGAACAGCATTGGAGTTTTTGGTTACTGCATCACACACTGAGGCACCTCTCTAGTCACTTCTATCCAAGATGAAGGGCAACATTTGACTGTACTCTCTGGGTTCTATCTGCCAACTAATTACAAATCTACCTAGCACTGGATAGACCACAATTCATCAGCTTGCTTGCAAGAATATCACAGGGAACCTTTACAAAAGAATTACTGAAATCAAGCTATACCACACTCACAGTACTCTCCTGATCAACCAATCTTGCAATTCTATGGGGGAAGGGCATTTCCACACTACACTGTTATAGTGCTATTATTCCACTTTCACCATGCTATGGAATCCTGGAATTTGCTGTTTAGGAAGGGGCATTTAGAATTCTCAGCCAGAGAGCTCTTTGGCCTCAGTGAACTACAAACCCTAAAATTCCACAGGATGTTGAAAGTGGAATAATAGCACTATAACAGTGTAGTGTGGAAATGGCCAGAGAGAGAGAGGTGGAGGGAGAGAGAAGATTGGCCAAGTTAAGTTTACCAGAGGGAATACTGTTTTGCTTTTGGGAGAAAATGGAGGCCAAGAAGGTGTTGAACAGTTTGGCCTTCTTTCTGTCCCCTATTAGTATTTCAACACTTTCTCTACACAGTGACCCTACCATTTCTCTGTTCTTCTTGCTGTAAGCATAGCTCCAAATGCCATTTTTATTATTTTTTAAATCTCTGTAGCAAGCCTGAGCTCATCTGAGCTTTTTTTCCCCTGACTTTCTCCCTACAAGTACACTTTTCAAATGTATACTTTTCTTTGTATCCATTTCTATATTGATTATAGTGTGTGTGTGTGTGTGTCTGCACATTTTCTCCAAAGAATGAATTCTTGTGCACGTGTTTTCAAACGTTCTCCCCTGTTGAACACCTTGTTTCTTCTGAAACACACCACAAGTTTGCAAATTGCCCTCAGGTCTGCATTTAGTTGTGGAAGGTGTAAATTGACAACCTTTCATTACAATATGAATCCAAAAATTTCTAATCCATACCTAGCCTAAAATATTTTTAAAAATTTAAATATTTTTAAATATATCACCACTAATACAATTTTACTTAATTTTCAATAATACAATTAAATAATATACTTTTAGTAATGTAACTTTAAATAACACAATTTTCACTCTTTTACCCACATTAACTTGTGTCCCATACATCTAGGGGATGCGCTCACTGAATCTGAAAAATATAGTACAGAGGGATGACATCTCACAGCTGCTTAGAAAATGCCATATGTTTCTCATCTTCATCCTCTAATCAGACTAGGTATCATATATACTGGAACTTCTGAGTTTGCAACACAATAGCATCTGTAGTCCTACTTGCCTATGTTTGATGCAAAACAAATAGAGAAAGTGGGGAAGGGGCTGATATTATTGTGTTAGCAGGGTGTGTGTACGTGGAGACTGGGGAGACTCAGGTTCAAATCTCCCCACTGTCAAAAAGCCCTGTTAAGACAAGTTCCTCTCATCTTAACATATCTTCCAGGGTTGTTGTAAGGATGACTGGGGCAACTACACTGAACTTCCTGGAGGAAGGATGGGATACAGAGATAATACATTTATTTTTTTAAAAAAAAAAGTTGAAGAAGAAAGAGAGAAAGAATTAAAATAAAAATTCACAGTAAGTTCTGCAAGTTCTGCAAGTTTTGCCCCCTCTGTCTTTGAGTCCTTTTCCTTTTGGAATTTTGATAGTTGTTTAATAATTCGCTGTCCCTAGAGATTGTTCCCTGGGGAAATGTGGATCCAAGCCCCCATTGGTGATGCAAGTCAGCAGTAAGAAAAGCAGCCTGGGGGTGAAAATGGAATATTTGGTTAGCATTCTGACAAGTCATGAATCAAAAGTGAGTGAAATTGCTCTAGGGCCCCTTGGCCTGTCAATTGACAGCACCCATTTGGTAAACCTGCAGCGCTGTAATTCTGTGCGCTGCTGGCTCTGGGTACACAAGCACAGACTGTGATGTGCAAATTGATGGATATTTAATCGACAGTATGTACTGGCTGCTAGCCACAGATTAAGGCTAGGCTATTTTTTTTCTAGCCAGTGCAGGCAGCAGGTTTACTCAGGCATTCTTGATGGATTTTTCCCAGTTGTCATGCTAGTTGAGTCTCTCTCCATTCTGTAAGTCACCATCAGCCTTCCTTCCTCAGCCCCTAATTGATTCTCTCTCTCCCTACCCCACATCTGAATTTATGTAGGTTCTCATTAAAGGAGAAAAAGAGGCAATGAAAATCTGACATGGCTGAAAATCCTGAATTAATTTCTCCCTGACACAGAATTTGCACTCTGTGGTTGCCAATAGGAGAAAAGCCTGATACAACTACATGAGGGAAAGAGCCTCATCTATACAAAATAATTCCAGAAAGGGAAGAGGAAAATTCACAGGGGGCAACAGTACCCCCAGAAGGGACTCTGAATGACATCCATCATTTCACAGGGGGAAGTGGAGATGTAATCCTGGAATATTTCATTCTCACATACAAGAACAAATAGTCCTTGTAGTTTTCTCTCTGCTAATATTTTTGCACAGTATTATTCTCAAATTTGAACTTATCAAAGTGTTCCAGATATTTTTTTTTCCTGTGGAAAAGAATATGTATATTGTTGCGTGCAACCCCCATCACTACATACATTTTCTGCACAGAAAATATAACCATTTTCTGTGTAGAAAACACTGTTTCTTCTGTAGAGAAATGTTATCTCCATAAAAATTTTGATTTTTGCTCCAAAAATCTGTGCAGGAAAAATCCTCCAAAATACACTGGGAGATACAAGGACAAAATGGTGCCACAAAACTTGCTGCCTTAGGGGATTTCTCACTGTCAGAAAAAACATTTTTCAATTGGGAAACAGATACTAGAGAATATTTTTTCCATCCCTACAGAGTAAAGATATTGTTGTGTATTCATGAATAGCCCTGTTCTCACACTTAAGAGCACCTTCTACACTTACAAATTTGATGGGGACTTCTCTCTGCCTAATGATGTACACTGTATTTGTTGACTTTCCAATATCCTATCCTATCCTATCCTTCACTGTCTTCTTAAGCCTTACTGCCTGAAGGATTCTGGAAACAGTATTCCAAAAAAAATAATGTTTCAAAGTTCTGATTCAGATTGAACTGATCATTTCTAGGATGGTACATATGCCTGGAAACTAAGGTACTATAGGAAAGACGGGGCTCGTCCCTGTGGATTCTCTCTTCCCACTTTTCTCTGAATCCAAAATGATTGTCAGAAGAGTTCTATATACACTTAATAACTGCAACTTGAACATATCCATCACTATCTAAACAAACTGTTATGGGAAGTAAGAGGTACAAATAAAAAGTTAAACTAGTATGTCACTTAAAAAAAAAAGACAACCAAGAAAGGCTTAAGAGTCTTGGCTGATCCTCACATGATTTCAAACTGGGCTAAGAATATTTGGCCCTCCTGGTGTTTTGGACTTCAACTCTCATAAACTCCAGCCACCAGCTGAAGTTAACAAGTATGAACAAGAGATTGTGGGAGCTGTAGCCCAAAACATCTGGAGGGCCAAAGGTCCCCATTCCTTAGTTAAAAGAGGTACTATTAAGTCATTTTTATGATTTTATAGGAAACCCCCTTTAAGCAGTCATATTACTTCCATTGCAAAGCACAAAACACTTTTCTTTCTCTTCCTTCTTCCCATGACTATCCCATGTTTTACAACTGCTTCTCTACATTTCTGATATGCCAGAGCAATAAAATAACATAAAATATTTGCAACTTTTTCTTAAGAAATACTCAAGGCATGTACAGTTTCACATTTTAAACTCATGTAAATCAGAGCACCATCATGACTTTGAAGATAAAAGGGAATGTGCTTCATCTATATAATGGTTGACCATCTATGTAATCTCCCTTTTTATTTATTTACTTTAAGCATTTCTGACTTACCTCTCAGCTCACCAGAGGCCCTGAAATAATGTGCAATGGATAAAAATAGTTAAATACTAAATACATGAATATAAATTTAAAAAAAAAACAGAATGAAAAAGACTAGAAACACTCCTTAAAATAATTTTAAACCAGATAGTTAAAACACTTAGAACAGTTTCAAAGATTGAAGATCATATGAAACAACACAGTCTTGGGTATCCACCAGAAATGATCCATTCCAAATTCACTTGAGTGTTCCACAGTCAAGGTTCTGCTACAGAGAAAACCCTGTGATGTTTGTCCTCCAAACTAGCCCCTCTAGGAGGTGGGGCATGCAGCAGAGCCTGCACTGGCTCATATGGGAACAGGCAGTTTTTCACACATCCTGGCTGAAAGCCTTTTAAGCTTGTTAGTCAAAACCTGCCGCTTGAACTGAGCTCAGAAGCAAACTGGAAGCCACTACAGTTCTTGTAAGACTATGTTGTAGCGGGGCCTTTCACCTTAAACAATTATAGAACTCTTTTCCACTTTAATTTCCATGTTTCCATCCAACAGAATCCTGGGATTTGTAAGTTAGACCCTTTCTGCACCACCCTCCCAACCCGCCATAGGGACAGGAGAAGGACAGAACCACAATGATGGTTCTGCATGACGTCATCGCAGTCCCGTCTTTCACCTGTCCCCAGGCAGTACAATCATGGAGTAAATCATTGATGGGTTTTCCCATCAATGACCACAATTGTGCTGCCATCAGGGACTTATTTGTCATGCAGAAGTCCAGGAAGTGCAATGGCTGCACTTCCTGCCCCAGCACAGCTTGTAAAAGTACTCGACTGTGCTGCGGAAGGAAGTGGCGGGGCTATCACACTTCCTTCATCACAGAGGCAGCTGGTGTAGAAGGGAGTGTTCCCATCATGCTCCCCTCCCAGCAGAGCTGCTGCAAGGATCACCACTGGATGCCTCTGGGAAAAGGTAACATGTGGAAAGGGCCTTAGGGATATTTAGAATTTTCAGCGAGAGAGATCTAGTGTTTCACTAAACAAACCCCTGGATTCTATAGAATGTTTTTTTTTTTGCCAGTTAAAGTGGAATAGAGTTATATGATTGTGTACTGTGCAAGAGACACTTGTCTTCCATACCTGATGACAGTTTTGTCAGCAGAGATCCTTCTAGGTTTGTGCCTGGTGCACCCAAAAGATTGACCATCAGTTGAGCATCTTCCAACAAAGACCTTTATTAATTAACTACACAATAAAGGTTCTGGGCTCTTAGGCAAATCCAGAACCCAGACAAAAGGTTTACAGTCCTTTAAATACACTTTTTGTCAACACTTGAAGCATTATTTGATTGGTTACAAGTTTAGGATCCACTACTTGATTGATTCCCCAAACAAAACCTGATTGACGTGATTGAGTCCCCAAAGCTCAACCTGATTTGTTATTTCAGAAGTGTATTACCTGAAGCTGCAATGATCAGAATCAGCCCTTGGAGGTCCTGGCATGCCCACACCAGACATAGGTTGATACCATACCTGTTTACCGCTGACCCTCTAATCAATCATTTTCTGTGTAGTCATTTGGCATCAAGGATGGAAGGAAGGAAGGATTATTCATCAATATTTGGATCCAATATGAAAAAGAGGTTTCTTCAAAGTTGGGAAATTCTGTGAAGAATTCTAGTCAAACAAGAATTTTCATAGTGCCAGACTTTTCAGTGTGAAAAACACAGTTTTGTTTTGTTTTGCACAAAAATGACATTTGCTGCTCCAGAAATTTTGCGGTTTGATATTCACACAATAAATCCCAAAGTATGAATAGTCCTCAAAAACTGAAGTTTTCAAAGAGTTTCTTGCCATGAAGATAAAAAAAAATGCTTAAATTATTATTATTGCCTATGAGATCAACATTTATGAAGATTTGCCATCCCTATTTGTCACTCCCACCATAACCAATGGAACTCCAGAGCCATAGCCCTCAGCTTTACTTCTGAGATCTTCCTGTATCACTGGATATTAAAAGCTAGGAAGCTAGATATTAAAAGCTAAAAAGATATTTCTTCTTCACACTCAGGATCAAACTGGACAAAAGGGGAATTCTTATTCCCCACAAATAACCTGCTTTCTTTCCCATAGCAGGTTTTCCTCAAAGATTCAGGAATCAGATTTGCAAAAGAAGCAGGAAAGGACATAGTATAAAGTTCTACCCTTATGGAATGACATTCCATCTCCAATCACATCTCTAATAAGATTCACCTGCCTTTTATGCTTCCTTCCAACATACCCATTGAGAGGCTGGTTGAGAGCTAGAGGAGGCAGAGGAATGTCTGGCTAGGCCGCTGTAGCTGGACACACAACAGAAAGGCAACCTCTAGGATTGTTTGTACTAATTCCCACTGCAAATTAGTGGCCTGTGGAATGATGAGTTCCCAGGCACCATCGGGATATGGTTACACAGCCTGGAAAAAGAAACAGGTATCAAGCTAGTAGTAAAATACATCCGTGAAGACAATCCTGTGCTATGGCAAACAGATGTCTTAATCACTTGATTGAGCACCTCTTCTAAAAATGTGCTAAAGGTAGTCTTAGTCTGCTTTTGAGACCATTGTGCAGAAAGCTTGTGAGGATTGCATATTTATTTCTACTAAGACTATATGCAGCAATGACGATCTTTAGCATCTTGTTGTTCCAGCACTTTATCTAATTGCCTAGGCTATACAGAGAGAGTTCCATGCCTTTTGGTGTTATGCTGCCCGGCTGGAGCCCACAAGTTGGTCACAACATTATCTAGGGTAGCTCCCAGCACAACCAGTTCTTGTCTTCTTCATACTTTTTCCAAGACAGAAAACAATAGAAAAAAAAACCCAAGGAAGATCAGATGCCCATGAAGTCCATTTCCTCAAGTTATCACAGAGGCAAGCAAAGCTTCATCTATCGCAATTCCCTTTCCTTCAAGAGCTACTTCTTATTTGGCATTTGGTCAACACAGAAGGAAGAGGAAGAGGAACTAAATAAATAAGTGGTCAGAAAACAAGATGTGGTCTCATCTTGCAGGCTGGGATTAAAGATAGGCCTTCAGTCCAAAATCAATAAAAACCTGATTGTTCCTTCAATGGGCATAAATATAAAAGTAGGCTAGTGTCCCAGAGATGGTGGAGGCCTCTTGTTTCAAGACGTATTTGACGCCATATGCAGTACTGCTACTGTCACAGGAAGAAGGCAAGGGTGCATGGTGGGCAGATAAGGAAAGACAGGTCTCTTATTATTTTGCTTAGACAGCACAGCAACCTTTCTGAAACCATGTTTTCTCACTAGCTTTTTCACAAGAAATTGATGAAAGGAATGGAGATTGCCAAACTGGAGACTCTGTCATCTGAAAGATGGATTTCCGGGCTCTGAAGACTTTAATACATTAGACTGCAACCTTTTGGAGTTGTGGCTGCTACATGTGTATGATTGGTCCCCTGTGCCCATTAATCTTGAACACCATAATTTCTCAGTGCTCAGACTGATAAAAAGAGTTCTCAAAAACAGAGGGGAGGCACAGAAATTCTGGGTCTATGTATTCACTGGGAATGTTCACTGCGTATCATCCAAACAGAATAACTGCATATCACACAAGCTGGTTTTAAAAGTTACATACAGTTTTAAGCTATGGGGGGGGGGGTGAGAGAGAGAGAGAGCAAGAGAGAGAGCACATCTTCCATTTTTATATTTCACTGTTTCCTTTTGAATGTGTGAGCAAAAATGTCCCCAAACTATCTACCTATTTATTCAGCTTTGGAAGTAAACCAGTTGTAGTTCTCAGCTTCCTAATTACCATATTCTGGCTTCTAAGTTCAAAGATAGTAGGATGGTGACTGATAAGCAGATGGTGCTGCTTAACTTTATGAACAATGATGCAAATTTGAATGCATGAAATTCCACATGAGGTTGCAATGCTCCTTTTACAGTGTAGGTCTACAACCACATTGTTGCATAATGAACAGTCTAGATTCCTTTTATGCACTGATACATGCCAACATTGATCAGAATGAGGCAACATATACCATATCTTTTCTTTTCTTTTCTTTTCTTTTCTTTTCTTTTCTTTTCTTTTCTTTTCTTTTCTTTTCTTTTCTTTTCTTTCCTTCCTTCCTTCCTTCCTTCCTTCCTTCCTTCCTTCCTTCCTTCGAAATAACAGTCAAAGACAGTGGTGACACTAGATCTGAAACCCTGAGAAGAAGGTGTCTTCCTGCTCACTATTTTGCCATTGAAATTCTTACAGCAAACTTCTCTTTGCTGTAGGAGTGAGCAGCACAAGGGAAGGGGGAGACAGGAGCAAAACACCATGTCCTGCAACTGTCCTGATTTGGCTGAGACAGTCTCAATTAATCCTGTGTCATCCCACTTTTCAGCTGCTTTTAAAATGTCCCAGTTTCTCTTCCTTCTTCTCACTTTCTCCGTTTATCCTCAGCTTGCTGCAAAATGAATTTAAAATGTAAAGTAGTTTGTACTTAATTCAGCACTGGGGAGAGGACAGACGAGGAGAGGAAAGCATCTTGTCCTTGCCTGAGAGGGAAAGCCCAGTCAAGACTTGCCACAAAATGAATTGGAAGGGAAAATGGTAAGCTGATATGTGTGTGAGAGAGAGAGAGAGGGAGAGAGAGAAAGAGACTGTGAATGATACAGTGAGAGATGGCTTGTTCTGAAAATGAGCAAGGCCATCATGCTGGCTACCAATACAAAAGCATCTCACACTGCAACATTTTATTGCAGATCCTGTTTGTTTCTCAAAAAAAAAAAAAATGCCCAGGAAAAAGACATCCCACAGCAAAGATGTTGTCTGTTCACAGGGCCTCAGGGTGAATTGAACAGAGGATTCATTCCGTCTGTCTTTCTGTTTGACCTCACCTAAAATTACTTAGGTCCTACCCAACACAATAGACTTTGAGAGTCTTCCAAAGGCCTTGGTATTTGTTGTATCAAGCAGGTGTCTCCTTTCTACCTCAAACCATTTTTCCCTTCCTAGGCCTCCCACAAGAGAAGTTTGGCAATACTGAATGAGGAGGGGCATCTCTCTCACACACACCCATGCCAGGACACAATCTCCAAGGCTATGAGCTACACTGCTAATAAATAGCTTTTCTGTATAGAGGCCCAACAAGCAACACAATGCTTGGCCTCTTTGCATTGCAACGCTAAAAGTTTTGTTTCCCAGCAGAGGCATGTTGGTGTTACCATCTGCTGTGCCCTGTTCATTATGCACTAAGTCACTGCGGTCAGCTCCCAGCAGAAAGTTAAGACAGAGGTAAACTAGTATTTGAAAACAAAGGGGGACTCTCTCCATCCTAATTAGCGGTAGGTTGAGAAGTGCAGCAGTGTGGGTCAAAGGTTAGTTCCCAGAAGGCTTTGCTCAGGATTCCAAAACACCCACTTAATTCAAGCAGCTTAGCACACAGAGTCAGACTAGAGCAATTATGCTGTTTGAATTTCCCTAAGGAGGGTTTTAACAATGCAACTCTTAGAAAAAGACTACTGCAGGAGCGCTTTTATTCTGCCACCTTGGAGCAGGAGTAGGTGGAATATAAGTTACTCCTTGCTCTAGAAGGGTTCCTTCTTTGTGCCTCCACATTAGGAGGCAGTATCAGACTCATAAAAAAATTAATTAGGGATATATATATATATATATTCCAGTAATAGCCTTTGAGCATTCCAGAATGCATCAGCTTTTCAAATGAATGTTAACCTTTTCTTTTTAAATGTTCAGTATCATCAGTCCAGGGTAATTTCTAGATATCTGGATTTTACCCAGGGTTATGGGATCATCTGTCTCAGCCTTAACATTCAGTTTGTCCTTAAACCCAACTGTACCTTTCCCAGGAAGAGATTTAATCATTCTTTTAATCTGAGTTATCATTTCCTTCTTCTTCACCCAAAAGAAATGAGGTCGCTATTTCAAATCATCACCTTATGTCACTGCAAAAACTTTAGGCCTGGTTGTAAAGTTAACTTCATCTTTTTCAAAAAGCAGCTTAGCAGTGATAGTATTCCTGGAAATTATTGGCTGTGAAGTCAGCTTTGTAGAATCCTAAACTCAATTTCTCATTAAATGCCTACCCACAAATCAGCAATAATGCAAGAGCTATACCACTTGCCTTGGAGCCTTACATATAGACTTCATGAGTCTGATTATCATGAGAGACCTAGGCCCCTTCCACGCAGCACAGTTACAGTGCTATGATTCCATTGTAACTGCCATGGTTCAATTTTATGGAATCCTGAGGTTTGTAGTATAAGTAGAGGCATTTCTAATTTTTACTAGAGAGCTTTAGTATGTGCCAAATTACAGGCCCTAGGATTCCACGTTGCCATTATAGTTCAAGTGGAATCATAGTGCTGTAAGTATATAGTGTGAAAGGTCCCCTGGTACCATGGTATGGATCACTAAGGCCATTTCCACACTACACTGTTATACTGCTATTATTTCACTTTCAACCTTCTGTGGAATTCTGGGGTTTGTAGTTTACTGAGGCCAAAGAGCTCTCTGGCTGAGAATTCTAAAGGCCCCTCCCTAAACTGCAAACCCCAGGATTCCATAGGATGTTGAAAGTGGAATAGTAGCACTATAACAGGCTAGTGTGGAAATGGCCTAAGAAAAGCATGTACAAATTCTGCTCTCCTTCCTTGGCAGTTCTAGTCTTTCTTCTTATTATTTTTTCTTTTTTCAGTTGTGGCGTCGTTATTGTAAAAGCAGTTCCAATAGTTCTATCTTAGCTGTTTCACAATGCTAGTGTTTTTAACATGAAAAGATGCAGGTTCTTCTTGGACAGTAAACATGGGGAATCGCTAACACAGATTGTACATGCACATTTGAAGAAAAGCCTGTGTGCATATGACCGTATGAGTGTAGACTTTTCCTGATGTGACAGGAATATAGGGCTGGCCCTGCTATCAGCCAGGGTAGTGAGTGGTGAACAGCATACACACCAACACCAGAAGTTCCCCACAGCTCTGGGACAGTCTTGCTGGATAGCCAGAATGTCGCCTTTCAGAGTTAACAGAGCCCCAAACTCCTGACTCTGAAAAGGAGTCCTCAGAGCCATATATTTCAGTTTGATCATCTGTGGGGAGAGCAGCACTAGCTAGTTCATGTGGCCAGCACTGCTATCCTCAGAGCTCACCTGACCTCTGCCTTGATTGCAGAGGAAGATATAGGATGGACATCAGAAGCAGTTATGATGGAGGCATGATGGGGTGCAGCTTTCTTTCCCTTCCCTAAAGCACCAGGAGACCTCAGGACATTGGGATCCCTGTTTTTTCAGTATTCCAAAGATACACATGCATGCACTCACACGCATCCTTACATGCTTATAGTTCTCTTGGTCAGTCCTCACCTAAAATATTATGTCCAGTTCTGGATACGACAATTCAAGAAGGATATTGGAAAAGCTGGAATGTGTCATACATACACAGGACATACACAGGGTGGTGTTGGACTTTTGCTTGCATATGGCACTAATGTGGTGCCAGCCATGGATTCATTTGGTGCCTGCCACCGTGATCCTATCCCTACTCCAAACACAGGCATACACACTACGTAACACACTGACCACTGAAAAAGCACATGGTGCTATATTCTGATATTACGAGAAGCCCACAAAATACCTGCTTTGGTAACAGTGAACCTCTGATGTCTTATATTTTGGAGTCCCCAAAGCCTGACGAGACTGTAACATGAATGTACTTATGTATGTTCTTTACTAGTTGAATAAATCCTTATGAAAGGACCTGAACGTATGAAAAAGCTGTCATAAATCTTTGCTTCTTTCATTTTCTCACATAGGAAGAAAGAATTTCAATAGTGTTCTCCTTGATACATGATATTATGAGAATTTCCATGTACTTCTTGATTACTTTTTTGCATTTTGTGGACTTTTGGTGAAAATCAGACTTCTACAAAAAGACTGTTTACTGTACTACATTTTTTTTTTGGTTAAACAAAAATATGGGTTTTTTTAAAAAAAATATTTTGAGCTATATGCAGTGGTTCTGCAGGATTTTTTTTTTCAAAGAAGCCCCAAAATAGAGAATGATCATTTCGGAGGTGAGTTGTTTCCTTTCTCATTAATCATGAAAAAAATAGCAGGTATTCTTTAGCTGCCTAATTACAAATCAAGGAACTCAGGTATTGCCTTCTGTTATCTTTCATGTATGAAAACAGGGATGACAGATTAGTGATCAAATCAGAGCCTTTTTATGCTATATTGTGTCTCCCACTCATTTAAAAGCCAGAAAAGAAAATACTCTTTTGGTTGAACATCTGCTAGAAAAATATATCAAATACAATAGGCCCTCCTAGTGTCACCAACAATTAAATATCCATCTTGATGATAGAAGACTATGGAATTGTTGCATAGTTTTTATTATCTCTTTCTGCCATCTTTCCTCTAAAGAATTCAAGAGAGTTCAGAAGGCCTTCGCACCTGTTTGATCCTTGCAGCATTCTTATGAGGTATATGAGGCATAAGGGAGTATCACTGGCAAGGTCACTCAGAGATGTTTGTGTAGGAATTTGATCTTCAGTTTCCATTAGTGGTGTACTCAGGTCAGGGCTCAGAGGGTCAAATAGCCAGGACCTTTTGATTAGCAAGGATAATAATGTCTTCCACAACAGTCTTCAGGCTTCCTTTTTTTGTTGCTACTTAGCAGCAGAGAAGAGGAGAGGGAAGGAAAGAAAAAGAAAAAGAGACAGGCCATTTCCGCACTAGCCTGTTATAACACTATGATTCCACTTTCAACATTCTAGGGAATCCTGGGGTTGCAATTTAGGGAGAGGCCTCAAAGACCCCTCCCAAAACTGAAAGCCCCAGGATTCCCTAGGATGTTGAAAGTGGAATCATAGCGCTGTAACAGGCTAGTGCGGAAATAGGCCAGGATGGAGGCAAAGACAGGGAGGAATTGAAGGTGAAGTAAGGGAAATAGAGTGCAGGAATGAAAAAAAGAAGGATGAGAGAAAGGAGAGGAAGAGACAAGGAAGAAAGTAGAAAGAGGGGGAGAAAAAAAGAATGGAAGGTAGCACAGAGAAAGAAAGGCAGTCTCTTGTGTATTTCCTCAGAAGGAATGTGGCCCTGTATAAAACATTTCTAAAAGATTACAATTTGTGGAACATGTTTCCTAGGCAGGTAAGCCTAAATGCACATTAAAGACCTTTTCATTCCAAGTGGCTTTTATGTAATACTTGTAGTTCTCTGCTTTAGAGTTCTGCTTCAGTGCTGATGTTGTAATGTCCTATTATGAGCTGTTTTAAAATTCTTATTCAAAGTGCTTCAGTGTGTTTCAAATGGATGCTGTGTCATTACTTTATAGTGCAATCCTTTATACATCTACTTGAAATTTGCATCTGCCCACTGAATTCCGTGGGACATACTCTCAGGTATGGGAATCAGGTTATTCTGCACAGATGAAACATTCATCCCACCTGGTATCACTTCAAATGCTACACTTTCTGGTGTGTGTGTGGGTTGCGTACCAGTCTTTGTACCGAACTGCTTATTTAATATGAATTTGTTGTTGTTATTGTTTAGTTTAAAAAAATGGTATCTTGGCTTTCCTTAAACGAAAAAAGAAAAAGAAATGGAAAGCAGTGCTAATAATAGTGATGTGAATTTTTTGTCGCTGACTGAGCTAGTTATAGTACTAAATTTTATAATTTTTAATGCATACATATGTATGCAATATATATATACATATATATGGGGGGAGCTTTTAATTGTGGGGCACCTTGACGGCCTCTGGTGGTCAAAATAAAAGCTATTTTTTAAACTCTTGTTACCCAAACTGCGGCGATCAATATTTATCATGCAAAGTTATGCAGGTCTACTCAAATGATATTAGATTTAATGTGACTGGCTCCCAAACATCCATCTCTTTATATCCCACCTTACTCCCAGGCTGGGACTCAAGGCAGCTTACAAAAGGGTAGAGAATACAATAAATGCATATAGCAGAAAACATACAAAATTAAAATGGTATTATATGACAACAGAAGTTAAATAAATTAATGTCTTACTTTAAGCCAGGTTGAGAACGGTACAGTACCATAAAAGCCCTTTTTTGTTAAAGTCACTTTCCAAAGGCTTCCTAGAAAAGGAAAATCTTAACCTATTACTGAAAGAAAAACAAAGAAGGAACTTTTCTAACTCCCCTATGGAATGAGTTCCAAAGTGTGGGAGCAGCCACAGAGAAGGCTTTCTCCCACATTCCCACCAACTGTGCCTGTGAAGGTCGTAGGACAGAAATAAGTGCTTCCCCTGCAGATCCCAAAGCTCAGGTAGGTTTGTATAGGAAGAAACAGTCCTTCAGATAGTCTGGACTTGAGCTGTGTAGGGTTTTATAGGTCAAAACCAGCTCTTGGAATTGAACCTGGAAACAGACCATCAGCCAGTGGAGCTGTTGCTACAAGGAAACTGTGTGCTCCTATACCCATCACACTTAGCAATCTGTCTGCGGCTCTTCTGACTAGATGGAGTTTCCGAACACTCTTCAAAGGCACCCCACATAAGGTGTATTGCAATAAACCAGTCAGTATGTAACTAAAGCATATGTTGCTGTGGCCACGTTAGATGTTCCAAGGAACTGGTGCAGCTGGCACACCTCCAGGTAATCAGGTATAATATTGCAATTTAAGTTACTTTAATTGCACCTCATGTTGGAGTGAGGGACAACTATGTTTCACTCAGTTTTACCTGATTTTAAGTAAAATTTTAGATCAAAGTATTTGCCAATCCATGGCTACCTGGACTTTGTGCAGCTATTTTTTTTTTTTTTACCATGAAGCTTTTTCTTCCCCTCAATGAGGTAACATGAAAAGGCTCCCCAGCAGCAGCAGCAATAAATCCTTTCCCTTCCCATTCAAGCAAAATCAGCACTCTTTTAGTCAGGTATGCTCTGACAAAGCAGGGTAAGCCTTGGTACTTGGATGAGAGATCACCAACAAATAGAAGGTACTATATAGCAATAGCATTTATTTCTATACCGCCTATCAACTAGTGTTATCTAAGCGGTTTACAATGTATTTTAGCTAATTGCCCCCAACAAGCTGGGTACTCATTTTACCGACCTGCAAAAGGATGGAAGGCTGAGTCAACCTTGGAGCCTGGCAGGATCGAACTCACAACCTTGTGGTTGCAGTACTGGCATTTAACCACTGCGCCACCAGGGCTCCTATAGGCCATATTTCAGAGGAAAGAACTAGCAAAACTACCTCTGACTATTCCTTGCCTTAAAAAACCCTATGAAATTCATGGGGTGGCCATAAATTGACAGGCAACTCGAGGGCGAACGGACACACACACACACACACACACACACACACGGTCTGAAAGTAAGGAGCATTTGAACAGACTGTGAGTTTGACCATATACATGCATACGAAGAGCTGGCAATCCTGATTATTAATGGGCTGAGAAATGCAGTCTCATCCTCACCTTTTCCTACTTATAGTTCCCTGTGGGAAACACCCTCTCACCTTCCGCAACCATTAAACTTTCATCAGTTCAGCTGGGTAAGATAAATCCTGCACATTGTGATTGCTGCTCTGTATGCTGAGCATAAAACAAAAGGAGAATCGACATGGAGGGGTCTTTTCTGATGGCTGTGCTTTTGACTGTGCCTTTTGTTGCCAGAGGAGGCTATGGATACTATAGCTGTATGTTAATGAATCAGTGTTGTCCCATTAACCCACAGTGCATGGGCTCGCCGATTTGCTGGGACTTTCTTTCTTTCTTTCTGAAACCTCTCCCTCGATCAATATTTGATGAGGGTAATTTCAAAGACTTGTTTAGTATGATCCCCACATAAGGAGTCCTTCAGAGTATTTATCACGTTGGAGGGATAATTACATTCAAATCCTGAGAGACTGTTGCTAGGTTACTGCCGCTTGCCATTCCTCTAGCTTTTGTGTATTCAGAGTTCTATCTTACCTCCCCCCTTCTTGCTCCTCCTCCTTCACTGAGATCTTTTCAATATTAGGATTAAAAGGGGGAGGGAACATGAGACTTGAGCCAAAAGACCCTCTTAATGAAGCATACAGGCCCATTATTGCCTCAGAAGAGCACAGTAGGCCATACTCTGGGCCTCCACCCACTAGGGCAGGAATCACATGCAAAGAAGATGAAGGGCTGTTGAATGATGCCGCTTGAGACAGATTATGGAAGTGAGATGGTGATAAAGAAGACATATTGCTTCAGCAGAAGGCTCTCGTGTAACTCCACAGCAGGAATAATAACAATGTCTTTCCTTTTCCCTTTCAAAATCATGAGTTCAAAGCATAGTGGTAGACCACTTTCAGATATCCCTTTAGAAGGGATAAGAGGTATCCTTTGCACTTTCAGGCATGCCTTGTACTTTCCAAACCGTATTGACTTTCCAGAAACAATCTAGGTCATCTGTGGCAGTTTAGAGAGTAATAAATATACAATCATATGTAGATGAGCATTATTCACATTGGTGCTGGAATCCTATTGATGACATGTGTTGATGGAACATGAGGAATGTGCCAATGTGTGTAATTTTGGGAATGTTGTGGAAGGAGGTACTCAATACCTCCTCATACAATACCTCTCTTTTTCTCTACTACATGAAAGGCAGCTTTCCAAGCCCTGGAACATGAGTTCCACAACCATTTAGTGGTCAGTGGATGGTGGGGAGAGGGTAGCATCTAGCTGCAGTTCCACAGCCTGAAGAAGAGAGTACTTGTTACCTTGCCAGATCTTCAAATGTTAGCTTCTGGATCTTCAAAATATGCTTGCATGTTCACTGAAAATTCAGGAGATTGACGGTTTTTATTGTTAATGTTGAATTTGATTGGTGAGAGCCAATGTAACATAATAGTTTGAGCACTGAATTATGACTCTGGAGACCAGAGTTCGATTCTCTGCTTGGCTATGGAAACCCACTGGGGTGACCTTGGGTGCATCACATATTCTCAGCCCCAGAAAACCCTGTTATAGGATTGCCTTAGGGTGTCCATAAGTTGGAAAAAAGCTTGAAGGCGTACAACAAGAACAATTTGTTTGGTGAGCCTGTGATAATGGGCTTTCCATTATCTAGGCATCACAGCTGAAGAGGGATAGTTCTCTTTCCAGGTAAACAAGGGATTAATGAAGTGTTGCATTTAGGTTACATTTATTGGGGGTCAACATCAGAGGAGGACACCCGAGATCACAAAAGTCAATTGCCCAATCAGCAAGACCAGATAGGTGAAAAGGTGAGAAGATTCAATCTGCTTTGGTCAAGAGGTTTTTAAAAGGCCTGAGAGACAATGAGACAGAGAGAAAGAGAAAGGACCATCAATGAGGGACACAGAGCCAGTGGTAAGATGGAGCATGCTAGGCCCAGCCTCTTGGTTCCTCTCTCTCTCCCTCATCATCCCAGCATCTAGATTACAATGTGAGTAGATAGGAATGTTCTTAGCTAGTCACATTAGGGGTTTTTGTTCTTTTAAAACTCTGGCTGAAATGACATAGAGTTGTCTGTAACTTTGTAACTACTAAGCAATGCCTAGAGGAAGTAGCCTCCATGAACAGTATATCTTTTTATCTTTATATTATCTGTTTTAGAATAGAACATCTTTCCTCAAAGAGCTCCTTGCTCACTCTTTTTCTCCGCATGTCTTTGCCAGTTACACAAACAGGTAGAATTCCACTCTTCCATAGAGGGTGGTGGAGGAAGGGGGCTCTAAGCTTAGAGATTCTCTTCCACCAGTGGCTTCCTACTGAGTCACAAGAAAGAAAGCTAAAATTAGTAAGTGGTGGTAGCAAGATTTCCAAGGGCAAGGGGGAGTTCCTATCTCCTACTCAAGGGCAGAAGTCAGCATCGAGTGGGAGAAATACCCACCCCCCAACTTTCCTTCACAGAACCACACAGAAAATCTCTGTTATTGGATAGCCATTTGAATAAAGTCTAATATAGTAAATGAACAGTTATAGTGCAATATATGTCTGTATAATCCTTCTCTCAAGATATGAACGATGTGTGTTTTTCCTTCAAAATAGTTACTTAAAATCAATGTCTTTGAAACAAATTCCTAAGAAATATGCTGTAACATCTAGCAAAGTGTAAAATCTGCTATGTATTATAATTTGCATATTAGTCTGAGAGGTGCAGCTAAGTACAGCTTTTATAGGAAATCACAAGAATTAAATTCCACACCCATCCCAATTGGAGTGGGGCTTTCCAACTGTCTGTTTTGTGCCAGACTTGTTCAATGCACTGAACACAATATTTGAATGGAAAAATTGCTCCAGTGAGAGCCTGGTGGGGCTATGAATGGCAGAAAAATCAGTTATGGTAAGTCTAGAGATTGACAGATGAGACGAATGCTGAACAGGCATAGGAGCTAGATTTCACAAAGGTTTCCTAAGTATCAAAAATGCTTACCTTTTCTTCAATCTGGTATGTACATTTGTTTGAGAGAAGGAACAAGTTTGGGGCAAAAGTGTTCACTCATTCAGAGTGAGAGCAGTGTTTTCTGTCTGCACTCTCAACTAGCTTTGTAATATTATCAAATGACTATTTTGACTTGTGATATGATATGGTACTATGATATTTATGACATCTACCAGGGGTGTGGCTACTGGAGAGATGCAAAATTAGAATACTAGTAATAAAAATCCCCACTCATTGCCTGTTTCCCCATTCTCTAGCATTGCAATAAATTAAAAAGGGATCTAGGAGTCTTGGTAGATCACAAGCTGAACATAAATCAGCAGTGTGATGCAGCAGCCAAGAAATCCAATGCGATTCTTGGTTGCATCAATAGGTGTATGGTGTCTAGATTGAGGGAGATAATGGTACCACTCTATTCTGCATTGATTAGACCTCATTTGGAATACTGTGTCCAGTTCTGGGCACCTCAATTCAAGAAGGATATTGACAAGCTGGAGCACGTCCAGAGGAGGGCAACCAAAATGGTGGAGGGTCTGGAAGCCATGCCCGATAAGGAGCGGCTTAGGGAGCTATGGATGTTTAGCCTGCATAAGAGAAGGTTAAAAGGGGACAAAGATTCCACCTGAACCTCAGGAAGAACTTCTTGATGGTCAGAGCTGTCCAGCAATGGAATATGCTGGCTCAGAGTGTAGTGGAGTCTCCTTCTTTGGAGGCTTTTAAGCAGAGGCTGGATGGCCATCTGTTGGGAGTGCTTTGATGGGTGTTCCTGCATAGCAAGGGGTTGGACTCAGTGGCCCCTGTGGTTTCTTCCAGCTGTAGGATTCTACGATTCTAAAAGTTCAAATGACCTTTTAGAAACAGAATTTAGGAATCCAAAGAAAAGGGGCAGGAAAAATTACCAAAAGAATGTGAATAAATACATGAGTCCTAGGTATGAACAATTTTCAGTGCCCCACTCCCTGTAACACTAGAAGTTTTGGGATTGAAGTAAAATTGAATTGGGGAGCAGAATTCTTGTTCAGAGGGGAGCAATGTCCCCCTTAACTACACTCCTGACATCCAATAATTGATGGGGAATCCATATTCAGAAAAAAAGAAGAAGCCTTTTTTAATGTTATCAAAATATCTGCCAAACATATACTGAAAAGAGATAAGTGAGGAGGTGAATGGAGATAAACACCTTTTTACAATCATCTAAGTTTTTGTTTCACATTTAGTGCCTTCATGACTTAAACTAGGGCCACTGATGTAACATTTTGCTCATCTAGACCACAACTTGTATCACTTCTTACATCTTGGCCTGCTTCTTCATTCTTTGTTACATTTCTCTGAATATCCCTGTGGTTAAGTTCAGAGGGATTTTCTCACAAAACATTTGATATATATGCACACAGTTTACCAAAGTTTGCTGGAGATGAGACTAAAGATCATTTAAAAGGGGATGAGAAGTGTGTGGACCTTCAGATATTTTTGGGCCTACAAATCCCATGATCTTTCATCATAGGCTATACTGGTTAGGGATGGTGGGAATTGTAGTCCAACATCTGAAGAGCCATATGTTCCCCACCCATCCCTTTCACAGGAAAAGACATCTTTGATTCATATTTGTGAGGTGCTGCAGCATGATAAATATGGTAAATTTGTTGTCATTCCCTGTCTAAATACCCTCATTTGTAGTAATACAAACAAAATGCTGCTCCAGTTACAAGCTGTCAAACAACATCTACTCCACATCACTGTTGTTCTTACTTTGACTTACCCCATTGAATACCTTGATGTCATGGGACTTTTAAAGAAGCAGTTTATTATGCATAAATTATCATGATCTATAATCTGAGCATCATGTGAAACTGACTGAACAAATAACCAGTGGAAAGCCTGGGTCAGAATTTTTCAGCCACTGTTCTCCAGAAATATTATTCTATGCATGAGATACAGAGAAGAACCAAGCTGCCTTTGTTCTCTTTCAGGTTCTAAATAATAAGACATACTGTACAATAGGGAGTGTTATCACTAATCCCCACAGTCAAGCTCAAAATGAGCTTACAAACTGTGCAGCAGTCACTGTGGGAAGAGCAATTATGCTAACAGCAACAACGAGAACAACAACAACAACAAGGAAAAAATCTCATGTCTGAACTCCCCAGGTTATATGGAGGGCGAACATGACTGCTATCAATTTGCAACAGCAAAGAAATCCACAGCACATTGGTCCGAGACAGATAGACACACAGCCTGCCTCTCTCTATAGACTGGGCTTGAAGAGGAAGAATTCATATTGACTCTATTAGTTTAGCTCCTAAATCAATCCTCCTGCTCCCAAACAATTTGATTACCTCACGTCCAGTTGGGACAGAACACTCATAGACATTCATTATGCGCATACATGTTGAGAACATTTTGGGTCGAGAGTTCAGCGAAAACCAAAAGAAAGTGTGGTTTATTGGCCGTGTAGGCAAAATGGGGGTTTGCTTTGGTTTGTTGCCTAGCCTGCTGATATCTGGGGGTTTGTGGCTTAGCTTCTAAGTAAAAACAGCCCAGTGGATGGGAAATAGGCTATTCTGTTACAGTAACTGGCATGTTTACATTGCATAAAACAGTCTTATAACAGATGGCTTACCATTTGCATTAGCATCCAGGTGAGTGAATCTTATAAAAATGTCAGTAGACATAACAACAGGTCAGGTTGTGTGTGCCTTTACATTACAGCAGCCTTCCTCAACCTAATGCCCTCTGGATGTTTGAACTACAATTCCCAGAATTCCATAGTGATTGGGGCTGATAAGGGTTCAAGTCAAAAGCATCTGGAAGGCTCCAGGTTGAGAAAGACTAGTATCGGACTTCTTTGCGTACGGTATATAAGAGCTCTAATCTGTATCTAATCCTGTTCCAAAGACCTGCAGCAGACAAATCAGTCTCTCAAGCTACAAGTTAAAAGAATTCAATTGGAAAAGTTCTATTGGATAGTTGAGCATACTCAACTATCTATAGATGTATTTGGGACCAAATTCTTAGAATATGGTTGTGCACACAGGAAAGGATTTGTCAGGATAGAGACCCAGAAAAGAATAATTGTCAGAACACAAATCAAACTTCCAAGAGTGGATTTGCCCCAAAAGCAAAGTTTGTATGCTAAACCCCACATTTTAAAATCTAGCCTAGCAAACTGAAGAAGCACTGAGCTGTAGTATGAGGAGCAGGGCCTCCGTGGCAAGTCTTTTACTTACATGGAGTCATGCAGATATAAACTATAAGGTGACCTAAGAGACAAGGTAAGCAGTTGCAGGCAGGGAAGGAAATTTTTTGCTTACTTTGCTATATTACTTTGTTACATGCAAGAGCAAAAAATATCACAAGGTTTCTTCACCCCATTGGGTGAAATATAAGAGGTTTTGTGCATTTTAAAACAGTTTTTCATATTTGCTGATCTTGAGGCAAAACTTTTGCAGAGGCTTTTTGTTTTGTTTTGTTTTTTGCACACACAAAAAAGATTTAATGGACACAAAAATGTTGTTTTCCACCAAACATATTGGCCTGAGTCCAACTGGCTTGTTCCAACTAGAGTAGACCCACTGAATCAGCTGTTGAATAAAGTATTAAAATCTAGGTAAATCTCATCAATACAGTGGGTAAGCTCTAACTGAGACTATCCATAGGATCTAGGCCATTGTAGAAAATGTGTACATTTCTGTAGAAAATAAAACGTTTGTGTGCAAAACCATTTTTTGTGTAAAAAATATTTTTGTACCCTTTTGTCAAACTTTCACCAAACTTCCCAAAATGTGAAAAATCTTGTAGCAGTTCCTGTTATTGATAGTGTATTGGAGTAACATGTAGGAATATAAATCCTCAGCTTTTTTGTTTTCACATGCAAGGATGAATCACTTCTATAGTCTTCTCCTCACTACAGGAGAAAGTGAATATTTTTGCACAGTATTTTTCCAAATACTCCAGTATTTGAGCATCGTGAAATGTTCTAGAGATATTTTTTTTTTTGCATGGAAATCTGCATGAGTTTTGTTAGAAAAGAATCATTTCTTTCTGCAGAAAGTGTTTTCTGCATAGAAACATTGTTTCCTATGCAGAAAATACATTTTCTGTCCAGAAAATATATACATTTGCATACCCCCCCCCCAAAAAAAGTGTTCCTTTTCACAGAGAAATACTTTGGAACCCTTCATGTTATTTAGGGGGAAAAAAACATGCTCAAAGAAAATTTGGAAAAATCTTGCTATTCTATTGTTCTTTCTGCCAGGACTTCCCAGCTTTTGGGAAACATTTTTCAAATAGATAATATATTTCTACCTCTTAGATAAGTGTGATACACTCTTTCAACAAGGATGAGAAAATTTTCCAATGTTCTTTACATCCTTAGTCCTGTGTAATGAAACTGGCTTACCACCAGCAAGAATAGGCCCAAAGGTGTTACAATCATAAAGAAAAGTAGAGAGATGGATTCTTTTTCTTGGTTATGCAGTTTAAAAGGGTTCTGGTTTGCTTCCAGCCATCATATGATGGATGCTGTTTATCATTTGAGAGAATGAGAACAGTACAAGACAAGAGCACAACCAATAATTCAATTTACAGCAGAGATTTTTCAGGACTTGATCTGACATTTAACTCCTCTGTTTGCAAAGCACTTATATTTCATTACTGCAGATTTGCAGATATAGACCTTCTTGCTGGGATAGGATGTGTTATAACCATTTCTGTTTTCTATACACCATTCTTCTTGATTATATAGCAAGAAGCAGTAACACACACATACACACTCACACACATACACATAAAGAGAAAGCAGTTTTCCCCATCAACAGCTGACACAACTTTGCATACTTTATTATTATTATTATTATTATTATTATTATTATTATTATTATTATTTAAACTGCTAAGTTTTTCTGTAGTGCTCTTAGCCTGTCTTTTTCTATCCTCCATCTGCAAATTATTTAGATTGTCACTTGTTAAGGTCTGAATAACAAACATAGTTAGATACCCTAGGGAAAGTGCTAGGCAACCTTTTGCCTTTTAGAATTTTTGAACTATAAATCTCATGAGCTACAGCCAGCATATCTAAGAGTCCAGAATGATGGAAATTGAACTCCAAAACATTTGGAAGCCACAGAGTTGCCCATTCCTGCCCTAAGGAGAGAAACAAGTTTTTTTTCCCTTTTTTCTGGAGTTTCCTTAAGTACATTAACAACTTTCAGATGAAAATATTGAGACCCCCTAGGCTGTGAAATGAGATCTCTTACAATGTGTACCTAGATGCCAATTTCTGAATGTTTATGAAAATGTAAAAAGTCTCTTCCTTTGTCCTTTGACAAGAAGAGCTGTTTATAATGGTGTCAGGAATCTTGTCTCATGCTATGCTATCTCTTGCATCAACTTTTTTTTAATGAAATTTACTATTCTATTATTATTATTATTATTATTATTATTATTATTATTATTATTAAAGTCTTGGGAGCCTATCATATGCAGCTTGAAAGAGGATGTCAGAACTGTGCCAAAATTACAGGTAACCATAACAAGAATAGGAATTAGTGTTGTCTGGGCCACAGTCACTGCTTTCAGGCACTGCTGGTGGCTTAACCTAGAAATGGAGCTGTGTCTAAATCAGAAACTGAAGCCAGAGCAGGAAGGTCTGTCCTTTTGATGGTACTTGTATTTATTTGTCATCAGATGTGTCACACTGTAACTCTGTCAAGAGGTCTTGGGCCATGTCTGCCCCAGACTGTTATAGTGCTATTCCACTTTCAACATCATATGAACTTCATGTGAACAGTCTCCATCCAGTGCTAGAAAAATAGCATCACCAGGGTCAGGGTTGTTTTTAATAGGATGTCATAACCTCTGTCTCAAATATAGGGCCTTTTAGCACTAGCCTGCTATAGTGCTATTATTCCACTTTCAACATCTTGTTGAATTCTGGGGTTTATAGTTTACTGAAGCCAAAGAGCTCTCTGGCTGACAACTCTAAATGCCTCTCCCTAAACTGCAAAACCCAGGATTCCACAGGATGTTGAAAGTGGAAAAATAGCACTGTAATAGTCTAGTGTGGAAATGACCTTGGAAAAAGTTAATGTGTGCTGAGTAATGCTCCTGACCATCCTCTGGGTTTGCCAGTAGCTTCAAACACAGAGGTAGCTATCAGCTCATCATCACTATTAGCAGCATTATATTCTTTTCTTCACATGATTGTATCCTTGTAAACATAATCACCTGGAAAAATACAGATATCTGAACCGTCCCTCCCTAGGTGTAGATCATTCTTCATTAAGGAGTATATGACAGGTTTCATACTCATATGACTAAGGGGTGCACCATCTTTTCAATCCCATGGACTACATCAGGGGTTGGCACACACATACACAGATGCATATGACCATGTACCTATGGTATGCACACATGGGGTGGGCTGGGAGCTTTAGCTGTGTCCTCCTAAATATGATTTTGTGCAAAATTACTGCAGAAGCAGTTTGGGGGTTGCTAAAAGAAAGGAGGGAGAAAGCCCTTTCCTATGAATCTCAACTGGCATTTTCTGCTGTCACAACATGTGTGCATTGCTATGCTGGCTGTTTCAGAATCAGTGGTGAAAGGAGGGCATAAGCCAGGGAAAATCAGTAGCACATAGTAGCACACAGGTTAAATGTTGTACCTGGACCACAAGTGAAACACCTCACTATAACATGATACATCTATAACATGATAACATGTCTGTGGCTTCTAAGAGGGCCCTCCAATGCACTCCATTGACTTCAGTTGGACTTACTCTCAGGTGAGATTGCAGCCTTTGTATTTGAAATGCAATACTAGAAGCAACTTCTGGTAGCCATAGCTGTCCCAGCAATAGAATATCTCTCCTCTCTGTCCTTGTGCCAACAATGTGAAGTCCATTTTTCTACCATCTGAATTGCATTGGTAAAGTAAATACATTATCATTTCAATGGGCTGATAATGACAGCCAGCCTCCTCGTCTATTATGTGCTTCCAGCAACAACATACTGAAGCGCCGAGCCATTGTTTTGACAGCATCATATATTTTATAACTCCATTTGGCTGAATAATGAGATTGCAAAGTATCAGAAAGGAGAAGGAATGGGAAGCACTGAGGAAGGAGCTATGAAGAGAGCTTGATCTGCACAGTGCTTGCTGGGGAGGCTGTGCCTCAAAACACCTTTAAGAGCAGCTTTGGAAAATGGTTCTGTGTGTCTATATTCCACATATATGGAGCCCCATGCACATAGACAAACAGGGCTCTTTATCACTCATATGCAATGAACTGTGGGATGCCTTGAGCCTGGAGAAGGTACACTTCTTCATCTTGGCAATTTTTTCTTAGATATGACCTGCTGTGTACATTAAGATAGTCGTAATGGTTATTAATACAGTTCCTAGTAAAGTGGTGTCCTGTTTTATAGCTGGCTTGTGAGTTCGCTGTGTTTAAGAAAACAGCACATCCACTTTTAACTAGGTTCTGGATACTTTTGTATCCTATTTACATTTTCATCCTCTGCAACCACACAGAACCCTCTGCCTTATGCTTTCTTCTCCAGGCATCCCACATTCATTATTTTAGAATGTGGAGTTTTGTCGAAGTTCTTTATAATTCAAAGTAGTCAATTGATTACCTTATTTGTCTAGTAACCTAGCACATGCTGTGAAGACACATGATATAACAGAGACTTAAAACTCTTGGAATTAAAACAGGTATTTCTCAAACTACAATACCTACCTTAAGGAGGTGAAGAAATTGACAGTACAAGATTAATATCAAGGTACCAGATCAAAGACAGATCAAAATCACAAAATGACAGAATCTAGTGGTCACCTGCAGTCCTCAGCTGAGACCATCCAAATTCATCATTCAGCTACAGCTACTTCTGGAGAATAAAACAGCCCTCTCACACGTTCTGGAAGGCAGGCCTTTTATAGATCTAAAGTAGCCTCCAAATCTTAAGCATCTACTCACTTACCACAGGATGAATAACATGCATGATAACACAGAAATAAATCCCTGCCACAAACCCAGATGCCAAAACTGTCCCTCCATCTACTCTGTGAGCAATATTACAGGGACCAATAACATCAATCATAACATTGGAGGTACATTTACCTGCTCTTACTCCATTGTGATATGTGTCATCCTATGCCAGCAATGTGTATCTACACTCTACACTGAACAAACAGAACAGTCTTTATGGAAGAGAAATAATGGACACAAACCTAACATTAAAAATGGCAATACCCCAAAACCAGTTGCAGAACATTTCAGCCTTCCTGGATGTACAGTAAAGGATTTACAAGTTGAGGTCCTTGAACCAGAAAATTACAAAGGAAGACTAGAAAGTGAAACAGCTTAATTGAATTATATTCACCAATTCCAATCAGTTAGCAGAAGTATGAAAAAAGACAGTGGCTTCTTGTTACACTCCACATATTAATAGAAGAATCCTCACTCCTGCACATATAATGAAAGGATTCTTCCCAAAGAAAGTTTTTTTAAAAAATTTTAAAACATTTATTTATTTTGAATCCTGGGAAACTGATTTTTGGTAAGCAGATTTATTGCTTTCACACATCAATACTAACTGACCACTGTAGAGATCTGAAAGACCTGTATCTGATAGACCTGTATGACCCCTTTGAAAATTTAACGCAAGAGTCATGATTTACATGTTTCTGGATCTTATTTCATTCTATCCCACTCCCACAACTGTATACATGTGCTTTATATCTGAGGCCTTAATATCACTCTATACTGCATCTGAAGAAATGAGTTTATATCCATGAAAGCTCATAATAAATTTTTTTAAAAAAAAACAGACTGCAGCATTTCTTCTTCTCCTCCCTCTCTCCCTCATTTTTATGCTAAAAAAGACTAACATGGCTACTTTTTTAAAAATAACATGATACTGCAACCTTGCAAGAGCTAAGCGGTGCTGAGGGTGGTCAATGCCGGGATGGGAACTGTAGGTAAATTTTATCATGAAAGAATGTGATAAATAGATTTAAATGTGCTTAGTTATATTCTACCCTCTGAGCCATCATTCAATAAATAAATTTATTTATAATAAATAACACTAAGGCCATTTCCACACGGGGTAGTAAAAATGGTGCAGTGCATCCTCCACGGAGGACGTCTATACCTTGAAGTGGACTGGGTCTGGACTACTTAGTGTAGATCCGCACCTCAGTCCGCTCTGGAATGACCCCAAGTGGTCCTCCAGTGTGCTTTTGAAAGACCTGATTTTTCCGGTCTTTCAAAAGCACGGAGGGCAGCACTGCGACCCTGCTCCCTTGTGTAGATTCGCAGGCTCGCACCAATGCAAGCCTGCAATCTGCCAAGGGCAGGCTCTAGGGTGGCAAGCTTCAGCGGTTGGTCGAGACCCACGACCAACTGGAAGCCACCATTTTGGACACTGGAGCAGAGCAGATCAACGACCACGCACTGCTCCGGAGCAGGCTGGACCGGACTGGGGAGCCAGAAGATCCGGTAAGTAGCGGCGCGGGGCAATTCCCTTGCCCCCCTGCGGAAATGACCTAAATTGAGCTATCACCGAACTTCACGAGCTCAAAATGTTGACAGTAGCTTGTTTCCATTCTAACAGTGCAATGCTGACTTCATTCTGAAAAAAGAACTTTGCCTTCCTATGTCCTGACAGAAATTTTAGGCTATTTTCTTCTAAGCTGTAGAACAAATGACACCACATGTATAGCAGGTGGAAACCTGGGTAATTATTAAATAAATAAATAAATAAATTCTTGCCTACATGCAAAGGATTGCTGTCTGTTCCACCAAAGTGCACAGCCCTGTCAAGGTCGAGAGCCTTTCAAGATTTGGCTCCGCTTTTGTGGAATGGTCTTCCTTTGGACCTTTAGCTGGAGAAAGATCTTACCCATTTTCATGAAGGGCTGAAGTCCTTCCTCTTTGATTCACTGGCTTAAACTGCTAAGTTGTTTTTAAGGTGGTGAGATAGGTAGCAACTGGTGGAATGTTGGGAACTTTATTCCATGTGCTGCTATAGTGTTTCGTTTATTATCCTTGTCCCTGACTGTATATGTTGATGGAAACAGCATCATAAATAGACAACTTCTTCTTCCCCTTTTTCCTTTTCTTCCTTTTCTTCCACTGATCTCAAGGAATGCAGCAGATATCAAATGTAGAAGTATATTTATTCTGAACTGGGCACTGTTCAGTTGCATATTCTTATATAATCCTTCAGGCAAAGAGCTTTCAGGGACACTACATCAGACAAGGAGAGGATGAATATACTGAATGAGAGAGTGAAAAGTATTTGCTGGAAGTCACATGGCAAACCTTGTTTTCCTTAGTCAAGTTTCATGACACACAGCAGAAGTCTGGTCTGTAATCCTCCCATCCCTTGATTATATAAAAATCACATCCTTAAGCATCCATGCTTTTATTAAAAAAAGGCTAGATTTAATATATCCTCTCTCAAATTATAGTTCACCTGAGTAGATAATTAAAAGACTATTAAAGAAGATACATTTTGATATGTAATTACACTGACTTCTGCAGTAGCAGGACTTCAAAAATGTTTGCAAAACAGCTCCCGCTTTTTAATTTTGGCAGTTCAGTAACTGCTGCTTGTCGCAGATATACACTATGACTCTTCTTTCCTAATAATATTGCCATTTCTCAGGAAACGTTGGCCAAAAGAGCAGAAAATATTATTTGGATTAATTTGCTAGAATAGAAACAGGACCTCTGGGACACCTATTGGATTTATAAGTCCCCTGCAGACCCACTGCACAAGTCAACACATATACCAAGGCTGGTAGTTCATTCACAAATGGCCTATGATGATGAAAAGCAAGGAAAAATCCAAAATCTATGGTCAGAATGCCAAGAGTGTTCCTTCCATGGCCTCCAAAGAGTCAAACAGCAAACCCTCTCATTTTTGGCTTTAACTCCTGCTTCAGTCACAGGTCTACTGCTCTATAGCTCATGTTGCAGTAGCAAAAGAACTTCACCCGCCCATGTGATTTGCTGTCTTACAGAGAAACTATAAAAGCAGGCAGTGTCCCCCAAAGAGCTGAGAATCTCACACTATGACAAGACAGAAGAGGAAGCAGGAACAGACAAAAGAGTAGGCTGGCCCAGTGGGAGGAAAGCTCCTTCCAAAGGTTTTCATTATCGGATGAAGATGGCTTCTGTACGCACAGCTAATAATAAAAGCTGCTTCTAAAAATACGTCTGTTTAAGTGCAGAAGGGCTGTGAGAGCTTTTCCCTCTCTGTTCTAGTCAGATGGCTGTCAGTTATGTTTTCCAAAAGAATTTTTCTTCTTTCCCATTCTTTGAAGGGCTTTCAGGGAAATGGAAGCAGTATAGATGCTTATAGGCTATTTTACAGCATGGTGTGGAAGAGTGACTTGTAACAACAGGCTTCCTGGAAAAACTGTGGAAGGGCCTGTCAAGCCATCACCAGTACCAGCAAAGTCCATTCTGAATGTGAATATTCACAATGCAGCCACCATTAGATAGCTACACTTACAGGACCCTCTTCAGTTTTCTTTCCTGCACAGCACTTAAGTCAGTAAAACATCACCTCCCACACAACCAGAACAATATATACCATAGGAATTAACTGCTCATTGAGAGGATAAACCTGGTGTGAACATTTGCAGTTGAAGACAAGTGCTGCTGTGTTCTTTCACATCATATTCTTCTTTCTATGTAAGTAGATAAGAAGGAGACCACTGACTCCATTTTATTGTATAAAATTGTGTTATTTCCCTGAAAACCAGGATATAGAGGTCCTCTTACGGCTTACCCAATAATCCAAGAACAGGCAAGAAAAGTGATCCATGGACCTGTGAAATTAATTCAAACTGAAAGAATATTTTTGGATAGACTTTCATTTTTCCCCCTTTCAAAATACAGCAATACTAGACTGAAGACTGTTAAAGTTAGTCTTGCTGAATACTAAGTCCAAGAGTAATTTGGAAGTCCATCCCTACCAGCATTTAAGAACATTATTACAAGAGGGGTTTTGATAAGCTCAGAAAGGTATTTTAAAAGTGCCATTTTAATGGCAATGCTATTCTCTGCTATTATGCATAGAAAATGCTTTAGCTCAGGGCAGTTTTTAATCTTAATTACCCACTTGAAGTAGTCTTCAGGAGTTTTTCTTTCTTCCACCAACATCAGATCAAAAAAGGGGCCACTGCTTAAGTCAAGCAAATGAAGCGCTATGGAGGAGATAGTGAAAATGCAAAAAACCATCACAGAAACATGCTTTGATACTTATATTTGCTGTGCTTGGCCCAAACAGGCATTCGATGTCCAGGCAAGAGAGAGGAAGAAAATGCGCAACAAAGCCAGCGGACTTCTTTTAAATTAAATCCATGGGGCGAGGGTGGTGGTGGTAGGAATGATGAGATCACTGTGAACATTTCTTCCGATTTTTTTTTTTAAAGTAGCATCTCTCTCTCTTCCTCCCTTCTTGTCAGTATGGCATCATTTTGTGTTACTGTACATCTTCCCTAAAGTGCCTAGAGACATCTTGTCAAGAATAGATGCTTTACATGTTGAAGCCATTTCAGGTTTTTGTTTTGCTTCTGCTTCTCCTGTTTAATGCCAAGAGGTACCTATAATACAGAGGACTCATTTGGTGTGCTGATCAAATATCATCCACCGCTGTGCCAGCCTCCAGCTCTGCAATGAGAGAGAAAGTAATTGGATCAAGGTGTTCCACCTGAGGCAAGCAAATAAGCCCCCTGGGCTTGCAGGCTTAGGAAACAGTTGTTGACTATGGGGGCAAAAAACAGCAGCAGGTCACCTGGGCATCCTTTCATTAAGATAGTAATTGAAAACTAGTCTACAACAATGGAGTCAGTACAACAATTGGCTCGTGCATAGTTCCAGAGTGGGATCTTCTGACTCCAAGGACAGGGTTAACACATTCCAAAGCTCTCCACTCATAAGCTCAAGAATGTCTTCTACCTAGTTTGCACATGGTGAAAGGGGGGTCAATATCAAATTGTGTGGGGATGGGTGGGAGGTAGATGCATGTTCCAGGATAAAATACAGAATGGGAGAAAATTTATCCGTTTGACTGATCAGACTCAGACCTCTGGGTCTCCGTCTTCTCCCATCCCCAAGTGGCATGATCATGCCAATGACTGGTGTCAATGACTGGTGAGTCCACCACCCTTCCACCGTGCACCCACACTTACCTTGCTTGCAGAGATCCTGGAAGCACAATGGCTGCACTTTCTGACCCAGAGCAGGTTGGGAAAGTACCTGGCTATGCTGCAGCAGAAAGAGGCATAGCCATTGCACTTCTTGGATCCTGCAGGCAGCTGGTGTGGAGGGGAGCACTCCATCACACTGCCCTCCCAGGAGAGCCACTGCCGCCATCATCACCAGATGCCACCAGGATGCAGGCAAGCTGTGGAAAGGGCCATAGTTTCCATGGTTGTGTCTGATGTGGTTTAGATTTAATTTAATAGCAAGTATATACATCATCCCCCCAAAAGAGAAAAAAAATCACCCTAAAAAAGAGGCAAATGTGAGGAATCATTGATTTGCATAAAATTTGTTATGTAAGGAAAGAGAATGGTCTGTGTGTGCTGTCCAGGTGCTAATTTTTCAATGTAGTTGTCGTTATGTACCTTGAAGTTGTTTTGAACTTATGCAAACCTAAGCCAAATTTCTCACAGGGTTTCCTGCAGTTGAGAGTAAATGACGTGCGCAAGGTCACCCAGTAGGTTTCCATGGCTGATCAGGAAATCGAACTCTAGTCTCCAGGGTCGTAGTCCAACATTCAGACAATTACATGATGCTAACTCTTTGTTAATGGGTAGCCTCAAAGCTGCAGCTCTCCTCTCTTTCAGCCATTTGTCTTAAAACTGAGGCCATTTCTGCACTTGAGTGTTATAGCGCTGTTATCCCACTTTCAACATCCTATGGAATCCTGGGGTTTGCAGTTTCGGGAGGGGCCATCCATAGGATTCCATAGGATGTTGAAAGTGGGATAACAGCGCTATAACACTCGAGTGCAGAAGTGGCCTGAATGTGGACCGCAGAACCCTTCAGACTGAGGACGGAACAGAAGCCAACTGTCAGATGTTCTCTGTAGAACGGGACTCCTGGCTACCCTATTGGTTAGGTGATGAGGAAGGAGTATCCATGATGTTGATATACTATACACAACAGACTGTTAGGTCATGAGATTCTTTTTCTTCCCTAATATTTAAACCAAATTTTTCTTTCAACTTTTGCTTGTTTGGTGTGATTTTCTTCATGGCTGCTGCTGCTTCTCTGGTCCTAGACTATTAACCTGTGGGGGATCAGACAATGTCTCTACACTCTCTACAATCAGACAATTGTCTCTACACTAATGCATGGAGTATGGGAAACAAGCAGGATGAACTTGAACTCCTAGTACATCAAAATAAATACGATTTGATAGGCATCACTGAGATCTGGTGGGATGAGTCTCATGATTGGAATATAGGAATAGAGGGGTGTAGCCTATTCTGTAAAAATAGACCAAACAAGAAAGGAGGAGGAGTAGCCTTGTATGTCAAGAATGTTTTCACCTGTGAAGAGATCATGACTTAAACCCAGAAAGCCAGGTCGAGAGTATCTGGGTAAGAATTAAGGGAGCAAGAAACAATAGGGATATTGTGGTGGGGGTTTGCTACAGACCTCCAACACAGACTGAGGAATTTGATTATGCCTTCCTCAACCAAATGACTACACATTCAAAAAGGAGAGATACAGTAATAATAGGAGATTTCAATTACCCAGATATATGTTGGCAGTCAAACTCTGCCAAGACAGCAAGGTCCAGGAAGTTTCTTGCTTGTCTTGCAGACAATTTCATGATCCAGAAGGTGGAAGAAGCAACAAGGGGATCAAATATTCTAGATCTGATCCTGACCAACAGGGATGACCTTGTTAATGAGGTAGAAGTGGTTGGATCTTTAGAGGGGAGTGACCATGCCCTATTGGAATTTGGCATTCAGTGGGAAGGAGAAGATAAGTATAGCCAGACACTCATATTAGATTTTAAAAAAGCAGACTTCTGTAAACTTAGGGAGCTGCTGGCTGGAATTCCGTGGTCAAGAATAGTGAAAGGGAAAGGAGTTCAAGAGGCATAGGAGTTCCTTAAAAGGGAGATACTGAAGGCACAGTCTAAAACTGTGCCAATAAGGAGGAAAAATGGAAAGCATCTGAAGAAACCAGAATGGTTGACTAAAGAACTCTCAACTGAGCTAAGTGTTAAGAGAAACATGTACAGGAAATGGAAGAAGGGAGAAACCACCAAAGAAGAATTTAAGCAAGTGGCCTGGAGATGCAGGGAGGAGGTCAGAAAGGCTAAAGCACAGAACGAACTTAGGCTGGCCAGAGACATTAAAAACAATAAAAAGGGCTTTTTAAAATATGTCTGCAGCAAAAGGAAAAAGAAGGAGACGATAGGGTTGCTGTGCAGAGAAGATGGCAAATTACTAACAAGGGGAAGAGAAAAGGCAGAACTACTTAACACCTTCTTTGCCTCAGTTTTTCCCCAGAAGGATACAAGCACTCAACCTGGCGGTTGGGGAGCAGGTGAGGAAGCAGAGGAAATGCGGCACAAAATAGGTAGAGAGGTGGTACAGGAATACTTGGCCACACTGGATGAATTCAAGTCTCCAGGGCCAGATGAATTGCATCCTAGGATATTAAAAGAGCTGGCAGAGGTCATTTCAGAACCGCTTGCTATAATCTTTGAGAAATCTTGGAGGACAGGAGAAGTTCCAGCAGACTGGAAGAGAGCAAATGTTGTCCCCATCTTCAAGAAGGGAAAAAAAGAGTACCCAAAAAATTATCGCCCAGTCAGCCTGACATCAGTACCCGGAAAGATCCTGGAGCAGATCATTAAGCAGTCAGTTTCTAATCACTTAGAAAGCAAGGCGGTAATCACAAGAAGTCAACATGGATTTCTCAAAAATAAGTCATGCCACACTAATCTTATCTCTTTTATGATAGAGTTACTAGCTTGATAGATGAAGGGAATGCTGTGGATGTAGCATATCTCGATTTCAGTAAGGCCTTTGACAAAGTTCCCCATGACATTCTTGCAAAGAAGCTAGTAAAATGCGGGCTGGACAGGACTACTGTTGGTTGGATTTGTAATTGGTTGACTAACCGAACCCAAAGAGTGATCACGAATGGCTGCTTTTCATCCTGGAGAGAAGTGACTAGTGGGGTCCCACAGGGTTCTGTCCTGGGCCCAGTGCTGTTCAATATTTTTATCACCGATTTGGATGAAGGAATAGAGGGCATGCTCATCAAATTTGCAGATGACACCAAATTGGGAGGGGTTGCTAATACGCCAGAGGACAGGGTCAAAATTCAAAATGACCTGGATAGATCAGAGAGCTGGGCCAAGGCTAACAAAATGAAATTCAACAGAGAGAAGTGTAAGGTCCTACACTTAGGTAGAAAAAATGGAATACAGAAATATAGGATGGGAGACACATGGCTGGATAGCAGTACATGTGAAAGGGATCTAGGAGTCTTAATAGACCACAAGCTGAACATGAGTCGGCAGTGTGATGCGGCAGCCAAGAAAGCCAATGCAATTCTCAGCTGCATCAATAGGAGTATGGTGTCTAGATCAAGGAAGGTACTGGTACCACTCTACTTGCTTTGGTTAGAAGTCATCTTGAATACTGTGTCCAGTTCTGGGCACCCCAATTCAAGAAGGACATGGTCAAGCTGCAGCAAGTCCAGAGGAGGGCAACCAAAATGGTGAGCGGCCTGGAAGCCATGCCCTATGAGGATAGACTTAGAGAGCTGGGTATGTTTAGTCTGCAGAAGAGAAGGTTAACAGGGGACATGATAGCCATGTTTAAATATATGAAGGGATGCCATGTAGAAGAGTGAGAGGGCTTGTTTTCTGCTGCTCCAGAGACCAGGACAAGGAGCAATGGATTCAAGCTGCAGGAAAGGAGATTACACCTGAACCTCAGGAAGAACTTCCTGATGATCAGGGCTGTCTGGCAGTGGAATACGCTGCCTCGGAGTGTAGTGGAGTCTCCTTCTTTGGAGGTTTTTAAGCAGAGGCTAGATGGCCATCTGTTGGGAGTGCTTTGAGGGTGTTCCTGCATGGCAGGGGGTTGGACTGGATGGCCCCTGTGGTCTCTTCCAACTCTACATTTCTATGATTCTATGATTTCTATGATTCTAATGAACAAAGTGATGTCAGAACACTTTGTGCCAATCAGATTTGACAAAACGGTGGAGTCACTGAGGACAAGTGAGAGCAATGTGAGCACAATTGCAAGAAGTGCTGAGGAATTTCAAAAGAAGGAGGAGTGTTCATGAAACTGTTAGTAGTTTCAGTTCAGCTTCTATGTATTCACACACAGATATACACATACATGCATTCATACAGTGTACACACATACTCACACCAACCAGGATTCTGTTGGTTACTTTCCACATTAAATCAATTGTTGAGTGGTAAGTCAGTACATAGGTAAATCCAACTGATTGAATGGATATTCTCTAGTCTGGGTAAAACAATAGGATTTAGGTCACAAGGTTCATTTTTCTCTCTCTCTTTGTTTCTTTCTTGAAAAAAAAAAGACCTTTTAATTACTGGTAAAACTCCTCAAATAATCCAGGTAGATGCTTCCCTTTTATGTAGATTGTCACATAACTTAGTCATTGGGCCACGTTGTTTTAATTACAGTGTAGCCAATAGTCCTGCTTTCTCTTCCCTGCCACACACCGTGATATGTTGAGACGAAAAATAGATTTTACTGTAAGTATTTAATCATGCCCAGAATCTGCTTGCTTCTTTTCATTATCATTATTCTGTAGAGCTGCCTGCTTGTTTGGCGTACGCAATGGAGCCAAACATCTGAGCAGAGAAAGGATTATGGGCAATTCTAGCTAAGCTTCCTCAAAGCTCACAGATGGTTTTCAGACTTTTTAATTCTCCAAGGGAACTGGCCTCTATCCACTGTTGAGAGTCCCCCTGGCATGAATGGCTTTTCTGAAAAGTTGAGCCATTAAGGAAGGAACACTTTGAGCAATGATGAAAGATGATTAAGATTTTCTTTAAGGTTTCCAATTTTTTTGCCAAACCATTCTTCATTAAGTGACTCATGGAAGAGAAGTGTCTGCTTTCTCAAAATGATCACTCTTCTTGGTGACCCTAGGTTAGGAATACCCATCCTGGCTGTAAACTGGGAAACAAAACTAATTTATAGAACTGTTGTTATGTACTGGTACATTGATAGTGTATGTGTGCAGTGGCTAGCTACTGTAATTAAGGAGCATTGACACCAGTGGCCATACTAAAGTTTGATTATAGAAACTCCATTAGAGATAGGAAAGCTGTCTAAGGGTACTAGGCTAAGTAAAGCTAAAACAGGAAGAGAACTTCTTACTTTCAGAGTAGTGAAAGAGCAGAAAGGAGATGAAAAGCCATATGGTGACATATACAGTAAGTCTAACTTAAACCCTTATGTGTCTTTTAATGGTTGCGTTTGAGAAGCGTTCACCTGTTTGTTGTGTTTCTCCACACAGAGCAATTTACTGACCAGGAGGGGGCATGGAACAGCCACGCAGCACCTTCCTATTTTCCTGTAACACAGTGACAAGACAATGTCATCCTGAGGGGACCTCTCAGAGGCTCCTACTAAGTCCTAGAGGATGATATTGTCCTCGTGTGTCCGACTATAGGATATCCAGACAGTGGCCCTTTCTGCACAAGGCGAGGGAATCGATCTGTGCAGTTACCTACCGCTTCTTCTGGGATCCAAAGCAACTCAGACTGTCCCTGAAGCCCTTCCGCAGGGCTCCTCCTTGGTCCACGGCGAATCGGAGCAGTGTGAGGTCTGTAGATCCGCACTGCTCCGGCTTCAAAAATGGCGGCTTCCAGCTTCCAAAATGGCAGCTCCGGCTTCCAAAATGGTGGCTTCCGGTTGGTCATGAGTCCCAACCAACCGCTGAAGCTCGTCACGCCTAAAGCCCGCCCTCCGCAGCTCGCAGGCTTGCATTGGTGCGAACCTGTGAATCTGCACAAGGCAGCAGGAATGCAATGGCGCATTCCAGGAAAATAAAGACCTATTTTTTCTGGTCTTTCACAAATACACTGGAGGACCACTTGGGGTTGTTTTGGAGCAGACTGAGGTGTGGATCTCCAGTAAGTAGTCTGCTCCTAGTCCGCTCCAAAGTGCAGACGACCTCCCTGCGAGGACGCACTGCCTCATTCTAATTGCCTGGTGCAGAAAGGGCCAGTGTGGGACTTTGCCCCACCCAGTCTTTAAATGGCCATGGGAGTGTGGGAAACAGGTGGGTTATGCATGCAGGGAGAGAGGAATGAAACAAGTTCTGCCTCATAGAATTTCACAATGTGCAGATGATGCAGGTTACAGTCCTGATTTCTTTCATGTTGTTTGAAGTGGGCACCTTTTTATAGTGGCATGATTTTTTTAGAAACTGTTTTACACAATCTGTTCTTTTTCAGTTGCTCAGCAGGAGAAGAAATATGTATACTGGGCAGAGCTGGATGTGAGGGTGGCTGTGACATCTGTCACCGGGGTTGTCTGTACACAGGACATGGCAACTTGACTCTCTGATTACTAAAAAAAAAAAAAGTATAGCTACATCTAAGGTTTCTAGTTAGATATGTTACCATTTCATAATTTCTCAATCCAGAAAATGCATCTTAGTTATTCATCAAAATAAATATGATGATACTCTCTCCCCAAATTCTTCTCCAGCCCAGATTTTAATTTGAGTTGGAAAAGCTTTCTTCCTTGCTCCTTATATGACTGATACTCTGGCAAACTGAATTTGTGCAGGTTGTATCATTGTATATGGGTGTGCATTATGCACAGATGGGAATGTTCATTGCAAAGTGATGTGCACACACATTTCTTTGTATATTTTGTTACACATTTGATTTCTTGGTTCCATTGCACAATGATGCTATTTTTAACATATAACTTGCAATTCATGTGGAAATCCACATGCAGTAATTTGCATTACACAGCTGCAGGGCAGGATCATGACCTGCGTTTCCCAGAGCTCCTGGAGCCTGGTTCATGCAATTTCTACTACCAAGAAGGAACAGAAGCAGCTCTTAGCAGTTTAGGAGATTAGAAAAAGAAAGAGACAAGAGCTCTATCATGCTCCTAGTGACATTCAGAGAACAATGCGGTTTGATTTGACTCATGATTAGGTTTAGAAATAATTGAACTGTTTTATATTGTTATACAAAAATGGCCTGGTTAGCAAATTCCAGTTATGATTGGAGACCAGAGGGGTTCACTCATCATAACTATTTCTGAGATTGCAGGCCAAGAACCACTGCTGGTCTTCAGTTTACCCTTGTAATGTGTGTATCATTCAGTTCTTTGTTGTTTGTTGACATTTAAAGGTCAACAGTATCACTGCTGATGTCTCTGCTGACGTAGGCCAAGATCCTACATGGTCACGCATAGTATAAGAGTTCTGCAGGTGGAATTCTACTACAACTCCTTTATCATCAACTCCAGTGCTCACCATTTTACTGAGATAGCCCTCCCACAGCCATTCTGTTGCTGGTGGATACAGGGGATAGTGAAGCATTTGGCTGGGTTCCCATAGCCAGACAGAGACTGAGGACATCTTCCACCAAGAATGACTATGGTTCTCCACAGCTTTCAACATTAGTCTGTGTGTGCCTACAGGAACACACCTGGATGGTTCTCTGATTTCTTCCACTCTCCACCAGCAATAGAATAGTCATGAGGGGCCATTGTGGTGACAAGTTGTGTTCTGGGTGGAGGGTTGGTTGTTGTGGAGGGAGGAATGGAATGCCAACCTTCTCAGTGACAAAATAAAAAAATGCACAAACTTAAGGTAGAATTATATTTGTATATGTAGGGTGTATTTCAGAGAAAGGAACTGTCAAAACCACTTCTGATTATTCCTTGCCTAAGAAAACCTTATGAAATTCATGGGGTCACCATAAGTCAACAGGTGACTTGAAGGTCCATACACACACACACACATGCACGTCATTAGCAGGGCGCCAGCTAATGTCTGTTCCATCTACCTATTCTGTTGCTTTTGGAAGCGTCTCATATTTTATTTGTTCTTATCATCTGGATATATTATACCCTACTTGATCTGCCAGCATCCTATTAATACCAGATTAGGTTAGTTTCTGCCCCCTCACTTTTACTTCCCCTCTTTCCTTAATGACAAGATTAGGCCTCCCATGAACAGATCAATGAGCCAACAATAAACAACTGACTTATATCTTCCATTGCAAAAAAATATATATTGAGAAAACCTTTTGTAATGTCATCCTATACATATTTGCTAAGAAGTAATGATTTCATAAATTAAAGTCAATGGGGCTTACTCCCACATAAGTAGACATGGGACTACAGCTTTAGGTATTCTCCAAGGCCTCTCCTTGCAGTTGCACATTGCAAGGTGTTGTCTGTTTGCATATTTCATAACTGTATAAAATAGAATAGCTATTATGGAAGTGACAACCAAAGTTTTTCTTTAAGGTAGCCAGAGCGGTGTTCATGCCATCAAAGTATAGCATTGATATGTAGGACACTGTTGGAACTAGAGCTGTAAAATAACAATACTATTCTGTTATACTTTTTTTTTTTTTAAATTTTTCACTTAGCAGTCATTTTAAATGCTGCAGGTAGCTCTTCCGAATTTTCCGAGTCTGAATCTGAATCCCTGGAAGGTTCTGGGAATCCACGAATCTCACGAATCTCGAATATTTCAAATCCTTTTCTTAAAAAGGGTTTAAAAAGCAAGGGAAAGAAGGATAATCTTGGGCAGGACACACTCTCTCAGCCTCAGCAAAAGCCTAGGCAAAGGCAAACCTCCCTCTGAAGAAATCTGGCCAGGACAATTGTCATAGTTTTGCATCAGGATCTCCCCAGATTGAAAACGACATGAAGGCTCTTTCTACACAGGCAGGAAAATGTGGATTAATCCCACATTTTCCTGCCTATGTAAACAGGGCCACTACAGTACAGAGATAATCCAGGTCAAAACTGGCTTTTTGTTGCATAGCTCCTTATGGCATCTTGGGGTTTGTAGTTTGATGATGCACCAGTACACTTGGTCAGAGAAGGCTGTGACACCTTGTAAAACTACAAAGCCCAGAATTATGTCTGAAAGAGCTTTGTAAGGGAGCTATGCAAACGAATCTTTCAGCTGTCCTTGAAATCTCAAGCCTGTACCTTCCAGTCAAGTGCTGAGCTTAAATATTAAATGTTCAATATTTTAGAATACAACCCCAGATGTAATTTCTGAAATTGTTAGCAAAGGTCATTATTACTCCAAGGGAAAAACCCACATCCTTGCCATCTCCATTTGTGTGTCTGGTCTCCCAGGTTTTCAGGTGTCCCACTCTCCAACAAACTATTTAGTTGGTGGATTTGAAAGATTCGATTTGCCTATTTTGGCACAGGGATTTGGATTCGCAGATCTGGATCCTTGCCCAGAATTTGAGGATTTAGTTGGCCCATCTCTAGCTTTATATGTTGCCTCTCAGCAGACAAAAATAAAGTAGAATATTTTCCTCTCTCTTACAACTCATCTATTTTAAACTGAAGGCACTTAGAGATCAATACCTGGAAAAAAATGTGGAGTATTTACATACTGTGGAGTTTTTGCTGGGGAGCAGTGCACAAGCCTCTATTTAGTTGCCGAAGTCTACTGTGTCCTCCAACATTTCTTTCATTTTTTAATGGGGGTCAGGATATTGATCCATTAAGCTTTCCAGAAAGCATACAACCAGTCTCTGAAGCCTCAACAAAGACCTGTGTAGGCTTTAGGCTGTTTCAGGGGTAATATATGGCACCATCACTGTTCACAGCAGTTTGCACAACATATGAAAAGTCCCAAGAAGTTTACAATCTCTAACTTAACACAGGAGAAACAGCAGAGGTAGATGAGGGCTGCAGAACCAGGAATCAAAAGAAAAGGAATATTGCTGTTCCAAGCTCTAAATGACTTGTGATGTCAATATTAAAGAGATTGCCTCTCCTTGTATACGCCTACTGATAGATGTTGGTGCTCCTTTTCATTTCAAGATAGGGAGCTGTACATTGTATGAAGAGGGTCTTATTGGCTATAGTTAGCAAGACCATTTCCACACTACAGTGTTATAGTGCTATTATTCCACTTTTAACATCCTATAGAATTCTGGGATTTGCAGTTTAAGGAGGGGCAGAGGCAGACAGTTCTTTGGCCTCAGTAAACTAAAAAACCCAGAATTCCACAGGATGCTGAAAGCGGAATAATAGCACTATAATAGCGTAGTGTGGAAATGGTAGTTAGAAAACATTACTACACTGGAATCCCAGAAGGCCCACTGCTGTTCTTCTCATGGCAATGAATTAATTTGCCACTCTCTTAATATTTAACATGATTAATTTAACATGATTAATTTCAAGATCTAATGTTCCGAGTTCTGATATTGCCCACCATCCTTCTAATATAGCTGGACTTCACTTATCTCTGACCGTGGTCCTTCTTCCTCCATCGGCTACAGCGATTCCCAGCTTCTGATTACTTAGCTGTTTTTATTTTGTCTGCTCATCCATCTGGTAATAATCATGTGCAGTCAGTTGTTTTGAAAGTTTAAACCAGGTGGGCACACTCTAGACTGCATTGCCTCATTTCTAGCTCTTCCAGATATTGGCAATATGCCTTGGTGGATGTCATTCCAGGTGATCAGAAATGATGTCACATCACTCCTGGTCACTTTTCAGTGGAAGGAGGTCTTTTCACTGCTTGGAGTGGGAGGCTGAAAGAGCACTGTTTATCTATAAGAGTTCTTTCAGCTGAAGAAAACTGGAGGGGTCCTGAGGCTTTAAAAGGTTGGTATGAGATTATGGACATTTCCGCAGCAGACTGTTATAGCGCTATTATACCACTTCCAACATCCTATGGAATCCGGGGGTTTGCAGTGCAAACTCTAGAATGTTGAAAGTGGTATAACAGCCCTATAAAAGTCTACTGCGGAAATGACCTATCTTTGCTCCCCTTGGGCTGCAATCAGCACCATTTCTGCTCATGATTTCCATAAGGAGATGTCTTGCCTTAGACTTCTCTTGATATTTGAGGTTCACTAGGGCAACTGGTACATCCATGAGCATTCGTTATTGCTCTGAGCTCTTTCCTTATTTTGGAAGTTCCACAGATATCCGTGGGTGAACACTTTTTTAATTCTTTGAAGGCAGATGCAGGACTTACTCATCTTTAAAACAATGTTTAAAATGTATTAATCATGGGGATAGCTTCCCATCTCATGATCATATGTTTTTGTGAAAATATACAGGTCACAATTTTACTACCTGTTAATACTCAGAAACCCAAATTCCTCCAGTGATTAATTTCTTACTGCAGGCCAAAACCTTGTCTAGTCCCCACCCTCTGCTTCTTCACTATTCACTGTTTAAGGAATTTAATGGGCTTTTGTTTTTCCTGGAAGCAAAAATTCATTTCAAAGAAGAGGTTCTAAGGACCTGTTATGTTGCCAACTGGAAAACCGAGATTTCCATCAAGTTATCACTGTGACAGTGATAGTTTGGGAAAAAAGATTTTATTCTAACATAAAGTCATTGTAACAGCCTGTGTAGTTCCAAGGCTTTTCTGAGGAAATAAACACTACCCAAGGGCAGGGTGGAAGGAGTTGAATTCAAAGTCCGTGGGCAAATCAGTAGGTAGAAGTGACATATGAGAAAATGCTGCAGGTCAGATTGTACAAAGAAAACTAGCGCTACAAGGTAGCATGTTATATTTTGTAAAGAGTAACCTCAAATCTGGTGTAGCAGTTGAAGGATATTATTTCAAAGTAATATTGTGAAAGCAAAGCCTAGGGATTTGGTGTGCAAATGTTTCATGCATTCTTAAAGTCACAGCTCCTCCCAAGTGGCTGTGGCCAAGAAACACGGTTCCACTAGTATGTGAAGCACAAACTGTGAAGTCTCTTGCATTGCTTTACTTTTCATGAAGTGACAGCTGCTAAGGCAAAAGGAGGGCTGGGTAAGGTGGAAAGAAAAAAGGCGAGATGTCAGGAAATTCTTTACCATCTTCATGGAAATCTTACTGAGGCCTTGCTCTCACTGAAGTGATAAATCTGTGTTTCGATTGAACTCTGGTGATGTCTCACACAGTGGAATGTTGGTCCACACCCATAATTTATTCACATACAAGATTAGGGGGCTCTTTCACATGACAGTTATAGCTGTATGCTTCCACTTTAACTCTCATGGAAATATCCTATGGAATTCTGGGATTTGCAGTTAAAGGAGGCATATCCCTCCTTAAACTGCAGATCATAAGATTCCATAAGATGGAACCCATGGTAGTTAAAGAAAAATCATACTGCTGTGTTTGTGCAGTGTGAAAAGACCCAGGGTCTCTGGGAGTAAAGCTGGGTTACAATTTTTCTTTTTCTTATCTACTTTCCTAGGTGGAAGTTGTTGGTTTTTTCTTCTTCATCATCTTTGTTTGTTTCTCTTCTTTTCCCATGAATGCTTTCATATGTGCTTTCTGACCTGTAACTTGATATAAGGCAGCCCACTGATAGGTTTATCATTTGAGAGTTAGGCCTCAGATTATATTTGGGTGTGTAATGGTAAGAAATGAACAGAGGGATGGAGGCTATCCTTCTTTCTCTTAGTTCTAGATGCCAACTTAATTATTGATTGGAGTTAGCCTGAGACAGGAAGCAGGTTTGGTTCATCTCAGTCCTGATGGAGTCTCTAAAGTCAGTGCTTTAATTTCTCCTCTCCACATTAACCAATGCGATATATGTCCCTGAGGAAAGTGAAGCATTTGGAACCACTGTTGGAGTAGGACCAAACCTGCAAGATAATGATGCTGTATTTCCACCTCTCATATTAAGAAACAAAAATGGCTGCTCCCCCATTTTTTTTTTAAATTACAACTAATGGGATCTGGTCATTTAATTGCTAAAATTCAGGTTCCTTAGCAGCAGCAGCAACAACAAAAACCACTTCCTGTTTTTCATTCTTGTCCCTTTCCTTATCTGGGCTGCAATCTAGCCTCCCCTCGGGGTAGCACAAATATTGACAAATGGAGATATGCTGCACCAATACAATGCAACCACTGTGTGGAATAGCAACATTATGACTGGGCACTGTTGTGCAGTACACAGTGTACAACCGCAACATGCAACATTTCTGTATGTACAGCTTTGCTTCTCATGCTATCTGTAGAATATGTCCACTGCACATGGTGAATAATTTGTCCTGGATGCTTAGCACAGCTTGTGAGCGAGTAGCTGTGGGTGTGACCTATGGTGATCCTATGAACTTTGTAGTGTTTCCTTAGACAAGGAATACTTAAGAGGTGGCTTTGCCAGTTCATTCTAGCACAACTTACTCATGTGTATGTTACTATCAGGATGCTGGCCTTTGTATGTCACTGCCTACAGCAAACAGGACTTACTCAGTCTTTATCTTGGAAATGTAATTTCATGCCAGTAATCAATGCTGCAATTCTGTGTATATTTGCCTAAGAATAGGTTGCCACTGAACTTCAGTAGAGTTATTATTCTAGGTAAACATGCATAGAATCAGACGTGCATATGTACATATATATGAACATATGCTTGTTTGTATATGTTTGTGTGTATGTGTGTTCACTGTGAAGTCTACATCTGAGGTGCATATGCTCATTATTTCTAAATACTCTTCAGTCATCTCTGATGTTCAAGCTATTTTAAGTAGATAGAAGTAAAGGCCATTTTTTAAAAAAAAAAAAATTAAAGATGAGAAAACACTTTCTTGAACTGTGCATGCACCCTTCACAAAGAAAAACAATTTGTACTGGCGTATCTTTATCCAAATGCAAAATATTGTGTAGGAAATGGTTAGCAGAGTGAAGCATTTTAATGTTCTTGTTCATACAAATTGGTAACTATTGTTAAGATACATAAGATCAGGTAAGTGCATACTTGTCCCTTTCTCTTTGGATAATATTCTTCAACCTCCAGTATTAGCTGTTTTTAAAAAGGCCAGGGTTATTTTCATAATTTTTATTGAGTGCAATTTTCTTTTTAGTACAATATTTTCTGAAAGTTACTATTACAAACTCTGACAATTTTGACACAATCAACAAGTTGAAAGGGAAAGAGAGGGAAATGTACAAGAGGATGCAATCCTTTACAGACATCTCATCAGCTATGTACAGGGCGGGGCCTCTTCTTCGCTGGGACAGTGCATGCGACTGCAGGAGGGCTCCTCCTTGCCCCTGCTCATCTGGACAGGGTATATCGTTGAAATGAGAGCCTGGCATCACCCCGAGGAGATCACAGCTCATCTGCAGGGCATGGCTACCTTGCCAGTGGAAAAGGAGGTGGGGGCTCTGGTGGTAAGCTTGACTGTCAGGACTAGCCTCTTTCCATGGCCTTCTGGCATCAACACTGGCATGAAGGTCCCTAAAATGAGAAAAGGTACAATACAGAAACAAAAAAACAAGCACAATTTCTATGCCAACTAGGGATGTAATTCTTTTCTAATTTTGTTCTCAGAGGAGGTAACCAGTAATTTTAACAATTTTCTTCCTCCTTCAAGAAAGTCTGGACTGTTTCTTGAACAGCAATCAGCCTGGAAACAGTCAGGACTGTTTCCTGAACTGCAAACTACTTCAAAAATTGCACAGTTTTCGAAAATTGTGCAATTTTTTAAGATAGTTTGCAGTTCAGGACTTCTTCACCTCAAAATTTGCATATTTTTTTTGGTGCAGAATAAAGCATTATCTGTCCAGAAAATATATTAATTTCTACGCTGACAATATTTTTTTAATGAATGGAAAACGTTATTTTCTGTGCAACCTCTCCCCACCCCCTAACCTCATGTGAATTATGTGCAAAATAAGGCCTGATCTATGAAGATTCCCTTCACTACAGGATCCATTACATCAGGTTTTCTTGATTCTTAAGGAAAACATTTTTCAATCTTTTTTTTAAAAAATATTGTCAATCATTCTTTCCACCTCTTATGCCATCACTATTTTAGTGACATTGTCTATACCATAAGTACAAGTATTTACTAAGAGTCGTGTACAACAAGGGCAGGAACCAATTAGTTATTAGTAGTCTTTTTTGTTTATTGTAGTTTTGATATTTGTAGTTTTGTTAAGTATTTCTTCCTTTTCCTCTTCTTCTTCTTTGTTTGTATTATAGCTACATCTGCAACATTTTGGCTTGAATCCTATTGGCTCATCGCAACTACTGGGGACTTACTGAATCAACTGTGGAATGGTGAATCACCACATAAATAAATAATGTTCATTCAGCAGGTTTGCTCTGGCTGGGATAAACAATAACATTTAAGCTTTTCGTTATTCATAATTTCACTTAATGGCAACTTAGATCATTAGGATCAATCAAATCATTTGGATAGAGCATATCAGAGTAAATCAATACTTCCAATACTCCTGCTGGAAAAGTAGGAGGGAAGAGCAGCATTTTGCTCTTTTGTCCTCATGTAAATGCTTTTTTTAAAAAACAAACAAACACACATTTCCTTCCCATTGCAAGTATTGGGTCTCCCCCTCTGAAACTCAGGTCTTGTTTCTTGGCCCAGATCAAAGAGATCTGATTGCTGGAACACTGGCCCACAGACTACAGGACTGTATCATAAAAAAGCTGTTAACTGCCTAGAAAGATGCCTTTCAAAGAAAAAGCCTACCTGTTAATTATTTTTAATGTAGTTGTAAAACCTGTGGATATCATGCAACATCTTGGAAGAAGCATGTCCCCTACTCTGACATACAGATGGGTTAAACTGCTTATCATGTTAAATAAAGAGTGTGCAACTCCACCTGCAGGAAAAAAGATTCCATCTGGATTTGGTCCCATGTTTGCTTCTGAGTAAACAGAAAACTCATACAGAACTGTGTGCTACCTTTTAATACAACATGTAGTTTAGCCCTAAGGCAATAGCTGGCTGAAACATACACATGCATAACTGTAAAGAAAGTATTTATTGTCCAGAACAAGTTTCTTTCATGTGCAAATTACGCAGATTGAACTGATTAATGAATCAGTTAAACACAGATGATTAATCAACTAGGATTTCTTTGTTCAGATGTCAGGTCTTAAAATGGCTATTAGAACAACATATTGTTCTTTTGTTCGGCTCAAAGTTGCAGGGGGACCTGGTATTCTTCCAACTTAGAAAGTTCCATGCTCCCTGAAGGACTAATACACCTGGAGGTGTTCACTATGCATATGTGGGTAAGAGACTGCTGAGGCTCTTTCACACTACTAAATTATAGTGCTGGTATTCCATTAACTGCCATGGTTTCACCCCATGGTATCCTGGGTTTTCCAACTGGATGAAGCACGGGAGTATTTTAGCTGAGAACTCTAAATGCCCCTCTCTCATCTGCCAATCCCAGGACTCCATAGCATGGTGCTTTGGCAGTTAATGTGGAATAATAATGCTGTTATTGTGTAGTGTGAATGGGCCTAAAGTGACCAGACATTTAGGCACTCTTCAGAACCTGGCACCCTTGAGTATTTGTTAATTGGCAAGACCCTCCATCTAGGCTCACCACATAGTACTTAACATACATATTAGTCCACCATTATGTATGAATACATATTTTAGTAGAATAACATGTATCATTGTTATTGTGTGCCTTTAAGTTATTTCCAGCCCTAGGGTGAATCCATCACAGGATGTTCTTGGCAAGATTGATTCAGAGGGACTCTGCCTTTGCCTTCCTCTGAGGCTGAGAGAGTATGACTTGCCCAGTGGGTTTCCATGACTAAGCAGGGATTCAGATCCTGGTGTCCACAGTTATAGTCCAATGCTCAAACCATTACACCACACTGACTCTCATAATATGTATAGAAACAAAGAAATATACACTCATGCACAGAACAAACCTTGGAATCTTGCTGTCTATGAATATTGGCTCTAATCTAGTCTATCTTTCATTCTGAATAGACAACATTAATGCTAATTCTTGTGAGGGTAGCGAAGTTATCAAGGACTCAAAAGCATCCCAGATTCAAATGATTTCAGACATCAGCTCTGCAGCAGCTTTTAATGTATACGCCTTCTTGACATCTCTTGCATTAGCTGGTAATCCTGTTACTGTATTAGATAGTACAGAGATTGTTGGTATCAAGCTCTGACTCCCTTTGTTAAAAAAAAAAAACAAGCATCCTTTTCTCTCAGTATGAATCCAGTCTCTCTGCTCAGTCTGTCACCCATTATATCTGAATCAAAGCAAATGGAGCTGTTGATGTTATCCTCACCTGCCCTCTATGGCTTCTTCATGATTGTGCTATTAAGGCAATCTGTAAAGGATAAGTAATATTGCAGCAGCAACATACCTGTCCCTTGGCCATATTGATTTTGTAATGCTTCATTCCTAGGAAATCTGGGAGGCAGATATTCCTTGTCATTATTTCTTTGTCCTTCATTCCCTTTTCTCTTTTGAAATACTATATTTTTGCTTGACTGCCCCTCCTCTTGTCTTGTACTAGGCCAAGGTAATTACCCCTGGCCTCCACTCTGTGCTAGAGATTAGCACTAGCTCTTGGATATGTTTGCTGAAATCTATGCCCCTAGGCAGTAGAGTTAATAACAGGAGATTTGACACTTCTATTGCCCTAATGCCAGCATGAGCCATAACTTTAATAAAACAGGGCTTGCTTAATGTTGCAGCAGTAATAACCCCTGTCCAAAGGTTGCCCTCTTCCCCTTTGCAATTCTCCCACAGATGGTTCAAACTGTCTGCATTTTACCCAAAACTCTGCATAGCCTTTATTTCTACCTACCACTCGATTCTAAACTCATAGTGGGGCTTAAGAGTAAATCATAAGATCAAATACTTTATGAAATGAAAATGTTAAGTTCACATGGGTTTTGAAACTCAAGTCACCAGAGGGCCTCCATTTCTGCATTAAATAGGTATGGGGGGGGGGGAATCACTTTGTCAAAAAAACAGTAACAAAAAAATGACACAGACAACAAAAAGTGATGCCAAGTTGCGGCAGACATGTCTAGGGAAGGAGAAGAATATCATTCAGTTTGTAATGTCATATGAATCTACCTAATTCATACTGAGGCAATTTCCACACTACACTGTTATAGTGCTATTATTCCACTTTCAACATCCTGTGGAATTCTGGGGTTTGTAGTTTAGAGAGGGACATTTAGAATTCTCAGCCAGAGAGCTCTTTGAGTTCAGTAAACTACAAACCCCAGAATTCCACAAGATGTTGAAAGTGGAATAATAGCACTATAACAGTGTAGTGTGGAAACGGCTTGAATCAATACAGAATCTATTGACTAATGTTGAATCAATCCTTTGGTAGTTCGCTGCATTTTTCCAAATTTTTCAGGTAGCTGTGCCTAAAAAACATACACTTTGATGAAGATAACACACAAAATGCATTAGATTGGGGGGAAATGCTTGAAGAACAGAATATGAGGCAAAAAGGTACACAAACTCAGGAGAAGTATGCAATGACATGTATACATATTTTATGCTGCTTCTTAAAAAAAATCCAAATGATGTGGAAACAGGACTGGAAAAAGAAAAAATCAAAATTTACAGATTCACCCATCCCTAGAAATATCATCGTATCTATTTGTAGTGAAAGCTAGTTAAGTATTCAGTCTGAAAAGAGCAGCCCAGGGAATGCCTATTACTTGTGCTGTAACAGAGAAGTGCAGCCCAGCAGCAAAATCCCATTATTTAGCCACATCAGGGGGGCAAGGAGGCTTTTAATATACAATTGCACCTTGGAAGCATTAAGCTTCCACATTAAATAGCAAAGCAGTTGACCGCTGTGTCCCCTTGCCTAGTTCCTGATAACTAGGGGCTGCCAGCACAATTTTACTGGGGGTTGTGTTCCACTATCCTAACTCACTGATGCTTTAAAATGTCACTGCTGTGTCTGACATTTCACTTCTGTTAAAATTCATCATCTTTTGGAACCAAATCATTTTTTCAAACCTAGGTAGTAATGAAACTTTTATTTAGTAATCTAGAATACACCACAGAGAAAAAAAGGGGGAAAGATGAGGGGAAGGGAGATTAGAAATCAGACAGATAAATGCAGAACAAAGAAACAGAAATGGAAATGGTTAGAAGTGAACGTGATTTTAGAGAGATGGTCTGTGTAAGGTCACAACACTATACAGTCATCCCTCCACATTCACTAAAGTCAGGGGCACAGGGCCCCTGTGAAAGTGGAAAAACCACGAATAACTTCTAGGCCCTCCTAAATCATATTTAACACACACACAAAAAAGTATGATCACCATATTCAAACCACCACAGATTCCTTTGAGGTATCAGAATTCCTTTACAAGGCAGAAATGGGTGGCTGGTGGGGCTTACTGCCACCTCCGCTGCTGCCCTACACCATATTTAGTAGGCATTTACAAGCCTCATTCGCAGTTTCTCCATCTCACTAGGTTTGCAGTCCCTATTAAAAATGGCATAGGGAGGCAGCAGAGCTGACAGCAAATAATCTGTGAATAATCAAATCTGCAAAAATGAAACCCTCAAATGTAGAGGGCTGGCTGTAATCCTAAACCTATTTAATGAATGAAACTTCAACCAAAATCAAAGTGATTCCCTGATTATGCTTAGGAGCAGGTTAGGCAGAAGGCACATGCAGGATCTAGAACAGAGATGAACAATATATGACCTGTAAGCTGCATGCATCCCCCAGAGCCTGTTTTGTATCCTAGGATCACAGGAGATAGAATACTTCCCCCACTGCAGTGGTTCACATATTCAAAACTATTCCTCATACAAAAGAACAGCATCCATTCTTTTGTGGTTTTCCCAATGCTTTGGGCTATCAGGATGAAAAATGGCCAGCATATGGCATTCCAAATTATGTGGAGTTCATCAGGTTGCTTCTCCCATAAGCACCAAAGAATGCTTATAGAAATATAACTGACATGGAGGATAAATCCTCCCTTAGTGATCTTCATATCCGGAACAAGAAACAGGTTTTTCCTTAACAATGCCCAACATTACAGGCTGTTTATTGTGCTCATAGAATGCAATGGGGATGAATGAAGAGTATTATTTTATTGATAATACAGTGTCATGAGCATGCATGGTGTCTTTCAAAGTAGAAAAAGACAGGTCTGTCCTACCACCATCTAAAATCTGATAAAGAGGAATATGATGAAAACAGAGTAAGGGCAAACACGTCAATAATGTGCATTTCTTTCTAATACACAGACTCTCACACTCTCTGCTCACCACTCAGAAAGACTCCAACAACTTCTATATAACCCAGTAAGTGGAGATGGGGGGGCATTAAAACAAATCTCTATCCTTGTGGCTTAAAAGGCCTAACATTCTACAGATCCAGGGCTGCCTGAGAGCTTCTTGCTGAGCAAATAATACCAGTCCCACACCTTTGCACACATTCATTTCCAGGCAAGATTTCACAATTTGCTTGGTTCTGTTCCACAAAGCAGCTGGCAAATTACAAGACAGCTAGCACGGAACCGTTTGAAGAATTTCCCCTAGTTCTAATCCTCCTTTTTCCTTAGACCTTCCTGCTTTACTGAAACTGGCAGAAGGGGAAGCATCCTGTCACCTAACAAATTCTAGCAGCCTCAAATAATTAATTCAGTAAAGTGTGGGATTAAGTTCAGTGTTAATCAAGAAATCTACAGTGTCGAAATAAACTAGAAGGAAAAAATCTAACAAATTAATAATTTAATGAGTTAATTAAAGATTTTCCCAAGCTCAAAGGTGAACATATTTGTTTTGAGAATAGGGAAAATAATGGGGTATTTGAATGCAGTACAAATGAAGGACAGATTGATTATATAGTTTAATAAGAGGAATGCAGGAGCTGGAGGGGAGAGGTTTAAAGAGGTATAGTGGAAAGTGGGAGAAAAAGAGACCAAAACTAAACCAGCCCCTATCTGCCTTTGTATATCTCTATAACACAAACTAAGGAGGTGATTTGTCTACATAAAACAGTAGAGGTTCTCAAGTTTCTAGGAAGCTCCTTTGTTGAAACCAATAGTACAAGCCAGCAACTTTATATCAACCTTGTATCAACCTCCGACCTGAAGCCTAGGCAACACTGGTTCTGGATGGACTACAATAAAGCTAATAGTGATAAAACAACGTTACTCAGATTTATTTGAGATTAAATGACCCAATAAAAGTACAAAATGTTGTTAACACATCATATAATATCTAGGCCATGTAGCATCCTCTGCTTCCAATCTGATGTAGCAGAAGTAGCTTTGCAGAATGGTGCACAGATGTTATGTTACCCAACTCCAGCTTCTTTGTTACAGAAAATTACAATTGCAGGGATGAAAAGAAAGTTAGTGTAGTTTGTCCTTGAAATTATGAAGGAATCCTAGTGGAAGATAGGTAAGCTCAGGGAGTGGGGGAAGGAGGAAGGGAGAACAGCCACTGTTTCCTTTAATTATTCACACAAACACTCCCCGGCTAGTTGCCCTAACAATGTCTTCTCTCTGGGGAATGCCAATTGTCAGCAGAGTGCAGTTTCACACTTAACAGGGAGGATAATTTGACAGTCACAATTAACTTAAATGGACCTTTGATTCTCTGAAAGGAAACCATTGCCTAGTTAAAAGTTGAAGCATACTGTTAGTGCTTGCTCCCCTGCCAGGTATATATGAGACAAAGCTCGCTAATTTTCAGAAGTACTTGCAAATGGATACAGAGCAAGAGGCATAAAGACACAAGTCAGACACAGGAATTGGAATCCTGTTGGTATACTACCCAAAGTAATTGCACTTCTTCCAGGGACAAGCAGTGATAGCGAGGGAAGACAGACAAAATCTGTCTCCAAATTGCCTGTTTCTCCAGTGCTTATTTTCTTCACAACTGCTGTGCCTGTTACCTTTTCCTGCTACTGCCTACACTCATGATTTTATTCCAGCATAGTTCACCAACAGGATTCTGGATATAGTAACTGCAGTATGGAACATCTTTCTTGGTGTGAGGCCAGGTTCCCTTCTGCTTTTGGTATTGCAGTTATTGAATAAAATTCCATATCTGACTCAATTGCATATCTGACTCAAGCCTCACAGTAGAACAGTGGTTCTCAACCTGTGGGTCCCCAGATGTTTGTGGACTTCAGCTCCCAGAAGCCCCAGCCACTATGGTCAATGCTCAGGGCTTCTGGGAGCTGAAGTCCAAAAACATCTGGGGACCCACAGGTTGAGAACCACTGCAGTAGAAAGTGAGCCAGACAGAATACATTCTAGAACATGAGGGAGAGTAGGTGGAACATTAAAGCAAAAAGAACAAGAAAAATGCAATACAAAATTAGTCTGCAGGGTCACAAAATGGCTTAAATCCAGTTGCTACTCCCAATTAGACCTACTGACTTAACAATTCAGCAATTGATTCAATGAGCCTACTCTAGCTAGGATTAACAGCTGAGATCAGGTCAATGTTATAAATCCTTCCCATGAAAAGTTAGGCTACACAAGCTCAGATGATCATGATCAGGATATAATAAATGTACTGGAGAAGGAAGAGGAAGATTGCAATGACAGGCCTTGCCTCTGCATCTCACATCAGAGTTTGGAATAGCTCTGTTTCTGCACTATGTCCTCCAGTATCCCCCAAATACCATAGTCATTCTGTTCAAGATAGGCGAGTGATACCAAAACAAACAAACAAACAAAAGTAAATTTGCCGCTTTGTATGACTGATGCCTTAATACACCGGGCATGCATACAAGGATGCTCTGCACTATCTGAGCTCTTGGAAAATTATGAATCCTAGATTGCACTTAAATCTTCTATATACCCAAGCTTCTATGCATACAAAACCAATGAAAATGTGGAATTCTATTAATTTTGTCCCCACTTTCTGTCTTCACGTAGTCACTTTATCCCTGATTGCAGCCATATGAACATGGCTCATGCAATACTACTCTAAAGCTCATCTGCAAAGTCTATCTCAGAGGACTCTTCACCACCACAAAAAGTTCATGGAGCAGCCTATAAAAAGGAACTGTTTCAACACAGTCCACCAACTGGATTCTGGCCACAGTAGTTGCAGTATGGAACATGTTAATCATTTTTATATATCATTAGAAATGTTCTGCGAAGGAATTTTTTTAGTTCTAATTGAAAACTTGGCCAGAATCTTTTTTTTTTTTTTTTTGTCCTTTGAGGATGCTGAGACTGACAGAAGAAGACAGCGTCCATGAGACAGTCAGGACTTGAATTCAGGTTTACTATATGAAATTCTAAGGCCATTTCCACATTGGTGTCACTATCCCATAATAGGGATGCACTGGCAGCAGTCCATGAGTCATTCCATTGCACTACACCATTGCAATCCCACTGCCAATGTGTCCCCACCCATCGTGATTGTGGGTTATCCCATTAATGGAGAAAATCCATTAATGGCCCATGATCATGCAACACTCCCGTTGCCAGTGGCTATGCCGAATGGGAGGAAGTGTGATCTATGTGCTTCCTTCCCCAGTGCAACACAGGAAAGAGGCCTGCTGCGCTGCAGAAGGAAGGAGTGAGTCACTTGTGCTCCCATCTGCAGGCAGGTAGCCAGGTGCAGAGAGGAAGATTGAGGACACACTCCCATCCTGTCAAAGATGCTGCCAGGATGACGCCAGGACAACAATAAGGAGTGAGATGTGAAAAAATGGCCTAAGTCTTAACTCTCTGGGACCATAGCAATGCTTTTTTTAAAAAAAAAAAAAAAGTGAACAAATCCCTTTCAGACTTGCTACTTCTTCTCAAAAATATCTCCCACTAGATGCTTTCCCTTCCAGCTCACTTCCAGTTCCATATTTGCAGTGGAGACAGAAGTCAGAGATGCTGTATTTGGGGGACAGGCAGACAGAGAAAAATTGCTGAGGAAAATAAAGGCATAGAGGTCAAGTGCTTACATGCATCTTGCTGTAATTCACAAATGCTTGCAAATAAGTACCAGCTGCTAGAGTTTGGAGAAATGTTGGGATGGAACACGTAATTCCACTCATTGGAATTCTTTGCCCACATTGTAGGATTTAAGGTTAACCTTTGCATCAGTCTACAGATTTGTATCTCACTAATCATCAGAGACCACTAGGCTTGTATTATCCTGGAGTTTGATTGCCTTCCCTAAACAAATCACATAAATCTTATGAAGCATTCTGTATGTACCGAACCAGGCACCCCTGCAGTTCGTTCCTTCAAACTGGTAGCTTAATGATTCAGACAATGATAAGGATTACTAAGGGAGCTAGCAGTGAATGAAGAATCCTTAAGCTTTGGTACAGCAACCAGATTTTCTCCTTCACCTCTCTACAATTTTCAATAAGTCAACAGCCACTCTAAATTTGATGAGTTCCTGATGCTTCAGTTTCCTTAATGTCTTGGAGATTTAACAGTAATCAACCACAGATATGACGAAAGGACCTGGCAAATTATTCTTGTTACATTTTACAAAATGTAACCTGCTCCATACATTCAAGATTTCTAAGAAACTGTAGTCTTTTCAGTGTATGTTTCATAGTCACTGAGCTCACTTTGACTTCATGATAATCTAAGTACAATGTAGTCATTTTCAGTAAAACTGGGAACCCTAAGGAGAGCAAGCCAGCGCTATAAAAAAAGTAGAGATTACACATATAAGTGAGAGGTTGATATTTTGAAGACTCAAAGTCTTTATATAGAGCAGCAAACAATATGGCCCTTAATAAACAATGTCTAAACATGAGAATAGTGGCGGAGCTTGGAGTGTATGGAAGGGGATAGGGAGGGAGTGGGGCTACAGCACGAGGAGTGCGGCCACTGTGTGGGGGGGCATGGCCAGGGCATGTGGGGGGGTGTGACGAGGGCACGCGGGGGCATGGCTATGGGCTGGGACACCACACAAACATTGCCACCCAGGGCAAACCACCCTCCTGCTCCCATCCCTACATGACTGCATGAGAAGACTGCAAGTTCAGACAGTGTGCAATATACAGAATGAAACAACCCTGTCGTAATGAACTTGCTTTCAGGGTTCAGGTGTATGCTTAGATTCTATTAAGCTCTGTGGAACTCAAACAGATTTAGATCTCTTTATGAGTAGGGACTGTGTTGATTCCCAGATGTTGTTTGAATTCCCAGCATTCCTCACCATTGGCTATTCTGGTTAGGGCAGCTGGGAATTCCATTTCAAGTACATCTGGACAGATTACCCTCTTAATAAATCTTTGTTCTTCCGTTCACCTTCTCTCTTAATAGATTGGCTCTATGCAATAACAGGATATACATACACTCTCATTCTCCACCGTTCTTTGCTGGTCACTGCCTCAGAACTTGTAGCGATGTCTATTCATGTTTCCTCTTTAAATAGATCTACAGAATAAGTAGATATGCTAAATCCTCCAAGGAAAGGAGCATCAACACCATCAGTAAAACACAGTCCAAATAGAAATAGTGGTGAGAAAACTAGCTAGTCAATGCTTTTGCATAGAAAAGATAGCAAGCAGAATGGGCAGGTTGCCTTGCTATAGTCTATCACCAGTTCCCAAACTCAGCACCTATGGGAGAGGAGGAAAAAGTCCATTACAGCATATAAACATATGAATCCACTGTGCTCTAACTGTATTTGGAAGATACCTTAAAAGCTTCTAATTTGATCTCCCCATTAATGTCAAAACTTGGGATCTCTTCACACATAATTAATTTTTTTACCCCACAAGGAAAAGATCAACAATAAAATATTTCCACAACCAACATTATGTTGTTTGAACTCCTCTCTAAAAAGTTACTGTCTTTTAATAACATTTGGAGAATACTATTATTCATTTGAGGATATGGGGATGGGGGTTGTACCAATTCCTCATCTTCCTGATAGTCTTTGGAAGGCACAATTTACATTTTAGATAAGATACTCTCCAGGCATCCTCCTTCCGCAACATAGCTCTTGGCATGGGCTGTATTTCATGCTGTCAGTTCCACTCATTGCTAATTAGCATGGAGAATTGCACCGATGTTAACCATCATTTTCATCCTTTCTCCCCACCTTCAAAACAAGGGTTCAGTTGCCTAATGAGACCCCTGAGGATAATCAGAAAGCCAAGGGGACAAATTCATTCATGGTGTAACCTAGCTAACTTCAGTACTATTATTCCCAGGGTGAAATGTTTCTGATGGAAGCAAAAAGTATGGGCACATTGTGCTCATGGGAGAAAAAACATTAAAATTGGGGTGAAGATTATATTGTAATGCCATAGAAGGGGCAATTTAACATAAGATCAACCTTTGAAGATGTAAGGTTTAGTATCTCTTTGTAGTTCTGCTACTAATTTGGTCACTGGACCTCTATTTGTAAATAAAATAATTTTCACATAGTCAAAACTGAGTTTCTGCACTTTACTGAAAACAGTATACTCAGCTTTAAAAAGCGTGCTGGTAGCGAGGGACTTATTTAAGATGATAATGAGGTGCCACCTAATTTCCAAATGATCTTCCCCTTCACACTTAAAGCTGAGATTCACAACCAGGCTACATGTTACACTCACCATATGAGGTATAATCAGGTTGCAGCTACTGAGAACTCTAGGGGCACCCTCTAGGCAGCCAATACTCATCAAAAGTTTGGAAGTGTTTGTCTTTAAGCTCGCTTTAAAGTTGAGGGAGAAATAAACACTCCTAGCCAACAGGTTCTTCTCATTATCTCATCCAATTATTTTCCTAACTATAAGAAGCAAGAAAAATTAATTGAGTGAGACACTGACAAGGAAACTATTGTTGGCCAACAGTCCCTCCTCCTCACTTAACTTAATGCCAAGGCAAACACCTCTGTAGTTTCCTCAGTTGCTGATTGTCTCTGATTGTCTAGAAGGCACCTTCAAGAATCTGCCTTCTTTTCACATGATCAGTTTATTATGTGGTCAACCTGCTAGGGATAGGTGATTGATAGTTTACTCTGCAAAGTTTATTGCTTTCCTTTTTTGAAGTGTTCTAGCAGATGGCTTGGACTGCTTATTATGTTAACCACCCCATCTCTACCTTTGCCCTCTCCTTTTAAAAGCTAATATGACTCTCCAGATTTTATATGGATAACCAATTAAGAGTTCTCACAGATGTGACTCACTGATATTACAGTGGACCTGCTGTCATACAGTGCAAAAGGGCCTTCCCAGTTAGACAAGTAAGTGCCAAAACTTGAACTTTAGTTTCTTAAAATGAGCACATTGTTACTGTTGTTGTTTTGTTGTCTGCCTTCAAGTCAGTTCCAACTTACAGAAACCCTATGTTGAAACTATCATGGACCTTTCTGAGGCTGAGAGCATTTGAGGTCATTCAATGAGTTTCCATGGCCAAGCTGGGAATCGAGCCCTGGTCTCCAGAGTCATAGTCCAACCTCAAATCACTACACCACGCTGGCATGTACAGGTTTTAAATGTGTTGACTTAAATCTTGAAAGGTCCAAGACAAGGATGAAGGAGAATATGTGACATACAACACATACAGCTAGAAGTTACTTTGTGGGGTAAAAGAAAGAGAAACAACAAAGAAGATTGAAGTGATGCCAAGAAAAGCTTGAAGGAGCTGATTCCTTACTCAGGTATCATTGATCTGAGGAATCTCCTTGCTTCTTTCCTCATTCTAATATTTTCACTGCTTCTTTCCTAAGAAACTTTCTTTCACCTGCTGAGTATAATATGCATTTAAATATGTCATGGTGTAGGGATAGGAACTTTTCTTTGTGGAGAGAGAGAGAGATAAATAAAAACAAGCTTTCTCTGTTAAGGTTCAAGGAGTTTTCTGTTGGTTTTTTGCTTCTTTTCAAAATAATTTGAAAGACTGCCAGTCTCTTATTGGAAACTTTCCATCTTGGCAACATCTTGTGAAAGAGAGCCCCCAAATCAGATTATGACATGCAAATTAATAACATTTATGCAGATCTCCTTCTTTTACTCACTCAGAGTTTTAAAGGGGAACCAGATGCAAAATGCCTGGTTGAAATGTACAAGTTAACCTCCGATCAGAAAAGCAAAGCCTTTAACATTTTACAAATTGGTATACTTCTTACCAAAACACACAAATAGACCCAGTGTGGGGAGCTGGTTCACATTAAGATTAATTCACTACAGTTTGGAAATGAATTCTAAACAGAGAACCCAAAGATTTGACAGCTTTCCAAGAGGACACATTGCAGTTAAAACTTATTAGGAACATTTACAGATCAAAGGGAAAACCTACCTTGCATTCTCAAATTGCAAATGGGTAGCTTGCAGTTGCAAATCAGCAGCAGTAATCATAGTAATTCGCCCAAAACCATAATGCATAAATGATGCTCTGTGTTCCCTGTCCTTGCCAGCTGGAAAACTCGTATAGCATCAAAATCAGCCACAGCCAGTTTTTCTGCCAGCTCATTGTATTATAAACATTGTTCCTACAATTGGTGGGAAGTCTGCTGGATTATACCTTGTGACTACGGGGGGGGGGAGCATGTTGCGCATCTGTCTATTGCTGGCAAAGTTTTCACAATGCTGTAAGAAATCTATTTGAACTTGCAAAAATAAAAGAATACTTTGGATAGAATTTTGAAATGCTAATTTGTCAGCCCTTTGCCTTTGCCTAACTTTGCTCATAATGAAACTAATGGGACTGTAACTTTTGCATTGTTCTCCCTTTCCTGTGCATTGGGGAAAAAAGTGCAGCATTCTTCAAGATCAACTTCTTTCAAAAGGAAAGAAGCAAAAGATTGCCGAGATGCCACGGTTCACTTTCTTGATTCATATTCATCGGGTATAAAGGAAACATCAGTTATTACAGCCACTGCTCTGAGTTCCAAAGAACCACTCCTGAGCACTCTGGTCTGTGATCTGCTTCCAGCTCCATGAGTCCTAGCTCTCAATTATGCCTATCTAGATCTATACCTATTGGTCTTAGAGCCCAAGGAGGAAAACGTGATACTCACAGGATATTCCTGGCAGACTATGCTTAACTATAACACTGCCCTAAGCCTGCCCATAGTATGACCTTTTGTCAGGTAATTCTAAATCAGGGTCTTATAACACACAGAGAGACAAAGTGGTACAGCAGTTTGAGTGCTGTACTAAGACTCCAGAAGACCAGGGTTCAAATCCCTGCTTGGCTATGGAAACTCACTGGGCAAATCACTTTCACTCAGCAAAAGTAAAAGTCAGTGGCAAACCTCCTCTGAACAAATTTTGCCATGAATACCCCATGATAGGTTTGTTTTAGGGTTGCTGTAAGTCAGAAATGACTTGAAGTCACACAACAACAACAACAACTTACAGCACCCATTCCTTGAGATCATCATCTATACTTCTTCAGTTATGAAAGACATGGTTAACATTTCTCTCCAACACCACACACCACTCTTTCTTTACAATTGCTTCTATATTTCTGTATTTTCTAATGTGTCCATCTAGTAAGGATGGAATTCTGTCACTCTTGATTTTTTAAATTTCAGAGAGATGCAACAGCCAGGAATGCTTACTATCAGCTTTAGTTGTTACACCAGCTACACTTCTTTCTAGGGCTGGAGGACTTAAAGATGGTAGCACATGGACTGGTAACCTCAAGGCTGGACTTTTGCAATGTACTGTACATTGGGCTACTTCTGTACCAAGTTCAGAAACTTCAATTGGTTCAAAGAATTGGTTATTACCTTTAAAGCTCTACATGATTTGGGTTACCTATAGGATTGTCTCCTCCCACATAATCCACCCTGCACACTCAGGTCCTCTGGGGAACACTTACTTCAACCCCTCAGGACTAGATTGGCAATGTTCACCCAGAGGACTTTTTCTTCAGCTGCCCCAGACTGTGGAATGAGATTTGACACCTGAACACTCTGCCCAAATTTAAAACAGCATTAAAGACAAGTCTCTTCTGCCAGGCCTATCCAGATTATTTTAAATTGTGAATTTTAACTATGAATTTTAAATATCTGACTGGTTTAAACAGGTATTTGTTCTTTAAACTGAGATGCATTTTAACTGTTGTTTTTTAACTGTTCTCTTTTATTGTTGTTCCCTAACAACCTTGATCTGTGGAGAGGGATGTGTAAAAGAGGAGGAGGAGGAGGAGGAGGAGGAGGAGGAGGAGGAGGAGGAGGAGGAGGAGGAGGAGGAGGAGGAGGAGGAGGAGGAGGAGGGAGGGAGGGAGGGAGGGAGGGAGGGAGGGAGAAGAAAGAAAGAAAGAAAGAAAGAAAGAAAGAAAGAAAGAAAGAAAGAAAGAAAGAAAGAAAGAAAGAAAGAAAGAAAGAAGCTACCCTAGCATGTGTAAGCCACTTAAATCATAGCATCGCAATGACTATGGAATGCCAAAGACATCTAATTAGGAATAAATGACAATTTGTAACAAGAAAGGATAATATATTTTTAAATTAAAAATCATAAAATGAACATCTCTACAAATGTTATGGGTTGTAGCTGCCCCAGCTGTTAAATGCTTTTAAAAATAAAATGAAAAATGTTGTGTCAACAATGACAGATGTGGCTGCTAACACTGAGCATGGTCACCACTACCACCATTACCTGAAGTTTTTAAAATCCTTGGGGAGGGCTTTCTCTTGGTCCCACCATCATCACAGACCTGTTTGGCAAGGATACAGGAAAGAGCCTTCTTAGTGGCTGCTTCCAGATTGCAGAGTTCTCCCCCATGAGAAGCGACATTGGTCCCTCTCCCTGTTCTCTTTCTTCAGGCAGGCAAAGACCTTTTTTATTTACTTAGGCTTCGGGGTGTTAACTGTGTGGTTCATAAGGTCTTTTAATTGAGATGTATAGGGCCTCTTAAAACTTTTTTTCCATAAATATGATTGTCTAGAGGTTTTTTTTAATCTTCTCTATTTCCCATTGGTTAGTGTATCTTGTTTTAACTCATATTGTGAGCCACCTTGGGTCCCCTCTTTAAAGAATAGGAAGGAAGGAAGGAAGGAAGGAAGGAAGGAAGGAAGGAAGGAAGGAAGGAAGGAAGGAAGGAAGGACAGACAGACAGACAGACAGACAGACAGGCTAATCTCTGGACAATCAATTAGAGAGTCTCCTCCAGAACTTTAAAGGTGAGGTTCAGCCTAACTGCACCACTGGCTTTGTTGAATTTTAGAAAAGATATTAAGCTGCTGCGGTATCATGTAGTGGTTTTGTGAAGGTGGAGTGAGGAAAGGAGCCAGTGAAAAGGCAGAAGCTTAAAGGAAATCAGCGTTACCTAAAAGCAAAATTCTACATGTAAGACATAGAAAGAAAACTGCAGTGCATTCAAAGGAGAGTGACTAGGGTTGTCAGGTGATCTGGAAACTAAATCCAATGAGGAATGTTTGAAAGAAGTGGCTAGTTTTTCTAGAACAAAAGAAGGTTAATGAGCAGCATGACAGCAGCCATCAAATAACTGAAGAGTTGTCATGCAGGAGATAGATAACACTTGTCTTATGTTGAGGGCAGGCAGAACTGGAATGAGTGGATGGAAATTGCAACGCAAAAAAATTTGGTTGGAAAAACTTCCTCAATGATAGGGCAGTGCTTGATGATGTAAGAGACGCCCCTGAAAAGAGAATTGCACAGAATATTAACATATTTTCTTAGCCTCAGTGAGAAAACTCATGGTATGAGGGGTTTTGCAGATTCTTCAATTCTTTTTCACATTTGGGACATTTTTGCAAAAAAAAATGTACTTGGCACAAAATATAAAGGCTTTGCGCGCACACACACACACACACACACACACACATGTTTTCTCTCTCTCTCTGGCCATTTTCACACGGGGTTTTTAACACGGGGCAGAGCGTCGTCCAGGGAGGACGTCTGCACCTGGGAGCGGACTGGGTCCGACCTACTTAACGTAGATCTGCACCTCAGCCCACTCCAGAATGACCCCAAGTGGTCGTCCAGCGTGCTTTTGAAAGACCGCTAAAACAGGTCTTTCAAAAGCACGGAGCGCACCGCTGTGAGCCTGCTCCCTTATGCAGATCTCCCGGGGGTGGGCTTTAGGCTGGCGAGCTTCAGTGGTTGGTCAAGACTCTCGACCAACCGGAAGCCGCCATTTTCATCCCCGGAGCAGTGCAGAGTGGCGGCCATGCACTGCTCCAGAGAAGCGTGGACCGGACCAGGGAGCCCAAAAGTCCGGTGAGTAGTGTCACAGGGCGATTCCCTCACCCCGTGCAGAAATGGCCTCTCTCTCTTCCTCTCTCTGTCTGTCTCTCTCTCTCTCTCTATATATATATATATATGTTGCATTTGTGCACAGCACAATCACCTACATTCTACACTGGCTACTTAGTTATGAATGTATAACCAAGTAATGTCTTTTAGCCCAACCCCTCAAGCCCGCCTTAACAGCCAGCAACCATGTTAAGCAAAGGAGATCTGTTCAGTGGCCGATTGGAGCGCACTTCCAGCCGACTCCCATCTGTTAGCAAGGCTGCATTAGAAGCAGGACCCCTATCACAACTCCTCATTGCAGCCCTGCTTGTAGGCAGGAGGCAGCTAGAAACTGCATTCTCTTAGAACGCTGACTGTCAACTGAACAGACTTCCTTCTTTCAGTGTGATTGCTGGATGTTCAGTTGGGCTTGGGGGTATTTATGATCGCGGCAATAATACCAGAATCATGACTATGTAGTCTTATGGAATGCAGAGTAATTACAGATCCATAACTCTAGGTTATGAATCCATAATACAGAATGCCAGCCAATGTTTTCCCTGTATTTTTTTTCCTGTATTTAAACTACAGTTTATATTTTTTGCCAAAAAAGAAAAAAAATCCACAAAGTGCCAAAAAAAAAATCATGACAAGATATATGATTTCACCAGTAAGCAGAAAGGAATTTCTTAAGAAATTTGGGGTCGTTTTGTGTAAGAACAAAATAAATGAAGATTTACATCTCCACTTTGGAAGCAGTCCAGTAGAGTCAACCATAGAATTGCACTGGAGCACATAGAGATTATGAGAGAAAACATATTTTTTCCATGGGTAAGATTTTTTAAATAGATAAATAAATAAACAAACAAACCCACAAATAATCAAACCAGTGAGTGCTGGATCTGTGAAGTGGAGGGCTGCTGTATATGCTCTTTCACTATGGAAAAAAAAGTCTTTCCAGAAAGTAAAAAAGGTGGGAGTGCATAAAAATACATGGGTACTCTCTGCATTTATATTCATGTGTTACCCTATGGCTTGTTGAAGTCTTCTTGTCATCATCCAGGGATTTACACTTATGGGAACGACCCAACAAAGGACACAGTGAGCAAATATCTACTCTGGACAAAGCACTCAGTTCACAAATGAGGAATCCCTTAGCATGTGTGAAGAGCTGGATCCCTCCCTCTGTCTACACAAGAAGAATGGAATGATCCAAAATATCCACAACACAGTTTTTTTGTGTCATCGAAGCCTAGCTGCACAACTCATTGCAGGAAATAATCCCATCATGATCCAAAAGCAATCATAAACTACTACACAATATCCAGGTCACGAAGGAGCCTAATCCTTTGTATATCTAAGATTGACCTATCAGTTAAAGCTGTTACTCTAGAGATGCAATATAAGAGCACGCACACAAAAAAAGGTAGGGGAGGACAATTAAATACAGTCCAAGACTGCTGTTGCCTACAAAGAAGGATCCTGGAGAGCGTGAAAACACAAAAGAGGAAAGAAAAGGGTTTCTCTTTTTTGAAATTGGCACATTAAATCCAGGGAAAGCTGACAGGCTGAGGAATAATGGCCCGAGTTTACTCTTATTTAAAAACCGACTGCCTGCTGCTTGCGCTGCGATCACCACTCAGGCTTTCAGCACCATTTCAAATTAAATATACATAAGTGCTTTCAAAGAGCTGTTAATTTGAAGGTCATTAAAGAGCATAAAATATATTTCCTTTATTTATAAAGAGGCGCATAATAATGCTATGCATATGGACTCCTCTCCCAGTTCCTGCAGCATTTATTATCTCCGATATGAAAGCGATTGACTTCCCTAGGCTACCAGCAATGCACTCTGTCATCCTATTTGAATTACTGTTATCAGGAAACAGCCTCCTTTGTAACCTTTCCATCGCTTGCTTGCTCGGCCTTTCTGGGACTGCAGTGAACAAAGATAAATACAGAAAAACAGAAAACACTGGCATAGCTTGCATGTTTGCTAGTGGGTTCTGAAGGAGGGAGAAGGCCTACAACTGAGGGGCTTGCTTGTCACCCAAAGGTTGAAACAAAGGCATTAGGTGCTCCAGCCCTTAACACCATTGTGTGTATGTCAGTCAGTGCCCCAGTACACTACTCTGCCTTGAACAAAGTACCTAACCTGCCAGGTGTGCCCCTCAGATTCTTGAGCTGCAACGATGGCTTTGTGCAGCTCCACTGAATCATAAACAGCCATTTAATAAACACCGCACCATCTGTCCATATCTGTAAGGGGTGTGTTAGCACCTTTCCTGGCAATTCAGAGCAGGTTGTACTCCTACTTGTACAGAGGTCTCAGCCCTACAAAACCTGTGACCCACAACCTCGCTCCCACCCCAATTTCTACCATGCAGCCCCTTCAAGGCCCCCTCCCTCCCAGCCTCTCTGTCACTCTTTTTGCTCTGCTTTTGCCAGAACCGTCTGTTTTATGAGATAAATTACCTGGTATTACAGCTTGTCAGTATTCTCACAGCATATCCACTGCATGGGAGGAGGGCTGGCCAAGATTGGGGTGGGTGGAGGAGAGAAGAGTAGGATGGGAATTTGCTGTTGCCATAGAAATGTAGAAATGAAGCTGACAATTGAAAACCATTTCATAGATTTAAAGACATGACTGAGAACAAGGCAGAACAAGACAGATTCAGTCAAAGGAAATAAAGAGAAAGGTGAGATTGGCAAATAGATAAATTGATAAACACCAAGCAGAAAAAGATCCAGCCAGAGAAATGGCTTTCTGTGGGAGCCAAGGAGAAGAATGAAATGCCATTGTGCTCCTTAATCAAGGAACAGAGATGGCAAGACAGTACTGTGACCATAACAATGTTTTATCTTAGGAAACCTGGGGACTAGAAATGGAGAGCAGCTGTCACATCTCTGTAATTTTCATTGAGGTCAATAAGAACCTAAAGAGCCCTGCTGGCTCAGACCAAAGACTCTTTGAGTCCAGCATTCTGTTCCCACAGTGGCCAACCAGGGGCCTAGCAATAATATCCTCCTGCTTATGCGCTGTAGTAGCAAGTATGGAGAGACATACTGGAAGAAATAGTCAGCTTTTGTGACTAACAAACACTGGTGCAAATGATTAACAATAGCAGGGATTGCCTATCATCTGGAAATGTACTTTTACACATTTTACATACACAATCATATTTCTGGGGCAGCTTACAGAAATAATCAAACTATTAATAGAAAACAACAGCAACAAGAATGTTTATCACCTCCTGGTCAGTCAGCCACAATCAAGCCAAGTATTATTGTGATCTTACTGCAGCCCAGTCAGACATTTCAGCAAAAACAATAGTGTTGATCAGGCTACCAGAGCAACAAGGGACACAGAAGTTGGAAGAAGGCTGCAAATAGTGAGAGAGATTAACTGTTTGATATCCCCATCCCATCACCTTGCATGTGTTTTCGATGGGTAATTTCCTTTAATTCCCCCTTTCTCCCTGACTTTGTTATTTATGACAATTCAATACCTATATGCAGTTACTGGTGTTTGAACAATCAACAAATGTTTCTTCCTTTAAATAATTTATGATTAAGCAAAATAATATTTTTGGTATTCCATATTTTCTCCTTGTTGCTCTTTGCCATCATGTGGCCTTATGCTTACGCTGAACCTATAAATGAGAGACCGCCAAGTGACTCTGTTATGAACAGCCCTGATTAAGTCATGCAAACTTGGGGCCTTGATTGACTCAATCCATCTATGATGTGGTCCTTCTCCTTTCCTACTATCTTCTACTTTACCTAGCATTATAGTCCACTTCTTCATGGAGATCAGCAGAACTTCTGTGCAACTTCTGCATAATTAAAGGCCTATTCTTCTTTACTCATTTGTTGCATAGTTGCTGCTGGGTGATTATTTATTTGTACTCTGCTGTAGTTATAGACCACTTAATGGAAAAAGAAACACAAAACAAACTCTGCCACTGTAAAAAATAAATAATGTAAGAAGAATGTCTGGAAATGTTACAAGAAACAGAAAGAAATTATAAGAATAGCAAAATTGTATTTGGAAATAACTTTTTAGAAATTCAGGTTTGTGATCTATATCATTATGAACTGATATTGTCCTCCTGAGATACATTCTTATAGCCCAGGGAGGGCTTCACATGAGCCATTGCATATATCAGATGTAGACAGCAAGAGAGAGATCAAAGCCCTTTCTGAGCCACTGTGGAAATACCTATGGCTCATTCTTCTCTTTTTCTTTCTATATCAGAAAGGGAGGAAAGATGTCACATGGCGGTATGGACAGTGGATGCTGCAGAAGAAATTATGACTCTGAAAAATGCACATTTCTCCTAATCTTGCAGACCCGTACTTCTACCAGTGCCTGATCTATGCCATCCCTAGAACTGGTACAGATCAGTTTTCTCCCATTGGTTTCAACGGGAACAAATTTGTTAAAGCAGATTTTGAAAATCGAAACAGATGCAGAGAAAGGAAAACAGTGAAATCAGTGCTTCTCTCTCATTTCTTCCCATGCTGACATCAGCCCAGCAGGACTTTTGATATCTCAGAGGCTTTGATGTTGGAGTTCCCTAAGAGCAAGATTTAGACTGCTCTATATGCCCATATTGGGAAGTGGTTGGGAAATTATGCTTTCCAAAGTGTACGAAGAGCTGAATTCTGTATACAATGGTAGAAACATGCAATCAGCTTACTATAGGGTAAAAGCCTAAACCATCAGATATCTTCTGATGATCAAGTGCTGCCAAAAAAAGGCTGAATCTACACAAGGCTAATATATTTCACAGATAATACCAAGTAGGCCTTTAGAACTATGACCCAATATTGCCTTCTCTGTTAAATTAGCAGCAGTGTTCCCAAGTAGAATTTCTTATTTATAGCCTGAGTCATTGTCTTCCCGCCTTTAATACTTTTGGATATACCCTAATAAAAGCAAAAGTCATGTGAAACAAGCACAAAAGCTCCTTCAGTTCACCTTGCATGAATATCAATAGACTGGTACAGGAATTAATATGCAGAATACGCCTTTTCTATGCATGCTGTATTTGGTTTGACAACATACTTGAATACAGATTTTTGTGCTCAATACTCCAAAAGGGATTCATGTCTGGCTATCAGACAGGACAAAGAACATCCCCTTGTGTTGTTAAACAAGGGACATTTTTTTTTCTTGGCTGGTCTGGGAAGCTCTGCGAGAAAAGAAAAAAACATCATTCTTCTGCATCTTGTTAGCATCTACTTCTAACCTGTACTACAGGCAACTTTCCTAGCACAATCACATGCCACTGTTATAAAATACACTTTGCATCCTCTCTTTTTTGGTGGTAATTTCCAAGAGTTTAGTTGGCAGACCATCTCTCTTTTATTCTACTGCTCTCCACAATCATCCTTCTACACCATATATTTTCACTGTGTGACAACACAGACAAAGGAAAGAAGTCACCCAGTTCAGCCTTCTTCCATAAGTTGTTACCATTCATTCATTAACTTTCCACAGATTAATTCAGATTTGTCAGAGCTATAGGATTCTTACCAGTCAGAGGCCTCCAGAGCAAATTCCTCCTGGTGATTTAAGCGAGTGAGCCAACCCATACACTAAGAAGGAAACAGATCTTGCTCTCAGCAGTCATTTCTGTAATCCTGTGTACTACATGTGATTCACAGGCCCCTCTGAGAACCTTCCCCACGTGTATTACCATATTGGCTATCCACTCACTGAAGTCTCTCGAAGCAACATTACCTGCATCATGTTTTGCCCCCAAAAGGGGCTTTAGAAAACCAGAAGTGATATTTCTACTGCTTCTAGTTTTGTTTGGGTGGGGGTTGAGGAGACTGGGACAGTCCAGCCAGGGACCCTTGTAGGCAAATACTGGTCTCCAGACCTCTGGAGTTTGTTTATCCCTGGTGCAAGGAATAAAAACAACTCAGTCGTAGAAAATATCACTTGCATATAAATAATTCCAATCACATAGGGCCGCACATTATGCAAGTACTGCCAGTCAAAGTAGAAGGTACTAAACTCAATGGAGCAAAAGTTCATTTACGAGTCTAACAAGTAAAAATCCTTCCTAACCCCAAATATGGTGATCAGTCAATTTGTGGATTTGATTCAGTGCCAATTAGTGAATATCTCTACTACAACTGTCACTGTGCACAAGGTTTATTCCACCAATCGCTGTATCTGGATTTCCCTGAAGGCCCAGAAGAAGGGGACACAACCAGCAGCATCAGAGTTGGATAATCCCAACCTGGCTGCTTCATTTTGGAAACATCAAAATGAAAATAAAAGTCAACTTCCATAACATTACTCAGTTCTTAGCTTGAAATAAACAAGATTTTTAGCATCCATATGAGGATGGAGTGGCTGCAATGATAGCAGCTGCCAGGCTTTGATGCTGAAAAAGAGGCTGTGCAATTCCCAGATGTAAGACAAGATATCAAGTGGAAAGAGATGCTTAGAGAGGATGACACATCTTTTTACATACCTACAGTTAGAATATATGCACCCACAGCCAGATACATCCTCACAAAGAAACTACAGTTTCAAATATATGTAATGAACATAGGGGAGATAAAGGTAACACACTTTCCAGTTTGACTAGTGAGAGAGATATTTTTTCATGTTTGCTTCTGTGATGCTTACAGGTTTTGTGCAGACATCATGAGCTGGAACACACATCTTCTGGGAGCTTTGTCTGCATAAAAGGATTTTGTATAATCTTGTCTAGGTAAAAGGATTTTGCACTCCAATAGGCGATGGTTCTCCAACATTTCTCCTACATGTGTTGATGATTAGTGTGCAGAAGAAGGGATGTCTGTGTGATCACACTCACGCATGCATGCAAAGCTCTCAGAGAATGGCATTCACCTGTGAGGAAAATGGGTACAAGAGCTCCTGAACTACTCTAAGAGGAAATAAACTCATACAGGCACCACTAGCGATGGTATGTGTCTTATCTTATCATGGGATTGCAACTATTTTTATAACTCAGGTACATCACACAAGGGCATAAGTCAACACATTGGCTGTATGGATAATGAAGCCACTTGGGCCTAGCTGTCTAGTAAAGTAGTAGAATCATCTCTCTCTGAGGTAAAAACATTTTTTAGATAGGCATTGGTAAGGGATGATTTTAGTTTAGGAGGGCTTGCTTCAAGATAGAAAGTGTAACCACACTATATAATTATAGCAGTTTGATAGCACTTGAACTATTGAGACTATCTTATGGAATGCTGGGTTTTGTAGTTTGGTGAAGGATGCTTAGCATTCCCCACTAGAGAGTTCTATTCTGTTGCTTTGAACTACAGTATTAGAGCTCTCTGGCAGAGAATTCTATATATCTCTCCAAATTACAAATCTCAGGACTCCACTAGAGGGAGGCATGGCAGTCAAAGTGGTACCAAACTGCTGCAATTGTGAGTGGAGGCTGAAGAATTCCAGGAGCAGCAGTCCAATAATGTAACTTTTCCAAACTATGGGATTGATGTATATGACCTACTAAATCTCTTCTTGTTGGAAAGCTAGCAGCATTTCCAGATTTGCTTTGGAAGGATGAGCTACGTGCACCTACTTTTTGTGCTGCTGGTGTGAAGTGCAAGCTGACAGCTGGTTATGTCCCTTTGATGGTGGCAGCGTACAATTAGAACACATATAGTCTAGTTAAAAGCCTCACTGAGGGATGATTCATTTGCATAAACTCTCCACATATTCCATTAAGAGAAGGTACTTACTCATCTTCCTTAAAACACTCAGATGTAAATAAAGAGGTGCTAATTTAAGCCATCCAATTTAAATGAGTAATGACACCAGTAACAAAGTTAGCAATAAAATCAAAAATGGAAAAAGAAGAGTTGAAAGGAAGATAGATTGTTGAAGAAATAATGAGAGACTGCTCACAATGAAGGGATGGAGAGACGGGTGTGGGTGAGCAAAGGCAATGCAGGAACCTACCTCTGATGCCATAAAATCAAAATCAATATATATGAAAATCCTTAGATCCACACAATGGAACTAAAAATCCATGAAGTTCTTCTGGTCCCTGAAATGCTGGAGGACTAAGCATCCTTCTGTCCCGTCGTCGCCTCTACAGTTGTGCATCTCGTTAACAGTTCTACATGAAAACCTTGTTGCATAGTCCACTCTTCTGCTTCCTTCCTCCTATGAATTCATTTGCTTTCCTTTTCTGTTTCCCATTACACATTCCATGCACAGTTGATCTAGACAGAAAGCAAAGGATATCACATCTGTCTCCCACCAATCCCCAATTTCCCTGAAGGTGATGGATTTATCATCCGTCAGTCCCACTTTGTTGTTTTTCTGCTACAGACAAGCAGTGAGTGACTCCACAGTTAAGTTGACAACATACAGACGCACGCACACACACTTGTGGGAACACCTTTTTTCTTTTTCTTTTTTATGAGGATTTTTTTTTCCTTTTTGCAAAAAAATGCAAGCAAAAGAAAAAACAAGGTTTTCTATTGAAGGTACAACTCTTCTTCAATATGAAGACATTAACTGGATTGGTCTGGATCCCCCATGCAGTGGTCAGTGAAGTCCTTTGGTAACTGGTGGAACAATGTCTTGATATTCTAATAGGTAGCTGTAGAGACAATTGAAGAAAATTCCCCATGGTTTATGAGCAAAAGAAGAAATTGGGTGGGTCAGAAGGACTCCTGGAACAGAACTAAAGAAGAGAAGGAATACGACTGCTGAAGATGGTTGCCCTGGGTTATATCTTTCTCTTCCCCACTGGCCGCTTGACTACTGCTCACTGGTGGTGGGATTTAAGTCTCTTTTTCTCCCAACACACATTGGTTTGACTTCACTGATTTTGTTTTAAATATATGATTTGTACATATTTATAGTTATGTATATGCTGTTTCCCATGGCATCAGCAAATGTGCCTCTGTTGATGAGAAACGGAAGTTGCCACTTAGAAACAAGTCCTATGTCCTCTTTGCCTGCAGCTTTAAAAAGTTCTCAGGCAGTCCAACCTTTGCAAACATCTCGCTGTCTTGTCAGCGTACCCTCCCCTCCCACATCCAACCCTCAGCCGTCCTTTCTTCTTTTATCCCTCTATCATAAGAAGAAACAAAACGTCATGCCATTGAAGTTGGTGACTGGCTCATCTGCACTCTCATAGACTGGACACTGTTCAAGAGCTTCTTCTGATGTCCAGCTAAGGTCACTCCTATTCTTAGAAGATCTCTGAAAAAAGACAAGAGAGAATCATGACCATTCCTCAGTGCCAGCCTTTGCCCCCAGTAATTTCCTTGGTTATCTGGACATGCTGATATATGGAATGGCACATTCAAAGTAAAGCAACAGGAACTGCTAAACCGGTAACCCTAAAGATGAACAATCCATGCAGATTTTAAAAGGTGATTGTGTAAATGTATGTTCCCAGCAATCTGAAAGGAGTTGATACTTGAATATAAAGGGATGAGGAAACTTCTCTACTTTCCTTGAAGATGTTAACCTTTTGTGCACTGTGAGAAGATAAATTACTCCAACAACTAGCAGCTGGGTCCCTCCAGATATTTTTGGCCTTAGCCAACATGGCCAATGTATATGGTGCTAGTTGAAGAGTCATTAAGAATGTTAAAAACTGATTATTTATTTATACTATGGTTGGGAACTGTAGCACTCCAGCTGTTGTTGGACTACAAATTCAAGCATTTTTTACCCTTGGCTATGCTGGCTAGGGCAGGTTGGAGCCGCGTTCCATCAACATCTAGAGCAGTGGTTCTCAACCTGTGGGTCCCCAGATGTTCGTGGACTTCAGCTCCCAGAAGCCCCAGCCACTATGGTCAATGCTCAGGGCTTCTGGGAGCTGAAGTCCAAAAACATCTGGGGACCCACAGGTTAAGAACCACTGATCTAGAGGGTTGTACAATTCCCACTCCTGATTTAAACCATGTTGACCCATCCGTCACCCCAAAACTTCCCAAGGCAGCTTACAAATAGTAAAAATGGAGCACAGAATTCTGATTAATGCAAGGAACATATAAGAGCTCTTGGAGCACAATGTAATTCTGGAAGCAAATGGGTTTCTCAGGAGAAACAGAGGAAAAGTGCTTGTAGCTAGTAGCATTTTGTCCTACAAGTTTTGAGCTGCTCTTCTTTCTTATATGCTTTTTTCTATATGTAAAATATTCATATCTCTTTTTATACCAGTTTCAAAAGTTGAAAAGAATCCATAAGATAAAACAAGATAATCTAACTAAACCAAACAAAAACAAGATAAACAAACAAAGCAACAAACCCATATAAGACCCAGAAAAGGAATCACCTGATTTTTAAACATCATCTTAAAGTAAAACGTTCTGTCAGTTTTCAGAAAATTAACATGTTCTAAGTACCAAAGACCTGCTCTGATCCAGAATCTACTTGGTGACTACTTGAAGTACAAAAATAAACTATGGCATGGTCCTATCATTCCTGCTGTGGAAAGGTTAGAGGGTGACCATAAGGTGAAAGTAAAGTAGAGCTGTGCTGATGAAAAGAAATATCTTCAACCACTGAAAATTTTAAATGTTGCAGAGTTATTAAGCTCTTAGGAATCTCAAGAAAAACAGATCAAGCATTAACAAAAATAATCTGAAATATAAGGAAAAGGTTCAGAACGAATTGTTTAAACATGATACTTACTTAATCATATTCCATTATTGCTTAATGATTGCTGTTTCACGATAAACTAACTTATTTCCAGTATCCTCCTAATATTTTCTATATATTGTGGTATACTGTTGCTAGGTAGTTTTTTCAAAACTGTTAAAAATGGACAGGAGTATATTTGCTTCACTGCCAATTGCTCGAACTGAATGCTAACATCTGGACCAGCATAAATAAATTGCTATGGTGTGGAGGGAGGCGTTTCCCCACATTTCCTACCACTGGACAATGAATATTTATCAATAAGTCAGAGACTGAAGTAAGAATAAGAAGTTGCCACTTACTCTGATGTCATTTGTGCAACTAATTGAAGGGAAGTGAATCCTGCAGTCAGAAAATTATCTCTGTACTGGTTCATTTTAATGGCACTGAGCCAATCTTCTACTGAGGTAAAGGCAGTGAAATCTGGGATGGAGCGATCCAACAGTGGCTGAGAAGGCCTAGACCATGAAACAAGCAATGGGTCAGAATGAAGAATTATTATCTGTGAACTGTGGTTAGAAAAATAGCTGGAAAACAGCAGAACCACTGGAATTAGTGACTTCTTCTCACTAGTGAGGTTAATGAGGGTAAATAAGTTCTTCTGATTAATCTCCCCAGGTTCTCTAGACTCCTCCAGAATATGTTTCAGCCTCCCTTTCGATCCCATTTAGACCCATGCAGCCAGTAATACTGTACCATTAATTATTATATTATTTCATTTAAATTATTAATCTACTACCCTTCTTCTAAAGGAGGGATGGGCACCATTGGCCCATGATTTTGTGTCTCCTGGAGCTGACTGCCACACCATTTTTTCCACTAAAAAAAGGAAAAACAGGACATGCAACACCATTTCCCTGTGTCTTCTTCTGAACACAAATGGGGATGTTAGCAAACTAGAGGCCTCTTCATACCACACAATTCTTGCACTATGATTCCACTTTAATGGCAAAATCCTATGGAATCCTGGGGGTTGTAGCTTGCTGAGGTATTAGAGTTTTCTGGCAGAGAATTCTACATACCCTTTCCCTAAAGTGCAAATGTCAGGATTTCATAGGATGTTGCCATGACAGTTAAAATGGAATCATATCAGTAAACATGAGCAATGTAAAAGAGCCCAGAAGTGACCTTTGAATAATAATCAGCATATTGTGTCTTCAGCCAGCTGTGTCCACACTCCACAAATGTGCATGCATGTGCACACAGGGACACACACACCTGCCTCTTCCTGAATCACTCTGCCACAGAAACAGGAAACAGGAAACAGGAAAGAGAGTTGTGGCATCAGTTCCTCTATACAGCAGAGCTTTCCAGACTTTTCATGTTGGTGACACACTTTTTAGACATGCATCATTTTGCAACACAATAATTCAGTTTTACTAGCAAACCAAGGGTTAAACTAACCCTGTATAAGAGATACAGACACATACATAAATTGTAATAACAAAATGTAATAATTTCTAATAGCAAAATGTACGGGGACACAACATATCTCATGAAAAATTTCCATATATTTTTAAAAATATTTGATTTATAAATAATAACATACATTTCCAAGGTTGTAGGCGACACACCTACATACTTCAGGTGACAAACTAATGTTTCATGGCACACCATTTAGAAAACCCTGCTCTACAGGCTCTGCCTTCCTTTCACATTGCTGAAAGAGGAAGAGACAAGGGGTGACATGAGCCTGGCTGTTTTACTGGAAGTCTACTGGGACCCAGGAAGTATGGGAAGAGGAACTGCAACAATCACCTATACCAAGCCCAGATTATGATCCTTATTCTGCTCTTCCTTACTCCAACAGGCATTCAAAATCTCCCTCTCCCTCTCTCAGCAGTGTTTGGCAGTTATTAATGCTAGAGAAGGAGGAGACACCACCATGTTCTACCCTATCCCTCACTCCTCCCATGGCAGGGACAGGTGTCCTGTGGCAGCCCTGGTTGGCTGCTGGCCAACCTAGCTGTGACTGTGATGCTGGTTACACTAGGGACTGCCACATTCTGCACTACCTGAGGCTACCAAGCCATCTTCATTCATCGCAGTGCAGCCAAAGTGCAACAATATACAGTTGTCTAATCAGGAGGTTACCAGACCAGAAACCACTACAGCAACACTATCCTTATTTAAGAATGGTGGGAAATGAACAATATCAAACTGATGTATGTTATTTCTCAGCATCAAATGATAAGGCTGGACCAATGAGCAACTCAAGCTACACACTTCTTCCTTCAGAGGGAAAACTACTCTGTCTGGAACATGCTAAATGCAACCATATGAAGAAGTATCTAACTATTAGGACTGTCTTGTAGGGATTCCTTAGACCTTGTCCTGCACCCTTAGAGGCTCACCTGACTCAGATGACATGGAGAAACAAAGATCAATGTCATCAGAATACTGTTGACACTTCATCCTGCATTGTTTGATTATGCAGGAACATTCAGGGACTCCACAGTTAACACAGGTCCCTGCATGGTCACACAGTTTCATGAGTAAGTTCTAATAGTCAGAAAAATCCATGTTCTTGTCTGGACTTGTACAAGACTGTTCTTGCCAGCTTCTTTCCCTCTAAGAAATGTGGGGTGGAATGGCAGTGGCAAAAAGAGCAGTTTATAAAGTATTAAGGCCTGATAGGAAACAAGGCCAAACTCATTAAATAATGAATTGTGCACAGCTTTTGCTTCTTTTTGCCTTGTTGTCATTCCAAGCCAAAGGCAAAGAGCAGCAGAGATGCCTGAGCTGTGTGCAATTCATTATTCAGTAAATTAAACTTCTAAAGGAAGAGTTAATTAAATGGTTGTATATGATGATGGACATTTTTTTCATTATCTGGACAGAATTAAGAGCACATTTCCTAGTAATTTGAGGATTCAGTGTTTTCTAGTATTACTGTAAAACAGAATGAAAAAGTATTCCTTCTGGCACTTACTCAAAGTTTTTGTGATTAACATTGCAAATTATCTCTGTTTTTATTCTCAAAAGTGGAAATATATTGTAGGGCTTGGTAACATGGGCCATTTCCACACCAGTCTGTTATAGTGCTATTATTCCACTTTCAACATCCTATGGAATCCTGGTGGAATAATAGCACTGTAACAGGCTAGTGTGGAAATGGCTGTGATTATAAACTAGTGCACAATTAACTAGTTAGATAAAAAACTAGTTAAAAAAAAGGAGACCTAGGCCATATCCGCACTAGATTGTTATAGTGCTATTATTCCACTTTCAACACCCTATGGAATCCTGAGGTTGGCAGTTTAGGGAGGGGCCTTTGAGGAATTATGCCAGTTAAAGTGGTATCGAAAAGCCGTAATTGTATAGTGCGAAGTAATAACATGGGGAAAGTAGCTTAATACCCTAAAGACACCAGATTCCATCCAATCTTGGAAGCCAAGCAGGGCCTTCCCTGGTTAGAGCTTAGATGGGAGGTGTCCAACATATAGCAAGTGTTATAGGCTATATTTCAGAGGAAGGAACTGGTAAAACAATCTCTGAGTATTCCTTGCCTAAAAAAGCCCTATGAAATTAATGGGGTAACCATAAGTTGACAGGAGAATTGAAGGTACACACACACACACACACACACACACACACACACACACACACACAGCATGGGAACTGGAAGCTTACACAGTGGTGATGGTAGCCACAGTTTTGAGGCTTGCTGGATTTCGGATCATTTTGTCTAAGGTGTTAACTATTTCAGCAAAGCGAGGCCGGGTGTTGCGGTCTTTCTGCCAGCAATCTAACATAAGCTGATGGAGGGCAGCAGGGCAGTCCATAGGGGGAGGGAGCCGGTAGTCTTGCTCAATAGCATTAATTACCTGCAGAAGGAAAAGTGTATTGGTATGTTAAAGAAATAGTAGTACTGAGAGAAACAATGAAGAGAGACACCACTTTTTTCTATTTCTTTTCTTTTTTATGGGCAACATGGTATTTCAACTCAAGGACAAAACTCACAGCCCCTTTTCTGGATGGACACAAACTCTTTGATCATACTCAACAGGAAGAGCTTTGATATCAACCCAGTTTTAGGTAGACATCTGTTCCTGTCCCCCTCTATCCAATAGAGAATTGTTTTGAGTCTCTGAGAGGCATAGGGGCTGACATGACACATAGGATTAATATTAATTTGTGGTTCCCATTCCTTTTCAGTTAGTCATTTTCAACATGGACTTGGCCCACATGAAGACTCAGGTCAGTCCCACCCCACTGCCCTGCCCATATTAAATCACGAACCCAAAAAGGAAGGGGGAAAAAAATCTTTATCAAAAGTGTGAGGAGTGGGAGAGAGAAGCATGCACATCCAAACTGGCCATACAAATATTTGTGAGTGTTCCATATGTTCACATCTTCCCTGTAGCTCCTATTTACTCTGAGGCCCTTTCTACATGACAACACTCTTCCATCTCATTGTGCTGCAAACTCAGGTCTGGAAGGGAGCGCATCAGCAACACTCCCCTCTGCACTTGCTCACTCCCTGTGGAACAGAGTGGGATAGCCCCACTCCTTCCTTCTGCAGCACAACCAGGCACTTGCCATTGCTGCGCTGGGGAGGAAGTGTCACAATCGTGTGGCTGCAGCTTCCACACAATGGTAAGTATGGGAGCACTATGCGATGGGAGGTGTACAGTGGTTTTTTTCTGTTTTTCAAATGCCACACAAGTGCAACACTTTGTGATGAGATGGCAGTGGGGTGGTGATGACATCGTGCAGAAGCACAACCTGCTGACCACTGACACCCCATGGCAGAAGAAGCTCAACATTGTCATGCATAACAGGCCTGAAAGGAGCTACCTTCCAGATAGGTAGAAAAGAAGAGCTACCTTCCAGATGTAAACACCAGCTATAATTCCATAATCAAACTACAACAGAGGCAACAATGGTTGTGGAGAGTACTGAACTGATGCTACCTTGTGGCTGCTAGGTAGTTTAAAAAAATCTAGAGCTTTGTTTTTAATGGTCTGACTAGCTTGGCTTCTTGTATTTAATTCAGACAGGTTGGCTAGTGACGTGGCAAGAGGAGGAGAGAATTACTTATAATAATGCTTCAGTAAGGCTGGTTATATGGATTAAGCTGCTAGTCAGTTTGGGGAGTGATAAACTCTGTTTTGAATTCAACCCACTGAAATTCTAAGCCACTCTTCCCACCTTTGGGCCAATTATGCACACCTCTGTTTTTTCCGTTCTGAAACAGAGCTCCTTTTCAAGTGATGACATCCAGCGCAGTAGTGCCATTGTAAAAAAGAAAAAGAAAAAAAAAGAGGCATGCCCTGTGCAGTAGGAGCAACAGAAACATTCCTGGCTCTGAAGGAAGCAGGGCATTCAGAGGTTAATTTGACTTCAGATGCTTCAAGACAAAGGTAGTCCCTTCCCTGTTACAGCCGCCGCCACTCTCATTATCTCTGCCTATCACGCTGTAGTGCAGGACTTCATGAAGTCTCTGTGCCTGGCTCATAAACCCTCTGAACATTTTCAAAGGCCCGCCAGGTTCCTAGTGTCCAATTACCACCACACTGGCTGGCTCCAATTCTCTTCTCCCTTCCCAGCTTCTTTCATCTTAGAAACTCTTTCTTACGGTAGAGGTTCAAGAGGTAAGCAGGGGTGGGGGAAGCGGTAGGCTGAGGCTGCCACCTCACAGTTAGCATTTCCAAGCTCAACAATGGACTGTCGTTGAAACTAACTCTAACTGCTCTGTCTGACTACTACCCGTACGTAAGGTATCAAGATCCTAATATGCAAACAAAAATGCTGGCACATAGTTCAGTGTGTTCTAGGAACTAAGGAAAGACTTGGTTTCACTACAGTACTCATGGAACATCCAGTGATGTTATAGCACACAGTTGGCTACAGTGTTGATAAACTTCCTTTTATATTTTATGTCAGGTATGGGAAAAGAGACAACAAGATATAGTTGTCTGAGCATTGGATTACAGCCCTGGAGACCAGGGTTTGATTACCCATTTGGCCATGGAAACCCATTGGGTGACTTTGGGTGTGTCACACACGCTTACCCCAGAAAATCCCATGATAGGGTTGCTTTAGGATTACCATAAGCTGGAAATGACTTGAAGGTGCACAACAACAACATGTGAAAATTGAAGCTCTCAGGTCACATACAGTCCTCCAAAGCTGTTTTTAAGGCCATCTACCTCTCCAAACTCTCCTTTTTCTGCCCCACAAAATGTGAGAGAATTCCATCTCCTAGAAAAATGAATTCTATCTTCTAGAAACCTCTAAGACCAATAGTTAGCTCTTTAAGTAGACTGCAGGGTGTCTTGTGTACTGTTACAATTTTTTAAAAATCCCTATTTTCAAATCTGGAAGTAGGGCTTCTGCCATTTTTCAATTTTTCAGTTGTTTCCTGCCATTTTTGGAAGTCTGTGTGGCCCCCAGGGAGTCTCAGGAGCAGAAAATTGGCCTTGGATTCATGGCAGTTGCCCACTCCTGATCTACAAAGCATATTATGCAAATAGTGATGGGTGTTCTGTGCAGCCAAAAAGGTGAGGGTGGATTGTTCTGTCTTAAGTAGAAAAAGCTGACACAATAGCCTTAAGACTGCAAAATCACCACACGCTCCTTTTGGGAGGTAAGCTGAAATAACATGACACATTTATAACGTATGACAGTGAAAGAATGTAATTTATTCTTCCCAGGGCTGGCCCTACCATTCAACAAAGTGAGGCAACAGGCACAGAAGCAGCACACCTTCAATCATGCCCCTCTGTTTGAAGACAGAGTTGTTGTGCAACATAGCCTGTCTAGCATCATCTAGCATTAGATCACTGCCCTCAAGGGCAGTGGAACAGAATGTTCCATTCCCAGTGCTGAAGTAAAATTAAACTGCCAGTTTGGTTCACTTCTGTATGTAAGATGCAATGGGCACCAACTTCTCATCTGCCTCAGGCCAGCCCTGCTTCTTCTCTCCCATAATTTGGCAATCTAGTATTGATTGACAACAGGTTGAGAACAGATCAAAAGAAGTACTGTTTTCCTCAAGAACCATCCCTATAGCACAGGAGTAGGGAACTTGGGGCCTTCCAGATGATGAATACGTATTTTCCTCCCTACCTCTCACCTTGGCCCGGCTAGCTGGGGCTGACAGAAAAGGAAATATGAAAGGAAATAGATTCTCCAGCCCTGTTACAGCAGAGGTGGGGAGCCCATGGTCCTCTTATTTAACTCTCATCAGTTCTATCCAGCATAATTAAGGGTCAAAAATGTTGCAGCCTAACAACTAGATGTTCCCTACATATGATTTTCAGAATTCACAGACACAGGATGTGGCAATAGCCACAAGCTTTTATTGTGGTAAGAAACTAGTACACATCTTTCCGGAACTATTAGAAGAGCTTAAAAAGCCTATTTTCTACCGGACTATCACTTAACTAAATGGTACCTGTTTGGAAGCAGCAATTTTCTGAAAAACAGGTTTTGAGGATATAGGTGAAGGATTCATGCCTTTATGATCTTCTGGTTGGCATCTTGGTAACCTTTGAACAGGATACTGGACTAGATGGGCTCTCAGTCCACTGGAGTGTGTGGAGGGGAGGTGGGGGGGCAGGGCTACAGTGCAAGAGGTGTGGCCACTGTGTTGGGGTGCATGACCAGGATGCATGGGGGCATGGCCAGGGCACATGGAGGCATGGCTATGGGCCAGGATACCCCAAAAACATTGCTGCCTGGGGCAAACTGTCTGCCCGACCCTACATGACTGCCTCAGTCTTTTTTCAATAAATATGCTAAGTGTACTTAATGAAACCCATTTGTATTTCTTCCTAAAGAAAAAGCTGCTCAGAGGCTTTCAGTATATTAAAGTCGAAGTGGCAACAGGATTGGAAAACCATTAAATAATTCCTGCGATGACAAAAATGAACCTTACAAAGTGGGATTATGAACATGAAATTTCCCTCTCACCACACAAAAACACAGGGAGATGATTGCTATTCTCTATTGGAAAGTTCACAAAACTCACATCTTGATTGGACATGTCCCAATATGGCCTTTCTCCAAATGACATCACTTCCCACATGACAATCCCATAACTCCATACATCACTGGCAGAAGTGAACTTTCGATATGCGATGGCCTCTGGGGCTGTCCACCTCACTGGAATCTTCCCACCCTGATGGAGAGAGAAAGGCATGTATTAACAATGGGCTAATAAATGCACTGATGCCTCCCTGTCTTCTATACAGAAGGTACATGACCTTCTGAATCTATCACAACTTCTGAATATGCCCAAATGAACTCTCTTCGTTCACAGTACCACCTTAGTTTGAACTTCCAAAAAGAAAGTAATTCATTTCTCAGGCCCTTTCCACACGTGGGGCGGCGAAACGTGGGGAAACAGGGCGGCGCATGCGGGGACGGAGCTTACCTTGAAGCGGGAGACTCCGTCCCCGTGGGGAGCAGCATGCATTCGCCGCTCTAAACGTTGGTGCCAGCGGCCGGCGGCTGGCGGCTTCCGGCAGCGCTCCGCCAATTGGGGCAGTGTGCCAGCCGGAAGCCCACCCCGGGCAGCTCTGCAGGGACGCGCTAGCACGTCCCTGCAGTTCTTAACGGGGCGCTGCGACGTGCTAGCACGTGCGAGTTTTAAAAAGACCACTTGAAAAGTGGACTTTATAAAACACGGAGCGCCACCCCTGCGGCCGTGCGAGGGCAGTCTGAGGTGTAGAACCTCACCTTTTTTAACCGCCCTAGCGCACCCTGCGGTGTAGACGACCTCCAGGTGAGGTCATCCCAGTGCAGGGTTTTACTCCCGTGTGGAAATGGTGTCAGATATGTTTTGGGGCAGGATAACTCATGTTCAGCTGAGAAGAAAACAGATGCATAAGAGAACACTGACTCCTTCCTTTTGCATGGCAAGGTAGAGGATTTTGAAATGTCATGCACACAATTCTGCACCATGCTAAGGTCCATCAGTTACAACAGAACTGTGCCAAAACTTGGGAAATTAATGAGATCAGCCCACTTCCAATTGTTACCCTGTTTACTGGGGGTCCCATGAGGAACTCCAAAATGTGCTATACTAGAGGTGGGGAAAATTAGCTCAGAGCACTACTTTAGCGTTACGAGAGGCAGGGTAACTTAGCAGGATCTTTAACCCAGCGTCTACGGGGTCAGGCCAAGTCAAGAAGCAGACCGGTTTGAAAGTAATGAATGATCTTTATTAAATACAGGCACACAATGTAAGCAACACACGCACACAGATAACTAAGGAAAGTAAAGGTGTGAGTAGGATAGTGGGATTTTCAGAGGGATAGTTGATTCGGGTGATACAAAACCTGTTCCTGAAGCCCAGCAGAAGATAGAGAGCAATGCTGGGGTTTGGTGTGGCTCAGCATGTGGAGCTGAGGGGAAGCTCACCAAGCAATACGGCAGCAAGGCGGTCTGGAACTCGGGAGCAATCCAAGGAAGGTCTCAGAATCAGGGGTTTTTATAGGGAGAAGTGTAACTGCAGGCTATGTCTTACTCGGGGACAACAATGAGTTCTGGGTGCGAGACAATGTCTCCGAAAGGTCACAATTTAGCATGATGGAATCAGAGCTGAATTAACAATGGTGTAGCCAGTATGTAAATGCACAACACTTGACAGTGGATGGTTCAGCCTTTGGCAAGTTGCCTGCTCAGGGCAGGGAGCCTGTTGTAGGTAGTGCGCATACATAATGTGGTGTTTGCCGGGGAGGTCCCTGAAGCTGCAATCTGGCTATTGCTGGCTTGCCTGTATTGTTTGAGAATATTTCAGCAGTTAAGTGCCGAGCCTAGTTTCATGCTTGTCCAGAGGCCTCACAAACATGTGGAGAAGGGTGGTAGAATAAGGCCGAATTATGATATCAAAGTGATATTGGGTGCTATCGCCAGATAGGCCTAAACTGCAGTAACACAATGCTAAATTGCCAAGTGATAGATATTCAAATCCCACACCAAACTTCATACCTTATTATGTAGGCATTACATCATACACTCTTAAGTTTTGTATAACATTTTGGGAAATTGCCATCTAAAGGACACATTGTTCTTTATGTGGCAGCTCCCAACACATGGACATGCATGGACATTGTATTTGTCAAGTGCATAGCTAACACTTTCTATGCTTACATACAAACAGTTAGTGTGTGCAAATAAAACAGTGGGACTGTATGAAGCAGCAGACCCTGCAGAGTCAATGAATCCTAGGTTCTTGGGTCACACTCCATATTTTATTTGCTGTCCTTCTGAATTATTAGTGAGTGTAAATATCGTCCATTTGTCTTCAGTTTTATTTGTCTGGATGGGAAAATGCAGAAATGCACAAAATCCTTCAGAATCATGACCAAAGCAAAATATCCACCCCCATCCCCACCCCCACCCACCTTTACTGCTACTCTCTTCTCTTCTCCTTTGCATTTATGGCAACCAGGCACTGAATTCATGGGGAGTTAGAGAGACAATGAAGACTATAGTAATCTCTCATAATTGCAAATTTCTGTTGCTTTTCAAGATTCCTTCTTCCTTGTCAGAGCTATAATAACAGGACTTCCATGGGGGAAGATTAAAGAGTTAAACTGCTTTAGATGTGTGGAATACAAAGGCTCAAGGGGAAAAAAAACCAAAACCTTTAGTTTCCGAGTTTTTACATCCCTAAGGATATAAATCTTCACTTGTTTCATTTTCTCATGCAAGACAAAACATTACAAATGTCCTTGCCCTGCTGGGAGAGATTACAAGAGATTTTTTTTGTGCATTTTTCAATGATGTTTTATATTTTGGAAACTTTATGCAAAAATTTCCTTTCTGCAAATGATTGGTGGGGGCATGCTTTGCAGCAGAATATTGATTTGATGTAAAACTAATCTTTTTTTTTTTAAAAAAAAGCAAAAACATTGTTTTTGTACAAATGATTTTCACAGACAAAATGCTGAAATTTGGGAGGAGAGAAAGAAAATGTACTGATCTTTTCCTTCACACTCAAAGAAGAAAAATCTCACAGTAGTTCACATATTTTTTTTTCTTGATGGGCTGTTTTGGGGTGCTGAGATACCCTGTCTCACCAAGGATAAGAAAAATTGAAAATATGTTTTACTTTTCTGATAGGTAATAACTTTTCCTTGCTTCTGTACATATACCTTGATGCAGAAGACACACATACCTCCTGCAGGAGGTATCTGCAGTGTGAAAATTAGCATTCTGACATTTGTTCCAGCTGTGGTAGTTAAACATCAACAGTAGCTAAACTAACAAAATCTCATTCCCATGAATGCCAATGAACATGCAAGTGTTTTCTAAAGGACAGTATGTTTCCTACAGAGAATATATAGGTGCTCTCACACTTCCTAGGCCCAAAAGCAGACGTCAAAGGCTGACAGCAGCAGCTGTTTCTCTGCACCTCTTTGCATATCAAGTAGAAACAATGTCTTTAGGGCTTTATCCTGAGTGACACTTCCTCACCCTTGGCTGTTTTGTATTGTGAAGCACGCAAACTTCCTTTGCTTCAGGCCCCTTGCCCCAAGAAAGATGGCAAGGGAAGGACAAGAAAGTGGGGCTGCCATTGGCACAGAGATGACAGCTCATCACAAGAAGCTGAGCTCACCAAATGAGGAGTAACAAGTATTTGTGTTGCTGAAACTCAAATTATAAAAATCATGTGCTAGGAGGCAGCTAATATGGGCATCCCTTCATTATGTTTCAGAACATGCCTGCCAAAATACATCTCTGAATAAGCTCAACTGATCATGCTTATCTAACTATATAAAAGTCAAAGTTTGTGAGTTTGTCTGTTTGTCTACATCAGGCAGGCCAAGACCTCATACAGTTGGCTGAGTGATGTGAGAAGACCTCATATGAAGATTCTATGAAATCCTGGGGTTGGCAGTTCAGAGAGAGCCTTTAGAATTCTCACCCAGAAAGCTCTGAATAGGCCGGTTGCTATGGAGATCAGGCCTAGCAGCAAGTCTTCTCATGAACCCAACCTCTGCATGTTAACAACTCTGAATACAGACTGTATTGGGGAATATGGCAAAAAGTTTGGGGAATTTGAAATGCAGGATCTTAAATCTCTGTATTTCAACAGCATTTAATTCCTAAGGTAAGGTAAGGTAATTCCTAAGGTATTGCTAACAAGTGTTATCTATGAGAAAATAAAATCCTGGGCAATGCCGGGTAAATATGCTAATTATATTACATAAGGAATAAGACTCAATCCTGGGATGGTAAGAGGAAATCTATTAAAAAAACAGAAAACTGAGAATGTACTTGAGATGCCATAATGGTTCCTATAGCAATAGAGAAAAATTCTGTGGGGCTTTTATGATCCATGCTCTCCTGGTGTAAATATGAATCCCTTCCAGCTTGGTTGGGTTCATAGAGATTAAGCAATTTCAGCTTCCCTGAACTAAGCTTTGCTAGTTCAAAAGCTGTTCATGGCAATGGATCTGTTGATGCTCATTTGAACATAATTGAACATACATTCCAGCCAGCTAAACAATCCAGCAAATGAAGGAGCTAAATTAGAAATTCAGCAGGCTGCCTTATACTGAGTCTGACCATTGGTCAGTATTTCCACCTCTGACAGGACCTAGTTCTCCTGGGTTTCAGACAGGACTCTTTCCTTTTATTACTTGGAGAGCCCTGATATTCCCTGGTGATGACCTGTCCAAGTATTAACCAGGCCCAATCCTCATTGGTTTCTGAATTTAGGCAGAACTGAGTGTTTTGAGGACAGTGTTGTGGTATTGCATTTATAACAGTCCTGTCAGGGGCAAGAGAAAATAAGAGAGTCCACAGATTCTTAACACTGCTCAGACATTTGCTGCACTCAGGTATCACAACTATCAGGTGACTCAGAACTTGGAAAAGGTTTATTTGGGGGACTACAATCCCCAGAATTCCCCAGCCAGCCTGGACATGTTGGTGTGGGGATTGAGGAAGAATAAATGTGTTGGGGGAGGTGAATCACACAAAATGAAGGATTTACAAGTATTAATTGCAAAATGGAATTTGAAAACCCCTAGCCTTGCTCATAACATGATTTTAGAAATTAGGAGTAATCTTGTGGAACATTTGTATAAAAAGGAGACAAACTAGACTGTGACTACATATAAATAGGTAGATAGCTAGACAGACAGACAGACAGACAGACAGATAGATAGATGACAGACAGACAGACATATACATATGCATGCTCACAGGAGGATATATATATGTATGAATAAAAATCTCCTTCAAATGGAGTATCTTTCCCTGGATTCAGTTGGGCTTACTTGAAAGTCCCTATGGGGGAGAATTATAATATGTACCCTACACAGTTATGCCGAATTTAATTTGATTTTGAGGGTGTGATGATGCGATGATTGACTTGAGTGAGGGTAATTATAAATGAAGGGAAATTGATTTTGGAGTACAAATAGGAACATCTAGGGATAAGTAAATTGAATAAGAGGTGGCAAAAACATTAATTTATAATACAGGGGCAATTTTGTTGGGGAATGAATTTGTTCGCCGTTAGGGAAATTTAAATGATAGATTTTTCTTTTTTATTTAAGAAGCAGATATGAATAACACCATATAAATTCTATGCCAATTGGCACTCTTATTTGTCTGTTCTGTTGCTAGTGCCTCTCCTGTATTTTGACAATGTGGAAGCTGTCCAACCAAGGTACTGTTTTTAGGCAACACAGGTAGGAATGAAGGATGGGGCAGCAATCCAAAACTCATTTTGGACTGAGTCATTACCTGATTTCCTCAGCAAAATGAAGTTTCCCTTTCAATCATTCCAAGGAACTTGGAAGAATCTTCCACCCCAACCTTCTAGACAAGTACAAACACATCAGGACAACAGTATAGGAACATGGGGGTGGGGAGGCAATTTGCCCCGGGCAGCAATATTTCTGGGGTGTCCTGGCCCATAGCCACACCCCCATGCACCCTGTCCACCCCTGCACAGTGGCCACACCCCTCACATCATAGCTACACACCCCTCCACACACTCCAAGCTCCGCCACTGGACAATAGAGACGGAGGAAAGGACAAACTATATTGTTACCAGGCTGTACATTCCCATGCTTTGATCTGGTTTAATTGGCAAAATATATTAATTGGCATAAATATATATTATACACTACTATGGCTATTTAGCCATGCTGGATAAAAGAAAAAGGCTGGATGAACATGTGTGTTGCAAATTAGGTCAGAAGAGACCTCCAGGTGTAGCCAGGTCATAGTCAGGAAATCACCAGGAAACTCTAGCAAAGATAGACTTGCAATTAGCCTCCGATGACTGAATCTTTTAGAGTCAATAGCATCTGGAAGATTCCCACAAGTTGGCTGATTGTCTTAACTCCTTTCCCTCTGACCAAGCAAAGCCTTTTGTCTCCACACCTGTCCAATGATTACAGAGCTACCAGGACTGCTATTAGCCCTTTGTCACCTAATGCAAAAGCCATTAGCTTATTCCAGACTCCATTGTTTACTTTGCCAGAGAGACATTAATACCTTCATCCTCCAGGTATAAATAGAATATTTAAAGCCCAGTTTTTGGCCAGGCAACTTGCAGTATACCGATTGCTGGTCACCACTCTGCTGCTCCAATTTCTGATTGTGTACTGTACTTAGACTTGCGTTTAAGCCACATCGCAGCTTCCTTGCTGGTCTTTCAGATTAGTAAATATCACTCACTTTGCTCTAAAATCTTGCTATCCAGAAGTTTCCTCCCTTTTCCTTCCGTTGGCCTTGTGTGAGTGTGTGACTACTTGGATCTTGTGTGTGTGATTGCAATTCCCCCAATAAAACAATTAAGTTTACTTTTGGATTTCCAGCTGGTTCTTCCTTACACTAGTACTGGTAAACATAGGTGTAAAAGATCTTGTAAGGTAGCCCCACCCCTGCAGGCCACTTCTTTGAGCTAATATTCCCCACCTTTTCATGGACGTACTGGCATCGTGAGTAGACCTGAGTCACCCACGTTTTGGAGTAACAAGATTACCTCTCCCTGCTTGTGTTGCTATCACCTATCTCCTATTTTGAAGGAAAGGAAGGGAAGGAGAAAGTATGTTTTGGAAGTGCTGTCCAAAGGGGAGTTGGGAAATTCTTCAGATCTCCTTTAATGTGGACCTTTCATCATATGTGGAAATAACTCATTACAAATTACTTGAAAGTAATTTCCTTTTCCAATAGTAGAGTTATAATTACATCATGGTATGATAACAACTTAGCGAAATATAGCTCCACTTCCTTTGCAGTGTAATTGTGACTTTTTATTTACTTTTTTTAGTTGCTGAAGTATGGCCACATGGAGCTATTGGAAAACATCAGCATGATTCAAGTGCTAGCTCATGTCTTCTTGTGCCACTAGTATGCTCTGGGTACTGAGATCTCTTCACTCTTCTGGGTGTTGAGGTGGATGAAAAAAGAGTATGGTTCTATCAAAGAACAGAGGCTTATAGTACTCAAGTATTTTCCCCCCAAAAAAACTGAATTATTTTTGAGTAACAGAGGACAAAAAGTTTTTTTAAAAAGAAAAGCAAGTGTAATGATAATTGTTTTTTTTTTCCTTAGAACTAAAGGCTCTAACTAATCACTATTAAAAAGGAACTTTCCAATTTCCCTAGCATCCTTAGTATAAATATTGAGAATTTGGTTGCCTTACACCAATGCAGGGGATCATCTGCCTATCAAGGGCCACATTCCTTCAGTGATAATGTGTCAGCATTACAAGCAGAAAGTACAGATGAAGATACTGTAGGCCCTTGGTATCAGCTAGGGTTTGTTTCAAGGACCCCCCACAGACACTAAAATTCACTCAAGTTCCATTATGTACAATGGTGTAATAAAACGGTGTTCCTTATATAAAATGGCAAAATCAAAGTTTGCATTTTTCCTTGTCCTATCTAAAGTATGCATGTATTTCACCTACAAGGTTCGCTACACCAACTACTCCACAGAGATCCCAGAATTCCCTATTGCACTTGAAATAGAACTGGAATTGCTGATGGCTGCAAACTTCTTAGATTGTTAAATAAAATAAATTATAATAAAAAAGTTTACATTTTGGATTTAAAAAAATATTTTCAAGTTGTGGTTGGCTGAATCCATGGATACAGAATCCATAGACATGGAGGACTGACTGTACTGCTCTGCAGAATGATTCAGCCTGGCCTTTTTCCCTCTGTTTACCATGCTCTTCTCTTTATGCTACTTCCTTCTGAATGGGCTACCTGATGGGAGCAGCTTGTTGCTTTCCCAACACTGATGACTTTTGAAGTATTCCTATCTGTAGACAAAATATCCTACCTAATACTAAAACATCTACGAGATCTGGGACATCTTCTCCACTGAAGAATTTATTGAGTGAGGGAAAGTGATGAAAAGTCTATGACTTGGCACACCTCTTACCTGAGCATGTTCATCCACTCCCTGTTATTCCCAACACATGGCTCAAGTTTGCCTTGTGACATCATATTTGATGAGTGAGGACTGTCATGTCAATTGACAAAATTAAGGAAACCAGGACCAGAAATAAGCAGCAGCCAGAGCATGTGAACCATTAGAAAACAATGATCTTATTTCCCAAGTAAATGATTCATGCCATAATTAAAACTAATGTGGAAAGGAAGAGAAATGCAGACAAACTTAGTCATTGACTCTGGGGAAATGGTTTTCTCTAGTTTTCAGGGGCTTTTCAAAGGTGGATGACAAAACAGATTGGTCTTTGAAATTTTTAAAAAAACTCTATTTAAATAATGTAGAAAGGAGGTATTTACTCAAAGGTTGTTTTCTCCTATCTTTTTCCCAGAATAGAGCTATAGTGAAGCTGCTATGGGAGCCAGTGATGTAATTGCAGGCAGTGTATCATTTCCCAGCTGTTGAGAAGGCCATTTGAGGCATAAATTATCTATAAAAATACAGATGAGAAAATCTGCTTTTTCTCTTCAGAGGTGGGAGAGGCCACTCCATGCTCAATCCAGGCAGCTAGCAGTGGACAGTTTAAACTCATATTGATTTATTCAAATGGGCTGGAACAGGCAGCCTGGAGAAGAAGGAAAGCTCCCAGTTGAGCCACGGATGGCTGATTCAAGAATCTCACTGCTCAGATTCTCAGTTGGTGTAAAGTGACATTGCTTCAGTGACTTACAAGGGCATATACTCCATTGACTCACCTGTAGGAAACTGGATAGGTAGGACCCATGAAATTTATACCAGCTTATATCAGCTGGTTTTGTTCAGTTTTCTTGCTTGCTGTTTCAGCTGCTGCCATTGATTCTGGTGCAAATGGTATCAGTTCTATGATTCAGTTTCAGTCTATCTAATGCCAAGAAGAAATGCCACAGTCAAGCACCTACACCTGTCTGTTAAGTGAACCAGTTAAAAAGGTGTGTCTTGCAGCTCATCTGGAAGGATGATGGACTGAAGAATTTTGATGCTAAGCTGAGAAAGCAATTCTAGAACAGGTAGCATGCTTTCGGTCTTACCTTTTCAATGATACTAAAAGGGCATACATCACACTGCTTTCCACAGAGTGTATAAAGGAGTTGCTTCCAATGACATTGTATCTTTAGTAGGATATTCACAAAAGCCAGGATAGTTTAACGGTTAAACCCTAACTGTTGGAGTGATGCAGTAAGACACAGGAAATTTGAGTTCACTTCTTCACTCAACCATGAAACGCATAAGGAGACTTTGATCATTTAACATCCCTCAGTTTAACCTATCTCACAGGTTGTTCCAAGAATATCATGAAGGGAGGAAGCCTACCACTTTGACCTTCTGAGAGATAAAACAGAATCCCATAGAATTATGGTGCCAGAGAGGGTCTTGTGGGTTATCTCTTGTCCATTCATCTTGCTTAGTGCAAGACATAAGTGTAGAAAATAAATAAAGGCTTGATGCAGGGATAAGAGATATTAGCATGTTGTCATAGATGGGAGAGGAAGTATCTTAGTGAGGAAAGAAGCCTTGATGCAGGAGATGACCTAGCTGTTTGCCCTCTTTAAAGTATGGGACAGACATACAGATAGAGAGAAAGAGACTGGATGTAACTTCAGTATATGAAAGCAAAAGTGCATAGATCCTAGATACTAGAGTAAGGGACAGCGAGTGGGGAAAATGTGAACTTGCTGCAGAAAATGAAATGAGACTGCTTATTTCCAGATATTACTTTCCCGCTGAATATATCCCATCATTTGGGGAGCCCGAAGACCACACTGTCTTCCCTGTTCCCTAGTGACCTTGATGTATGCACACCCTGGCTTAATGGAGGACAAATGCACATCTGGAGGGGAAAACAAACTCTGGTCTTGATGGTCTGATGGGTTCACACAGCATTCTCTGGTGTTTTAACAGAAAACTGAGAGCTTCAAAAGAGCAAGAAAAAGTGATACACTAAACTAGATGGTTTAGGCATGAGAACAGGCTAACGCCAAGTCAACAAAGTAAACCAATGGATCTTCTTCAGCTCTATTTTCTGTAATTCTACCAAGATAAATAAGGCACACTGAGGGTTACTGGAAAGTGCATAAACCTGCCAATGGCCAGAAGCTCCTTGTAATTAGTATTAGTTATATCTGGGGATATTAACCACCATTCTTCAAGTGGAAGCAAGACAGCAGTAGTAGTTATTTGAATCAAGTGTGAATATCAAGTCTGAAAGGTCTTGCAAGATTCCAAGTGATGCTGAAGCCACTGTGACCTGATGTGGTTTCTTGCCAAGAAATGTGTATATAAGATATAGTTTAAATTCAGAATTGTCAGGAATCTCTCCCTGCTGTGCTGCAGCCAGCAAGGGAGGAAAGAGGTCAGGAATACTTTCAGGGAGAGTCCGAATATACCAAACACCAGGAAAACACAAGCCGAGCCAGTCAAGGTCCAGCCCAAAGGTTCAGGAGGCAGAGATCCATCCGGAGGATTTCAGGGAGCAGGAGACACGAAAGTTGTGGGGGCTTGCTAATAATTTGCTGCAAGCAAGAGCAGCCACGCCAGCAGACTTAAATAGCCACTGTGAGCAGGTGCTGCTTGTTATTGTTTCCTCAGCACAGTCCATGCAGCCTCCCTCTGAGCAGCCTGTTTCAGCCTTCTGTGTGATTGAGGGCTGATGGGCACAGCTGGCTGCAACTTCTCTGCATCATTGCTGGTTCCTTCTCCACCATGAGCTGGCTGGGGCAACTCTGTCTCTGTTTGATCTTCCAGTGCAGGGGATGTTTGCAGGTTGACTTGCTCACTCACTGGCTTGGCCCCATGCACAATCAGTTGCTCCCCAATCACAGCTTTAGCATCTATCACAATAACTGTGAAATCCTGTTGCACTGTTTTAATTCTGACCAAGGGTTCAGAACTCTGTTTGTCCAACTTTTCCTATGAAGGAAGCATTGGTCCCTTTCTGTAAAGAGCAAGAATACCCTCTCTGAACCAAACAAAATCTCTGCACATGCCTAATGGTGGACTCACATTGTTGTGCTACTCGAAATTTAATCTGCCTTCCAAGATAAGAACTCAGACTTAAAATTGGCAACCTAAGATCTTATAGAGGAAGCAGTGTGATATCCCAGCAACAACATAAGCTTCAGAAAGAACAGATTTCCAATGTCTTTGCAAATTTCATTTTTAGCTGAATGGCTGTGCAGTGGCTGCTGTGCCGAGCCTATCCCAAGTCCTAATGATAAGTACTATTTTGTTGTTCCCTGGGATTTGCCATCTGCTACAATCACCTGTTTGCTCGCAGCAACAGTTTAGTTCCCAGATCCTTACAGCAGACACTTATTCTCTACTCCCCTCTTCCTCTTTTGTCTTATGTGTTTGGGACCAAGACTGTCTCTTGCAATATGTTTGCCATTGGATCTTGGCCCTTATTACTGCCATCCCACTATTAGCAATCCACAGGTCAGACCATTTTGCATTAAAACTATTAGAACAAGAAGGCCAGTTTAGTACCACAATAATTATTACTGCTTGAGAGCTAACTGATGAAAACTGTGCTCCTTCTAGCTCCACAGGAAACAGATATGAAAATCTTTCTGTCTTAGTTTTGCTGAGTTTCTTTGAATCTCAGCTGTATTCTCTTCGCATACTCCTTTCATATCAGATTTTCTTTTTGCATTGAAATTCATTCATTTTCAAAACAATTTTCCTAATTTGTGTATTTATTTTGCACAATTTACTTAATGCAGACCAATTATTCCCCCCTGAGTAAAACATATTTTATGTATTTTCTGCCAATTGGGCTCATTTTACCTATTTGCATTTTAAAATATGCTCATTGTTTTGCGGATACTTCCATTCTGTAAGCTTCAGAAAAGTGTGAATGCTTGAGTCAAGGTGCAGATTTTCTCATAACAACTCACAGAGGACATGTGAAAATGCTACTTTCAGTGAGACTGTCAAGCCCAATGAGACTTCTTAGCATCCCTAGAAACAAGTACTTACCAAAGAGCTGGTATAAGTTGGGTCTGAGGTATCATCTTGCAAGTACCGTGAGAGGCCAAAGTCAGACACTTTGCAAACCAGGTTGCTGTTGACGAGAATATTCCTGGCTGCAAGATCCCGGTGGACATAATTCATTTCTGCAAGGTACTTCATACCAGCTGCAATCCCTCGTAGCATCCCCACCAACTGGATGACTGTAAACTGTCCATCATTCTGCTGTATTAGTGAAAGATAAGTGACAGAGTTAGCGTTCCTCATTTATTTAGAATAAACCTAGACTCCTTGCAGGGAGCAATGGGCTATAATGGAAGCCTAAGGAAGAAAAGAGCTATTTGGGCAGGGAAGGAAGTTGATTTTTGGAAAACTGAGTCTGAAGGCATTGTGAGAGCTAGGAAAGCTCAGAGGCAGTAACAAAAGGAAAGAACCAGAACAAGCAACAGGCTGTGAAAAAGGAAACAGAGACAAGCAGGGAGAAAGGGGAAAGAGGACATAAGGAGCTGAAGAAACAGCATGCCAGTGAAAGAAATCTTCATGGAAAAGACCCATTATCTAAGAGTGAATATGCTGCATACTGGTGGCAGGAGAAGCCCAGAGGAAGATGGGCAGAATTCCACAAGTACTACTTAGTTACATAACTTCCTTAGTTGTACAGCTATGTAGCATCTCCCAGGCCGCCACCCCCCCCCAGTTACTGGGCTGCAGATGCTGCAAGCAACAGGGATCTGTGTTCTGTCAAATGGGATGCAGCAGACTGATATTTCCACACACACATCCATGAGCAATCTCTGGTGCAAGGAGTAATTGTGACAGAGATCCTTCTTCTGGCTGTCACATTCATGAGAGAGGGGTAACATGACCCTTTTGGACTAATTAATCTGTTATAAAAGATGTGCATGTGCTGGCCCGGCTCATACCACAAGAGATGAACTCATTAAATGGTTTCGTTCCATTGTCACATTAAATAAACAGATAAATGCACAAGCAATCATGCAAGCAAAAAAAGATAGCTGCACTTACCCGTAAAAAAGAATCCAGGGCTCCGTTTTCCATAAATTCTGTGATAATCATCACTGGACGGCTTTTGGTGACCACCCCCTCTAGTCGAATAATGTTTGGATGGTCAAACTGACCCATGATGCTGGCCTCACTCAGGAAATCCCGCCTCTGCTTCTCAGAGTATCCAGCCTTTAATGTCTTAATAGCCACATAGATTTCTCTCTTACCAGGCAGTTTCAGGCGCCCTTTATAGACTTCACCAAACTCCCCTATAATGAAACAAATATTACTTACAACTAACTCTGCTCAATCTGGTATTTCAGAAGGGAAAAATAGTAAGAACTACCTGACAGCTTCTCCTGAGTGGCTCTGTCCTATGATATTCCAAATATTTCTGTTAAAGGTCAATGGCAGGATGGCATAGGTCTAAAGACTGAACCATACATAAAGTGCAGTCACAGAGCTCATGCACTTTTAATGATTGAGTTAATGAGGAAGATTTTCCCAGTTCCAGCTTTTCTAGCAGCAGAATGACAGGACAAGCTGCATTTGCTAAAATTCTCTTTCCTTCACAGCTATGAAAGATCCAGAGGCCTCTAATCAATTAGCTCATCTGTACCTTGGTCATTACAAATATTGCAGGCTTTTACTGCCAAGCTGGTCCATTGACACCTATATCAACAGCCAACTCTATGTTTATTTTTTAAAAAACACATTGATTCATTCACGTCTGCTCAGTGACCTCTTGCATTTTAGTCAGTCAGTAGTTAATTCACTTGCAATATGTTTTATGTTACAATCTGTTTGGTTTAAGAGAAACTTCAAAATGGTAAGGGCTGTTTGACAGTGGAACAGGCTGCCCTGGGAGATGGTCCACTCTCCTTCATCAGAGATATTTAAGCAGAGGCTGGATTACCATCTGTCGGGGATGTTGATGTTGTATCCTGAATTGCTGGGAACAAGTAACAGCCCTGCTGGATCAGACCAAAAGCCTATCAATCTAATCCAGCATTCTGAGTATAGAGTGGTCAACCAGATGTCTTTGGGAAACCTACAAGCAAGACAAGAAAGAAATTCCTATTCTCTAAGAACTGGTAATGAAAGGCGTGCTCTCTGTGCTACTAAAGGTAATACATGACCATCATGACTTTTAGCCAGCAGTAGCTATATCTGCCATGAAGCTATTGAATACCCTTTAAAACCTCTTCAAGTCAGTTCCCATCCGTACATTGTGTAATACTGAGTTCCACAGTTTAATTATGTGCCACATGAAGAAGTACTGACTTGTGTCTGTCTGAATTCCCCATCATTCTGCTTCAATGGAGTAGCCCATTTCTAGTATTATAAGAGAGAGAGAACAATGCCTTCCAATCCACTTTCTCTATATCATACATAATTTTGTACAGTTCTTTCAGGTGCTTTATTTTTAAACAAAACAGTACCAAATGTAACTTTTTCTCTCATGGGAATTGCTTCAGCCCCTTGATCATTTTGGTTGTCCTTTCCTTCACCTTTTCCAGCTCTGCAGTATCATCTTAAGATGCAGAAACCAGAACTATATGACGTATTCCAAGGAGTGGGAGGGTTACATCGTGGGTTTATATGAGGACAATATGATATTGGTAGCTTTATATTTTATTCTTTCTTATGATGTCCATAGCTTGGTAGTAATTAATTGTATAGGGCACTTGTAATTGATTCCTTCTTGCAAATGCACAGATATAAGTAGACTACAATGGTAATGTAGTGAGGGATAACTACACTCTCCATAGTGTAACTTTCATATTTCTATGAGTGTGGCCTAGCTGAATGGTGGAAAAGGAGTTTCGTGTGGCCTGACTGCTGACTCAAGCTTTTGCTCAGGCACTGTCTAGAGATTTTAACTAACAAAAGTATCTGTTTTAATAACAAAGTAACTGAAAGTAAAGTGTCACTTTTTAAAATTTCTAATACAATCATAGCTATTTTTAAGGTCATAAGGTCATAAGAACTATAATTACTTTTTATAAATACCTTACTGAGACTTGATTATGCCCAACATATACTTAGTATTATTTTTTAAAAAGCAGCAACACATTGGGTTGACATTCTCATCAAGCCATCAACCACAACATCAAAATCTCGTCCTTGTCAGTCACAACTAGCTTAGTTCCCATCAGTGTATATGTGAAGTCAATCTCCTGCATGGAATGGGGATTGGAGTAGATAGCCTCCAAATTCCCTTTCAGCTTTATGCTTTTAGCATAAAATTCTAAGAATCAAAAAGAGACTGATGAGAACGAAACAATCATGTAAATATCTGCAGTAGTAAGATCTACTGAATTCAATAGGGCTTACTCTTAGGTACAGGGGTATAAGATTGCAAACTTTTAACACTACAATCATAAAATTTATGTACCAGGAGTAATTCCCACTGCATTCATATTAATTTCTTCAAAGAAAATATGTTTAGGGCGAGGGTGCAAGAAGGGCAGAGATAAATTTAACTGCCACAATTAATTAAAGGGTTATAATTAAATGCTATACCAAAGCAGACAAAGTGATATAGTAGAAGTAGAGCAAGTGAGAGAGTTTGTGGTCTGAGGTCTCTGTTTCTCCAAATACTTGTGTTCTACCACCTTCTTTCAGAAAACTGCAAGAGTTCTTGTGGGATAATGAAGAGGTTTGATAGAGAGGGTAGAAAGGTTGAAAGAGAGAGAAGGACACTTCCAAACAAAAGTTCCTCCAGTGAGCACAATTCCAACTCAGGAAGCATTTCAAAGAAGAGGCTATTCCCAGTTTCACACACAGGCTCTGACTCTGCTCTGATTGCTTTCCCAACCAGACTGATGGTACGAGTCTATTTGGACTGGTTATAATGGGAACACAAAACTGCTTGCAGGTGTTAAGCCTGCCAATCCATAAGAGATGATGCTCACTGGCGGCTTCATCTGGAAGAACATTTAGAGGGGAAAGGAGCAAATCTAAGCAATGAAAGCAAAAGCAAGCAATGAATGTAAACGATGTGCTGCCATGAATGATAAGATGTCAATTGCAAAAAGCTTGAGAGAGACTAAATAGCAAAAACAAATAGTAGCAGATGGGCTCAGATACATGGGAGATATGAACATGATAGGTCAGCAAACAAATGTTCATCTAAACTAAGTTTCAGGAATCTCAGACCTTCCAGATGTTTTGGATTTCAAATCCTATATATCCAGCCAATACAGCAAAGAATTATGAGATTTCTAGTCCAAAATACCTAGAGGGCCAAAGGCTCCACACTCCTGATCCAAACCTGTTTGAGTCTGATCCCAGATCCTTTGGCAATGGGTGTAACAGTAAAGAGGACAAAAATGAGATCTAAATCTTTTAATAGACCAGTAGCCAATTTTTGATAGAACAAGGAATAAGGGCATTCTTAGACAGAATGCCAGATCAGGTGGACCACAGGCTAATCCACCAAAAAATATCCTGTATTTTTTAGATTCGGCATTAGTTATGTTATAAATGAGAAGAGATCATTAGTGGATATTTTTTATTTGCAATTGGAAAACACTCAAGAAGTCCATGGGTATCACAGGAAAAAATTGATGGATCAACCTTCCCCTGGTAAAGCAGGATTTGCCTTTGGCTGACAAGACTATCTCCCTTTGATAGATAAGATAGACTCTGGGATGCCTCCCTATGGTCCACTGCAGTCCTTTATTTTGCCACTATTACTCCATTCCTGATCATGTTCCTCAGGCTGTGACTGGAGGAAAGAAAAATGCTACCTCCTCCACCTACCCCTCTGCAAGTAAATTCTACTTCCTGGATCATTTGATGCTGCACAGTGGGCAACCAGCCACAGGGCTTCCTCTGGAGCTGGGTGGCAGGTGGGAGGGTTTGAATCAGAAGTTGGACCTCCTCCTCAAATAAGCAAAGATCTGATTAATACAATGGCCCTTAGGATGCTCTCCCAGCAACCACAGGAGTGCATTGCAAGAGAATAAAGCAAATGATTTGCATAAAATAAATACTGAGTGCATACATGTGATTTCACAGTCATTTTACGCAAGCTACTAGTTTTGATTATCTGGAGTGCTTCTTTTTTAAATGAAAGGCTGGCAGAGATACCCATTCCCACCAAAATTAGTTAACAGCTTGAAAAGTGTAAAAATCCTGGTGCAGCAGACAGAGAAATGTCATAAACTAGGGAGCTATTGCCCTACCGATTTATTGTTAATTAATATTAATTAATTAATTGTTAATTAATAGAGCACAACAATGTATTAAAGTGAGTAAATTAATTAACCACTGTCTCTTCAATTACAGAAGATTTGGCTAGGTTTTCAGGAGAAAAGTGCTGGTCCATTGTTAATTGAGTGGGATGTGTTGGAGCATCCACAATGCAGGGGAGAAAGTAGGTAGGTAGGTAGAGGTGGGTGAAGGGGGGTGATGGTGGAGGACTGGCGCTGAACACCTGTCCAATGGGAAAAAAATCACACCTGCTCCAATGACTTCTTCAATCTTCACGAAAGACACATCAATTTCCTTGGCAAACTCACGAACAGCTTCATTGGGGTCCTCATACGTAAAAGGGTCAATGTAGATCTTCATTCCTGGGGAACCTTCTCAGTTTAGAGAAGAGCAGGACAAAAAAAGGGAAAGAGAGGACAATCATATTCATCTCTTGGAAGAAGGATTAGCAGCATGTCTCCCTAAATCCTTCTTCCTTTCCTATCTTCACATTTACCTTTTCCCTCTTAATTCTCCCATTCACTCTTCCGTTCCTCCTGTTATATTGTTCTCCACTTCCCCTACATTATCTTTTCTCCTGCACTCTCCTTGAAATGTAGAACATATTAGTTATAACTGGCAGATTGGGAGCAGGCCATAGGTTACACCCAGAAAGTGGGTGCACACTGTTATTTATTGAAGCAGCACCAGATCTATTTGCAAGAAAAGTCAAGGAAAGAACTGCAGGTAGAGATCAATATTTATCAATCTGACACCTTTTCTACACCAGGTTGACTGCAAGGGTTATGCTAGGTGGCTGTGGTAGAGCAGCAAATGCAGAGCAACAATAAAAGAGAGAAGGAGCAGAGGAGAGAGATAGAGAAACAGCTGCAAGAAAAAAAAATGAACAAGGGGGAAGGGGAGGAGGGGAAGTAAAGACAGAAGGAAATCACTCTGGGAAAAAAGTTGGCCTGCAAAAAAAAGAAAGAAAGAAAGAACAAAAGCAAAGAAAAATCAAGAAGATTCAATCAGAGTAACAGAAGATCATTGTGGTACCCTTCCAAAAGAGGAGGCGTATACAGACCAATGAAGGCTTTAAAAGAGATGAGAAAGTTGTTTTTCAGCTCCTTGAAAATCTAGAAGCTTTCCAGTTGATTCAGACTGACCAGCTCTGCAACTTGGGAGTTAAATGCCTCTTTACAAGCCCTCCCTCATTTAGCCCATATACAATCAACCCACAAGAGTGAAGTTTCAAAACCCAACTAGTTTTCTCTCTTTATGGCAAAAATGGTGGAAAGTTTACAATGCTTCTGTTCATGTATAATTTAAGCCGTTTTTATTTACTCCACATACCTTCGATAGTTTTGTGACTGCTACTAAAATGACAGAATGCAGCAATTACAAACAAGTGAACATCCTAATGATAAAATACAGCCTCCACAATAAATATTTGCAGGGTTTACTTTAAGCTCCTAAAAACATCATAAGATCTCTTACAGTGGACTGCCAAACCACCACCAGACACAGTTAGGAATTTGCAGGGTACCAGGGGAATCTTGGGAGGTTGCCTGCAGGAATAAACTTTGGTGGAAACCTCATTATTTTACTCATTAAATTTTAAGAGAAATTTCACACTCAGAAACACAAATCTTATTGGTGGAGGCACTTCCCCCCATCTGGTGTACATTAAACAGTGGAACACATGAATCTAATAAAAGCTTGTCCAGTATTGTGCAATGGAGCTTTTAATGATTAAATTCAGCAAATCAGGACACCAAAAAATATGTGGCACCACCTGTTACAAAGGTGAGAGGTATTTTTCTTATTTGTTGCCAGGTGTTATAGAAGGGAAATGAGTGCATCAGCACCTCCCAAATTCTTAATACAGCCCTTTAGGGCCTTTTGTGTTATTCTCAAAGGATCTCATCATATTATTTTGCTTTCATTCCCCTGAAAGGTGTTGATGTATCTATGAGGCCCAGTAAACCTCATTATCCAAAATGAGTTAAGGACTGTCCAGCCAAGGAAAACATCATGGACCAAGACGGGAACTTTCTCAACCTCTTTCTCAACCTCTGGGCCAGACAAGGCAGGTGTTACACTTTCACATTCTAAGTAGGAAGATGGAAGACAGAAGACAAAGTGATTACTGGAGACAGGGCCAGGTTAGATGTTACAACAACCTTGCATTTCTGGCTCATTCACTGGTTGTTAGGCAACTCTGAAAATATTCCTTCACATACTGGGAATCCTGGGACCAACAGATCACACGTAACCCCTATGGCCATTTCTTGAACCTTTGAGTTTTTCCCAGCTTCTCTTTGCTCCAACACCACCAGCCCTTTTACACTACATAATTATAGCACAATATTCTACTTTAACTGCCATGGCAACATCCTATGAAGTCCTGGAATTTATAGTTTGATGGGTCACTAGAGGTCTCTGGCTGAGAATTCTAAACACCCTCCATAAACTGAAAATCCCAAGGTTCCATAGGATGTTGCTATAGAAGTTAAAATAGAATTCCAGTGTCAGGAATAGAAAAAGGAGAGAGAAAGGTGAGAGAGAGACAGAGAGAGAGAGAAAGAGAGAAAGAAAGAAAGAAAGAAAGAAAGAAAGAAAGAAAGAAAGAAAGAAAGAAAGAAAGAAAGAAAGAAAGAGGGAGGGAGGGAGGGAGGGAGGAAACTTGCCTTTCCTGGAGGCTTCCCGGAGCATTGATCATTCTTCTAAACAAGGTGCAGTCCATTCTCAAATTTTTCTAACCAAGCCTGCCCTCACACTTTTTTTTCTTTTAGAAAACTGGAAGTGAACTTCCAACCACTTCCCACTGAACTCTTGATTTCATCTTCTCCTTTTTAAAAAATGGGGAAAGGGAGGCAACATAGTCCTCCAGACCCACCACTGTTTTTCTTGAATATTGCTTTTTCCTTCCACTCGTTGTTCTGCTCTTTCTTGCATTGTAAACTATTTCACACAAATATCTAGCATAACTTTGTCATGTGCCTTGGCCAAATTATTATTATTTCTTATAAGTGTGGGCTATTACATTTTACCACTGACAAGACTGTCAGGGATTTTCTTCATGATCTCAATGGCATATCTTATATACTAGAAGCAATCTCTACTCTCTGAATGCTGGCCATTGTTTAGCCAAAACAGCTGCCTCCGTCCAAGAGGGAAGTATCATCTGCAGACATAGGGGATACCTTAGATTTTCAGAAATAAACAATTTTTACAGCAGGAGTGAGTAACTGTCAGAGGTTAGGGGATTACACTACCCCTCCAGGAGTTCTTGGAGAGACTCACCTTCCAGCTTCACCTTTCTGAAAAAATTTAAAAAAACAAAACAAAACAAATCTTCTTTTTTTGCCCTAAAATACCTCCAAACACCCTCTAAGGAACACAGGGGCAGGAGGAGGCCAGTTTAGGTCCAAGTGATGTCTCCTTTTACAACAGGAAGTGACTCACAATTCACTTCCTGTTCCCTCTCTCTTTTTTAAAGACTGCACTTTACACATCTGTAAGAATGCTAATTATTTATTAGATGTCAGAATGGAATACTAGAAGCAATAGGAATGGAACAGAGTACTTATTTTTCTCTCAGGGCTGGTTAGTAGTTCTGTAATTGTGAGGTGGGAAATTCACTCTCAGTTTCAGTAGTTTGTTATTTTGTGCCTTCAAGTTGTTTCCAACTTATAGTTATCTTAAGCTGAAACTCTCATGGGGTTTTCTTGGCAAGATTTGTTCAGCTTTTTGGTCAGGCATCATTAGTGCTGGAATGGGCGACCACCAACGAATACCAGGTGCTGTAGGCTATATTTCAGAGGGAGGAACGGGCAAAACCACTTCTGAGTATTCATTGCCTAACAAAACCCTATGAAATCTGTGGCGTCCCCATAAGTTGATAGGCAACTTGAAGGCACGTATATATACGTACATACATTTTAACAGCAGTTCCACCACAGTTGCTCTGGATTGTACAGGAGCTATCCAGATGCTGAAATCTATATATCTCCCAGACAATCTGGATCAGCTGTGGCAATGCTGTTGTCATTCAAACTTAGAGGAAATTTCCCACTCCACAATTCTGGAGCCATCAACTATTTGCAACATTTTGTTGCAGGTCCCACCTGTTCATATGGTCATGCCATTGCTTTACTGGAATAACAACAGAGCTGTCCAGACACTACAAACTTTGGTTTTGGTCTCAATTTAGTTATTCAAGAAAGTTTAGTTATTCAGCTTGGACATCTTGTGGATCTCCCCACGTCAGTCCAATTCAGATCTGGATATGGTCAATCCAAAGCAAAAACCTCAAAAAGTACCATCTTTTATTCAATGACATTGCACCAAAATCAGACCCATTCCTGTGACTCTCCTATTCCTCTAAACTCCTCCCCACATGCACATACCCACTTTCATTTCATTATTTGATTCTGTTGCTTTTGCTTTCCCACCTCTCAGGAGGGAGGTGTTCCTTCTCATTTTCCATGTGTTTGGCAGCCACTCTGTCCAAAGCACATATTTATTTATTACTCCCATTGCAATCTCTATGTAATATCCTTGATCATACTAAGCAAGTGACCAGAGTTCTTTTCACAGACCTTATTTGATTGAGAAGAACTATAGGAATGTGAAATATGCATCTCTAGTTCATGCCTTGGTTTTTGCTATACATTTTTTGTTTTAATGGAGCTATTCATAAGAAGTGACAGGGTTGCCACGTTTCAAGTAAAGAGTGTGGGGGGGACTCTGAAGGGCTGAGATAAGCCTTCTGCAAGCCTGGAATCCTGCCACTTCTGTGTGATGGGTGCTGTGGGATGTAAACCCTTGCACATATGGCAGTAACTGCTGAAGCTACTAGGTGAATTTTGCCACTGCCTGGCCACTAAAAATGCTTTATTGTTCTCCCCCTCCACCCCGTTTTGGGCTGCCATTTGACCTGGTTACCTGAGCATTACCTGAGTTCTGGGCCAATTGCTGTCATGTCAGTATCTACAACCAGCTGGCCCCAAAGCAATTCCAACCCTTGTTTGTCCCACTTTTGTAGTACCACAAGCCCCCCAGCACTTCTGACTTCACAAAGATCCATGCTATGGTCTCAGCTTTTGACCCTGGTATCGCAGGAAATGGAATGGTGCTGACCTGGCAACCCTATTCCAGATAAATAACTCCCAGTGGTACCAGTTCATTGAGCAGGTAGCCTGTCTTCCTCTTCTTCACCATTTCATTGTATCATGAAAAAAGAAAGATCCAGCAGTGGAAAAACTCAACATTCTTATAAGTGGAAAACTATGTCATCTTGACCCCTCTCTCTATAAAATTCTCTGTTTGTGGCATGGGCAATTGCTGAATAAAAGCTTCATCTGGAAGTATGCTGAATGCAAAGAACTGGAGGTGGGGGGAGCCACCAGCATGTTTCCAGCACTGATATGCTGCATGGGGTATTTCAAGTTTTAGTGTGCTATAAATGGAGAAACTGAGCTAGCCCATTCACCCACAGAGTAATTAGTTCCACACTAGGGATATGCTGTGTTAAATTATTTGTTCCCACAAGGGAGAACAAACAGTTTAATCAATGTTCTTGTCTTTGAAAATTATGCAGTTTTTTAAAGAGGTCTCATGTAGGGAGAAAGTCTCCAGCCGCAGGGTGGGTGCAGGGAGATTCTTTCAAGTTCCACATGACATGAGGAAGGTGATGGAGGAAGCCAGGCAAGGATCAGGAAGCTATATCCCTCCAAGTTTCTCTCCTGTTCAGCCACTTCCCATGTAACATTGAGAAGGAGTAGGGGGAAGTCAAGTGAGATCAGAGATGCTATAGCCTCACCATAAATGTTCTGTTAGTTGGTTCACAATGATGCAGATGTCATCATTATGTACCAGCTATCAGGACACAGCCAGCGAGGAAGCTTTTGTTTTCTGGGCTGTCCCTCTGCCCAGCTTGAGGAAACAGGAAATATACGACTCTGGGGTGGAGAAGTGAGAATAGACTCAAGTTTGTTTGCAAACTGGGGAAAAACTGAAAAAGGGGCTTGAGGAAGATCCTCTCTGCTGAGGTTTTTAAACACGAAAAGGCCTCTATTTTTCCCCTCACACTGATATTAAACATTTAAACTCACTTCAATTGATATCAATAGGATATACTTCTAGCTTTTTCTGAGATTGCTCAGGCTTTCAGACCTAAAAAGTCCAAATGGTTTAACTAATCAGACTCAAACTGTTGCTTAAGCACAGAGTGAATGTGATTAACAACTGTAAATCCTACAAGACATTATGAGCCAACTCAGGATTGGTGACTCAGTATGGCTGACACCCACAAGCCACATGGGAGCTGCACAGCCTCCCATGAAGGCTGCTGCTCATATATAAGAACAGTCTTCAAAACCTCTATACCGTTTCATTGCTTTTTCTTCCTGAAACAGCTTCCTTTCAGTTTAGTAGTACAAAGGTAAGGCTCCAGTACTAAGGGTGAAGAGGAAGCCAGAGGAGGTGATCCAAGCCTGCAGGTGCCAGTCTTGCCATTAATGCAGAAATACTGACAGGGCTGAAGTAGGTTTGCCTCTTTTGTGTGCTGTGGGTGTGGGTGTGTGCATGTGCATGTGCATGTGCATGCTTTTATTGTAAAGGCACATCTAAATTCTGTTCTATGCTGGGGACTTGGTTGAGGCTGAGAGGCCTTTTGATCCAGTAGATGTTATCTTCTCCCCACTGAAACCCAAATGCCCCCTTTTATCCCTCTCTCACTGGGACAAGGCACCACAAAAATCTCAGCAGTGGCTGTGAGGTGCCACTGAATTTGGAGCGTTCCCTCTGAGGTTGGTGCATCATTTGCACATCACCAAGCCTTGCAGAGGAGATGCTCTCTTCCACCTGATTCCCTATCATACATTCCTATTACCCCAAAACCACAGCCTAAATTTACCATAGGGAAAGCTGCTGTCTGGACAATCTTTGGTATACAGTGGACCAAAATTCTGTCTTTCTGCTGCCAGGAGTGAAACCTGCAATGAAGTCATGTGTGATTTTCCCAGTTCATAAATCTTTTTACAGCTTCATCCCATACACTTTTACTGTTCCATAAATCCTTTTACAAGTGCAGCTGATGCTCTAGCAGGATTACAAAGGAATTTACAAGATCATAACCAAGGCCAGTTTACAGATTAGAAAAGCAAAACAAATATATAACAGCGGCAGATCAAGTTGAGGGCACAATGACCTTGTAACTTAGAATGACACTACCTTCTCTACCAGTGTAGATAGTGTCAAAATGGACAGCCCCACAGAACTCTAATGTCCAGGTAAAAGGTGTTTGTGCTATTGACAAGTAGCTCTGCAGCCAAGTATGCAGTAAAATAATTGGTCAGAATGTGAAAGCAAACCATGAATAATGGTGGTTTGGTATCTTTGGAAAATCATATATGAAAATATAAAGTCAGAGTACAAAAAAGCACAATCAACCACAGGGCTGTCAGGAGAGCTTTATAAGCTGTCTGAAACGACACAGATACACTACACTAAGAATGATGAGGTGCAGAAGTTTGCATATTAAGCCCTATGTGGGTGTTGATCCCATACGTGACAAGGAGAACATAGTAGATCCTCCTCTTAAGTTTTCTTCACATGAAGAGTGATGTGTGCCCTCAGGAAGCTCCTGTACACAGAAATCATCTCCTCCTGACCAATAGCACTGATTTTCCAGGGCCCTTCCCCATGGGGAGAACCTCCATGTGTACAGAAGCCTCTCCTGTTTGGAATCATTGCTTTTCATGTAAAGAAAATAATGATGAAGGATGAGAGGCTAGCACATTGCGTTCCTTGTGTGTTGGATCACCATAGTGAATAATACTCAAATAGGTTTTTAATAAAAAAATAGCTGGGGACTTAAAGTGTCCTAAAGCCACCAGATCCTGTCTGATCTTTGAAGCTGAGCAGAGTCAGCCTTGGTTAGTACTTAGATGGGACACCATACAAATTACCAGGATAATATAGGATACGTTTCAGAGGAAGGGACTGGCAAACCCACCTCTGATTATTCTTTGTCTAAGAAAACCCTATGAAATTCATGGGATCATCGTAAGTCAACAGGCAACTTGAAGACACACTGTTGTTGTCGTGTGTCCTCAAGTCATTCTTAATTTATGGCAACCCTAAGGCTTGCCCATCATGGGATTTCTGGGGCTGAGAGTGTATGACACACCCAAGTTCACTCAGTGGATTTCCATAGCCAAGCAGGGAATCAAACCCTGGTCTCCAGGGCTGTAGTCCAATGGTCAAACTACTACATCACACTAGTTCTCTGACATCCACCCACCCCACCCGCAAAAATAGCAATTTCACTTGGGTTAGAACCCGTTCCCCCTCCTCCCTCTTTACATTTACCTCTGATCTTTCCATCCGTTTCTGTTCCTTCCATTTTTTAAAAAACTCGCTGTTTTTCTCTCCCTCCAACCCTCAGTACTTACTCATATTTTCTCCTTCCTCCTGGAAGCAAAAACTCTTTCCCACCTGAAGAATTCTAGGTCCTGTAGAGGGACACGTATTTGAAGCAGCTTAGAGGTGTTATGAAAAAATAAATCTCCCATGCCAGACACCAGCATAGTCTGTAGGGAGATCAGGGACATGAAGACCTAAATCTTATTGTGAATCAATGGGATTTACCTGCATGTTAATCCATCATTCAATAACTAATTCAAGGAGTCTATTCTAGTTGGGACTAACCAACAGGATTTCAGCCATGGAAACCAAAATGGTCCTCCGGGCCACAAATTGCAATCATAATCTATAATAATATATTAAATGTAAAATGTATTAATGAATTTTAAAAACAAAATGGCTCAGAGATGTGTATGTGCAGGTGCACACAGCCCTCTCTTAGAGTGGTTATGTTTTATGGTCCTGAGACAATTCTGAAGACAGATGGACAAACACACATAGTAAAATTGTATTGTAAGCTGTCAGTAACATCTTAACGGAAATTCTGTTCTGCTTAAGAAAAAGATTCCTGTACCCCTGCACACTTTGCACCACCAACAGATAGTGGCCAAACAAAACAATGCATCTCTCCTTTTTTGAGGTTTCTTTCCTTTCAAGGGTATGTATCCTACTTGACTCGTAGGACATTTACTAGTAGTTTTCACTGGTGGAGAGCAAGGAGTAGTCTTTGCTACAAAGTTTTAATTACATCCATCTCTCCCCCTCTCTTTCTATCTCTTCTGGTTCCCATCCTCTCCAAATGCCTTGTTTTAAGCAACCCTGATAACCTTTGTGTGCCAAAGGTTTTTAGCATTATTAGACCTACACAGCCTTTAGGATCCTTCCCTGGATTCTGTGTTCTGCACTGTCCAAGTTTCTTTGATCATGACTTTCCTGCCTGAACTTCCCATTCAAACCAGCTGGGCAATGTGAAGCAAGGTGAGCATCCTGCTCACCTATAAAACATTACTTATCTATCCCAGCTTCTGCATCCTCCCTCAATTTCCTACCTATCTTTCTTTAAGATACAGCTGGGGATCACACAGTCCTCCAGATTTTGCTGGACTGTATGTCTCAACAGCCCAAGCCAGCACAGCCAATGGTGAGGAAGGTTGGAAGCTGCAGTCCAACTGTGTCTGGAGCATCAAATCCTTCTTCTTCTTTTTTTTATTTATCATTTTTATACAAAACATAAATTTAAATTCTTTAAAACAATTTTCCCATCATAGTTCAATATTTACACATGTAGATTTACTGTTTTTTCTTAATCTTCCAACGTTTCTACGTAAAATCTTAGTATTTTCTTGGATATTTTCATTTATCAATGTACTTCTACAATTGTCTTTAAGTATCATTTGCTCCAGATCCTTAACTTCTGAGTAGTCTATTTAGTATCTTTAGTGTATATTATCTTAAGATCCATCAAAATCTAATAAAGTACTTTCCCCCTATTATAATGTTCTAAAAGTGTTCATTATATGGAGGTAATTATCTATTGGAGCCCACTTATTTTTTATCTTTTCTTCCGTTTGATTTCTCAGTTTTTGGGATAATACATCTGCTAGTTTCATCTCCCGTAACCATTGCTCAGTTTTGGGGACATCTTTGTTTTTCCATAATTTTGCATATTCTATTCTTGCTATCATGTAAATTCTCCAATATTTTTTATTTGTCTGGTTATCTAGTTCATCTAGTATATTTAATAAATAAATTTCTGGGGTCATGGTGAATTGAATATGAAAGATTTTTTTCTATATTTTTATGTATGTCTTCCTAGTATTTTCATGCCTTTGGGCAAGTCCACCGCATGTGATATGTTGTTCCAATCTGAGTGCCACATTTCCAACATTTTCTTGTTCCGGACTTGTATATTCTTTGGAGTTTTTCTGGAGTCATATACCATCCGTGGAATATTCTAAAGTAGTTTTCTTTCCGGTTTTGTGCTGTTGTAAATTTCAGCGTCCTTTTCCAACTTATTTCCCATTGATCCAGCTGTATTGGGTGTCCAAAATTGTGGGACCACTTTATCATCATCTCTTTAACAATTTCTTCTTCCTTTTCATAAAGCAGAAAAGTTTTATATAATTTCACCATCAACTGTGGCGGATTCTCCAGTAAAAGTTTGATTATTGGATTTGTTTCTTTAGTTGTTCAAATCCTTGTAGTTTCAAATCAATCTGTAATCTGTCATGTAGCTGTCGGTAAGGGAACCAATTCAACTCAATTCCTTCTTTTTTAAGATCTTCTCTAGTTTTGATATTTGATCTTCCTGCGGGGGTTTTTTCAATTAAATCTTCGTATCGTATCCATTTGTTTGAGTTGTTAGACCATCTTCCAAAGAAAGCTTCTTGTGGTGAAATTCACACAGGTATTTGCTTTAATAGCATTGGTTTATGTAAATTCCATATCTTTAGCAAAGCTTTTTGTATGTAATGGTTGGTAAAGTCTTTGTCTATTTTTGCCTTTTTGTAGCAAATATAGGCACGCCATATGAATCTGTTATTGACGCCTTCTAATGCAAGCAATTTCTCATTTCACAGGGTCAACCAGTCTGCTAACCATGTCAATGCTGAGGCTTGATAATATATGTGGATATCAGGGATACCAGCACCTCCTCTTGTAATTAGATCAGTCATAGTTTTCCATTTGACTCTAGGTTTTTGGCCAGCCCATATAAATTTAGATAACTCTTTCTGCCATTGTTTGAAGGGTTTCAGATTTGTAATGATTGGTAGATTTTGGAACAAAAAGTTGAATTTTGGTAAAATATTCATTTTCACCATAGCTATTCTTCCCACCAAGGATAACTGAAGCTTTGACCATGACTCCATCTCTCTCTTAATTTCTTTCCATTTTTTAGTGTAATTATTTTCAAAAATTTGGCTGAGAAGCCATCAGGGCCTGAAGCACCAAATCCTTCTGACACCTTTCATGAACCTTTCACTTGAAATCGCTCTGGCCTTAGCAGCTTTTTGGCATTTCTATTCCTTGCTACCACTGTACTCAAAACTCTTGGGTATAAATGCCCAGTTCCAGAAACTTCAGTCTCTGGTGAACTGAAGCCTGATTTAAAGATGATTATAGGCTTTGTATAGATAATGCATAGTCCCTTGTCTGGGTATTACTACCCATGAGTCACGATATGTATTTCACAAGGTAAAATACACCATAAGGTCAAGTGACATTAAATTAGGGGTGGGCAAAATGAATCATAGTAAGCCATTTTAGTAACCCTTCTGTCCCAATTTGCCAATATAGGCCACCCTATGTGATGTCTGGCAAACTGTATCCACAAATAAAATAGCAACATCACGTGGGAGGAGAGGCTTCTTCCTTCCTTCCCTTCAGTCCTGGAATCTCCTGGAGACATTCTGTCCTGCATAGTAGTAGGGGTCTATGGTTTAAGAGAGTAGTCAGAAGCCCTCCTGCACAACAGAGAAGTTGCTACTGAATTACAATGGTGGTGATAAAATCAGCCATCACTGGCCTTTTTTCTTTTTCTTTTCAGTATCTCTGCAGCTGGAGTGGATTCTGGGAGGTTAAATGAGCTCTTCTCAACATGATCTAGCACCTGCCTGCTAAGATTTTGAATGTTGTTCCTTCCACACAACATGCAAACACTTCCAGAGTCCCCCTTCATTTTCAAACTGGCTTTAAGAATGACATGGTTAAAACAAGGTAGCAAAATGAAGGGGAATTTTTCAGTGCAGGGTCCTCATGCAATCAGTGCAAAATAACATGCCTGCAGAAACTTTTGCTTTGTCTCAATAGAAGGGAGGATTTGTCTGTCTGCTCCTATTAATAATTTCTAATATTCTGAGCAAATGCCAGAAGTTATATACTGTCCTACTCCTACCTGGCTCATTTTGCCTCACTGTACACTAGCTGTCTTAAATTTTGCTCTGATGGAGCTGTATTTACAATGTTCGTGTCACTGGGATATGTGTTTTGTTTTTGCCTTATAGGCAATAATTCCTTCCTTTTAAAAAAAAAATGATATCAGACAGTGAAGCGAAGTGCTCCTTTCAGAAAACTGTTAACAGTGGGAACACATCAGAAGATCGAGGACATACAGGGAAGTACAGCAAAGGCTTAGGGGAAAAGACTTTTACCTAATGGGCATGAAAAGTGCAGAAATGCCACAAAAGAACAGAATGGCAGTAGGGAAGAAGTATGCTGTATGTACAAGCAGGGCAAATGGCAAATCTGTTTGCAAAAAAATTTGATGTCAACAGTGGTGGCAAGGTCATCCTGAAGAATTTCCAGGAGACAACTCAGAAAGTAAAAAAATCTATCCAAATGTCATGACACAGAAAACTAACTTGCTGAACAAAGGGACAGCAAATGGCAACCACAAGGATTTGTGTACTTTAATCTCAAGTCTTCCACTGTATAGCAGAAACAACACTAGAACAGAGAAAAGCAACTCGGCATGCTGGGCCAGCCTCTTTATTGAGCTGTGTATCAGCACCGCTGTTCACAGGCCCATAGCCACAAAGATTTGAGTTGAGTGACATATACTGGAACCCAGGAACTTTAAACTAAGTTTAGCCCAGGTGTGATGTGTCTAAATACTTTGTGTCTAGTTCACATAACCAGGTCCATGTCCTTCATCAAGAAATGAATGTCTGCACTGTCAGACATTTAAACCACAACTCAGTAAGACCAAGGGCCAGTCTATTTCTGTTCTAAGAGGGCCTCTTCATAGATACCGGATAGTCTGTCAAACTAAGTAAACTTGGTCCATATCATGGAATCCAGGGCCAAGCATCTGACATTAAATTCTCCTGCTCAAATTTAAAAATGCAGGCAGAACTAAGTCAGAGATGTATGTTTTAAAAGTCTATACTTCAAAGGCATTTCTAGAAGCTCTGAGAAGTTTCCACACTGGACTGTTATAGTGTTATTACTCCACTTTCAACATTCTATGGAATCCTGGGGTTTGCAGTTTAGGGAGGGGATTCAAAGGCCCCTCCCTAAACTGCAAACCCCAGGATTCCATAGGATGTTGAAAGTTGAATAATAGCACTATAACAATCCAGTGCAGAAATGCCCTTGGTCTCACAAGGATTCATCATGGTATATTTTGTGTATCATACCCTTTTTTCCAAAGAGTTAGAACATAGTACATGGGGGAGCTGATAGCATCCCAAATTTCAAACCAAAGATAGACAATCTAAAATCCTCCAGATATTATCAGATGCCAGTACATGATGCCCATGATGCTACGTAGTTATAGCACTACGATTCCACATTAACTATCTTGGCTGCATCCTACAGAATCCTTGGGTTTGCAATTTAGGAAGCGCTATTTAAAATTCTCAGCCAGAGAGCTCTACTGCCTCACCAAAGTACAAAGCCCAGGATTCCATAAGATGTTGCCACAGAATGTAACATGGAATCACAGCTCTGTAATTGTGCAATGTGTGAAAGGGCCCATTAGCTGCACTGGCTGGAGAAAATTCAGCTTAAAGGTCCAACAATGTTTGGAAAGCCCCAGGTTGCCCAACTAGGTTCTAAGCCAGAAGAATAAATCATGCAGCCCATGGGAAAATTTCCTCTTTTCCCCAAGTCCATTCTTTGCAGCCCCTAGAACTCACCTTTGGAGGGGAAAATCAAACATTTTTTGGAGGAGAATCACACCTCTAGAACACATGATTTCCCTCTAAAACAAGGTATGCCCTCCCCAAGTTATTTTAGTCAAAATGCAGTTTTATTTATCACTTCATTGGAAAGGACTTGTATGACCCATGAAAAGTGTTGATAACTAAAATGGCCAATAAAATCCAGATTGCATAAAATTCTCACGTCTGTTCTAGAGTACAGATTTTAGAGCCAGCGTCTAAGGCTGTTGGCATCATGATTGTGCATGTCTTTGTCTATCTTTCTGTCCTGTGTGAAGTTTTTTAAAACACAACAAAACAAAACACAGAAAATTGGATTTTTGGGTTAAGGTCTTAGCATGGAAAGAGGTGACCCATTCCTCATCAAGTTAACTTTTTGGAAATCCCTCTGTTCTCCATCACTACTACACACAGAGAGACACAGAATTAATAGTGGAAAGGAAAACAGAAACTTACAAGTACCTAAGGCCATTTCTGCACTGTATTGTTGTAGTACTATTATTCTACTTTCAACATCATGTGGAATTCTGGGATTTGCAGTGTACTGAGGCCAAAGAGCTCTCTGGCGGAGAATTCTAAATGCCCTTCCCTAAACTGCAAACCCCAGGATTCTATAGGATGTTGAAAGGGGAACAATAGCACTATAAGCATGTAGTGGGGAAATGGCCTACGTTATGCCTGGCTGTTTCCCTGAGATCAGTAGCCTTTCAAGGGTATGGAGGCTGTACTGGGGAATGCAGACAAGAGGTGAGGTCATCCCCCTCACCTTCTTGTTGTAGCCACAATTAATCCCTAGCCCAGTTGCTACTTTTACTAAAAGAAAAAAGACAGCACAACACACAGTCATAGATGGCGCACATTACATATACTTTAATGTGAAGGCAGATTATAGTGAGAGATTCCGGTTGTCCACTTTACAGAATCCTGCTTAATGGTTTGTATAGTGAAGTTACACCTAGGAACACTTTATTAAAATGCTTCATTTTACTGAAGAATTAATGTGATACATGAGCTACAACACTCTGTAGTTATATCCCCCAGAAGTATCATGGTTATACCAGATAGTTTCAGGTGAGCAATCCCTTGATTGTCCTCAAAAACTAGATTGTTTCTTAGATTGATTTCAGATCTTCAAACACTGCTGATCACAACTCCCTTAATAACATTTGATGGTTTTAAGCAAATTTAAGTTTTTCACCAAGTCATGTTCATATTTCTTTCCTGCCGTTCTTAGGATTCTTGTTTCACAAATAGAACACTTGACATTGGCGAAATCCTAAAACAAAGTTGTAAATTCCCACACATTTCCATTCATTACTATGAATATATAACTATAAGAAATATTAGATATATAAAATATATTGTCCTTGCACAAACAGAAGTCCAATAAAAATCAGTCATGATCTATATAAGATCATTGTGCTCAGCATTCTCAGGAAGTTTGTTACTCAGTTCATACACCAGTGTAACTTTACACATCTGATTTTTTTTTGAAATGTTTAATAATTGTCTACTACAGTACAGTCTGGTACAAAGATGAACATATATTTGCACTATTGCAAATAATTCATACAGTCTTAGTGTGGGGACATAGATTAACTGATCACATATTTCCTTAATCCCTAATCATGCTGAAAAAGATGCATAGTTTCTGTTTTCCAATTTATAATAGTACATTGTAGGCACTTTCTAGACAAAGGGGCCAATCACCCATGCTACTGTTGCTCTTACCGAATTAAATTTTAAATTTCTTTAAAATTACAAGATTTTAATGATTTAATGATACTATCAAGCTACCTTGCCTCTTATGTTTTCAGCACAACTGACAAAATTTTGTGCAGGAGTTGAAATTAAGTCAATCTGAGGAAAACACAACAATGCAAACAAAGATCAGGAAGCACACAAGAAACTACAGGTTTAGGGCCTTTCCACACTACACGGCTTTAGTGCTATTATTCCACTTTCAGCATCCTATGGAATCCTGGGGTTTGTAGTTTAGGGAGGGGCACTTAGAATTCTCAGCCAGAGAGCTTTTTTGGCCTCTATAAACTACAAAACTCAGAATTCCACAGGATATTGAAAGTGAAATAACAGCATTATAACAGTGTAGTGCAGAAAGGCCCTTAGTGTGAAACCTTAATTTTGCCCATTTGTGATATACTTTCAGTTAATCTTTAATTCCACAACTGCATGTTTATTTGAATCATCATAAGGATGTTCTCTCCTTGACATTAGACTCACATTTTTTTTAGGAAAAGTATGGGAGGTTTCTTTCCTAAAGTGCAAATTAGATTTCAGTTGCTCCCAATTTGGGGTTCCTATTACTATCTCATTTTCTACCTTTTCTGTGGTTTACTTAGGTATTGGTCCTGGCAGTAATCAAAAGAGCCCTAAAGAGCTATGTGAATTTGTGCTGGAGATTTCCTGTGAAACACCTGGGAACTGTTGAATATAACTGTTTGCAGCTGGTTCCACATGCACAGTGAGTGTGTAAAGTATGTATAAATGTAAGCAGAAAAGGATAGATGGGCAGTGATTATTCACTGGCCAAGTTTGTTGCCTTGCTGTTTTATTATCCTATTAACTTTTTCTAATGCAAGTTTTAAAGGCTTGTTTGCTGCCTTTCATCAGTTTAGTTGTACTCCAGGTAGAATCCAAATATGATCTGTTTACTGAATAGCTGACGGAAAGCTGTTTGCTTATATTTCATTGTTACTAATGAATCTATATGTTCTAAAAGGAGGAGGGTGTTTTTTTTTCTTTTTTTGGAAGGTACTATTAGAGACTGAAGAAAATAAAAATTAAAAAATGCCTATGGATTGCTTCCAAGGTCTTAGCTTACTTGCCAGTCAAACTACCACAAGCATGAAGGCAGTTGATCTTTTACAGTAATCTGTGATAAACTCTCATTTCTGATTTGCTGAGGACTATGTGCAGACCTTCTTCTCAGGGGCATTTACTGAAAGCCTGATGACAAGCCTGTATTGGAAAGAAATAACTATCTAGGGACCAAATGACAAACAGGTACTATATGGCTTCTCTTTTTTTCTAAAATACATATTGGTAATTCTCCCCTAAAACACACAGACAGAAAAATAAAAGCCCTCTGTTTAAACATCTGGCCAACACAAGCTAGAGGCACAATTATCAGTGGCTGAGGATTTCCTTCAGTGCCTTTTAAATCCTTACTTTCTTCCTGCTGTTTTATTCTCTATTCTTGATCTGCTTTGTTGAGCATCTCTGAAGGAAACCTAGCCTCACATAATACTTAAACTGCTGTTTGAACTATACTTCTCTACCTTCTAGCTTCTCTACTACCTAGCCATATGCATCTACCTTCTGTTTTCCAGGCCAGAATTTATAAGGGGCTTTTAAAGTCAAAGCAACTGTCTTCAGCTTCCTTCAAATAAGCCCCAGTTCCCTTCCACAAATATCTTACATCTCTTGCTCATTTCTCATGCCTGTTCCCCTAACAGGTCTTCTACTCATGGCTCTGAATTTTGTTTCCTTGCTTTCATGCCACCTCCAAAAGTAACACTACAAACAGTATTACATTCTCAAGCCTGCCCAGAAGGGATGGAAACATTTTATGTGGAGCTTTCACAATTTTCCTGGCCCATTCCCAACTTTCCAGCTTTCTCCCACACTCACCTCTACCAGTGCTGTAATGCTGAAGCTTATCACTGTATACTGCTTCTTTGCTGTATGCTCGCTTCCTAGGAAAATGAAAAGTATATGCCAGTTCAATCAATGCCTGAGCAATGCACTTTTATACAGTTTTTTTGGTGGGAGAAAAGCATAAACCTTGACAACACTGTAACCTAACTCTATACGGTATTGGCCGACAGAGATTTTCTACTGCCCTAGTAACAAAAAGTGCAATCCAATATGTGTTTTCCCAAAGAGGAAATGGGGTTCTACTGGATTCAGTGGGGCTTACTCCCTGGGAAATGTGTGAGAAATGCAGCTTACATCCTTCAACAGGTGACAAACTAATAATGAGCTCTGCATGGGATAGCCCATTCTAGAAATGCACTTTGCAGAAATTGCTGGAATGTTTTGCTTTCCAAGCTACAAAGCTGAGTGTTTGCTTTTTTAATTATTTAAAACATCTCACTTTGGCATTAGCAACTGGACAAATTCATGGTACATATTAGTGCAACTGTTTCAGGATGGAAGTGTAAGAGAGGAATAACACATTCAAACAAGGGTTTAAATACTCCAGATACATGGCCTCCTTTTTAGCGGTGGATGGAGGGAGAAAGACAATGAAGAATGCAAAGATAGATCTGTCTGATCCTATTAATTGCATCATGATAGCTCAGCATAGGCTTAACGTACCATAAATTTAATTCTCATCAGGAAATCCTTTTCCAAAGTCTTGCGTGAATCAAACTCAGCCCCAAAATCGAAGAAGCAACAGGTTTATCGAGAGATTTCTCAGAACATCCGACACAGAGACTAACAACAAGCCTTCATTGTGTGATGTTGTTTTTTTAAAAAAATAATTCATTTTTAAAAATAATTCATTTTTAAAAGACAGTTTGCTGCTGCTACTTCAGATTTGTTGCATGAAGAGTAACATCTTTGTAGCACATTGCAACTTTTTGGAACTTTTCTTTTTATAAAAGGCCCAAAAGGGCAGGAAGCGGCAACATTTTAGGAGTAATAAATAAATATTACTCACTGAAACAATAATTAGGGGCCTTTTCATATTAGAGCCCTCCCCCCACATTCATGGGTTTGACCTTCATGAATTCAATTACTTATGAGGTGAAGGCATGCCAGCCCCACTCTCCTCCTCCCTTGCCTTGTCTTTTGCCCAGCATGGAGAATGTGCACTGAGGCAAAAGGCAAGGGAATGGGGGAAAGCACACAGGCACCTTCCTTCTCCCCTCAAGAACTCCCCCCTCCCATTCCCTTGCCTTTTGCCCACATGCAGCCAATACACACTGAAGCGAAGGGCGAGGGAAGGGAGGAAAGCCACGTGCATGTCTTCCTTCTCCCCTCAGGAGCTGCCTCCCTCCCATTCTCTTGCCTTTTGTCTGGCGTGGAGAAGGTGGTTCATGTGCCAGGGCAAAAGACAAGAGAGTGGGAGGGGGAGGGCAGGGTGAGTTATTGATAGTTTTTCTATTTTCAGGAGGGTTCTGCATTCTAAACCCTTAGAAAAGTGGAGAGGCCACTGTATACGTGTCTAGTGCTATGACTAACTGCCATGGCAACATTCAGTGGAATCCTAGGATTGGAAGATTAGGGAGAAGTATTTAGTTTCTCAGCCACAGAGCTCTAGTGCCTCACCAAACTACAAACCCCAAGACACCATAGGATGTTGCAACAGCATTTAAAGTGCTCTAATCATGTACTGTGAAAGGACCCTTTATATTTTTTCATGTTGTTACAATCTCATTATCTCCCAAAATGATGTTATCTGTAATGTGTTACTTCCCAGCTTTGGATTTTTCTTGAAGGAGAATACTGATAAGACGCTGTCCCCCACACTTGCCACAGTCTTGTCCTTCATAAATAAGGGAAGGCCTTAAGCCAGAATTAAACCAAATTTCCATCAGCACCCACAGTGGTTCACAGTTTTCCCCTCCTCTATCCCCCGTGTTCCCATTGCAGTTCTTTGTTCAGTTCAAACCAGCCCAAACTGCCCTGTAGCAAATATATGTATTTTGTACAGTCTCCACCAGGAAAATTTGGTCTTTGAAATGAAAAGGAAAAGCTACATTTTATAATGGTACCTGCTGCAAACAATTGAAATAGCCACCAAGGAGACAATAAAGACAACCCCTGCTGCTGCAGACCCAGCAATCAATGGCAGTTGTTCTCTCAGTTCTGACTTGTAGTCATCTGGAAAAGAAAAGAATTTTGTAATTTTCTGATCTGTTCATGCAAGCCTTTGTAGCTAACAGTAAACTTCTTTTTTTATTTACCATATTTGTATTCCATTATTCCTTCATAGAATTCAGGATGGCACACAGGCTAAAAAAGTAAGTTGCTCTAGACTGCAAGTTCCATTGCTGAGCAGGGATTTTAAACCATAATCCTCTAAGGCCACTTCTGCACTAGACTGTTATAGTGCTGTTATTCCACTTTCAACATCCTATGGAATCCTGTGGTTTGCAGTTTACTGAGGCCAAAGAGCAGAAGTGAGGAAGTGGCCTAAGCCTCCATCTACTACCATATTTTCCATATGAATCAGATTTTCCCTTGCCTGTATTAGAAGGGATCTCAGATCCTGCAAGGAACTTTGCAGTTCTTGTTCTTGTTATCTTTATTTATACCCCGCTTTTTCCTGATAAGGACTTAAAGTGGCTTACAGTAATTTTTTTAAAGAAAAATATAGTTAAAAAATCACAGAATACAAAAGTTAAAACACAAATTAAACAATCAAATAAAAATTAAAACCAAATTAAAATACATAATTAAAACTCAGGCCACTTCCATCCTACACTGTTATAGTGCTATTATTCTATTTTCAACATCCCATGTGATCCTGGGGTTTATAGTTTACTGAAGCCAAAGAGCTCTCTGGCTGAGTATCCTAAATGCCCCTCTCTAAACTACAAACCCCAGGATTCCACAGGATGTTCAAAGTGGAATAACAGCACTATAACAGCGTAGTGCGGAAATAACCTTAGACTTAGTTCAGAACCTACGTTGTAAGAACAGAATGGTGACGAACATTTTCCACTGTAACAACAAATCACATTTGCCACTATGAGAAAATGTCTGGAAAGAGCATCAGACTGACATATTCTGTTTTCTCCATGTACTGAACTCCCCTTATACTCTCAGAGTAACTACTTATTTTTGTTGTCATTGTTGTTTGCAAACCTTTGTTTTCTCTTCAGTCAGAATTGGCAAACCTAGGGTTCCCACTTCCTTTGCAAACCAATTGCAACCCAGAATGAAACCCTAGAAAATAATATATTTTGTAAATTCCTTTGATTTCCTTCATAAGGTGCTCTGATAAATGGTGTTATCTCTTTATATTTGTACAATCCCTAGCACAATGGCCCTACAGACAAAATCAGTTAACAGGTTAATTTAATTAATACTGTTGCTCATCTTTTGATCATTCTGCTACTAATGCCCTAACTGCTAAAATAAATTTGTACAAACAGAATTCTTTCACACCTCCTTTTAATTTTCTTACTCTCCTTTGCAGCTAATTACAGATGAGCTCCATTATCTCTTTCCTGATGCCTAAATCCTGGGCAAATTCTCATCTAACAATCAATTATTATTTAATAATACACAATATCCGTTCTTGCTGAAATTTCAATTAGCCACTTATATTTGAGACAGAATATCATTCTTGACTGCCTAATTGCAAGTATTAGGGAAACTCATTTCCAAATATATCCTTCTGTTCAGTCTTATACTACATGCATGTATTTGCTCCATGTTTCCTTACTCAATTAGAACTCTTCGACACTAGATGAGAAACTATGTGTAGCACAACGGCTATGCTTTGAAATTGGCTTCTAGTTAAAGTGCTCTTTGGAGGGAACCAGTAGAATGAGAAGAAGAAAAGACAATAGAATAACATTTACATAGGGAGTTAATACAGATTGGTTAGACAAGTGATAGAAATTGGATTTATTCATTTGTTAAAAACTTGGCCAGAACCCTGTTAGAGACTTACATCTTTATAAGTGGACATCCATTGGGTAGTTCTGTAACGTCCATATGCAGTAAGGGGCTCCTGTTATGTTAATACATAAGGAAGCCAACAAATTGACGAATGCACAATAGGAGCAATGTGCATCAGTCCTGATGCACATCAGTTCTGTTGTGTATTGGGACTCTGGCTAGAGAATGCTGATGTGCTTCACTAGAACCTGATGCATATCAGGACATTCTTGGCAGTGTCCATTACACATCTTTGTAACTCGCTAACAGGGTTTCTTAGCCCCTCTGCTACACAGCTAAGTATATACAAAATTATGTAGTGTACACCGTGACAGAGAGTTCCAGCTCTTAAGCTGAGGGGGCAATTTAGCAGTCAACTCACAGAACCCCTTTGGGGACTTATTTCATTATTTGTTGGTCTACTTTTGGTCAAGACAGTTTGAATTAGTAGGCAAGGAGTAATCACTTGAATAGGTTTATCGTGGATGCAAACTCAAAGGACTCCATTACAAGGAAGGCAACTTTCTTGCACATAACTGTGGTCTGCCTTGTGTATATGGCAAATCTGTTTACACAAATCTAAGTCTGATAACTGGGATAACCATGAGTCAGTATGGCTTGAAATAAGCTTGTATGGATCAAATTTCAATTGAAAATGCAAAGACCTGACAAAGTCTTAGTCCATGATCAATTTTATTTTTCTCACTAGGCTCAAAGTCCCAGCAGATACACTTCAGATGGACCAAGTGTTCCATGGTGAGATCAAGGTTTCGCAACCCATAAGTCTGAGGTCAAGTATATACAAAATGTGTTGCATTGATTTATACTTCTGAGATAAATCTGCCCATGTGCTCAGATCTCACTGTCAGGAGACCTTTCTTTAGGTGACCCAGTCTAGGGAGGAAATGTAAGGGAGAGGTGGAAACTAGTGAGATGGCCCTTTTGGTTGTGGCACCTATCACTATAACAATCTTCATAAGAAACATCATTTGATGTCTATACTTATATAATTCTGAAACCTGGTGATTACCTTCCTAATTTCTCTGGAAAAAAAGAAAAAAAGGGTCTGTTTATACTCTGTAGTATGTATGTGCTCCAGTTACTTATTTTATTTTACTCATACTGCTATTATTATAATATATTATTTTCTTGTTTTAAAGTGTTTAGCCTTAAAGTAATTACTGAAGACCAGACTGGTTATCTGGGTAGAGGAATAAGAAACACCATGTCTATCCATCCCATTTGCTCCCTCCCAATGACAGGAGAAGGTCAGCAGGACAACTCACAGATTTCACCTTCCCCTAAAGTTTGAGTTGGAATTTGAACAATTTTATGTGTGGTCCAAAGCTGCGTGTATGCAGAAATAATCTCTGATAACTTGCTGGCTCGCTGACACAATGTAGATATCTTCCATGATCTCACAAAATATGTTTGTCTCCTTAACATATTATAGGTACAGAATGATAAGACACTGAAAATATAACATGTGGCCATTGGTATAGTGTAGTCTGGGCCTATAGGGTCAAAGCCCCAGGATTTTTGGATTCATGTGTGCCGTCATCGTCTCGTACTCTCCAACAGTCCCAGTTTTACAGAAGTAGCCCCAGTTAATTCTCTGTTATCCCACTTTTTCTGCCAAGCTGTTGTGTGCCTTCAAGTCATTTCAGAGTTATGGTGAACCTAAAGCGAGTCCATCATGGAGTTTTCTTTCCAAGATTTGTTCAGAAGAGTTTGCCTTCATCTGAGCCTGAGAGAGTGTGACTTGCCCAAAGTGGCCCAGTGGATATTCATGGCTGTGTGGGAATTCAAACCTTGCTCCCCAGAGTTGTACGTAGCCAACACTCAAACCACGACATTATGTTGGGTGTCCTTTTTAAGCTGTTTTTAAAATGTCCCAGTTTCTTTCTCCTCCTTCCACTTTCCCTCTTTATCCTCAGTTTATTTCAGTTGCTACAAACTCAGCTCAAAGAGAAAAACCAGTTTTTCACTAAATTAAATCAGCAGGAGAGGAGCAGGTGGAATTTTGCCCTATCCAGTAGGTTTAGGCAAAAGTAAACTGCTACAGCATTTCCTAGTTTGTGTCTTCTTCCTTATTGATGCCTTTTGCCATCTTGACGACATTGCTTTGCCACACAAGTCCTGATTTTCATTTGTGACAGGAAATACTATGAAATGCTGGAAGATATCCCATCTAGGACTTCCTTCTAAGCTCAGCTGAAATCTCCAAAGAAGCTAGAGAGTAAATGGATTATTCCAGAAACGTTGTTATGACCTATCCTTGTCATAATCCAAAGTATTCAGAGGTGTCTTAGTCTTAATTTGGAAATATCCACAGTTTTACAAAAGACCTGTTCCTGATGCAGATGAAAATTCTAGAAAACACATGCATATATACATACCATGAGGTATGGGAGAGGAAAAGAGAAGGAAAGCTCAACATTTGAGCCTGCATTTTTGGATTCTCCTTAGGGTGTTGTTGTCTTATGATCAGGCCTGCACTTCAGAATTTACCATTGCACCACTGCATATATTTGCTGTGGTACTCTCATCTCGATACACCAAGCGAGGTCCCCTGTGTATTTTTAACAAACCTCAAGTGCTCATTCGTTCCTCTTGGGCAAGAAGAGTAGAGCAGAGGAACTCAACAAGTCACCCCTAGTTTTCAACAGTATATAAGAATCAAAGCACAGGTGAAACTGACAGTGCCATTTTTTATACAGGTTGAGCATCCCTTATCCTGAAATCTGAAAACCTCCAAAAAATTAGACTTTTTGCTGTCAGCCAACTGCTTCCAAAACAAAGGAGCAGGAACATTCTTGCCATCACTTTGAAGGCTGAAGTGGGTGGCTGGCCACAAAAAGAGAGAAACTGAAGCTCTGTGAAATGGCGGGAGGCATGGATTCATACCAAGCCATGCACTTAGATTCCTGCCATTTCACAGATCCTCAGTCTGTCTCCAACATCACATCTCATACACAATGCAAGCAGCAAATAAACAAGATGTGAGGCTATTCCAAAAAGGTATAGTATTCCAAAATTAAAAAAAAAAATCTGAAATGTAGAACACTTCTGGTCCCATGCATTTTGGATAAGAGAGGCTCTACCTGTATTTCTATTATGTTGAGACAACCCCAATTATCTTTTGTTCAACTGCTGATAGTGAAAGCCATCAGTCATCTGAAAAAAATTCTGGCCTCCATTGTTATCCATAGGTGAGACTAAGTTTCCTTTTATATACCTTTGTTTGTTAGTAATTGCTAATGGTTGTGATATTGTGTGGAAATACACTGATCTTAGACCAATTCCGCACTACACTGTTATAGTGCTATTATTCCACTTTCAACATCCTGTAGAATTCTGGGGTTTGTACTTTACTGAGGCCAAAGAGCTCTCTGGCTGAGAATTCTAAATACTCCTCTCTAAACTGCAAACCCCAGGATTCCATAGGATGTTCAAAGTGTATAACAGTATAGTGTGGAAATGGCCTTTGTGTAGAGTGCGTGGATTAGTCTTTGTTCTATATTAAACCCACAAGAATCTGTGATTATTTTCAAAAAGTCATTCTAGAATCTGATTAGTCTGGGAAAAGTATTTTATTTTACTTATATCCTCTTTTCCCCAGGGACAAGACCTGGGAGAACACTGCTGAAATCGTACAATCAAAAGACATTAGCAAAGGGGATGGAGCCCCAAATGCTCACCTTAGTGCCTTTTTAAATTTCTAAATTGTATTTTCTCTTTTTGTATGCTAAGTACTAACCACTAAGATCGGTATCCTATACTACCTTAACATATAAATGTTCTGCTTTACACAATACTGGCTGCTACTAGAAGCAGAATAGGTAGACTACTGTTCTGACACAGAAGGGCTATATTTAGGTCTCACAGAACCTATTTGCATGCAGAAAGCTCTTTTTTTTAAAAAAAATTAAATGGTCAGGATAAAAACAAAGACAAGAGATTTCATTCAGATTAGTCCTCCAGCTGGCAATTAATCACACATCTCTGTAAATCACCTGGCTCTTGCTTTGCTGCCCCACTGGGAGGCAAGGTTTTGGAGAGACAAGTTGATTTAATCCAATTACAGCTTGGAGGTTTGACAACAAAAGGAGCTTCTTTTTCTCCCTCTCACTAGCTCTTCCTCTCTTTCCTCACCATTCCTTTCCCCACTTTGTTGTCACAGACACACTCACCATCCGTCAGAGTCTGGAAGCACATTTTCCCGCTGTATTTCCCATAGCCAGCAACAGTGCGAGCTCGCACCTGTACCACGTATACCATTCCTGGTCTCAGACCATCAATTCGTGCTGTGTTGGTCTGACTCTTGGCCATGGAGGAATTGTACTCACTGTGGTCCTTCAGGGAACAGTAAATAAATGACACAGAGATTTAATAAAAAGGAAGAATCGATGTATTTCCAAGTTCCGCTTTTAAGTCATCAACACTGCAGTGGCAATGAAAAAACAATTTTAAATGTCTTGCTTGAATTTTCCTTTGACAGGACCAAGGAATATGCGAGCAGTGACAGGTTACAAGCACCTCATCTGGCATGGTACAACAGATGCAGTGGAATGATGATGGAGATTATTATAAAATCTAAACAGGCTGAAAAGTCTCTGCTTTCTTGGCAAGAGCTGATAGAAAAGGGGTTGCAAGTGTAACCCCAAATATCCAAAATACGTTTTGATCCTCACTGTGTGATCAGGAGTGACATCCACTCCAAAGAAGGACAATGAGCACCAAACTGGAAGGAAAAAGGCCACAACTTTAATTGGCCTCAGATACAGATAGGGCTGGTGTATGCATGGGTATGGATCCAGGCATTGATCAACCTGTCTGTTGACCAATGAACCAATCCTCTGGCTCATAGCCAGTTGCCATGAATGACTGGAGGGAACTACCTGGGTGTATCTCTCCTGTGACCAAGAGGTATCTGCCGCATTCCCACTCAAGCTGGCATGTTTGCCACTCCAATGCACTCCCTGAACTGGATGGGACTCCTGTCATCCCTTGCCATGTGGTATTTGGCACCTCTTGTCCCAGATCCAATATCCACACAACCACTTAACAAGTTATGACAAGAATATCAAGAACACCAAATTGTAACATGCACATACAGATTGACCAATGAGGGTGGAATGCATGGAATACTGCAGATGGAAGACTTGCAGGTAGCCTGGAGATGGCTGCTTATATACCCAGGAGATAGACCCAAGTGAAATCTGTGACAATTTCGAATTAATTGGTTGCTAGTTGAACAAAAGGGGAACTCTGGGCTCCAGAAATGGTTGCTGATAAACATGGCAGCTGGAAGAGGCTGCCAGCCACGCAATTGCGCCCTGACTCGCAATGAGGCTGGTAAAATAAGTCATACAGCACACTTAACCTTTTTCAATAGCAATGATACTACCATCTCTTTGCAACCAAAATGACAAACAATCCTTTTGTTATTGGCCTCACTTGAAAAATTACTGAAGGCACACAAAGGAAGTTACATTCTCTAACAAAGTTAACATAGGCCCTTTCCACATGGGGGACGGGGAAATGGGGCAGCGCACGCAGGGACAGATCTTAGCTGAAAACAGGTTGCTCCGTCCCTGCGGGGAGCGCGCGTTCGCCGCTCCACACGCTGGCGAATTTCGGCAGCGTTCAGCGGCGCCCAAAATGGTGGCCGGCAACTTCTGGCGGCGCTCCGCCAATCAGGGCAGCGCGCCAGCCGGAAGCCTGCCCCCGGGCAGCTCTGCAGGGACGCGCTAGCGCGTCCCTGCAGTTTCAAACAGGGCGCTGCAACGGGTTAGCGCGCTCGCGTTTTTAAAAACCACATAAAATGTGGTTTTTAAAAAACGCGCGCACCACCCCTTGCGGCCACACTAGCGCGGTTTGAGGTGTGGAACCTCCACTTTTCAAACCGCTCTAGCACGCCCCACGGTGTGGATGACCTCCGGATGAGGTCACCCTAAGCCGTTTTTTACCCCGTGTGGAAAGGGCCATAGAGGGCAAAGTCATAAAATACAGCATCACATCAAAAGACTAATCACTGGATATGTGATTCTGTTTTGGTGTTCCCAAGTGTTGTGGGGACAACAAGAGGAAGTCAAAATATTTTGGAAGAAGGAAAGAACTCTAAATTGAAATAAGTAGTCATCAAAATAAAGGCCTATAAAACAGAATTGCATAACAAGGGTCATTGTGGCAATCACCCAAAATAGCCAATAGGTAGCTGTGACAGTTGTGCAATCACCTTTGTACATGTGGCAGCGAATATCTTCTATCATGGAAGACAGAAAATAGATCATTGTGAACATTCATAAAAAATACTAGCCTTTTACTGGAAGCACAACTGTGTGTCTACAATGTAAAAGAAATGATTATTGAATATATATTTGGTGCACAAAATCCAGACTTTGTAATGTGTGAGAGGCAGAGACCGTGATAAGCTTCAAAAGTTACCTTTTCAAAACTCTTGTTTGCACAGACTTTACCTAGCATGTAATTACTCTGACATTGCTCTTTTTTATTGCTTTAATGTAAAATGTTTATTATGTTTACATTGCCTTCTATTTCTATTTCAATTTCAATTATTGTTTTAGAATACATCGGGTGTAAACTGCTTAGATATTTCATTATATTAAATGGAATACAAGAATTGTAAGGAAATAAGAACTTTCCTGTCAACTAGCACTATCCTCTAACATTATTACACTGTACGTATTCCCTTTGAATATCAACAAGTTGCTATTGAGCAGTTGTACCTTCATGCATGGAAGGATATGCAAGCCTTGTTTACAGTCTCAAACATACTAACTATTACTGCTACTACTGCCAGCATCATCACTGTCAGCAGCAGCATCCAGTCGCTAATTGGAACTGATTTTTAATATCAGAACTCAAATACTGATTTTGGAGACAGGTTGTTTATGAGTTCTAAATATTTCATTGTTTTATCTCAGAACTCAGTCAATGCATTTCCTATTCCTATTCAGCTCTTAGGGCTTCATCAAATGTTACCAAAAAATCGACTTCTAACTCAAAAATTTAATTCTAGCATTTGATTACATTCTCCTTCTGATCCCTGCTCCGTGCCCCATTTGTGCTATAGGGTGGGTGGCATTGCCTCAATTCCAGTTAAGCAGCTCATTCTAGTGCACTCACACAATGCATTGTGTGACTGGTCTGTGAAGTGTGCATCAGGCAAAGGTGCCATCACTATCCATTGCTTCAGTGACAATGAGGCCTGAGGAAACAATGCCATTCTATCCAATTTCTTGGCCTGGAGATTGTCATATACTATTGCATATGCTTCACTTCCCAGATATTCATTTGACAGATAGAAAATGGAAGGTGAAAAGTAGTGAGTTGCCCAAGGCTACAATGGTACCCATGCTTGAATTCACAATTTTTGTCTGCTCAACACTGAATAAATACTATAAAAATTCTAGATGAATACAGTAGATTTTCACTTCTATGGTCATTTTACTCCAACTCTCTCCTTTTCCTGGACATTGTTCATGTCATCTCTTGCTACACATACACACACATATATGAACACACATTTGTTTGGTGCCTCCTTTTCTCCTAGATTCTTTCACTTCCCCTCATGTATTCCAACACTGTGACAGGAAGTTCTAACACAAACACCCCAATTGAAAAAAAAAAGATGTATTTTTGCTGTAGCCTCCCATTTCTGCTTAGGTAGATCTGTCATCATAACCAATAACAGGAGCACCTGGCTCATCTGTCTAGCAGGACTGCAATTTGATGCTTACTTCCTAAGAATTTTGGTATTTGATATCACTCGCTATTCTTCAGGAATTCATGGCCAGATGTAGCTCCTAGACCAATCTACATCAGTGCTGGGGTTTATCTATCTAGCTCTTACAAGATAATCAAACAAGAGTAATCTCTGGGATAGTAGGTCATTAAGAGAAAGCTTCAGAAGAGTAGCAGAGGCAGGGCGAATGGCACAGACAGGGCAAAGCACTTCAACACAACCCCAAAGCATGCCATATCTATCAAGCCACTCATTTCCAAAAGCAATCAACATTCAAGAAAGTGAAGAAATAAAAACAATTACACACAGAGGGAAGTCGGAGCCAGTGGGGAGTCCCTCTCTTTTCAAATCTTTTCAAAAGTTTTTCTGCAGTGCTGAAGCTTGGGACAAGAATTTCTATTTAGCTGCTCTTTTACGGCTCAGTTAAACAAGAGGTAACAGGGATGCAGCTAACAAGGCTGCAAAGAGTAGGGTATGGTTGTAAATGGAGCCATAGCAAATATATAAAGACTGGATGAACGAAGATACTTAGTAGGTTGCAAAGAATATCTCAAAGGAATAGTGTTCCATGAGCCACTTAATCGTGAGCTAATACAGACCCCTGAAGGACAAATCCCACAGGATCAGGTGTTGTATCAATAAAATAAAATAAAACAAACCAAAACCAAAACCAAAACAAAATAAAATAAAATAAGGCCTTTACATTGAAGGATGAGGAGGCAGCAGGAAAAAAAGAAATCTTAAAGTAGGATGAACAGGAAGAGTCTTGTAGGAAGATAAAATGAATACGTCTTGCTGTTGTTGTTGCTGTTGTTGTTGTTGTGTGCCTTCTAGTCGTTTCTGACTTATGAAGATCCTAGCGCGAACCTACTGTGGGGTTTTCTGGGTGCTGAGAGTGTGTGACATGCCCAAGAATGCTCTTAATCTGAACTTGTACTGAGGATCAATATGAAAATAGCTAATCACATTTTAACCAGGGAGGGTGCAAATGAAAATTAAACATTATCACAGATTCTTTAAAAAAATTAGCAAAATCTTAGTGAGTTCTTTCAAAAATTAAATTCTGCCAGGGAATAGCCTTTCCCAAATCTCATTACTATCACAGAGTGTCTCCCCACTGACTTCAACTAGACTTGGATCACACAAATACTAAGCATTGCACAATATGGAGGGGAGCAAGTTTCAGCCCCTCCCCCATGTAACGGATGGCCCAACCCAAAGCCCTTTCCTCAAACATATTCAAGGCTTACGGTAGCTGGTCTTGAGCCCATAGTGCTGCTAATCTCGGGGATGCAGATCCGGCTCACCTTCTCATAGTAACGAATCTCATAGTCCAGGATGATGCCATTGGGTTGTTCTGGCTGAGGCCACGACAGCGTGATGCTCCTCATGGTAGCACTTACCTGGTGCATGATGGGAACTGTGGAGGGAGCTATGGGGAAAGAGGGAACAGAAAATGTGACAAAATTGAAAATGAACCTAAAGGAAGGAGCAAAAGAACATTTTGAAGTGGGGGTTGAAAATGAACAAGGTGAGTGCAGAAGGAGGAGGGCAATAAGGATGAAGGAGGAGAACTGATGTTACATAAAGTAAGGTACTTCAATTCAACAGCACATAGTATATCAACATAATATGTCTGCACTGTAGAAATTAGTCTGTAGAGCTGTTTTTCAAAATACCAAAATGCAGACTTTATTAAAGTAAGCAGCATGAAGGAACTGTAGAGAGTTGCACAAGGTTCCAAGACCCCAGGGCCCATCTCTGAATCTCAAGGCCTGGATCCTGTCCAGAATGGAGGAGAGTATCTTGGTACAAGAGTGCTGCTTTAAAAAGATTTTATTTTTCACTGTTTGCTACTGTAGGCTTCTCCAGAGAAGCTGCTGCTCCTCCCCCACTCAAAGTCTCTGAAACCATGGATGGCATCAGTGGGAGGAAGTGGTTAGTATAAAGAAATACTGAGCTGCCTCAGGAGCCACTATATATTGTGGTATTGCTTTGCAGCTTTTCTACCTGATTGTTAACCTTCTCAGTTTTTGTCCCACCTCCCTTGACCTCTCCTAAATGGTTGAAGCCACAATTCTGTTTCCTTTCTTGATATGGGGCACATGGGTTGCATCATTGTTAGCAAAATGTTTGGCACAAATTTCCTTATTCCTTTAATTCTGTTCATAGATATTTGATTCAATTCTCATTTAATTCTTGATTTTATCTCATTCTCTTTCTCTATCTTGTCCTCCCTCTTACTCCCCTCAACTCTTACCTAAACAACTTCTACTCCCCTTCTCTTATCTTTTTTTCTCTTTCCCCCTGAACTCCTACCTCCACTGATCTTTGCTGCTCTCCCCTCTCAAGTGCTGGCTAAATGTTTCTCTTTCCCCATCCCCTCTCTCCTGCTATCTTTCTTCACCTCTCCCATGGCCTGCCCACTGTTGTTGCATGCCTTCAAGTGGTTTCCAGTGATGTAGACTGACTCAGACTAAAGTTGTACTTAAGTCGCTTCAGTGACTCGACTCGGACTCGACTTGAAAACAAATGATGCACTGACTTGACTTGACTCAAGACTTGTATATTTTTAGTGACTTACTTGCTGCCCTTGGTTCACTAACACAACACATTCACTCAGAAACCTGATGACGTTGAACAACGCTTCCATCTTTCCATCTTTTTTTGCCGACTGGTCACATGACAGTCTGTCTCAAGTCCAAAGCATGGGCACGTTTCTTAGAGGGGAACAGCAAATGGGTTAGGCAATGGGCCTGAGATCTGCTCAGCAGCCTGTCCCTGCTGCCTATCAGAGGATCCTTCTAAAACTTTTCCTAAAAGCAGAAGATAAGACTCGCCCCTACAGTGCAGGGTGCAGTTCTCAGAGGAAACAGCAAATGGGTTAGGCAACAGGCTTGAAGAGGAAGGATCCTTCCTTGTAAAGTTTTTAAAACTTCAGTTATGGGGAGTAAGAAGGATCCTATTCCCTATCTCTGATAAATCCTCCAGCTTTGAAAATGGGCAGTAAGAAGACTCCTATTCTCCACTTCCAAAGCTGCAGACTCTTTTATGTCCATTGGCACAAAAGCCTCCAGCTTCAGGAAGGAGAGTAAGAAGGATCCTCCTTCCCACTTCTGAAGCTGCAGATGGCAAAACTGCAAATGTGGAGGGCCAACTCTGCTTAAACTGTTAAAACTGACTTTATTCAATTCTGTCCAGAAATTCTGGGGTATAAAGTTGACTCCCAGACTTAAGACTTGACTTGAGACTTGACTTGAAAGTATCTTCAAGGACTTGAGACTTCACTTGAGACTTGAAGGTAGAAACTTGAGACTTGACTTGAGACTTGGAACAAAAGACTTAAATACATCACTGGTGGTTTCCAACTTATGACAACCCTAATGCAAACTATCATAGGGTTTTCTGAGGTCTGAGTGTGTATGATACATGCAAGGTCACCCAGTGGGTTTCTATGGCCAAGCAGGTAATCAAACCCTGGTTCCAGGGTCATAGTCCAATGCTCAAACCACTATACAATGCTGGTTCTTGCCTGCCCACTACTCGTAGATGAAAGTCTTCTTCTTCCCTTCACCCTCCCTTTTTCTCTCTCTTATTCCCTTTCCCTACAACTGCTTTCCTTTATCCGCTTCCTTCTTTCCTTCCTTGTCTCTCCAATTCTTTCTCCCCTGGCCTACCTCAAGAAAGCCCTGAAATCATAACTTCAATATGTTTCATTGACATTATTTTAAAGTGACAAATCTTAATAAGGCTTGAATAGATATACATAGAGGGAATGCCCTGTTGGTCTCGATTGTTCTGTTGCTCTACTATTGTTGCAATTACTACTACTATAATTATCATCATTATTTTCATTATCATCATCATGATCTTCCTATCCTCCAAATACCTGATGATTATTAATAGTGTTACTATGATTATGATTATTCTTTTGGAAAGAAAGATAACATTCAACAACCTGATTGTATGAGGGAAAAGGAAGAAACAAAGGAGAAGGGTGGGGGAGAGAGATTTGTGGCCTTCAGAGACACTAGATACTGGGAGAACTCATTAAAACCAGAATTTCTGTTTTGCTTGGAAAAGTTTCTGTTGGACTTAACTCCCGCAGATTCAAAACTGTTGCTTGTTCAAGGCAGAATCTGGAAAACCTCCTTTGGCTGGAGTGTTGTTAAACATGTTGCTTGAAAAGGTTTGAGAATCGTAACTGGGAAAAGTTTGGTTTTCTCTGTTCAAAGCAAAGTTTGGAGAACTTTCTTTGGTTGGAGTACAATTTCTGCGTGCTGTAAGAAGCAGCACTTGCAAACTTGTTAAAAACATAGCTAGGAAAGGGTTTGGTTTTGTTGTTGTTTTCTATTCAACTCAGAGCTTGAAAATCTAATTTCTAGCCAGATGATCCTGAGCCATCAACCCTACTTTTATTTTTTCTCTCTCTCTTATTATTCTCTCTATATAGTGTAATCTACTCCGAGTGTAATCTTATGGAAGACTGGCGAAGAAATAAACAAATGAATTGATGAATGCATGCATGAAAGATTATTATTATCAGAAATTATCCAGATACTTTAGTACAAAAATGGTTTCTACGTAAGTCCTGCTAAGATGAATAGAAAAAGGGTGGTAGATTTCGTTGTTTTAGTTTATATACAGTAGTTCTAGAAAAGAAAAGAAAAGAAAAGAAAAGAAAAGAAAAGAAAAGAAAAGAAAAGAAAAGAAAAGAAAAGAGAAGAGAAGAGAAGAGAAGAGAAAATGTTGCACATTGCCTTGAGTGGGAAAACCATGAAATACAGCTTGTAGATCAGGAGTGAGAAACCTATGGCCTTCCAGATGTTTTGGACCCCAGCACCTAGCAGCCCCAGCCAGCATGGACAGTAGTCTAAAATGCTGAGAGTTGCAATACAACATATGGAAGGACACAGGTTTTCCACTGCATTATGAATAGAAAAATGTATAACTAATGCACACACATACACACACACACACACAACAAGAGCTGGTTGGCCTTTCTTTGTTGCTTAACTGATACTAATGCAGGTCATCCTTTGCAAAAACTGACCTTAGCAATAGCATTCACTTCAAGGTCAGTACATCTGATCTTGGGGAGGATGTAAGAGTCTCAGCACTGTAACAATTGTGCATGGCTGTCTACAACAGGGCTAATTTCACAAAAAAGCCATCCTCCCTTTGCTGTGGTGATAAAGTTTCTTTTTATTTAATTGCTGTTTGAAGAGCATTACTGAAGCAAGAGAAATGAAATGGAAACAGTCAGTAAATAATGAAGTTTTAATATTTAAAAGGCTAGTTGTTTTTAATTAGAATTTAAAATTCCCGGGGACTGTCAAAGAGAAGCTGTACAGGCCTATCTGCAAATGCATACTCAAAGCCAAACAGAGGTTCTCATTCACTATGAATTCAGCATAACTACAGTATCACACTGGACTTCAAAGATGACAAAGCTACTCTAGGGCTGTATCAAACGTTTCATGAGGTTAGTTCTTCACCAAGAAAGGTGAAAAAAGACAGTGCTCTGGGAGCAGAGAACACATCAACAAGAAAAAATCCACCATGGTGCTTACCATCACCCTGCACATTGCCTCTTTTATCTTTCATGCAGCAAAACAGGCTATTTTCAACCCTAGGATCAAGAACTAGATCAACAAAGTAGTCATTCTGCAGCATTGCTGTCTGCATAGAGTTGCCCCATGTTTGTGCTGCTTGCCATGTGTATGTTTTTAGGGTTTTTTTTAAAAAAAAAAAATACACACAAAACAAAGCCAGAATAGATGGGTCCTAGCAAATATGTTACTTTTTTTCCATGGGATATGTTTTGCATGTGTGTCTCAACCAATATAATGCAATGTGTTGTGGGAGGAATGTGCCATATTAATTTTTAGTGAACTCGGAGGTGGCAAAGTAACATGCTTTGATTGACAATACACTGGTGCCATTGAAAAAAATCAAAATTTCTTAGAGGGGTGGGAATGTTAGAATTCTTAATGAGAATATTAAGCCCTAACTCTATCTAGAACATTAACTCTAAAACTCACTATAACACTCAGTGGATTGCAGTTCTCACTGGGGTCAGAAAATACACCACAACTCTCACAACAATAGTTAGTCAGTTAGGTTAGAAAGAACATCTGAAAATATTCAACAAATGGTCAAAAATGTGTTTCTTGAGTAATGGAAGACTTCAACAACAAGAATTGTGAAATGATGAGAATCTTCACAGTTGTGTAGTTACCCATCCCTGATTTAAATCTGTGGTTCAGCCAAATCTGGACAACTGCTTACAGTTCTAGTCGTACCATCTCTAAAAGGTGGCAGTGGCGGGAGGGGGGGAGTATAGACCTCAGAAAGATATAGCAAAAGACAACATAAAAATTCTAGGACATGGGAGGAGATTGTGCAGCTGTTTAGAAATATCCAAAAATAAGTGTCAACATCCACTGGCTGTGCTGGCTAGGCCTTCTGGTAGCCAAGGCCCAATATAATATATGAAGGGCCATATAACTCCCACCTGTGATCTAGGGGTTGGGGCACCACCTCTGGGCATGAAGGCTATATGTTTGGGGATTTTTACTATAGAAAAAAAGAAATAGAGGCGCAAGAGCACATTACAGCACATTACAGCTGTTTATACACTGATACAAATATGTGTGGTACACACTAAGTGAATAGGCAGAACTTTGACTAGTTTGGGCTGCCCCCACAAAAAACATCACCGACATGATATTCTTCAGAGACAAAAGAAAGCACTTTTCACATGACACATAGTTAACAAGAACAAATTACTGCAAATAATGTGGTCACAGTTACTAGACTAGAATTTGAAAAAATTAGTGTTTTGGAGTGCAGTTCCCAGAACCGTCCGGCCAGCATGGTCATGCTGACTGGAAGATCCCAGATGTTGTAGTCCAAAAATCTAACTTTGCCATGCTCGCTAAGTGCTGAGCTGATAAGCTGTTTCTAGCTTAGTACACTTTCAACAGTCATAATAGTAGAAGCCACATGTCCATTCGTGCCATGACTGAGGAACTGTGCAGCAACTACAGCCAAATGCAAAACCTGCTGTCTGTAATGTTAGACATAGAATACATCTACCAAGTCATACCACTGACTCATGAAACTCGGGGGGGGGGGTCTACCCTGACTCCAGGGTCTGAGATCAGAATTTTTTCCAGATATCTGTGGAGATGCCAAGGACTCAATGTGGGTCTCTGCTTGCAAAGCATACATTCTACAACTGAGTGAAACATCTTCCTGAGTCAGACTTAAGGGACAAGGAAAATACGTCCGCAACCTTCTGTGAATGTTAGCAAGCATTAGAAGAAACATATTTCTAAAGGAGACAAGTGTGATATTGCTCGTATCTCTTTCCGTGTAACCACTCTGGCAGTTGTTAAGAATGAATCTCTGCTTGCCCATTTGCACCAGAATGGACCACATGAAAGGAGCACATCCTGCATTTATTTTTTAATCCCTGCTGTGGATGGGAGCCCACACAGAATAAAGACAATATGATTTATGCTTCATTAAACAAGTTAATTTCCTGTCTGGTCCTCCTGAGACATCAAAGTGCCTCATTTTAAAGCCCATTGAAGCATGAACTGAGGGCTATCCAGAGAATAATCCTCAGAGTCTTCTAAATGTTCTCTTCTATGCAGTATTTGGAAGTCACTGTCCCTCAGTCTCCTGGTGAGCAGCTCTAACATTCTCTTGATTTAATGGCACATACAACAATTCCCCTTATTGGCAGTCACATCTCCACCAGTTCATAAGAGTGCTCTTCTATAATGGTGACAAAAAAGCTGATTACTTTAACTTGCCACTGACCCAAATATGTTCAGAGAATCTATAGGTCTCTTAAGATTCACAATCAACCTCCTTGAGAATCAGTAGATATCACTGGACACTGGTGAATCCTAATTATCTGAAAAGGATATTAAAAACCATTCCATCTGAGTGTCCCTGTCTGCAAGACACACATTTTTTAAAAAATATAAATCTGCCTTTGCCATTATAAATTACTGAGCACACAACTAGATGCAGATGTTCTAAAGAGGACAAATATTGCAGAGCGATATGAGAATACATATACACAAACTAAAGCTTTCTGAGAAAGTATGAATGTACCCATTCCATTCACCATGACACATGTTCAACATTGAATAGAACTTTGGCACTAAAAATATGTGTATGTCATTTGCAATGAAGCATCTGAATTAAAACAGCTGTGACCTAACACTAAGGATGTAGCCACATGTTACAGTGGCTACATTCTGGTTGCATTTATGCCTTAAAATACAGCATGCATTAAACAGTTACATGGCTGTGTGTGTGAGTGGGGGGGGGAGTCTCTTCAGTTACAAGCAGAAAAAGGAAGGAAGGCAGCTCTGCAACCTCTTTCCACAACTGTTTTTCTCTGGCCCAAGCTCCAAAATGAGAAATATCCTAGCAAAAGGAGCTTTGAGCAAGGTTTAAGGATGCCCTCCCATTGGATTTCAACTTGAAATTAGTGATGTTGCTCTACAACAAATACCCTGGTAACGGGTATTTGTTGTAATAATTTAATTCCCTTTTAACAATAAAGCCTCCAGGAATTTATTTTAGCACTATTAAGCTCAAAGGTCAAGTAAATATAGGACAAGAAGCCATGTAGCAGAGAATGCACGAAACACCTTTGCATAACAAATATCACTCACTGCCTAACATTTTTATAAGCAATACTTGGAGCAGCAATACTTGAGGCAACAATGAAACTTTGGCTGAGGGCAGCTGTTGGAAAAGGCTGTGGTGATAGACATGCAAAAGTATCCAAGTTCAGTACTTGGAACCTTCAGGACTTAAAAAAAAAAAAAAACTCCTGCCTGAAACAGTGGATAGCAGCTGCCAGTCATAGTCAACCACACATGGCCAGATGGACCAACAGTCTGATATAAGATACTTCCCTATGTTCCCTCATTAGGGAACTGCAACAGTCATGATCAAATGTGCATGCACATCTGCATATGCATGGAGTGGCACTGGCGGCAGCAGCAGCAACAGTTTCTATTAAAAATAAAATCAAGCAGGGATCATATTTTTTGTTTTTACAGCAGACTTGTTCCTACAAGATGCCACATGTACATGCAGTGGCATCACATGCGCGTCTCCATTTCCACAATGTTGAACAAAATGCAGACATTTCATATCAGACAACAATGTTCAGTTGCTTCTGTAGCTGATCTTATCATGCATAAGACAACAACAGGAGCCCAAGGATCTGAGCTGGGGAAGTTTTTTTAGCTAAACTCAGGAACTGCCTAACTTCTATTTGTCGAGAAACTGAGGGACATGCAAAACCCACTCTGCAGATAGCATGCAGCCCCTCACCACTCTCCCAGTGCCAAATGTACTGCCACATTGCCAATTGTAGTGGTACTGTGATAGCAAAGGGTCCATAGTTTTCTCTAAAAATAAGGTTGTATAAGGGAGCATTTGCCCTTTTTTTTTTTTTTTTTTGAAAAACACAGAATCACACTCCTGACATCCTAGAGGAACAAGACTGCTTAAAGAAAAATAGAGTATGATCCCTGTTTGATTCTTTTTTCAATAGAAAATGAAATTGTGCTTTTGCTGCTGCTGCCAGTCCATAAAAAAATGGCAGTGTTTCCAGAAACACAAGTACTTGCTTCTTTGAAAAAGAGGGCATGCTCTGCTTCCTTTGTTTTCAACATAAAAGGAGTGAGGGTGGGGTGTTCTGCTGCTGTCATACCAATAAATTTTCCGCAGGGTGGCAACCTTGGTGGTTCAGCCTCAGAGTGCTGCCCATTATGGGTCAGGCTGTCAGGGGGTCCAACGCAGCCCTCCATCCATCTCTGTGCCTGCTTAAAGATAACTGCAACCCTAAACAATTCCTGCTGGACATTGTTTGGTCTGAGCTATGGTTAATGTCCAGAACTTAGACAAAGAGTATTTGAAAGTCTAACAGCAAACACCATTATGAGTCAATTTTGAAAGGCATGCTGATGCCCTTATTTTGAACCAAGTAGAGGGGAATTTGCCCATCAGCGCCATAATAACGTTGGCATGATCAATTTTGTTTTGTCCTGCTGACTTGAAAACAATAATGTCAGAAACATTATTTTCTTCAGCAAAGGCTTTTACTGTGCCATCATAATGCCTCATTCATGGAAGCTGATGGGAGGTCTAGACATCATCATTGGGATATAAAACCACACTTGTCTCATCCTCACATCTCAAAATGTTTCTTCTCTATTTTGAGGTATTCTCTGTCCATCTCAAGAGACCTTTTTCTTTTGTGATCACTATTTTTGAGCAAATTGCAGAAACTGCTCAAACTACATAGCTAAATTACAACAGCTGCTGCCTTGTTGAATGGTCTTTTACAAATTACAACCCGGAGATGGGTTGTTTGTCAGCCTGTCTTTCTGCAATAGCTCTGTGTGTATTGTGTGAGTGTGTGTGTGTGCGTGTGTGCACGCGCGCGTGCATGCAAGCATGTGTGCGTGCGTGTGTGCACAGTGCTTTGCAAAGAGAAAGGACACTCATTTTATAGACAGGCGTTTGCTTACAAATTGCAGAAACTATGACCAAAAAAGCACAATGTAGTCTCATTCATACGCAGGAGCTGAGAAATCTTGTTGGGGTTAACAGACTCTTGATTGGCTGCCCCAATGCGTTGAGAAGGTCTGTCTTGCCAGCAATCAGTAATTTAGCAAGATTTCTTCAAATTCTTACTGGGATGTTGTGGGACTGCAATCTGTCTTCAGTTTGCCTCCCTCCAATGTTTTCTTACTGTTTCTTTCTTATCAGAAAAAAAATCAGTCAAGGAAAGAAATAGAACAGCTACACAATGCCTTTGGTTGGTGACCAGTAGGAGCCCTCTGCCAAGAAGCACCCTTTGGATCAGTTTCTTTGTCTTGTTTTCTGCTGTGAAAATTTCATTTCTGGCAGATATTGCCATGTATTTGAGATAGCTGAAGAGGTATGACAAAAGGGAGTGTAATTGCTGGTTTTCCTCCCATAACAGCTTTAGCTTTTCTGTTACCACAGTGTGTTATTTTATCATTAGGTTTCTTAAAACTATTTCTTATTTTATTGAAAGCTGCCTTGAGTGCATGAAGAGGTTGGGTATGAAAGTTTTAAAGATAAATGCATACACTATTGCCTCTGGTATACACATTCATCCCACTTATTACTGTATCTCTGTTCACAGCTTTTCAAGGAACTTTCAAACTCTGCTTAGGCAGAAACAAAGTAGAGGGGAAAGGAACGAGTGTGTTCACCACAGTTAACATTTGCTTCATCAGACTGCCACGAAATCCATCAAACTGTCTCTATACTCAGTTTCAGAGCTGAGTGGTGATTTGAACCCAGTGTTTCTTGGTATAGGGATATCAGTATAAGGAGCTCTGACTGGACAAACCACAATAAGGACTTGTAGCAATTAATAAGTATGTGTCATAAAGGTCTTTGGTGTGGAAAGGAGAAATCAGATCAAAACCACAACATTAAAGGGAGAGGGTTTAACTCTTTCACTGCTACTTCCTTTTGCTCTGTTGAAATCCTCCATAAGCTGCTCTTTATTCCACAGAGGGAAAGACAGAAGTACACATTTGATAATCTCACTGTTTTTTCCTGTAGAGGCAAATAGCAGTGCTGGGGAAAGCTCACTAGAAAAATGGCATAGGGAAAAAGCAAAATTCCACATCTCTCACCACAAAAGTCTCACTTTGGGGAGGGAACATGGGAGTTCTCCTGCTCTGGCTCTTAAGTACTGTTCTCCTACAGTAGAGTCCAGCAGGTCAGAGCCCAGAAGTTCATGAGCCATGTTAGAGAATAACTAAATTTTTTGTTGGGAGATCAGGAAGATTGTCAGGAAACAGGAGATGAATGCAAGCCAATAACAGTTCAAAGGTAGGAGCCAGGTTATTAATCAATGTCAAAATCCAAGATTTCTTCAGCAGTTAACAGAGCTGTAAAAATAATCCAATAGGTGTAAAACAAGGAGAATCCAAGCAGCAACTGGAAACTTTGAGCACAGATTCACAAGGATGTAGGTTGTTTCCAACACTGAGTCAGAGTTTCTGCGTGGCTTATAATGCTGAAAGTTCCCAGCACCACCCAGTGTCTCTGCTGTATGGCATTCTTATGGTGTTTTCAGATGGGTTGCTTCTTGACTAGCAGTAGCATACCTAACCTAAACAGAAGTTAGGGCAACCCTCCTCTCCCTCTGGGGTCACTTCCTCTGCTGCTAAAATTTTCTGGCATGGCTTTTGTATGCCCGCCTGGTAGTGGCACCCAGGGCACATACCCTACATGCCACACCCTAGATACACCTCTGTTGACTAGGTATACAATGCATCTGAGGGAGAGAATTTGGGCTAACTGCTTCTGTCTTCACCTTTGTTAGAGGCTGTGTGGCTCTTCCTGCTTTCCCTAAAAGCAGGAAGCTGCCTTCCCTAAAAGAAGAAGAAGAAGAGAGGTGTGGCTGGTCTTCATCTGCCAGACTGGGTGTCTGCTAGGTCTCTCACCTTACTTGATTGTAAGGTAAGCTTGGTACGTCATTTGGCGAAGAGACCTCAGGGGCAAGGAGCTGGAAGAAATTATGCTGAGCAATACATATAAATGAGCAAAGCCAAGGAATCCTCCTTACAATCACCCTGTCCACTTTGGAATCAGTTTGATGTCAATCATCCTTGCAGCACTGAACAAGCAGGAGCCATTGTATTTATGTCATTTATTTAATTGTTGTATTTTATTGCTTGCAAGCCATCCTGGAGAGCCAGCATGATGCAATGGACTGGGCACTGGAGACCAGGGTTCAATTCCTCACTCAGCTATGGAAACCCACTGGGTGACCTTGGGAGCATCATACACTCTCAGTCTCAGAAAACTTGTGATAGGTTCACCGTAGGGTGTCCATAAATCAGAAAGGACAACGCACAACAATGATACCTAAAGGATGTTGCAGCAAAAACCCAGCTAATAAATGCACCATGAAGGACAATGATCAGTTGCTGCTACCTGTCACAATGGATATTGTTATCATTATTGTGATCATTATCAAATTACAGTACTTACAGTACAGGTGATCATAATCACAGACCTCCTGTCATACTGTATCATAAATTCATCACTAGGCACAACCCACTATATTGGAACTGCCAAGTTGTAAAACAAACTATGAACGTGCAGTACAGCCTATTGGCAGGGAATTCTCCAACTGGATGTTTATGACTTGAATCTTATTTTTATGCTGCTTTTTCTGCTGTGGGTCAAGCAGCCAGAGAGTGCTTAGGAATTCACTTAGAACAGTGGTTGCTCATTCTTTCCGGTGGGCGATGTTGACAGTCCAGCGCTGCCTTTGTTTACACAGCACATTTAATCCTGGGTTTTTATTTTTTTTTAAAAAAAAAATCCTTCCACATCCGTTCAGTGAAGATGATAATTTTCTGAAATTAAACACTTAGCTTGATTGCTGTTTTGTTAATTGCCACATTCACACACACACACACACACACACCCAGTGCTCCTGCCTGTTTAACATGGATAATGCTGCAAAGATGAGCAGCATGCAATTGGTGTGCAGGTGGACGGGCGGGAGTACTGAGGCCTCCTCATCTTTGCTCATTCAGATGAATTGCCCAGCATCACTGCACAAAGGAAAGAATTAAACTGAAGTGGAAATGTTTTTTTTTTTAAAGCCACACAAGTGCACAGTCAAAGCAGGAATGAAGAGAAGTACATTTTTAAACCCACTAGAACAAGGGGGTATGTAAAGAATACTGCAAGCCATGATAGCTCATAATAGGTTCTGGGATGGTCTAGTAATGCACCCTAGACATACATTTCCATATAGCACTCACTTTATTTAAACAAAGGGCCATTCTGAATTTTGCAGAAAGATTCAAATTTGGACTTGCTATTAGCTTGCATAATTGTCTATTTGGTTTATAAAGCAAACATTCATTTGTTTAGTGATTTCCCAGCTTAATGAACTGATTTTTCATCCAAGATTTAATGCATTTCCACTTTTATGTAAGTCACTGGGAATTGCCCATAGCTAGCTCTAGCATGGCTCTCTTTTATCTCTTCATACACACTCATAAATCAGTGGCTATGAGTAATATGAGAATTGAACCCCTACCTGGGAGAATGTCTAGGGGCTGGCAGTACTGGGGACCCTCGGGCTGATGTTGTAGACACTATGCTTTCTTCTTGTGTCTTTTGTGCACTGTGGGCTGAAATTTATACCTACTATCATCACTTTATTGGCTTAGACTTAGAGCAGATAAGAAAATGTATGTTTTTAAAAAGAATAAATCTGAATCTGAAGGGCAACTGTATATGAAGGATGAACGATTGATTGGTAAAATGTATAAACTCGTCTTTAAAATTAAGTAGAAATGGGACGAATCCAAAATTTTCCCAGTCTGGATCCAAATCTCTGGAAGGTTCTGCAAATCCACGAATCTCATGAATCTTGACTCTTTCAAATCCTTTTTTAGAAAAGGGTTTAAAAAGCATGGGAAACAAAGCACTTCTACTGAAAAGTGTTTTGAAGCAGAGTTTGACATCTTTGTTTAATGAAGAACAAATTAAATAATAGTTTTCACCTTCAGGAAAACATAGTCATATACTTCTTATTAAGAATTACATGTAATTTGGAAGTAGCTCCAGACGTTGGAGGATGCTCAAGATGATTCATCTCCTGGATTGACTATTACAAAACAAAACAAAAGAGCAAGGATAATCCTGGGCAAGATACACTCTCTCAGCCTTAGCAGAAGACTAGGCAAGGGCAAACCTCCCTCTGAAGAAATCTGGCCAGGACAATTGTCATAGTTTTGCTTCAGGATCTCCCCAGACTGAAAATGACATGAAGACCTTTTCTACCCAGGCAGGAAAATGTGGATTATTAACCCCACATTTTCCTGCCTGTGTAAACAGGGCCACATACTACAGTACAGAGATAATCCAGGTCAACACTGGCTTTTCTTTGCATAGCCCCTTATGGCATCTTGGGGTTTATAGTTTGATGATGCACCAGCACACTTTGTCAGAGAAGGCTGTAACACCTTGAAAAACTACAAACCTCAGAATTGTGTATGAAAGAGCCTTGCAAGGGAACTATGTGAAGAAATCTTTTTCAGCTGTCCTTGAAATCTCAAGAACACTGTACTTTCTAGTCAAGTCTCAAGTCCTGCAACAAGGAAGGCACTTTAAAAAAAACAAAAAACAAAAACACCAGCCTGTAGCCCAGTCTCAATTCTCTACCCTGATGGCCAGTCTCAAGTCCTAAAACAAGGAAGGCACTTAATCAAAACAAACTAACATCAGCTTCTAGTCCAGTCCCAATCCCTACCCTCCAGTCTCAAGTCAAATGAATAGGAAGAAGAGAATAATTACCTTGCAGAGAGAGGCAGCCACAGGGGCAGGCAGGAGGAATGAGCTTGATCGGGGACGCTCGCACGAGCTCAGGCCCCAGGGTGTGCAGGGATGCGGCTCTCGCCAGCCATCCACGCCCATGTGGGCCTGATCTGGGGCGCTCATGTCAGCTCAGGCCCCAGGGTATGCAGGGACATGGCTCTCAATGGCTTTCCACGCCTGTGCGGGCCTGATCCGGGGCGCTCACGCCAGCTCAGGCCCTGGGGCATGCAGGGAAGCGGCTCTCACCGGCCTTCCATGCCTGTGCAGGCCTGATCTGGGGCGCCCATGCCAGCTCAGGCCCTGGGGCATGCAGGGATTTGAAAGATTCGATTTGCCTATTTTGGCCCAGGGATTCAGATCCATGAATCTCGAATCCTTCCCAAGGATCTGAGGATTTGCAGATTCAGTTGGCCCATCCCTAAAATTGAGTAGGAAGAAGCACAAGTTGAAGATTATATGAAAAAGTGAACCCAGAACTTGGGATATAATATATAGATGGAACAATGAGGAAAATATTGTAAAAGGGAGCTAAATTTACTTTACGTTATGATCATAAGGATAATTTTTATAAAATAATGTACCGTTGGTATGTGACTCCAGAAAAATTGGCAACAATGCATAAAGCAATTTCTAATGCATGCTGAAAATGTGAGAAACAATTTGGAACATTTTGTCATGTGCAGTGAGCTTGTGAGAAGGCTAAAGAATTTTGGAGACAAATGCAAAGCCTGATACAGAAGATTTAGAAGGTTAATGTGCAATTGAAACCTGAACTGTATTTATTGGGACTCTTGGATGACCAAATTGAAAAAGAGATATGGAAGATTACTATGATCTATGAACACAGCAGCAAGATTAATGTATGCATAGAACTGGAAAAATACCATAATTCCAATGAATGAGGATTGCTCATTGAAACTGACTGATTTAGCTGAAATAGACAAACTATCAGCATTGATTAGAGAAGAAAATCATTAGGGTCATTTTTGAAAGGCTAGGTTCTGTTGGTTGTGCTTTGGCAGAATAGTGAGAATAACATGTTAACTGTAGGGTTTTAAAATTATTAGATCTGGTTAACACAAAGTAGTGTATGAATAGTTTATAATCAGAGAAGCTATCTTATACAGTAGAATGTACAGCCACCATTAGTTAAGTCAAAGTCAATGTTAATTGTTCCTTTGTTTCTCTCTGTGTGTTGTTTCTTTCTTTTCTGTTTTTTCTTTTCTTTGTTTCTCCATTTGTCTGCATTGAAAAGTCTTTAATAAAAATATTCAAGGGAAATAAAGAATTCTGGAGTTTGTAATTTTGTGAGGCACTGGACCTCTCTGGCTGAGATTTCTAAATACCCTTTCCCCAGGATTCCATAGGATGTTGCGATGACAGTTAAAGTGGAATCAGAGCCCAATAACTGGAGTATGAAAGGACCTTGGGAAGTTCCAGAGATTGGGACTGCCACCACAGCCACAACTACTGGAGTATGATCCTCCGCAGCTGTGAAATCTCTTATACTAGTCTTAACTACTTACACTAGTCTTAACTACTAATCCCTTACACTAATCTTAACTACTGGGAATGTTTAACCATCATGTGTTTTAACAGTAATAGCCTGCTTTCCCTAGTAGAGGGCACTTTTGGCCTTCTCCCTACATTGTTTAAAAAGTGAGATGTGAATCAAGGTGGGAACCTCTCTTCTCTACTTGGGGGTAGGGAAATATCCAGTACATGCATATGCCACATGCACATAACACAACCTTTTGGGTTCATGGCTTAGATACAACATGCCCTCAATGAATTAATGCTGTAAATTTCTCATCTTCTTTATCTGCCTGTTCATCCACCCACTTTGGAATATGCCCCTGACAGTTCCAAGAGAAGCTTTCAGAAGACTTCCTCCCAAGCTCTGCATCACTTGCTAAAATGGGATCTGTAGCCTATATGCATACAACCAGTAAGAGTGCCTGGATTTCAGCCAATTTAATCTCAGTGAAGTCAAACTGAAGCCAACTGACAATGTTGTCCTACACCCAAGTGATATGGTTTAAGTTATTGAAGATCAGACTGCTAAGCTTCTAAATCATACAAACAACTTGGAAAATCTCTCCCCACAGACTACCATCGTTATAATCTATTTCCTACAGTAAGGTACACTTTAAAGACAACCCTGGAAGAAACGTTAAAAATCACTCAGATCTTCTGGCTTTAAACCAGTTCTTCTGTTTCCCCTTATACTGGCAGCGACACAACATAATTTGATGGATGTAAGCCAGTATATGTGCCAGCCCCAAACACAAATGAGAAGTCACACACTCTTGTAATCTGTTTTTGAGTCTCCAGTCTCTATCTCTGGTCTTCTCTCTTAACACCACTACCTACTCCAACCTCATGGGGAAATTGTCCACTCTTGGAAGTCAGTTGACTTTGCCTTCTGATAATCATGGGTGCCATCAGTTCAGTTTTATGCCCATCTTGACCATCTTAGTCCCAGTAAATCAATGCACACAGTGGGGTTGGGTAACTTGTGGCTCTTCAGATATTGTTCAACAGTACCTCCCATTATCCCTACAGCCATAGTCAATGGTTCATGGCAGTCCACATGTTGCTCACCCCAGCTTGTGGGAATATTAAAAATTCTCACCTAGGACAGAGTTAATACTTTAATGATATTTTATCAGATGAGTGGTCTTCAGGGGAAAGGCATGTCTTTTGCCATCCACTTTATACATTCTGCCCTTCAGAGCATTGACAGCAGGCAGTGAGGATCATAAATTAATACAAAGAAGGTATAAGAACAAGTTTTGTTTCAGGAAGGGAAGCAAAGTAAGAGTGGATGAAGAGAGACAGAGAGAAGGCTGGTCTGCCTTCTGCTACCTTGTACAAATAACAGAAAATTTAGGGAACAAACTTATCAGAGATATGAAAAGTCTGAGTGACCTCCTTAGTACTTCAAACAGCAACATTCTAAAAGGCCTGCTTCTGGTTGGAAGAGGTGATGATACACTGTTCTATTTGCAAAAGTACTATATCCAATTTGATTTTGAACAGACCGTTACTGGTAAGGTCTAGTTTGGGTTCTGGATGTTAAGAACAGCAGCGATAGGGAAAAAAGTGACAAAGCACTTACACGAAGAGTTGACACAAACAAGTTTATTTCCTTTAACAATAAGAAGTCACAAAGTATTAATATGTTTTCAAGTGCTGGAAATGAGAGCATGCATTCTATGTTCACTTCACACATAATTATTTCACATAGAGATTTCACAACTTAGTTTCCCCCCAGCCCAACTCTTGAGAAGCACTTTTCAAAAAGTGTTTCAATGTCCTTGTGTACTATAACATAGATTATTGTAATATGAGAAGAACTATTTAATTTTGTATTTGTTCATAGCGTTTAATTACACAGAATCTTGTATACAGATGTGCTGGCCCTAGTCTTTCTGCCTGTCTTTTGCATGGGGGGAAGAGGGACTCTGTTCTTGTGGGCTGAATATTAAAGAAATGAGACCAGCAATATTTATTAGAGAAAATATTCAGTTGGTAAGCAGGTCAAGTTTATACTCTTTCAGAGCTGGCTTGCAGGGTTCCATCCTGCTCAAAAGAAAATTGAACTATCCAGCTTGACAGTTTCATCTGCTGTCATCAACATTCATGTGTTGTAAACCAGCCAGCTTGCCACGGATGCCACAGGGGCAACATAAACGCTATACCAATTTGGTGTTCTAGAGAGGAAAAAATATTTTTGAAAGAAGTGTCAACAAATGTATAGCAGACACAGTGTAAAAGCTGCAGAATTCCTGCTCTTCTTCTCTAAAAACAGAATCGTACAATCATACAATCACAGAGTTGGAAAGAATCACAAGGTCCATTAGTTCAACCTCTTGCCAGGCAGGAAAACACAACTAAAACACTCCTGAAAGATGGCAGAACTACTTGATACGGATTAAGCAATCCATGGTTTTGTCAATTAGATCATCATTTTCAAAACTGGACAAAGTCCTTAGGCCTCCAATGAAGATCTATAGGATCATGACAAGGCCTCCTTGGTGCATTTTGGAAAGACTCAGCCTATAAAACAATTTTGTTAAAAAAAATTGCAGCATTGCAGGAGAAGAGGGTTGGCAAAACAGCAAAATGAAGGCTGAATGAATCTGTTTTGTTATGTATATTGTTCATATTTTTGAAGCACATGTTTCTTCAGCCCAATTTCTGTCGCAATTTGCAATTTTTTAAAAAATATCCACAGAAAATGTATGCATAATTTTTGTGAGCATTTTGTGTGCACTAATATTCATATGAAGGTTTGTACACACTGCCTCTTAATATTTATATTTCTGCAAGCAATTTTCTCTAACATTCATCCTTTTGCATGCAATTTCCGCCAATGTATACATTTTAGTATGCAGTTTTTGATCAAAGAACTGTGCTGCAAATTTACAAGAAGTGTAAAAACTGAAGTATAATTGGCTTCCACTTTATACATTATTTCAAGAAGAAAAAAAAAACAAATTTCTCTCCTGTCCCTAAGCAAAAATGGGGTTTTCCTGAAACAGTAAGATGTAATAAGTACCTACTGGGAAAAGTAAGGAATTTGGTGATGATGGTGATGATAGTGATGATGATGATTTAAATTTGGGTGTCAAAATCTAAAGGGCTTAGCTGGATGAGAGCAAGAGATTGCCAGAGCAAACAGACTAGTAGCCAGAGTTAGCTAATCTCACATACACACACACAGAGAGAGAGAGGAAAGAAAGAGAGAGATAGGTGAAGGGATGACAGAAAGACAGAAAGAGGGAAAAACAGAACAAAACACAGACCAAACAACCTTGTTTTCATTTACGCAAACGATTGTAACTTGCTCATTGAGAATATACTAGTATTTTACAGCCCAGTAACACAGAGAATAATCCCAGTTTGCAATATTTCATAAAGCAACCACACACACACACACCCCCAAGCAAGTGGTCAAAATTGTGAGCAATACTCAGGCCATTTAAAAGAAGCATCCAGACCCAACAAAAGCTGGGAATACAATGAAAGTGTGTCCTGAAAATACAAACAATTAAATAAAAACTCATGGGGTGGAGCATTATGGAGATAGAAAGGTGGACAGATGGGAGGATAGCTATTACAGGAGAATGAAAAGAAAAGTACTGTGACGATGGATAATATGGGTGAATGGGCAGACAGATGGCTAAGATAAGGGTACTGACCGGCTCCTTTGAACCTAAGAAAGGCATTCAAGTTTGTTTCTGTTGAAAGGTGCTTAATTAGACTAATTAAAGAGAAGAGAATTGACATAAATACTATTTTTTGTATGCTTAGAGCATGCAATTTTCTACATCATTTATCATTACTTGGGAGGTTTTTTATTCATGCATGGTTTTAATAAATCCCCATGCAGAGTATGAATTCATCTTCCCATTGAAAGTCAGTGCATGGGGATACAGCTGCCTATAATAATGTGCTCTTCTTGTTATTGTCTGCCCAGGCAATCACTCTTGCAGTTAGAAGTATATTGTGTTTTTAGGTCAGCAGCAAAACACAAACAAAAACAAAAGGAAGGAGGCTGGCAAAACCAAATTGTTAGCATTGGTGTCTGCCAAATCTGCACAATCTACTCCTCCTGTGCATTCCTATTAACCTCTCTTTAAATGCCTCTAGTGCCTGACATCTCATTTCAACCTGCTTAAACAAGTGCTGAGTGTTAGCACCCCACATCTTAGATCCAAGTATTTATTAAAACAATTTTTTGTGGGGTAGCCCTTCATATTTCATTCACATCTTTAAAAGCACTGAAAGCAAATGTGCTTTAGTTGGATAATTACAGACCATGCCTGCATACAATGCAAATATCATTTCTTCAAAAGTAATTGTGGCTCTGGGGCAGAAACAGGGAAGAAGAGAAAAGTGAATGTATAGATGGGGAACAAAGAGGCAGAAAAATAGGAAAGGGAGCATACAAAACAATATCTAAAAGGACAAGCAAAGGTTCTGTAGAAGATGCCAGCAATGATGGACAGAGTAAGGTTAGATAGCATTCTTGAGAATCCAAGGTTAGACAACAGACCAAAGGGTTGTTTGACCTCTTCACATGGAGGTCACCTTGAGGACCTTTGCTTACTGAGGAAAGGCAGCTTTATGTGAATGGCGGAGCAGATGGGCAAGTGGACATAGTCAAAATGGAGAAAGATAAGAGAAAGCAGGTAAAACAGACAAAAGGCCACAAATGAAAGAGATAGGTTGGATTTTACTTGTTTAGAGACATAAATGACATCCGGTAGGCACAAACCTAACATGACAGCTTGACAGAGTTCTTATTCCTGGGGGATGGGATGCTAAAATATTTACGCCAGGTTTTTGTTGCAAGCTCTCCCATGGGGGTGGAATTAAAGACTTTTCTTTTTGCATGTCTCATACAAAGCAGAAATCTCCATCCCCTTTCTATAATCAAAACAGATTGTCATCTGTTGGTGCCTTCTACTGTCAGTTCTTCCCTTCATTAAGCTTTCAGCCAGGGTCACCACCTGGTGGCTATCCCTTCCTCACCTTTTTCTTTGGTCTCATATGCAGAACTCATGTACACATATACCCAGATCCATCTGGCTAGCACCCCATCTTCTCTACATCCCCCTTCCATTTATTCTTATTTTTATTTTGCCAAAGCAAACACATTTATCTGAAATTATTTCTATCTATTAAAAATGAATCTAAGGGGGGAAATGAAGATGAGATAAACTCTTAAAGAAATTATTTCTGTGTGACTTTGTTCTCATTAAGGGAACTAACTGTACAGTTGTTATTCATCTGCAGAGTGGATCCAGACATCTTTCCTGATGGTGATTCCAAGAAGAGCATTTCAGGGTCCCAGCACTGAAGCTACAGCATTTTGATATTGGGAAGATGTTGCTCTTGACTTAGGCCTGCTTGCCATGGGTCTAGCTTTACTTACAGTGGCTGCAGGAGCCAGCCATTATCAGTTAAAATTTCCCCGCCATGCCACAGTGCAAAAACACCAGGGTAATGTGGATAATTAAAATGTTGAATGGCTCACAGTTGCCTGCTGCAGTTCCCAGCACTACTGCTGCTCCTTGACTGGTAAACTACTGACGATGGGAAATTAAACGTGCCATATTGCATTTTGCTAGATGTCCTCTCAGACTTGAAGCCTGCTGTTCCTCAAGTTCTCCAGTTACAACTATAGGTATTTACAGCTATAGGTATTTCCTAGCAACATGGGGGAGGGGGTCTAAATACCCTAAAGGCACCACATCCTGTCTGATCTTGGCAGAGGTGCATCTAGTGTGGGGCAAGTAGGGCATTGCCCAGGTGCCAATGCCAGAGAGGTGCAAAAAAGCCGAGCATGTAGGGGTGTGGGTAGGGGTAAGAATGTAGGGACTCAACTTCCATACTTGCCCTATGTGCTGTTTATGCTAGATACACAACTGGCTCTTGGAAACTAAATAGGACCAGCTCTGGTTAGTGCTTGGATGGAAAACTGCCATGAATATCAGGCGCTGTAAGCTGTATTTCAGAAGAAAGAACTGGCAAAACCACCTCTCAGTATTCCTTGCAAAAAAAAAAAAACCCTATGAAATTCATGGGGTTGCCATAAATCAACAGGCAACTTGAAGGCCCACACAGAGAGGGAAAGGAGCAGAGAGAAAGAAAACTGGCAAAAATGACAAATTTTTCCAGAACCTCATTGCAAAGCATTAATATTACTAAATCAGCAGAACCAAATGTGATGCCTTAAAGTTACCTTGATGTTGTTAGTTTATGTCAAGAAGAAAACAATGCAGAAGAGCTATAAAAATAGCAATTCTGGGACTTACCAGCTTGGTTAGTGGTGATGTTCACTGAGACATGCTGTGGGGGGAAGGGGCTTTTGTTAGAAACTCCATTCACAGCCTGGATCTCAAAGGTATATGGTGTATGTGCCCACAGGTTGCTAATGAAGACTCGAGTTTCTGTGAGGCCCAGTTGCCTTGGTACAAATTCCACATTGTCATCACAACGGGAGCAGCTACGACGATCTGACCGACACTTCTTGCAGACAATGTTGTACGTTACATCATCACGGCCTCCTGTCTCCCGAGGTGGATGCCATTCCAGTATAATTGATGTCTCATTCACTATAGAGATCACATTGCGAGGCCCTGAAGGAACACCTGTTAAAAAAACAATTTGCAAGTAAAGTGTATTGCAAACAACTGTCTGGTTGTGACTTTGCTGAGATGGTTTACAGATTAGAAAACTGGAATTCTTTAGATCTGGACATTTTTTGTACTACTTCTTGTGACTTTCTCTTGGAAACAGCCAAAGGAGACAAGAAGCTTTTCCTCCTGTCCTACTTGAGTGTTTTGCCTACTGTGTGGTATGAACTTGTGCCCTCTTCATAATCTCAGTACTTACCTTAACTGAAAGAATATCCTCCAGATCAGATGGGCTAGTAATGCTCCTACAAGTATTTTGCCTTGTTTTGTAGAACAGACTGGTTCATTTGTTTGAGTTATCAGTACCATTCTGACACATCTGGAAATTTCTTGATTGTTGAGACTAAAAACTAGGTCTGCAGGAGTGGTGCTGCCTTCTTCCTTCCCCTGGCTCCTTGATTTGGGTCACCAAGAGCTGTGAGTTGTGTAAACAGATTCCATGGTAACATTTGATCTCTATTTACAGCACACTTTGGTCTTAGTTATTTAGACTATTGCTTTTGGAACATTCGCTATTTATTTATTAGTAAAATTTCTATCCACCTTTCTTTCAGTGAACTCACGATGATACAAAACATTTTTTCTCTTCTACACATTATCTTCATAACAACAACTGCACAAGCCAGGTTAGGTTCCAGTAGAGTCACTAATCCAGTATCACACAGTGAGTTTCATGACTCAGTGGGTATTAAAACGTATCCCAAGTCCCATTCTAGTATGCTAACCACTACTTCACACCTGCTGTCACTGGCATGACAGTAAAATAAATGGCCTTTTGTATCTTCTCCAGCAAGTCTAGTACTCAGCTATCCAAGTCTGTGATAGGCATCTGGTGTCTTTTTAAAGCTATCACAGTTTTTCTCCATTGTTTTATGGATCCCACCAATTCACTTCAAGTTTCTGAACTACTGAATTTGACTATAATTGCTGGAAACACTGAGGTTACAAGCTCATCACTTCAATGCTATAAGGTCCTTGATTCTTTCAAATCCTCATTCTGCCAATCATATCCCAGTTCCTATCTCCACATTCTCCCAAGGTATCTTAATTCACCCAACTAAATCCTGTTTACATACACATACACAGTTTGCTGGGATGAGCCCCACAGGCTGAATCAGCCAATCTGATAGCAAATATTCAAGAAAATTGTGAGAAAGCACATTTAAAATAAAATGACCATACCACTCATCTGGAAGGGATGGGGGTCAAAGAAAAGTAGAGTGTGCCTTTGAAGTCTTAGAGTTGGCCTTCTGCCTTTCTCCAACTCATTACCTAGCCATATGCTTGATCTATAGCTAGACTCAAAGAAGAAGGGACTACAATAGCAATATGTCTAAAATGTGAGACAGTGAATGGCAGCAAAGTGAACAGTAAGACAGAGACAAAGAAGCAACAGATAATGGGGAGAGAGAAAAGAACAGAACTGTAGAATAGCCACTGGTAGGAAAAATGAGATGGACACTAAGGAGGAGATTTGACTGCAAGGTCAGCACAAATGTGGACATAAAACTATGTGCCTTGGAAGAGACCTGGACAATCACATCTCCCCTTTGTAACTCTCCTAAGCTTCCTCACTTATTTTCCTTCTCTCTACTGAAGAAGGAAAGAAGAGAGAGAGAGAGAGAGAGAGGAATTGGGGAGGAAGGGAAGGAGTAGGAGTAGAAACAGGAGATGGTAATTGTTGTACTGGTGGTAATTAAGGAGATGAACAGGGAATAGCTATACAGTGGTCTTTGACTGGTAGCATCAGCAGGACTACCTTCTGGAGGCATCCCAAATTGTGTTCTACATTTTCACAGTCAAGATCCCACATGGAGGCATGCAGAGTGTATTGCTGTGCATATGCATCTCTGAACCTCTTCCCTTTCCCTCCGCAACAGTCAACTCAGAGGCACTGTCTGGCTTTTTAATGTTCAAGGAAGTAAGATAACTTTTCTGGATCTCTAGTAAGCTGTGATGGCAACACCCCTGGTCTTGATAGCTGTGGAGGGGGTAGTGTCTTTTGGTTGTTGGAAGAGTTGATTGTGAACAGCAGATGTGTAACTTGGAGTGATGTGTGTGTATGTCACCAACAGGATGCCTGCAACTGAAGCGTAACCGTAAAGAGAAAATGTCAGATTTCACAGTGGCATGTCACAGTAGAGTTAACCCTCATAGGCAAGTAGAACATTCAAGCACCATTCATCCAGTACTAGCTTTCTAACGAAGCCAGATGATAAATGCAGTCTTCCATGTCTGATGTTTCCTAGCACTGGTTCACCTTTGTATTCTGCTATACAAAAAGGCTGAAATCTCAAGTACAAACAAAAATAAATATTATTACAGTATAGATGATATTAATTAACAGATTACAGGAACGACTCTAAAATTTCAGTATGATTATAGAATGCTGTTATACTGTAATATACAGCTTCCAACAGGGAAGGAGTTTGTCTGAAGTCTGAAGATTACAAAACAGGTGTTACTAGAGTCTTCTTATGCTTGTTGCATTTTGAATATAATGTTTTAGCAATAATCTATCACATATATTGTGCTGTTTAGTTTTGTACTACTGCCTATTTTTATATTCATGAAAAGATGCTTGTTAGTTTTTATGTATTGAGCATAATGAAAAATATTATATTTATTGAGGAATCATGTATACAATATATGCTGAACCTCTCACAGTTGTTGGGTTTGGTACTGACTTTTATGTAGAATGGGCTATGTCATCCTATGGTTTGGAATTTCTAGTTTTTGTTGTTTCCATTTTGATTCTCATTTGTGTTCTGCAAAAAGAAGAAATCTGGTCTATTAACATTTCTAGATTATTTTTATCACTACACTGTAAGTCCACATTTTCTAAGCAGGAACCTCAAGATGTGTCAGGCTGACTCTTAGCCATCATGGCTGATGGTGACGGGTAATGTACGTTGTAGTACAACACGTATAAAAGGCACTAGATTGTGGGTTATAATGAGAGTTCAAACTGTAAGTTTCTACTGCCAGAAAGCTATTACAAAATCATACTCTATTGCAAGCCAGATCCAATCCATAGGAATCATGTACTCTTAAAACAAATAAAACAGAAATGAAATACAGTACTTGTGTGTGTGCGTGTGTGTGCGTGCGTGTGCGTGCGTGTGTGTACGTGTGTGTAAAAGGTAATATTCCATGAAACATATTATTAGGATTCAGGAAAACCTACATGCTATAAAAACAGAAAGAGGCTCACAGAAAATGTCAGAAGGAGAGAGCAGTTATTAATGGTTCAGTACGCCAGACTAAAAGGATGGGTATTTAGTGAGGTCCTGCAAGGGTCTCCTTCTGTGTCAACTCTCTAGGTGGTTATTATTTATTAGCAACCTGGACACCAGAGTTCAGAGTATGTATATCACATCTGCAGGCAGCACCATTCTAGCAATGACTGCAAGCACCTTGCAGAGTAAGAATTAAGTGCAACCCTATTTTTATATGCTGAGGAAACAGGGCTGGAATCAATTAATGGAGATTCAATACAAACAAGTACAGTATAGACCATGTTGGAAAAAGTAATCAAAGGCATACATATATAATGTGAATTCTGAGAAGGGAGTTGTGCCACAAAGAAAGATCGCTGGGCTACAAGAAATGACAAACAGAGTGAGTCAATACTGTGGCCACGCTGCTGGCAAAGCAAATAGTATAACGGTCCAAGCTCTATTAAACAAGAAAAATAATTATTCAGTTTGAGAAGTGCTACTATTTCCTAAGCCAGAGAATAGAAATCAGTCTATAATAACATAGCTTCAAAATTCTCAGAACCAAACTCAAGACCAAATATTGAAGTTCTAGAGATTTGAAGTCCTGTTACAAAAATTCTGCTGGCCACACTTGAAATCCATTATGCCTTCAACAAATCCTATGCAACAAAATATTCATAGCTGTGGAAATACACAAATGAGTATTACACATCGCTAGAAAGTCTACAATCATGTAACACTTCAAGTTCCAGTATCCAAAACATCTATATACACACAATCTAATCATCATCATTTCACTAAATCCTGCAGTATCAAATGTTTGCGTTAGAATGATTCAACCAGAGTTTAGTAAATTGGGCAAGGGACATGATTTGCATTTTTCTGGATCCTATTACATTCTATTCCACTCCCACAACTGTATTAATATGCTTTATATCTAAGGCCTTAATATCACTCAGTACTACAACTGAAGAAGTGAGTTTATACCTATGAAAGCTCATGCTAAAATAAAAACCAGTTAGTCTTAAAGATGCTGCCATATTTTTTTTCTTTGTGTCTTTTCCCCTTTTTTTATAAAGAAATAAACTGTACTGTTCAAAATCCAATAAAGTTTCATCAGCATTATCTTTTTTTACAAAAACTTTCTACTTTCCCTTTTTTTCTCTCCCTCAAAACTGACTAGAACAGTTACTTTTTAAAAATCTACCTACCTACTATCAATTCTTCCATATGGATTAAATCTCTGTCAGCCTACATCCAGCCCAGTGCTGCTCAAAGAACTGATAAGGATCTCCCAGCCTTCTTGGCTTCAGCTGAAAAGGAGATGTAGTGTTGGTGTCATCAGCATTTCAATGGCATAAACTCCAAAACCGAGCTGAGATTTGCCAACAGTCCCAAAATGAAGAGAACAGGATACCTTGAAGACTTCACAGACCAGTGGCCAAGAATTACATGTTAGTCCCTCTTCACTGTCTTGTTGGAAGAAAATCCTACCATATAGAACTAGTGCTTCAGAGCCCTACATCAACCAGGTGTTCCAAAAAGTACATCACGTAGCATAATATGGATCACCATTACCAGAACCAACAGGGATGCTCTCTTCTTAACTGGCTACAAGCACAAGGACATCCATCAGGGCTGTTGCCATTTGCTGCAGTTCTAGAACATGCCCCGGACCTGCCTGGAAAGGACCTAAATAATTAGGTTCCTCCTTCCCCACTCCAAAACAAAACCAAAACCTGGAATTATTCAGCAAAGTAATCTGAAGAATAGTTGTTAAATAACCAGCCAAGTATTTTCTATAAATCATCTACTCACATTAGAACAAAGCTTTCTTCTAAGGAAGTATTTACAGCCTCCACTACCTATATAGCAAATCCCCTTTGGCAGCTTTTAATCATAAGATTGACACACATCTAATAAGCAAGGGTCTGCCTTCAGTCTTCCAGGCAACAAATTCACACCAAGAAGCTAAAGAAGCTGAAAATACTCTACTGAAATAGGGCAAGCACATACCTCAGTCCCAGACAAAGATCATGCTCTCAGTGTAGATGTGAGTGACTTTATCAGAAAGAGTGTCACGCAAACTGGTGTCAGTTGGCTATCTAGGGGTTCTCTTCACTATTTTGAGGTCTATGACACAAAGATCCCCTCACCACATGGAACAGTTCTGCTAGCCAACACTTTATCGACACTGTGAACAACACCTTGGTGGCATTGGTGTATTCTGTCTGGTCTGCAGGGATCAGGGAATATAATTAAGAGGCAAGTATTTCAGAACCTCGCTTGAAAGAAAATGAATCCATGGCTGTTCTGCTGAATCTGTCACAACCTACCTCCACTCAAGCCTTTGAGGGGTTTTCAGCTGCTGTCCCCATTCCAAATTCCCCGCTTCCCTTCTCTTTCCCCATTTCTTCATAATTACATTCAGAGAGGCACTTTAAGAGAGCTTCTCTGATCTGTTGCCATGGTTACTGCAGATGAAAGCATTTTGTTAAAATTGCTAGAAAAATGCTATCCTTTAACAAAAATTCCATTTCATTTAATTTTTTTCCCCGTCAGCACAGTTAAAGTATTTGTCATGAGCCATCTAGCAGTTAAAGCTTTGCTGTGTACACAGTGGAAAGGTGATGTACCGAACGTGATGCACTGAAGTGATGCTGCACTTAAGAACTGTTATCATGTGTGTGACATAAATACACAGACAGAGAGAGACAAATGGAACCCCACAGAATTTAAAAGTTTTATTATAATTGCTTTCTTCTTAATCCAGGCACTTTCAGGTTCTTCCATTCCACTTTCACAATTGCATATATGCAAGTCTGAAGGTTTTTGTCAAAATATAATGACGTTCCATGGCTTTTCTCCCACAGTTCTCAGTTCTTTCCACTAAGTCTCAACCATAATTCAGCTTCTTCTTTGCAAGGTGCCTAGCTTACCTGAAGCTACTACTTCCTCAAGTCATCCCTTGTTATTAATCTGTACAACACAAGGGAGAATACAATTTCCAAAGAGGTACCCTTGATAGTTTGTTTTAGCAAAAATGACAAAGACACGCATGGCATTCTGACAGCTAACTAGTTTCTTACAATATGATATTTTATGGACTTCATCAGGTGCATGAAGTGCTAACCAGGCACACATGCGCACACACACAGACACACACATACTTGAGAAAAGAGAAAACTTTTGGATAAACAAATAAAATACCCTGATACTGCATTACCTTAATTTAGAGGAAAATACCACTCTTGCCATGGAGCCAGTGTAGGATAGTGGTTTGAGCATTGGACTATGACTTTCGAAACCAAGATTCAAATCCTCAACCAGTCATGGAAACCCACTGGGTGACCTTGGAAAAATCACATTCCCTCAGTCCTAGAGGAAGGCAAAGGCACACCCCATCTGAAGAAATCATACCAAGAAAAGGCCATGATAGGTTCACCTAAGGGTCACCACAATTCAGAAATGACTTGAAGGTACACAGCAACAAACCACTCTTGCCTCCAACACTACCCTCTGAATTCCATGCCTAGACTCTAAGATTTCTTTAACTGCCTCAGGGTGCTGTTTGTACCTCCCATTCTGAAGAACACAACCGAGAAAGGCAGAAGCCAAAATGTCTGATGCTTTTTAGAAAGACTTGTTTTCAATAATTTTATTATATTTCATTAAATTGACTTCAAATTTTATATATCCTTCTGGGATCCAGATTCTATCTGAAAGCACTGCTGTTAGGTGCTTTATTCAGCTATGCACACATAGGGCCTTTCCACACTACACGGTTATAATGCTGTTATTCCACTTTCAACATCCTATGGAATCCTGGGCTCTGCAGTTTAAGGAGGGGCATTTAGAATTCTCAGCCAGGGAACTATCTGCTCTCAGTAAACTACAAACCCCAGAATTCCACCGGATGTTGAAAGTGGAATACAGTCAGCCCTCCACATTTGCAGGTTTCACTTTTGTGGATTTGATTATTCACAGATTATTTGCTGTCACCTCTGCTGCCTCCCTATGCCATTTTTAATAGGGACTGCAAGCCTTGTGAGACTGAGAAACTGAGAATGAGGCTTGTAAGTCGCTATTAAAAATTGTGTGGAGCAGCAGTGGGGGTGGTAGTAAGCTCCACCAGCCACCCACTTCTGCCTTGTGAAGGAACCCTGATGCCTCAAAGGAATCTATAGAATCTTTTTTGTGCGTTAAATATAGTTTGGGAGGGCCTAGAGTCATTCACGGTTTTCCCACTTTCACAGGGCTCCTGTGTCCCTAACTCTAACAAATGTGGAGGGATGACTATGACAGTATAGTGTGGAAAGGCCCATACAATACAGACTGGCACAGCTCGATGTGTTCTTGTCCACTTCTGAGTCCAGTTCAGGGTGCCCAATTCAATGTGTGCAATTTTTTGTCTGTGGTACCCCCAGGCTAAGAAATAACCTCCTCAAAGTGCTATGCTTAAGACAACCACAACTATTATTTAGTACTAAAAAAGATTTTCATGCACTCATGCATTCACATCACATAAATGATCTACAAAAGTAGCTAAACCATTTTTATGATACGTTTATATTATTTCTGCCCATTATAACAAAAATGCCATTCTTTAAACTGAAAGTCTTTGAAAAGAACAGAACTAAAAATCCTCAATAAAAAGGAAGTATTTTTTAAAAATATATATATTCAGAGTTTTTGTTTGTTTTAAAAACAATAATCATGGATCATATGAAATTGGGGGAGGGGAATATATTCCACAAATGCAATTATTTGCTTTAGGGAGGTAATGAACGCTTATTAATTTTTCTCATCTTCAATGAGAAAATGTGTCTTGCGACATCAAGTTGCTCCATCAAGAAAATGATCAATTGCTATGACATTTGTCATACTTGGAACATTTGGAGGGGAACGGTTTCTGCAAAAACCAACATTTTGCAAAAAATATATTTTGTCCAAAATATAGCTTTCTATATAAAAATAATTTTTTATACAAATTGATTTCTTATAGAAAAGCACTCAAAAATTCTTGCAATATTGCCCCAGGGCAGGAACATTTGAAATTATTTATTTTTTCAGGTAAGAACAAATCAAGAGAAGATTTAGATCCCTAGTTTGGTTTGAGATTTTACTGAATTGCTAGGTTTTAATCCCATATATACTTCTCTGAAATGTTCAGGATGTTCCACTGAAGAAAAGGAAGTATCTACATATGTGAGCATGGACTTTACATTTTGAGAGAAGGCATGAAGGATGATCTCTGAGAGTAAAATTTCAAAAAGAATATACTAAGCATTTCAAGAGACCACACAAGTATATGTTTATGTGCCTTCAAGTCACCTGTTGACTTATGGCAACCCCATGAATTTTATAGGGTTTTCTTAGGCAATGAATAATCAGGGCTGGTTTTGCCAGTTCCTTTCTCTGAAATATAACTTATTGTACCTGGTATTTATTGGTGGTCTCCCATCTAAATATATACCAGGACTGATCTTGCTTAGCTTCCAAGATCAGACAGGAAATGCTGCCTTTAGAGTATTTAGGCACACCTGAAAATCCATGTCACATGCAAGACCCTGACAAATGAACTAAACATGCCCCTCTTGTTCTTGTTTTTTTAAGGATTTTTTTTTTAAAAAAAATGTTAAATGTGCGGTGCAGTGGTTTGAATGTTGGACTACAACCCTGGAGACCAGGATTTAATTCCCCGCTTGGCCATAGAAATCCACTGGATGACATTGGGTGCTTCACAAACTCTCGGTCCCAGAAGACACGATAGGTTTACCTCACAGTACCATAAATCAGAATCAGCTTGTTTTTCTACGTGTGTATAGGGCTGCATGTGTGTGTGTATGTATGTGTACATGTATGTATGTGTACACATATATACACACACACGTATACATATATAATATATATACATACATATATATATAGTGGGGGGTTTAGAATTTGCAGTTCAAGAATATCTAGAAAACTGTACAGTTCCTATCCAACCTAGAAGAACCATACCATTAGTCTATTTGCCGCCCAACCCGCGAAATGAGAGACAACACAGGGCTTGGGTTCAACTAGGGCAATTTATTAATATGCCTAATTAACATAATTATGAGGTGAACTCGAACTTGAACTTGAACTTCTGACCTAAGACGAGGGGTCAAGGCCTGTGTGAACTATGGCAAGAGTCAGCTCCCGACCATCTTCCATAGTCCGTATAGCGAGATACCGGGCCCCAAAGCCAACCGCTGAAGCTGCGTTAAGACCTTGACTGGCCCCTGTCTGGGAGGTGAGCCCCGAAACGCCACTCCCCGGGCTCACGCCAGTGAGGGCCAGTCCTGAGCCCTCCTCAAGGATAGCATTTATCCTACACCAAATGGTGCCATAGGTACTCACCGACACCATTGACCCCCCCCACCAGCCATGGATAAGGTCAAGCGTCTGCTAGTCCTTATCCCCCCAACCCACCTCCAGGATGGCTTCAATGCCCACCTGCAAATCCTGCAGAAAGATATCATTACCTGCAGGTGACAAGTGGACCCCGTCATGTCTATACAACTCTGGTTTATCGAAAACGATGTCATGGTGTGGAATAAAATAACCCAAGCCCTGTTTCATAGCCTTGTAAATTTCTTTGTTCACTCATCTACGTCCAAACTCTAAAGGCCGTGGGTCACCTCCCCACGCCATACCCTTCTTTGAATCAGAGCTGACCAAGCAATGCAGGTGCGAGGCCATGTGTGTTGAATATGTCGCATATCATGAATGGCTTGTATGATCAGTGCCTTTCCTTTCAAAAGTCCAAGGTCATTGCCCCCAAGGTGAATGACCAACACGTCAGGCGGAGGCAAACAGCCCTCCTTAAACAGCTCAGGTAACAAACCGTGCCAGCAAAGGCCTCTCTTGCCAAGCCATTGAATTGAGGCTCAGCTCGCTCAATCCCAAATTCGGCCTTAATTGGCCATCTCGAGCTCGCCGCTCAACCCAAAAGACGAAACTGTGACCACAAATTAGCACTCGCTTCCTCCTTGAAGCAGGTCACTCTGAAAAGAACCAGAAACATTAGGGCAGGTGGATGGGCCTCACATACCGTTGGTATGCCGAGGACTTCCATCTCCCATCCTCCGGATGTCCTTGGCCTTCATGCCCATCGATGCTGCAGTAGAGGCTGCACCAATACGAAAAGAATGCGTGCCAAAATTGGCTCCGTGCAAACCCAGATGTGATAAGGCTTTCTTGTCACAGCCCAAAACTGATACCGCATCAGCATGACAAAACAGTGGCCCCGCATGGGTCCCCCGGCTGGCCGTATAAGCTCTCAGTGCCCTGACAGGGCACAACGTTAGATCAGAACATTCCTGTAAAGTTATCACATTGCCCCTCCTGGCCTGGTCTGTCTTTGATCTCCTAATGTGCAGAAGCAAATATTGCTCACCGCAGTACAGGTCACGAAACTCCAGGGCCCTGCCCGACCTGTCCCCTTTACTCTGAACAACCAGCTCGCTCACCCTTAATGCCCCAAAGAATGCTGTGAGAGCCGCCGAGTAAAACAGAGAGAGCCTCATATGCCGAAGTACACAAAACCCTCCAAGCACCACTCAGACCTCTCAAGATGTCTGGGGAGAGTGGTTGTCTGCTATCGCGGGTCGCCCCTTCGACCGGTGCCATCCCTCTACAAATTTACATATCCTAAAATCACCGGTTGGATCGGGGAGACCTCTCGCCTTGGAGAAAAAGGCCAGTGCTGAATGCGAGACCCAATGGATTGTGGAGATAAGTTTGCTTGCTTGAGGGCCACACAAAACTGCAAAACATGGTCCACCGGGAGTGGCCAAGCGTCAGATAATCCCTTGGATCCCCGAAAACTGTTACACTCCCTAAGAGCTCTATTATAACTCTTTCTGGTGCTCGGTGCAATTGACATACCAATCATCTGTGTTACCTCACCCCGCAAGCTTCCACAGGTGGGAGGGCATCAGCTCTGGACGAACTGCAGCTTCTGGCGCAAGTTCCCTGAAACGATCCATCTGCATACGGGAGAGAGAGTCAGCCAAGGAATTATCCACGCCTGCCACATGTACAGCTGTAAAGACTATGTTAAAGCAGAGACATTGAAGTGTAAAAGCCTGAACCAGGTGCATAACGCGTTGTGATCTGGAAGAGAGGGAGTTAATCACCCTGACAGTAGATTGATTGTCACACCAAAAGTAGACTGAGGCGTTTGCCAACTCCCGTGCCCAGATGTGCACTGCCACCAATATTGGAAAGAATTCCAAAATGTAAGGTCAGCTGTGATGCCCGCTTCCACCCAGCTCTCAGGCCATCTCTGTGCACACCACCTGCCCCTGAAAAAGACTCCAAAACCCACGGATCCTGCTGCGTCTGATGATATCTGTAATGCGTCCCTAACCTTGATTTCGTCCCGCCAAAAAGAGACCCCATTAAAGCCTGCCAGGAACTCCTGCCATACCTCTAGGTCCAATTTCATCTCCCTTGTGACCCTAATCCTGTGATGCGGTTTGGTGGCGCCCTTGGTGGCATCACACAGGCGCCTAAGAAATGCCCTGCCAGGTGCCACCACCCTGCACACGAAATTAAGGTGTCCCAGGATCTCCTGAAGCTCCCTAAGGGTCGCCTTGCGCCTGCCTCAAATGATGACACCCTTGATCTCAATCTTGAACCTTGGAAAGTGGCAATTTACACGTCTGGTTCACTGTATCCAACTCGATGCCTAAAAATGTGAGCTGCTGTGAAGAACCTTCAGTTTTCTCATGTGCCAATGGCACACCCAGCTCCCCATGAGCGATGTGAATTGTGCTAACAAGAATGCACACTGCCCAGAGCCGGCCTGTCGAACAAATAAGAAATTGTCTAAGTAATGCACAATGCCCGAAAGGCCAGATTTCCTTTTGATGGCCCATTCTAAGAAGGTACGAAGGCAGAACACGACAAGGAACATCCCATTGGAGAGAGCGATCAACATAGAATTTACCCTCAAAGGCGAATCCTAGTAGCTCGAAATCAGAGGGATGAACGGGTAGCAGGCGAAAGGCTGACTTGATGTCAGATTTAGCCAGCTCGGCGCCAACACCATGCCTGCGCACTACCCGCACTGCTGTATCAAAGGAAGTATACCTGACTGAACATAGCTCCGCCGGGATGGCATCATTAACGGATTCACCTTTGGGGTAAGACAAATGGTGGATTAGCCAAAATTCACCCGGGGCTTTCTTGAGGGCTACACCTAGTGGGGAAATCCTAACATTAGGGGTAGGAGGCTGATCAAAGGGGCCCAACACCCTGCCCTCAGAAACCTCTTTACTAATTTTTTCTCTAACTACATGTTCATTACCTACCACAGATCTAAGATTATTAGCCATAAAAAACTTACGAGGACCCGTACTTGGGATCCTGAAACCTTCAGTAAATCCACCTTCAAGTATTGTGCTGCTGCTTGGTCCGGATAAAGTTGGAGCCATGCCTGCAGCCTTTCCACTTTAATTGGACTGGCGCCCTTTGTAAACAGCCGGTTGATTCCCTGGCCCCAGTTTATTGGCTCCCTCCTTGAAGCCCATTCCTCCCCCTCTCCCCTTATTGCAGTAGCGAGCGGGGTGGGGGCCCCAGCAGATCCCACATATGTGGTTGTATTTGCAGGGACGACGGGCACAAGACTCCTGCGTCCCATAGTCCCAGCACAGCTGTGGCTGCTGTTGCTGTTCTTGAGATCCCTGGGCCTTGGGGGGGGGGCAGACTTACTAAACTGCACCAGGTGTCCTGATTGGGCTCGCTCACCGAACACTGGGCACACTGAGGTCAGCGTCTGCATCCATAGTTCGGTTATGATTTCGTCCAGCGTAGGCTTGGCTGTCGTGCTGCTCTCAGCCTAAACTTCTCATCGTAATGTAGCCAGCCATTCCCTGAAAACTCTGTATGGGCCCTATAAATGGTATTCAAATACACTAGCATAGAGTGCCCCCTGGAAGGCTGGGCCTTAATTATCACATCCATGTAAATCATGTATCCTATAAACCAATTAGACCAGTTCCTCTCAATCCTACGATGTTTCAATTTTTCTTTCTCTCCCGCATCCAAATCCTCTTTCTCTTTTGTCTAGTTCACGATATAAAAGGGGGAACAAATCAACATATTCTCCCTTCAGTATTTTCTCGATAGTGGCCACAGCGAGGTGTTTGTCCAGAACCCCCAGCCGTCCTTCTTCCACTTGCCCAAGGTTGGCGCCCTTGTCTTTCTCCTGTGATCCATAATCCCTACCCTGAACGAGTCCCAGGGTCACCTGAGAATTTTCTACCCCCCTTGAATGCGGTTGGGAGGGCGATTCTGCCTCGCTCTGTGAGGCTGGAGAGAAAGAAGCTAATGGCCCGGAAATGCTAGTAGGCAGGGCCCTTCCCGTGTTACCTGACGGTGTAGCTAGGTTCCAAGGCCAAGACACAGGCGCAGCGTTATCCCCCGGCTGTTATACTCACCCTGATTCTGCTGCTGCTGCTGAATTCCCTGAGGGTCCGGCCGCCCCGCCAACTTGTTGCAATGAAGAAGCCTGACTCTGCCCCTCCGACAACGATTGGCTGCTGTTTTCTCCCGATTGTCTCTTCTCAAGGGCATCTAGTCGTGCCAACATCCGGTTAATAGTGCCCACTGGCATGACAACCAACTGCTCATCGCTACCTCCTCCCAGCACTGCAGATTGCCTTTTCCCCTTGGTCTGAAGCTTCTTAATAATGGCCAATGTATATACCCCCCTTCTTCCTCGAGGAGGAAGAAGCCACTAGTGGGGCAGCCGCGGGTTTAGCCGACTTGCGCCTCTTGGCTGGCGTGGCCCCTTTCGCTCCCGCAGCCCCTTTGGTTGTTTTGGCCTTCCCTGCAGGCTGCTTCCCATTGGATGTTGCCAGTTGCTTGGAAGCCATATTCAAACACAACAACTTCCCCCTTGCGATAGAACTTTTTAATTTTTTTTTTATAACTGTTTATTCCTCGAATATGGGCCCACTGTCTCGGCCCTCTCCCCTACAGCCACTCACCACTACCTGTGGACAAACCGGGGGGAAGGGGGTGCCGCGCAAAGTCTTACTAATAGTCACACTCTCTCAACCCAACTGTTGCGTTCAGAGAAGCAACCGAGAAGAAGCCTTCCCTGTGAGCAGGGCCTCCAAAATTGTAAATAGGGGGCACCCTCCCCCAACCCGGGAGGCCTTCGAGCTAACTAGTTGGGGGGCCGCCTACCCACGCGCAACTGCCTCCTCCCTGCAAACTACCTCCCAAACCTTAAACAAGCAATCAAAAATCCGAGGGAAAAGACTAGTAAGGGGAAGACGGCCCTGGATGCAGGCCACCCCGCACCCCCGCCTTTTACCAGGGCGGCCGCTGAGGCGACCGCCGCTTCTGCTGAGCCCTCGCCGCCGCGGCCTCGACCCTTCCCCTTCGTCGAAAGTAGACTTAAAGGAGCACAGCAGCACCGCGCCAGACGAGTCCCCCTCCACTGCTTGAACAAAGACGGAGAGGCCAGCTGCCAACGCTCAGGCTCGCCACATGGGAGCAGGCCTCACTCCGACCACGCGGTCGGGATGGAGAGCCTGCCAGCGTCGTCCTCTCTCGTCGCCTGCTGGACAAAGAGGCCGAGGGAGGAGGCGGGGCGGCCCTAAAAACGCCGCCACGCCACGCCCCCTTCCCCGGTGGCCCCTTCCCGCAAGAGGGTGGCAAAGGCCGCCCCCGCCACTGCTTTGCTTGGGCGTTGGGGGACGAATTCTCTGCAAATTTTGCAATAGAAAGTGCACTTGGGATCAAATTTCATCCCACAATGCCTTAAGAAGGTTAAAAATCCTCCAATAAATCTCTGAATTTCTGCTAAAACAAAAACAAAACAAACATTAAATGGTGCGGCACAAATCACTCAAATGATCCTGTCTGGAAGAGCTCCAAGATGTTCAAGACCTTATTGCTTTCAGCCTTTCCCCCAGAGCTTTATTTACCTCATCTCTGATCCTCTGTGACATCAGAGCCAGGTTACCCAATGGCTACACAGAAGCTGGTGTCTAAATGCAATTGTTACAGGCAACTAGAATAAATCAATTGGATCAACACAGGTGTTGGATCAGTGACTGATTCAGCAGCGCTCCTTTAGTTGGCAGTGGCAACTGGATTCAGACGTGGCTGCCCCAAGGCGGCATCTATTGCCTCTTTATAGGCTGTTTACTTTTAAGGTTTGCTCATGTATAGCACTAGTCTCTTGCCTGCTTTCAGAGATTCAGCTCAAGGAAGGACTGTTAAAAGTGATGCCATCAATCACAGACTGAAGTCTTTTATCAATTTATTTGAAGGGTGATTGGCAGACTTTTGAGCAGCAGACATTATAGCTCCTCTGCTTTCCTTGACTTAAATGTGGAGTATAAAATCTGAGGGGTAGATATATTGTATTTCTGATACTGGTCAGTAAGCTGTGATTTCCAGCCTAATAAAAAGGAGTCGTCAAATTGTGTATCTTTCACACAGTGAGTGCAGAGAAGATGGAGAATCTGCTCCTGCTATTGTCAGGTACAGTTGGACTCAGTCCAACTCAGACTGGAGCCCTTCATATCACAGCCCATAATCCTCCTGGCCCGAGAAACCAGATGGCACTGGAAAGCCAATCTAGTATCATTGGCTGATATGAAACTTCCAGAGCTGTGGATTTCCCTTCATCTAAACCAGAGCTTTCCAAACTTTTCATGTTGGTGAGATACTTTTTGGGCATGCATCATTTCGAGACACAATAATTCAGTTTTACAAGCAAGCCAGATGTTAAACTAACCCCTTATAAGAGATACAGACCCGTACGTAAATTGTAATAACAAAATGTATGGGGACACAACACATCCCATGAAATAAATAATAACATATATTTTCAAGATTGTAGGTGACACACCTACACACTTCGGGAGACATACTAACCCAGTGGTTCTCAACCTGTGGGTCCCCAGATGTGTTTGGACTTCAGCTCCCAGAAGCCCTGAGCATTGACCATAGTGGCTGGGGCTTCTGGGAGCTGAAGTCCACAAACATCTGGGGACCCACAGGTTGAGAACCACTGTACTAACCAGTCACTGCACACCATTTGGAAAGCCCTGATCTAAACAATGCTGCTGAGACAGACATACAGGCTTTCTCTTGGCATAGCCATCACCAGTCACTCCTTCAGACAGCAAATTCAACTGATGATTCCCAGCAAGATTGTAGCTGAAACAGAATCATGAAGTAACAAGAGGGAGACATGCCTAAAAAATTCCTATGATTTCAAGTCATGCTTTAAAATTATTTAAAAAACTTAAGGGGCACCTCCTTCTGCCCTTCCAAAACACAGCTCAATATGGACTGAGCTTGCACATAATAACCAGTATCTCTTGTTGGTTGTGGGGGTGGGGTGTAATGGAATATCCAGAAAGATGGTGAGGTTGTCTGCCTGGAAATCTAAACAAGTGCACTCTACATTACAATATTTTGTGGTAAATCTAGCCACATGTGCTCCCCAAGCATCTCCATACCACACAAAGTTTGGCCCCCAAATGGCCAAGAGCACCCACAAATTTTGAGGGGTATGAGAGGTAACAGTGGCAGAGAAAGCCCTTCAAGAATTTGAGAGGGTCCGGTATAGCACCACAACCTGTGCAACTTGCCCACCCCTGCTGTAGATCAGAGTGTTCTGTTGAGAAAGTTGCTTCATATCAGGCCAAGCCTCAATCAAAAGCCAATCACTAATGGTAAGTTGATGCTTATCAATCCTAGTGATTCAGTAGGACTACTGTAGCTGGGACAAGCAGTTGGATTTAAGTTTTTTTAAAAAAAAAACACAACAATAATCAAAGCCAGTACTGTCCGCTTGAACTGGCAGCAGCTCTCCAGAGACAAAGGTCTTTCTCATCACCTGCTACATGAACTACTTTACCAACCTTCAGACGTAGGCCCTTTCCGCACCGGGATATTAAAACGGTGCAGAGCGATGTCCAACAGAGGTCTTCTGAACCGTAGAGTGGACTGGGGTGGACTACTTTTTGTAGTTCCGCACCTCAGCCCGGTTCAGAGTGACTGGAACTGGTCGCGCAGCATGCTTTTTAAAAACCTCTTTTTAGAGGTTTTTAAAAAGCACGGAGCGCGCAACTCTGTGTTGCTCCGTCCCTGCGCTTCGGTGCAGATTTGCAGGCACACGCAAGTGCATGCCTGCAGATCTGCCGGGGGCGGGCTTTAGGCTGGCAAGCTTCTCCGGTTGGTGGAGAGCCTCCACCAACCGGAAGCTGCCATTTTGGATGCTGGAGCAGTGCAGAGCGACGAGCTCGCACTGCTCCTTGTCCCGACGGACTCGCCCAGACACTGAAGAAGTCCGGTGAGTAGCGTTTTTCGCGGTCCCACATGCAGAAAGGGCCTTAGTTTAGGCACAAATCTTCAGTGTGCTAGTCTATCTAGTCTAGTGCGAGATTTTACAGGAAACTATGATTGTCCTCACCTTTAATCTCCAACTTTTTGTCAACACTTGTTTTACTGGTGGAACGTTGCCCAGTATATGTCAATATTATGGCTCAATGTGACCAAGGGAAAGGTAGCCATCTTACCATATCACTGAAATCATTCTGAGAAGCATCAATCCAATATCTAAACCATGTGGAACCAAAGAGGCTGCACTCCAGAATCTGGTTTTATGTCTGGTTACAACTCTGAGTCATATGAAGTGATGATTACAATACGTCTGAGCAAATACACAGGGCGTAACGGAATAATCCAGCCCAGCCTTCCAAAATACACACAGATTCCCTCTCTCTCTCTCAATCTCTCTTTTTTACTTTCAGAGAAGTAGGTATAATTGTTTACTTCCAGAGAAAGAGGTATATCTTCAGGCACTTTTAAGTGCTGCACCATTTAAAGTGTAGAGAGATCACTTTAAATCTCAAAGCCCTCAGAGTTTGTCTTTTTTAATACTCAGTCTTTCTCTCTTTCTCTGTCTATCAATCTCTCTTAATCTCAATCTCAGTTTCCCTCTCAGTTTTGAAAAATTAAATCCATCAAAACATGCACACAGGAAAGAGGGAGTACAAGAAATGTCAGGTTTATGCCCAAAATCAATATCATGAGTGGGCACAGGTCTTGATTTCATGGATATTAAAAGATGATGAGATAATATTTCAAGCTTCCGCTCCAAGTGGGAATGTAAATATGAGAAAATTTCATTCTCACACACAAGAAAGAACAATTCCAAAAGTTTTTCTTCTCACTGCATAAGAAAATGGGAGTCACTGTGTATTTTTAGTTTTTTTAAACATATTTCAGGACTTTTTTTTTGCAAAAATTTCACCAAGACTATTTTTTCAACAGTCATTTTAGTGCAAAAACATATTTTGTGCAAGAAACACTGAGTTTTGTTCCAGAAAAAACTAAAACAAAACAAAACTGGGAAAAACACTAATTTTGCTCTCTCACAGACAGAAAAATGGTTGACAATTATATTGATAGTTTGTTTTGACTTGTCAGTCCAACATGTTTTAGTCAAAGGTGAGAAAATTTGAAAATATGTTTTACATTCAGAATTCCTAGTTTGGAAGAAACAGTAACTTTTTTTCTTACATAAAAACTTGCCATACTGCATTTCTTCATTCTACCTTCCTCACAAACTATGCTTTGAGCAAACTATCATTTGCTAAGCCTGCATACAACTGCAAACCACAATCTGTTATAAACAATGAATGGAACTTCTAATTTCCTCCCTCAGGTAGAAAATAGAAGTAATATGCTAAACTGTATATCTGGGTATTGCTTGAACAGAGATGAATGTCTTTTTACTGTGAAGGTTGGCACACCAACTCTGCCTGTTCTTAGAGTTGTCTGTTTAAGCCATGGCTGCACATGCCTCACTTGTACAATGTTTGGACCACTGTTATACACTCTGTGCGGACCATGAAGGGTGTTTAGACAATTTTGCTGACTAGGAAAGCTGCAGCCAGCCTGCTGACTGGGAGCAAGTGATAGGGTACACACGATCCACATTTGTCAACAGTACTTCCTTCCAGTTCATTTCCAAAGCGCTGGTTATGATCTACGACTATCAGTTATAAATGCCATGGAACAGATTACCAGAGAGAGCCTGTAATTTCCCGTGTGTCATTTCTTGGAAAGGCCCTTTTCTTCAGTACAAACAATATCCCAGGCAAGTTGGTTTGGGGACAGTTGTGTCCAGGATCTGGAATTCTCTCTGTTTCTCATCTGATATCAATCTACTATCAGCCAAATTTTTTCTTGTTTACATTTGCGTTCAGTCTGTTTTGCTGAATTGATTTCTTCATTTTAATAACATTACGTGACTATTGTTGATCCCCCCTCATTGGTTTTAATTGCTCATTTTATTGCTTTCTTGGTTTTTTTTAATAATATGATTGTTTAAAACTATGCTTTTATATTTTTAGGATTATTATGATTGTGATCATCACAGTTATCATGCAGCTGACCGGAGTGCTGTATGCAAAAATGCAGTCTGTAAATCTAAATAATAAAGATGTAACTTCAACAGTTTTAATAAATGGATACATAGGCAGCGCAATGTGCATATATTCAGTCTTCTAAACAACCACACAGTGGAACAACCAAAAACACACAATGAGTTCAGTTGGTGAATTGAAACAAACATGGGATATTTCAGCATTATACACCAGCTTCAGCCACAAGATCACAAGGATTAACCAGAAGAAGAAGAAGATGAAGCACCTGCTATAAAACATTGGTCCTTTGAACAACATTAATAAACACAACTACTTTTTTCAGTTCTTCCTTGCTGTCACTGCACCATGTAAATATACTGTGTTGTTATGAATGAATCAGACCAGTGATCAGAACACTCATATTCCCATTAATAGTAGACCATACCTGGGATCAATTTGCACATTAAAAAAAAATTCTGTGGAGAACCCATTTATATACAGGAATATATAGCTACAGCTGCATATGAGGCAATGAGACCAAAATCATTCTAAGTTGCCTTTTCCCTGGCAAATTTTGACATAACTGAATAGCTTTTGTGAGTATTTTTATATATTTGGGTTGAACCTCATTTCCAAACATTTTCCTATTGTGTCACTAGCCCTACCACCATCTTCACACGTCCCATTAATGCATACAATTGCACATGTTCAAAACCTCTTCTGAGTATATGGAATAGGGATGCAGAGAATATAGATGTAATTCTTCATTAATTTTTTTATTAAAGGAAGCAATAATCAATTCTAGTGATGTTCTTATCACTGTGAGAAAGTCTTTTAAAACCACACAGTTTTCTTTAAAAAAAATTATTAGCATTTTCCAAAAAAACAAAAAACAAAAAACACTGAAAACATGACAAATGCATAAAGAATACATAAAATAGAAAGAAACAACATCCAAGAAAACATAAAATACATTTGAACTAAAAATTACAGAATGAAAGAAATAAAAAAGAGAAAGAAAGACATAAAGAAAGAAACAAAAAAGAATAGACTTCCCACCTTCCTTTGGATGGTTTACATTTACAACCTATCAACTGATTCAAGTCACTCAGAAACAAGATCCAACTTTTATTGTCTCCTCTCCTCCCCCAATTAGTGCTCTCAAAAAGAGAAAGCATATGAATTTTTTTTTCTTGTTAACATACCAAGCATAATATCTCCATATTTCTTCTGTTATATACTATCACAGTTTGCTTACAAAGTAAATGACATTACATTGCAAATAACATTAATACTACTAAATAGCCTTAATGCTAGTAATTTTTCTAAATACTGCGTCCTGGCTTAATTACTTACTATTTTTACTGGTTAAGAGTATAGATCTATTACATATTTAATAAATCCCGAAATCCAAATATATCAGTATCATTATAGACATAATCCAGTATTATTATCATAAATCTGTGACTTAATTAGACAATATATTCACTAGTTAAAATGGTAAGCCTATTACATGTTTTATAACATCACTTAATTCTAGATACTTCAAAACCATTTTATATTCTAAAATCCATCACAGAATTCATAGACCCAATCCACTCTTGCTCCTGAATATGTAACTATTTTAACCTAATTTGGACCAAATCTTGATTTTCAATTTGGCCCCTCTCTTCCCTTGCCACCATCTTTTCCAGGATTGCTCCTCTCATAATATTTTAAAATCACTGTCCTGAAACAGCACCCTTGTGTTTTTACATCTATTTTACATCCCTTTCAATCTTACAAAGTAAATCAACTTGGTTTCATTCAACCCTCACACATGACATTATAAAATCATAGTCCCAAGACAACACCCTTGTTTTTAACATCCTTCTAACTCTTACTTCAGTCATGCAAATCAAATCAACTTGCTTTCTTTCAAACATCAAAACAGTTTGCTTACTGCCCCACTGTAATTCATCTCTCTTTCTCTCTCCCCGCTTAGGTGTAATCTCACTTTCATAAACCAAAACCTCCTTTTCATAGGTATCTCTCTCCAATTTGGCTAGCCATGGCCCTTTCAACACGGGGTAAAAAAAACGGTTTAGGGCGACCTCACCCGGAGGTCGTCCACACCGTGGGGTGCGCTAGGGCAGTTTGAAAAGTGGAGGTTCCACACCTCAAACCGCCCTCGCGCGGCCGCAAGGGGTGGCGTGGTGTATTTTTTAAAAACCACATTTCATGTGGTTTTTAAAAAACGCGAGCATGCTAACCCGTTGCAGCACCCCGCTTGAAACTGCAGGGACATGCTAGCGCATCCCTGCAGAGCTGCCCAGGGGCGGGCTTCTGGCTGGCGCGCTGCCCTGATTGGCAGAGCGCCGCTGGAAGTCGCCGGCCGCCATTTTGGGTGCCGCCAAACACCACCGAAATTCGCCAGCGTGTGGAGCGATGAACGCACACTCCCCGCAGGGACAGAGCAACCCGCTTCCAGGTAAGTTCCACCCTTGCATGCGCTGCCCCGTTTCCCCGTCCCCCGTGTGGAAAGGGCCCATGTCTCTACATCTGGTTTTCATCTTCTTTCACTTTCATGTCAGATTCTGTGTCTCCCTCTGTACCTGCTATTCCTCTATATTGTTTTAGTTCTCACTATAGTTCCTTGAATTCTTTCCTCATTATGTTTATCATACTCTTCTTCCAGTTTAGGAGTTCTCTATGTATTTTCACCATAGCCTGTTGTAAAACATCCTCTAACTGTTCCAGGAAAGGTTTCATGTCCCACTTAATCTGGCAGTTATAGTGTTAACAATTAATTTCCCTAGACTCTAGCCAGAAGCTGCCAACAAAACAACATCCTACTGATAATGTCGGTACTTCTCCTGCTGTTATTTCTTTTTGCTGGAATCCAATTCCTTCTTTACAAGCAAAATTCAATGCAGTCTATTCAAAGAATGTATACACTTAAATCCTTAGTTCTTCTATTTCAAAAATGTTAACTCCCATTTTAATAATTTAACTGTCCCAGTCTTATGGGGCAAACAGACTTACTCAGCTCTTGACTGCAGAAAGAAAACAATGGCAAGGGCTCTACTGTTCTATCCTAATCAGAAGAATTCTTCACTTTTATGATTTCAAATGTTAATGAAAAGTTCTTATTTTAAAAAATAAGGTTGCCAAGCGTAGGACTGTCAGATTTTCCAAATTAAACAGCTGCATTTCACAGCAAGGGTAAGATATTATTCCTTTGTTTCTTCCCATTCATAGCTTATTTACTAAAAAGTTAATGGGATATAATGCATATAATGGGGATTCTGGACCCAGAGGGAGACAAAACTCCAGTCAGAGATCCCTTTGGCCAGCACTTTATCATGAAAACTCTCCTCACCGTGAAGCTTCAGCAAGAAGCAACTGCTGAGCCAGACCTCTGGAAGGTGAATCCAAAAACCACACAGCGTTTGAAGATTCCACAGAAATATTACTTTCTGCACAGAAATAGCTGTTTGTTGTGCAGAAAATGTTGTTTGCTATGCAAATTGTGTGCGGAATAAGTCTTCAATTACAGCATTTCCAGTGCATGAAACAGCTTTTTCTGTGCAGAAAAAGAAACATTATTTTCTGATTGGAAAATGTTGTTTCCTGAACAGGTAATTCTGTTTTCTGAGCAAAACAACCAAACAGAATAAATCCTTAACTGAAAAGATTCTTGTCAGTCCAAGATTCTTCTTATCAGAGTTTCTAAACAGTCAAAAAACCCCCACATTTTTCAGTATTCTTTCCATCCCTAGCAGGGAACATAGTCTTGCTCCACACTCCACAAGTTGTTTGAATGCAGTTATGAAACAGAAAGTCGGGCTTTTATGAGATCTGTCATGGACCAGATCATTGCTGTGTGTGCAAATCCACTGAAGTTTTACTGAACACAGTGAATCAAAATCTTTTGAAATGCTTCTACTGCCTTCTTTGGTAGTATAACTGCACTGTAATAAGCAGTAAGAGGGAAATTGTGCCAAACATGGGAACATCATTAATGCATAGCTGAAAAATTCAGGAAATGAACTGGAAAGGCAAGGACATGATTATAGAGAGTAGCAGCAACACCTATAGACATACAAAACTAAATTTATTTACTCCTATGACGTATAACAACTTGGAAATTGAACAGCTGGCACCTCAAATTAGAACATTTTAAAATTAAGCCTTAACGAGAAGAAATAAAAATCAACAAATTGACTTTTTATATATATACAGTATTCCTCTGGTGAGGCATACTGTAAATCAGCTATATAACAAGAGGCAATAAAAATGGATTTATTTACTACCACACTTCCCGCCACCAGCAATGAGACAGAATATGGAAATTAATCTCTTGTTCCAGATACACATTAGACAACTCATAACCAAGCACACACAGTTACCTACAAAAGCATAACCACAGAAAGCATTGCGCTGATGTGGGCCTCCTAAACTGGCAAGCTACAGTGAAAGCTAGAAGCATAAAAGAACTAGCAATTTCTTGCAGCTGCACAGCTTAGTCCAGTAGCCATCCCACTGGGGAAAATCACAAGTTTCATTTTTTTCCCTGTAAAATCAATTGTGAATTACACAAATAACATCCAAATTTGCCCTCAATATTTCCCCATACAACTAAAGTATAAATTAAATGTCAAATATGCTATATCTAGGGAAATCATAAAACACAAGGATAGAAAGGAATCTGACAGTTTCCTATTCTCTGACTCATCCCCTCCCACTGCTCCTCAAATCATGAGGCTGAAAAGTTAAGAAAGTTTCAGAGTCTAGCCCCTTTTCCAGCACAGGACTATTCACATGTTTGTGCTATTCCTCATAATCATACCTCATGATCTGTCACAGAACACATTGCTTATGTCTCATTGGGTCATCTCAACCGTGTCATGGTCCAGGTGTGCGTACAATTCAAGGTATGCTATCATGATCTCAAGTTTCTAGACTTGGAAAGCAAGTATTACTGGGATTCTACAACTTCAACCTCTAATGTATCATTTATAAAGAGAACTGTACATGTCTTAGGTATCCACATGACTATGTACTCATGAGAGAACAACCAATCAGGAGAAATCTGTCTTGGGATCCATTTTATGCCACACATGGGACAGCAACCATTCAGTGGATTCAAAGTCTCCATTTCTTGTTTACTATAGGATTTATCTCTGGCTGTCACCAATATTAAGGATAAATATCTTCCACCAGTCCACCAAATTATTTTATCACAGGGATCTTGTGCTCTCAGATGTTCTTCTAAGAGCTAATTATACATCATTCTCCTGAGTTTTCTTTCTTATTGATAGGCTATATTAACAAATAAATTTTCTTGACTGGGTGTCTTGACCTTGTTATAGTGTTACAAAGAGTATGTTGCTCATATGCTGATCCCAAAATGAGCTTTTAATAACATTGGGCCATTCCCCTGACAACAAAGAAGTATGATTCCATAAGGAATGGGGCCACATCATATCAGTGCAAACAGTTACAAAGTACTGTCCAACAGGCCTACTTAGTAAGTAGACATCAGAGACCTAGTGATTCTGAAGCTCACCGTATTGATAAGAAATATAACAGAAGACTTAGAATGTTGAAATCTCCTCATCCTTAGCTTAGGAGGGCAGGGGTGTATCTTTAAAATTCATGTGACACTTCAAATCTTATATGTGCTCCAAGGGCTATCGGTTTACATCCCCATGATTTTCTTCATGATTCATGAGGGGCAGGAAATTTTAAAAAATGCTTCCTATACAGCAAACTACAACTGCTTACCCCAAACCTTAAATCTATCACAGGACATCCAATATTGCCCAAGAAAGACAATGCTTTGGAGAGCGGCTAAGAACAGAAGGGGGGGGCAAAGATGGCAGGTAACACCCTGTCCTCTTTGGAAAAAAAGAAAAGAAAAATGACAAAGTTCCAGGGTTGTGGAGGGGGCGGGGAGAGATTTTATTTTTATAATTAGCTGATCATATTCTTATTTCCAGAAGGAGAGGACCCTGCTTAAAAAAGAAATGGATTGGATATTGAGACTTGACACATCAGTCTTCCATGGTCTAAATGTGCACTTAAGAGTACATCCATCTGTTTACAACTTGAATTTTCACATACTCTCCAATTTTCCACTGCTCTGCTTTTTACTTCTCAAGTTATGAATTACCAAGCATAAGCTCTGGAAACACTCTTTTTGGAATCCCTGCAGGTGGTTTTAAAATTGCACTGTAAGCAGTATTTTGTACTTGTACATATTTATTTTGGTTAATAGGCATTTTTTAAATGGAAACATTTTACATGCATCTTGATGCCAGATATACGTACCTAAAAATGATATTGTAAATTGTAACTTGTTTCCTGTTATAAATTTTGCTGTTTACGTATTGACCCTTTTTTTCTTTTATCTTTTAACTCAGAAGAAGGTCATTAAATATAACTAGGCTGAAATTTGTTGAGCTAATTGCAAGAATAAAAAAAAAAATAGCATCCTGAGACTCTGTCTTTTCTCTACATCTGTAAGAACAGAAAGACCCAGAAAATATCAGCACTAGAAGGATATGTGGTCCTACAGAGCAATTATTTTTTAAACACAGATACATTATATCCTCACCATTGTGGCCACATCCAACCAGCCAGTGTTCATGGGAAGTAATAACCACATTTTTCCATTTCTGTGCATACAGCACACACTTGCCGCCATGACCATGTAGAAGATTCTTTCATATATCACTGGATTTGATCCAGACACATATGGATACCTCACACTATGAAGCATAGAAAAGCAGGAGCAAACCAATAATTCAGCACACATGGACAAATTAAGAATTAAGAGCCTAGTGCAGTTTATTGGATTGCTCAGTTGCTTGAAATCATTTGTGGTACAATATTTTGATCTAGGAACTCTGGCAGCCTCTGACACTCCTAAATTCTTACACATGGTAGATGTTTTCTCATAGGAACGCAGATGTTTATATCACTATATTGGAGTTTAGCTGAGTGTCAGTCTGGATGAGTTGTAAACAAATGGGCCACTGAAGCAGAAAAATCATCTGGCATCTTTCTCTAGAGTTGTGTTCTAACAAATATAAAAAATCCTTCAGGATCTGCCATTGCAACTAACTCAGCCTAAAATCATCTTTGCACATATTAGAGACCAATTACTTTCTTCCAATTAAGCATACTAGGCTACAATTGAGACTGAAAATGTTCTGAACATGGAGGGATCTTCACTCATATGTTGTTACTGTCTCCAATCATCATTTCCTTCTGGCAGAACATAATAGAATCTATAAATTTTGTACAAGAAACATCTTTGCATTTTACTTGTGCAAGTGGCTATTAGGAATTCTGCCACCACAATGAAACATTTAGAATGGACACAGACTATGGATTTTGCAAGCAACATTAGTGCGTAAACACACTGTCTTGGACAAATGGAAATCCACAGCCACACTACACAGAGTGCTGGATGGAACACCTTGAAGAACTTTCCACAAGGAAGAAAACAGTGTTCCATATGAAAGCAGACCAAATATATATATGTACGTGTGTGTGTGTGTGTGTGTATATATATATATGTAACCACTTTTTAAAGAACTGTTTAGGTTGACCTGAACAGCTGAGTGCTCCAGATGTATTTCATTTCTCTTTTCTTTCCCTCTCCTACCCCATCAATGTCTTGTATATGTATGTATGCATGTAAACAAGTATGAATGAATTACATATTGAAGAAGTAATCATAGTTAAGGTCTAAAGATGGAAAGAATAGCTTTAAAAATATTCAAACAAATTGGTCAAAATGTGTCTCATCAGTGTCAAGAAACCCTGCCCCTTTTCGCACCTTACCTTTTCCCGGCGTGGGCATGCTGGGATCACGCGAGAAGCCTCTTCCGAGAGGCACTTGCATCCCCTCTGCTTCTCCTGTGCACCAGCTCTGTGCTGGGTGGAAGGAAGCGTGAGGGCTCTGCCTCTTCTGCAGCACAGCCAGGTACTTTCCCAGGCTGCAGCACAGCCAGGTACTTTCCCAGGCTGTGCTGGGGGGGAAGCGTCTCCAGAGGCTTCGCATGGAAGGTAAGTGCTTGTGGGGCCCGAGAGGGACGTGCGATTGCACATCATTTTTGGCAAGAAGCCGAAAATGATATATTGCATGATCGCCACCTACCGGCCTCGGCAGCGTCGCACGATTGCGAGGATGTCATGTGAAACAGTCCTCGCAATCACACAACACTCCGGAGGCCATTTCACATGGGAAATGGCCCCTGTTGAGAAGAATCCTGGATTGATAAGAATCTTCAGAGTTTGGGACTTATTCTGCACAAAATTCATGTGCAGGTTTTGTGCAGAAAATAGTACTTTATGCAGTATTTTCTGCACAGGAAATAATATTTCTATGCAAAATTATTATTTTCTGTAAAGAAAATGTAGTTTCCTATGCAGAAATTTTTTTTTTCAGGGCAATCCCCCCCCACATGTGAGTCCTGAATAGTCTTCAAAAGCTGTATTTTTTAAAGACTTTCTCACAGAAGGAGGAAAATTGCTAAAATTATATAGAATCCTAGAATCCTAGAGGTGGAAGAGACCACAGGGGCCACTGAGTTCAACCCCCTGTTATGCAGGAACACACATCAAAGCACTCCCGACAGATGGCCATCCAGCCTCTGTTTAAAAACCTTCACAGAAGGAGACTCCACCACACTCTGAAGCAGTATATTCCACCGCCGGACAACCCTGACCATCAGGAAGTTCTTCCTGAGGTTCAGGTGGAATCTCTTTTCCTGTATCTTCGATTCATTGTTCCTTGTCCTAGTCTCTGGAGCAGTGGAAAACAAGCCCGTTCCCTCATCGATATGACAGCCTTTCAAACACTTGAACATGGCTATCATGTCCCTTCTTAACCTTCTTTTCTGCAGACTAAACATACCGTTCCTTCCAGACCCTCCACCATTTTGGTCACCCTCCTCTGGACATGTTCCAGCTTGTCAATATGCTTCTTGAAATGAGGTGCCCAGAGCTGGACACAGTATTCCAGATGAGGTCTGACCAAAGCAGAATAGAGTGATACTTTTACTTCCCTTGATCTAGACACCATACTCCTATTGATGCAACCAAGAACCATGTTGGCTTTCTTGACTGCTTGTTGTTGCTTCTTTTGAGAGCTAATACAGAAATAACTCTGTTAGCATCTTGCATGTAAGGTCATGAGAAAAGTGGTGAAGGGAAACATCTGAGAGAAATATGTGGGTTGGAGCAGATAATCAACTTCCTTCTTTTCTATATTAAAAAACAATAAAAGCTTAAATGAAAAATAAGAATGGTTCCACTGAGGTAATAGCATACTAAAATACTATTCCAAACACTCATTGAAAATCTTTATCAACTATTCTTCACAAAACACATGACTGGGATACGTTTTGAGGTGTCCGTGTTTCCAATAGTACATGTTGCTACTTACTTGTGCAAGCTGCTTCTGATGGATCAAAGTCAGCACGGTAGTAACCATTGCGACAAGTGCAGATGGGGGCAGCTTCTGACATGGAACGACTGTTAGGAGGACACTGTGTGCAGATTCCCGCACCTTGGTTGGCTTTGAACGTCCCTGCAGGGCAAGCTGGAATAACATAGAAAGGAAGGAAAAATAAGATGTCTAACTGTCATCAGCATTCATCTGTAAGAAATGTACTGAATGTTTTGTTGCATTTAACCAGGACAGCTTTCAAACAGATTAAATAATAATAATAACAACTATTATTATTATGCTATAGAGTTCAGCATCCTTGAATAGAGAAAATTTATCAGGAAACAAAATAAAGTAGTAGAAACCTAGAAAACAGAACAGATATGATTAATTTGAGGACTGACTGAATTATCTGATGAGTTTGTAGGTTCTTTAAAAGCCTGCCTGCATCACAACTGTTTTGTATATGTTGTGATGTAAAGTAAGTAAATATGTTAGTGCAACCTTTTCCAGTTACTACTTCTATTCACCTCTGGAAAGTTAGAGTTGTCCACTCATGATCATCAGATGTCAAATTGCTCCAGTGTAGTGAAAAGTAATGTCTGTAAGCCTCCATAGGCTAACATTAGTTTAGCATACAGCTAAACACCATTATGAAGACTATGCATGTGGTTATTGAAGAAGCTGTTGCTTCTTTCCCACTAGAG